>CM057008.1:965683-1594433 GCA_029891345.1 Dryococelus australis | reverse complement strand
TGTCCCCACAGTCTCTCTACTAGTGTACTAAGCCGTTTGTTTTCAGCATGAACCTACGGTCATTCTAATAATGCATTAAGCCATTTGTTGTCAGTATTTTCCCACAGTCTCTACTACTTAAATAAGTAGTTTGTTGTCAGTATGTTCCCACAGTCTCTCTACTACTGCACTAAGCCGTTTGTTGCCAGTATGTTCCAATGGTTACTCTAATAATTTACTAAGCCATTTGTTGTTAGTATGTTCCCACAGTATCTACTACTTAAATAAGTAGTTTGTTGTCAGTATGTTCCCAGAGTCTCTCTACTACAGCACTAAGCCGTTTGTTGTCAGTATTTTTCCACTGTCCCTCTAAGGCTGCACTAAACTGTTTGTTATCAGTATGTCCCCACAGTCTCTCTACTAGTGTACTAAGCCGTTTGTTTTCAGCATGAACCTACGGTCATTCTAATAATGCATTAAGCCATTTGTTGTCAGTATTTTCCCACAGTCTCTACTACTTAAATAAGTAGTTTGTTGTCAGTATGTTCCCACAGTCTCTCTACTACTGCACTAAGCCGTTTGTTGCCAGTATGTTCCAATGGTTACTCTAATAATTTACTAAGCCATTTGTTGTTAGTATGTTCCCATGGTCACTCTAATACTGCACTAAGCCGGTTGTTTGCAGTATGTTCCCACGGTCACTCTAATGCACTAAGTCATTTTTTGTCAGTATGTTCCCACAGAAATCTACTATGTCATTTGTTGTTAGTATGTGCCAACGGTCACTCTACTACTGCACTAAGCCATCGGCCTACTACACTTTAACCATTGTTTATACTTTTACAAGAAACTTACTCGGAAACCCATTTGCCAAGAAAATATTTTTTATAACTACAAAACATTTTCTTGTAAACCCTACAAAACCTATAATTGTATTGTTATAAAATGATAGGCTCGTATTTCAAATATAACACTGATAAGCGAAAATTAATAAGAGGAAGATGAAAAAGAATATTTCGAAATATAATTAATGAAAAAAATAAAAGCCATACCTTGCCAGCACGGGATGCGAACACACACACCTTACACTATACCCCCCGAACATATAACCACTTTCACAACATGTTTTATATATAAGCGGCTTGTAATTATTTTTGTCCTGAATATATTGCGGTACTGAGTAAGAAAGAATAATATAATTTCACGTCTTGAAAAGGACAGAAGTAATCGAATTACAGGATTTCTGCTCTTCATAATGCCTTACATTTCTGTAGACAGAACATTTGTACACCTATAATTTAATAATAACAGAATATATTGTTTCATGAGTGAGCTTGGGGGCAACAGCTATCAGCATTTAATACGTATAAAATATTTGTATAGTTATTCAGTTAAAATGAGCATATTTAATTTATGTTTTGACTAAGGGGTAAGGACGGGTGTTTTCGCGAAAATATTTACGGCTATGCTATTGTTCATTATCCTAAGCCCATGACCACAACTTCCTTTGGTTATTGGCAACGTGTCTACCTGACAAGACATGTTCTTATTAGACTGGGCCAATCGTAATAGAGTACTCCGATACTGAACGTCCATGCTTCCCGGACAGACACTTGAAGCACGTGACATTAAATATCATCCAACCACGAAAGTGCATATGAACTAAAGTGTTTTGGAGTACAACTGGTGTGGGTATGAAAAATTAACAAGAATAGGTAATGTTTAGTAGAGTAAAGAATGTATAATTTGTCTCTATTGTCGTCTTGGGATTATTTGAATAGTTTGAAATATATAACGTTTCAGTATAGTGCAACTATTTCTTGAGGTATATTACAAACACTGCTTACAAACATATAATTATACAAGAGAAATTATAGTACGGTTAAACGGCGCGGCGTATCGAGAACGTAGAACGTGTGTGATGTTGGATACCATGTTCTGGGACGACAGTTAACAAAGATACGGGCAGAGAATAGTGTTAGATATGCATGCCTACCTTTCTCAGCAGCAAACCAAATGTGAAACAAGAACCTGGCGTAAAGCGGTAGTGTCTATAAGTTACATTAAGAAACTATAATCCAGGGGGTGGGGGGGGGGGCTAACGGTAGCTGAGCGGTTAGCCTGCTTACCTCCCACCAAGGCGATCCGGTTTCAATGCCCCGCCGTATCACTCCCGGATTTTTGAACTATAATCCAGGGGGGGCTAACGGTAGCTGAGCGGTTAGCCTGCTTACCTCCCACCAAGGCGATCCGGTTTCAAAGCCCCGCCGTATCACTCCCGGATTTTCGAATGTGGGAAACGTGCGGGACGATGCCGTTGGTCGGCAGGTTTTCTCGGGTATCTCCTGTTTCCCCCGCCTCTTCATTCCGGCGCTGCTCCATACTCACCTCCACCGCCCTCACTGGCTCTTAAGACCCCGCTGTTAAGAGCCGTCCAAATCTCTTCGCTCACTCTATAAAATCCAAAAAATTGTTTTAATGACTGAAAATGAGATAATTTTTCCATATTATTAATTTGTAGCAGTCAAATAAATTTTTCATTAAACATTTTGTTAAACATGCCATAAACTGCAGTAAGACATGAATAGTTATCTACCCTTGTTGCATTTTCTGTAAATGATTATAATCATTTCATTTGTACGTCCCAAAATAATTAAAATGGTTATTTTGGCAGACCGCAAAGAAGAAGAAGAGCTACGGGACATAATTTTTTAAATGAGGTGACAGAATGTTTCCAAGTAACGCCCACATGTTGAATGGTATTTCGTAAATAAACAAAGTCTGATACGTGGCGTGTGTGTGTGTGTGTCTGTTGAAGCAGGTAGCAATATACTACATAACTGCTGGTAAATGCCATAGCTACATAACGCAAGTGGTGACAGAAAGAAAGAAATATATGTGACGTGGAAGGTAATGAACAGCTTGAGGGATGAAATCAACATAAATACGATTGAAATCGCGACACAAAAAGTAAAAGGTGATTTAACCCTTATGGGTCTATAAGTAGACAATGTTAACTAACATGTTGATTGTTTGAGGTCTATATTTATGAGGTATTGCCTGTAGCAACATACTTCCGTCAGTTGTAAGTCTTTGTCCTACGCTCTAGAAGTTGGTCATGTCGGTATAAAGTAATAAATATCACTTTTATTTATATAGTTATGTTGAGGTATTATCGTCTTCCTCTCCCACTTAACTACAAAAAAATATTATTTAGTAAACATTAAGATAATATATGGCTCCCTTACAATTTTGGTTAATGGGGAGACTTGATGCTATCTTTAACACACTAAACTGTAGATAGAAGAAGAAAAACATCATTAAACCCGATATTAAATTTCATTTAATAACTTCACAGTAAAAGCTTAAATACAGTTAAAATTACCAATAATTAATAAATTAATATTTCATACAATGTCCGTAGCCCTAAATTATGATACTGACATCGTATGAACTCTACCAGTAATTATTTAACATGTAGAATAACAAAATTTTGTTAATGAAAACCTTAAATTTGCATGAACATTATATAATTGTTTCCGAAAAATTGCAGAAACGATTTAAAATATTTATAAAAATAATTGATAATAATACCATAAAATATATATGGTGTAAAATATCATATTCCAAAATTTAGCTCAGAAGGAAATATACATACTGTAAAAAAAATTTCCTTTATTTTACGGAAAAAAGCTGGTAAAAATTTATACAGCGGTGTCCGTAAACTCTTCGTAAAATTACGGACACAATGATGTTCAAAAACGGACTTTCCATAAAATTCACGGAACCTCTCCGCTAATTCCGTAGTTAGTTTTCTGTACTTCTAGTTTGAATAATTTTCATATCTATTTCATTTTAATTTTCACTATGTGTGTGTTCTACTGCGAACAAAAATTATATTTAAAAAGTTAAAATATTTTATAATAAAGCAAGATTTTAATCCGAGTCAAAAAAGTTGCAAGTTCACGACCCTAACAATTTACCTACAACTCTCACGTGGTGAATCTGGCATAACTTCCATATAATTTCTATGTTAGTCACATAAGTGACTTTTTTAAATTTCTACTAAAGTTAGTGTATTGTAAGTGTTGCTAAGTGTTACAGACGCATCTTGCTATTTTGTAATGTTTGAAAGAATCGGTCTTAGTATCATGGGTAACCTTAACTGCCGCAGAAACGATCATTTTCCGATTAAACTAGAAAATAAAGTTACGTGTAGACTCGCTATTGCTCGTGCCCGAAACCAGAAAATATAGAAAATACCAAATATGTTCCGCACTTTGTATTAACGTTTTTCGCCATTACGTCCGTATATTTACTGAGCATTTTCGTAAATATATGGAAAATGTTAACAGTATATTTAATAAACGGGACGTGTTACGTGGTTGACTTGTAACGGTACGTAAACTAGAGTGGAATACCATCGTAGAGTGCAAGGATAGCCGCGAGGAGAGCGTCAGATGTATGGGTGGTTAGACGAGAGCGCTTGTACGATAAGAGGACGGGACCAGTTTTCTGACGTCATCACCTCGGCCAGAAGGCGGGTTGTGGGAAAAGTGGGGCGAGGAGCGTCCTCCCCACAACCCTCACCCTCCTCCCCCCTCCACACACCCCCGCCGACGTCACACTGGAGTATTCTGTCCAGGCTCCGTGACGTCAAACAACATGGCGGCGCACAGATGAGATGTACTACACGCGTGCAGCTACACCATTCATGTCGCATTGCTGACAAGATCCGTCAATGTTTCCTCAATGTTTGTTAGAATACTAACACATCGTCACATCACGTCAACCCACTTCTAATAACAACTGGAGTGGGCAATCGAAGGCGTCTTTTCTGTTAGACATACCGAACAATGCGGGCAAACAGGCTGTTTTCATTTCGTTATTGGCGGCATGTATTTGTGAGAAGCCATTTTCTTACTTGACGGGCGAATTATAATTAGGTAATTCCGATATTGTACGTCTGTTATTCGCGGACAGACATTTAGGACGATCAACACCTGGATCATCCAATCAAGAAAGGGGATATTTATGAAATATAATTGGTCGAGAAATCTTTTCGCGAAGTTCGGGACACTCAATTGGACGTTCCATTGGCGAAGAGAGAGCCAGTAGTAAACTCTGCACAGTGGAGTTAGCGCGACGAATGTGGCGAGGACATGTAAGACGACGGCAAGGTGGGAAGTAAATACCAACAGAAATGACGTTCCTATAATGTAAGTGACAGAATGCTAGCTTGTCATCAATACTAATAAATGTGCATAAAGTGCAATGCGTGAACTACTTCTGATCATGTGTTTCATTCAGCCACTACTGTCCCACTGAGTAGATACGTATACACACACCGAGAAGAAATGGCTTGGCGTTTTATTGGATAGGAGTACGTATTCGCTGATTGGTTGAGCGAGAATGGATTACAGTACCCACGTTATACGAAAGGTTCCCTATTAGCTGGGCTGCCAGTTGACGTTACCAGGTAGTGACGTCACATTGCCGGCGCGTGAGGCTCCAGTTGGCAGAATAAGCGGCTTCTTCGTCTCTGTGTACTTCAGTACTCTGTCCATTTCCGTCCAGCGTTCTTCTATGTGAGAAAATGATCAGTTCATACAAGTTGTAAAAACTATACAATTTCTGTGTAAGCTTAAGTAAGCTTAACTCATCAAACAACTTGTTGTTTGCAACACTGAAACCAAAAATTACTCCTTATAGTTCCACTATAGTTTACGTTTTAAATTGTTGCAAACAAAACATTTTATGATGCGTTCTGTACTTAAGTTCGACGCAAAACTTGTTTCGTTGTCACAGCCAATGAGCAGCAGGCTATATGTTTGACAATATGGCCACCACTGCTCTGCCCTCGAAAACGATTACCCCAAATCCGTCCGGTGGATCAAAAATTGCCTTTTGGAGGAATAGTTTTTGCTGCGGGGGTGGGGGGGATCGGTGCTTTTTGAGGGAAAAACGGAAAATTTTGAGGGAAATCTAGTATATTTTAACGCAGAAAAGGGAAAACTTGAGGGAAAAATGGCCGCCGGGGGACCGGAATGACAAAGCAAGGGCAGATCTGAGATCTGATCCCCCATCCCCTAGGGCCAGATTTCTTACTCTCATTCTACTCATGAGGACAACTACGTTTGGCGCGATTAGCGAAAATACGAGCAGGTTTATTATGTAACTGTCCAATGGAGGCCTTGACATTTTTTTTTGTTTGAGACCATAGATGGCCTTGCCGTTACTAATGCCGCCCGTTTTATCACCTGGCCGTGTCCAACTTCCCAAGCCCCGTTGCCATAGGACTAGCGAGGTGCAGTGCCAAGGCGTCTGGCGCGGGCAGTAACTCAGTAACTCACACTTGAAGACTGCTCTTCAACACTTTGAGCACCACACTTATTAGGTAGCAAGGACCCTGACACAAGCATCCCGCAAACACAGCACGATAACATACACACCAGTTAAACATCCTGCAGATCAATACGGCAAGCTGCAATCGCGCATAGCGATAAGCACTTCCATAAACATAGCTGTGGTAGCAAGAGGCCTTCAACCTGGTTCAAATGTAGAAGACCCGAATGGTCTACAACTTTGTCAAGCAAGGAACTTGTTAAAGAAAGAAAAAATTGGCGCACTGACTTTCTTCCTCGAGGAGATTATATTTTTTACTATTATTCCTAGAGTACAATAATCGCAAAGGTTTGTGGATGTTTTAAAGATAACGTACCCTTTAGTTCACATATTAATTAATAACTTTACAAGGAGCCACGGTGTAGTTGATAGACTACGCATCTCCTACCTGGGAGAACCGTGTTCGAATTCCGGCACTCGAATTTTCGCATGTGGGAATCATGGCGAACGATGCCGCTGTTCGGCCGGATTTCTCGGGGATCTGCAGTTTCCGACGCTGATCACTTCTCCCTCGTTGGCTCTCAGAATCTCACTGTTGAGAGCCGCCTAAATCTCTTCATCCACTGTAACGCTAAGCTTTCGAGGGAACAAATTTATATTGGAAACTGTACTTGTGACAGTATAATAGATCGTCTGTTGTTACTGGCATGATGTGTCCATGGTATTAGAAGTACAGTCTCAACAACAAATGCACTGAGAGAAAATCAAATAAAATGTTTGTTTGTATAGAGATAAATATATATTTAGTTGCCCTAACAAAATATATTCTACAGCAAACTAAATTGGAAATGCAATAAAATTAATTTTTTTCGCCTAGCAACATATATATATATATATATGAATAAACAAAATCTCTGTCTTGAGCCAAAAAAAATTAGACGGTCAACTAAATATTTTGTTGAATCAACTGTATATTTATATTGTTGGCCACTCATTCGACTGCCTTCGTTCGAAAATAGAGCTCGAGATTTGTTTTCATTTTTTGTGACAATAAGGTTGGTAACCATGTTTGTTAGTGCATCTATTGGTGAATAACAATTGTATAAACACATTAATGAAACAATGTAAAAAGAAACTGACAAGTAAAGCTGTAAAACATGCAATATTTGTTTGCACATGTTGCCCGATATTTGGTATATATATATATATATATATATATATATATATATATATATATATATATATATATATATATATATATATATATATATATATTTATTTAAAAACTTTCCGGTGTCATCAGTTGCCACATAAGCCGAGGTTACTAAAGCGTAGTGCTCGGACACAGGTGATCTAGGTTCGAAACTCGGTCGAGCTAGTAAAATCATTTTATATAGGCAGAAACTGCTTATTTACGTGTAGCCAAACAATTCTTACTTACTGAATGCATGTTTTTGCTATGGTAAACGCTCATAATAAAATAAAATTCACGTACAACAGACACTGGAGAAAGGACTAAAAGCAAAAAATTAAACTAATAAAGAAATTAGTATTTTAAAAACTATCAGATATATGGAAAATAATAATTTTTTACTAATAGGTGCTAATTCGAGCTAGTACGTCAACATCAAAGGAACTGTGTTCACCTCAGTTATCTATTCGATGATAATGTTATGCCACAAAGAAACGCGGTGAATGACTGAATGAATGTTGTATGTATTCACGTATCATCCGATCACTATTACTTCCACTGTTCATGGATCCCTGCTGAAGTTCTTCCCTCAGGCTATTACTCCGCCATATGCAATATGTATTCACGTATAGTCCGATCACTATTACTTCCACTTCTTCATGGATCCCTGCTGAAATTCTTCCCTCAGGCTATTACTACGCCATATGCAATATGTATTCACGTATAGTCCGATCACTATTACTTCCACTGTTCATGGATCCCTGCTGAAGTTCTTCCCTCAGGCTATTACTCCGCCATATGCAATATGTATTCACGTATAGTCCGATCACTATTACATCCACTGTTCATGGATCCCTGCTGAAGTTCTACCCTCAGGCTATTACTCCGCCATATGCAATATGTATTCACGTATAGTCCGATCACTATTACTACAACTTCTTCATGGATCCCTGCTGAAGTTCTTCCCTCAGGCTATTACTCCGCCATATACAATATGTATTCACGTATAGTCCGATCACTATTACTTCCACTTCTTCATGGATCCCTGCTGAAGTTCTTCCCTCAGGCTATTACTCCGCCATATGCAATATGTATTCACGTATAGTCCGATCACTATTACTTCCACTTCTTCATGGATCCCTGCTGAAGTTCTTCCCTCAGGCTATTACTACGCCATATGCAATATGTATTCACGTATAGTCCGATCACTATTACTTCCACTTCTTCATGGATCCCTGCTGAAGTTCTTCCCTCAGGCTATTACTCCGCCACATGCAATATGTATTCACGTATAGTCCGATCACTATTACTTCCACTTCTTCATGGATCCCTGCTGAAGTTCTTCCCTCAGGCTATTACTCCGCCATATGCAAACAAAAAGTATTAAAATATAAAGAATCACACCAGAGGACAACGCACCGCATTTGTATACAATTAATTATTTAAAATTTGAATGGGAACTATTACTTACCAAGCATTATCAACTTGCCTATTTTCTCCAGGATTTTATTGCTATTGATTATAGTTGCACTTTTATAGGTAAATTATAACTAAATATTAATTCTAAACATAAATAAAATACTTTTACTTTTACAAAAGTATAAAACCCTTGTCATATAGGCCATATTTAGGAAATATTCAAACATGTCAAACATAGGACAATTTTTCAGAAGTTTGTTTCCAAAAGTGTGAAGTTGCTGCGAAAGGACTATAGATATTTGGAGTCCAGCCTGGAGATGAATATTTCGCTAAGAACCGGTGACGCTTATCATGGCTAGAACAGGAATAATGTCCAAGCTTTTAGAGCTGAAGGTTAGACAACATAGACATCTATATTCTGTACAATTATTTTTATTTGTACAAGGCATAATTTGGAAAGTCGTTGCCAAATATATTTCTGCAAAAATGCAGAATAAAATATAATAAGTTTCACAAAAACTTATTGTGGATTATATAAGACTAATATAAACTTTTAACAAGCACGTCTTGCGTACTTTTTTTAAATATATAAACAGTGAACTACAATTTTTCTATGGTTCCTAAAATAATGCTGTACATAAATGTACAATATATTGGCGGTAGAATTAAAAACAAACTTTGGTAACTGGTTAAGAAAAATTATTTTTAACAAGTAGTAATTTTTTTATCGTGTACACAGAAAATAATTTGTATGATTTGCAAATAAATTCTTTGGAACCTAGTTGAATAAAATATTTCTTCTCACACTGGAAGCGATAAAGTGTATCTTTGCAACAGATTGTAATAAATAGAGACCCTGTCATTTCACGTTTGCTTGAGTGTACACTGTAAACATTAAATTGTACTTCTACAAAGAACTCCTTGGACGCCAGTTACCAAACTACTATCCTCGCAGTGATAGAGATAATCAAGATGATGCCACTTTATTAGTGGCCGCTGCTACATTCTCGTGCCAGACTCTGCAAAGCGGACTATAGCTGCTACCGGAGCGATACATGTCACCTATTGGTTCCGAGTCCTGAAGGACATGCCGGTTGAGCGGATGTCCAGTGACACGTAACAATGGCGTACATCAAGCTAATGTATTCATTTATAACATCTGCTGTGTCACAAAACTGTCAGGCGAATAGTAACAAGTCTTTTTTATGCATCTTCATGTTTGTAATAAGCTTGAAGTAAAAAATACCTGCTAGACAGCATTCACCAACACTTCAACACATTTTACAGTAACACGTTCCAAATTATTCGCATTTTATTCGCAGTGAAGAAAAATTTCTTTGTCAACTAGTTACCAAAAAAAAATTTGTAGAAGTAAAAAAAAAGCTACAGTGTACATTCAAAAGCAAACGTGAAGAGTTTTCCGGCTGCTTGCTACAGCAGTAGAATGACCGAAATCAGATTGCACGAGTTTCATTGATTCAGAGTAAGTTGTGTGAGAATGTGTCGAATTATTCGTGATCCAATTGCAAATGATACCGGATTGCATGGCAATAGTTATGCTTATAGTTGAGGTAAAATCTGCTCGTGTACCAATATCTATCCACACTGTAAATAGTCTGTGAGCTCATACCACAAATCCTAATGAAACAATTGAAATTTTGGCTAAAATTATTCTTAATTTACCAAATACTACCTTCTGTCCTTTTTTGTAGGAGATAAAATATGTAATTATTCCGAATTCCTTGAAGACGTGTACGTAATTTTTGTTCTGTGCTGCACATTGTGTGCTCAATGTCCAATTATATTTCATGTGCGTAAGTAATTCGCAAACCGCCTCACTCGTCTATGTCATAATAGGTTCATATTACTGTAACTGAATATATAGCCTGTATTTCATTTGCTGCGACATTAAAACAAGTGTTGTGTGGACTTAAGTACAGAACGCATAATAAAATTTGTTGTTTGCAACACATGAAAGCGTACATAGAAGTGTGTCTGAAGGGGTTAAAATATATACTTCTGTGTTACGAAAAATTCTAAATTAATGTTGATTTAAAACAGTTTCTCCCCTTCATGATGAATCAAAAAATGATGCAGCAACATCTCCGGCAAAGACTGGTGATCATACAAGTAAGATTGTTATGATCACTGCTAATCACACGAGAAGGGGAATTTGTTCTAAATATATTCCTTGTGATTTTATTTTAATAGTACTGTACCTAAAATTGATTAAATGTAATGAGAAATTGTTAAATCTACTGATATTATTCATAAACAGTTAGTTCTGCTGAGCTGTTCATCATGTACTTGTACCTTATCAACTATCCCACTTATAATTAATCATTCGGGCCACCTGTTTCTTGCTAAAATATTTCAGGAAAACTTTTAATCCAAAACACTAGACTTCAGATCCACTCTCGTGATTGGATGGTTTAAACTGTCATGCCTTGCAGGTGCCTGTCCACGAATCACGGACACTCCACTAAGTGTCGGAGTTACCTAATTCTGATTGGTTCAGTCCAGTAATATCAACTATCTCCCGAAAAAGACACGTGGCCGATAACGAAATGAAAACTGCATTGGAGTCTAGCCTCCGAGTGAATCTTTTCGCGAAAAAAAGGGGTTCCTATAAATATGTTAACGAAGGCGGTAATAATCAAAATGTTACATTATTTATTCGTGGGCATATCATATATGGTAATGCAATTATAAAAGTTAGCACCCCTCCCTTAGTTATAATTAGTATTAATAAGAAGAAAATTACTATAAATGTATGAACTGTTACAATTGTATAATATACAATTTTTCAATTTATCTGTTTAGTCCCTGTGTAAAAGATGGAGGAATGTTGCACACGGAGGCTATTTATGGTCGGCACTGTACTCAACAAACAGCCAGAGGCCAGTGTTTATGGCGCCTTACTGAAGATTATTCACGCCTCATGTGTGAATTGTTAACGCTGACTTACGCAGCTCGTTGTTCGCTGGTTGCAAGAAACACGTTTAGTACATCGTTGGAAGGTAGCAACGCCTGTGCTCGGAAATTAATTCTTGATTGAAACTTGTCAGTATTGACTAGAGCTGCAAAATTCCTGTTCTTATTTGCCATCGTGATAGACTTCACAGTGCAGTATGAACTCGAGTCGGAATTTTTTCATTGTCTGTTATTTCAATGCGAAGCCGCTTCTCTCCTGACTGTACGACACATATTCACTCTCGCCAACTTGAAGTGTTTACGTATTGGCTCAGAGATTCTCAGGGCCTGTCATACTAAATATTATCCAATCATAGTCGCCGACATTTATACTTACAAAAGGGAGGTCCCGATAATTCTGTACCCACACCCACGTTCATGATATTCTTTTTGCTTGCCAATATTAATGCGTGTGGCATGATTGCGCGTGACGTTATGCACGAATGCAACACATATTTACACATATGCAAAGATCTGAAACAACACAATTTATAAATATTTAAAGAGAACATGGTATTAAAATTTTGCTTGCAAAGGCAATGTACATAAAAGAAGTCCCATAAATCCTAACACTTTTGAGTAAAATTTTAAAGTTTTCAACAAAACAATTTAAATTGTAACACGTAGAAATAATATGTTTGGAGAATAGTGAGGCGAGAAGATAGCCACGCATAATACTTGTTAGAAAGCGAACTAGGGACCGACCGCTGTGACCGGGGGGGGGGGGGGGAAGGGTAGAGGAGGGGAGGGAGGTCCACCCCTGCTGGCTGGAAAGCAGATGTGCAATCGCACTGTACTGGGCGTGGGTGCCTCTAGAGTCAATAAAGAAAAAGTACATACGTACACGTCCTTAATTCATTCTATCCCGAATCAATTTACGAGCTCGAATGTTGCACTCGTTCAATATTATGGTGCGAGCTATACGTGTGTCGAGCGTACTTCTCACAACTAATGAACAAGGTTCTGCGTGTTTGTTGAAGTCAGCGTTAGTTAACCATTCATTCACAGTTGAGAGGCGCAGAAACGTGAACAAATCAGATATCTGAAACGGAGGACGCTCAAAACACTAGCCAAGCATTTCTTGGGATGTTCAGTTCCGACCTGTGACAATCTTCATGTGCAACACGACATGTTCAGTGCTAACAAACAATTACTTAACTTTCATATTTGTACGAAATGTGTTCCAACTTGTAGAATTTACTTGCAAGGACATTGAATAAGAACATTTTAGAGGGCGTATTTTCTGCATCGCGCCACTCCAGAGTCGTAACGTCAGTGTTTTTGGAAAAGGAATTAAATGAACGAAAACATTCACAGGAAATTTAACAAGAGAGACTCAGAGGTCAGGTTTTCATTCATTTAGGTATGTTTGGAAAAATTAATTCCACAATATATAAGACTAACACAAACAAAAAACATACGTAAGCTTATCTTTCTTTTGAGGAATTCTTCATATTTGTGAAAAGATTTCATAGTGTGATTTTATTAAAGATTTATACATGTAGCACAAGGAAGTTTCCATCAATTGTACGACACATATACAATAAAATTTTGATTCTGACATGCCACTATGAAGACATATGTGGTCTAAATATTGTATCCGACGACATATTACACGTAGGTAGTTTTTAAGGTGAATAGTATATTGTGTTCAAATATAAAGGTAACGAGTTTCTTGGTGGCTGGAGGGTTTTTACGGCTCCTAACATAGAGGTACTGAGAGCTGATGAGGGTAAAGCGCCAGAATATAAGTGCGGGGGAAACGGGAGATACCCGAGAAAACCCGCCGGGCCAGCGACCCGATTTCCGCGTGCGAAAATCCGGGAGGGGACCCACCGGAATGATATCCGGTTCTCCTGGGCGGCAGGCGAGAAGTCTAACAATAAAGGGCTGTGGTGGTGTAGTGGTTAGACTACTCGCCTCACATCTTGGCGAACAGGGTTCGAGTTCACATGTGGGAATAGCGCCGGACGATCCCGCTTGTCGACGGGTTTTCTCGGGGATCTCCCCCAACCCCTGCCTCTTCATTCCGGCACTGCACCAAGATCTCGATGTTAACCGTTTCATTCCCAAATTAATTCATAATTTTTGGTGTTGCAAATTATAAATATTTTGCTGAGTTCTGGACTTGAGTTGACAAAGAACTCGTTTCGTTACAACAACCAATAAACTGCAATATTTGTGATTGGTGATCGGTGATATGAACCAGTCGTAACATATAGCAGTAGCACTGGTTAAGAATCAGTTACACACGAGGAAGGTCATTGGGCACTTAGAATCGCACAGTACTGGGAATATATAAGAATGTGTAGCCTACAGGTCACTGAACTAGCGAGTTTATCGGGCCTGTAGTAACTAGTAAGGTCTCGAATAGTGTGAGTAAATGTCGTGAGTGTACATAAGGCCAGGCAGACAGACGGCAGGTAAGTCACTCACTCACAGTACTGGGAATATATAAGACTGTGTAGCCTACAGGTCACTGAACTAGCGAGTTTATCGGGCCTGTAGTAACTAGTAAGGTCTCGAATAGTGTGAGTAAATGTCGTGAGTGTACATAAGGCCAGGCAGACAGACGGCAGGTAAGTCACTCACTCACAGTACTGGGAATATATAAGACTGTGTAGCCTACAGGTCACTGAACTAGCGAGTTTATCGGGCCTGTGGTAACTAGTAAGGTCTCGAATAGTGTGAGTAAATGTCGTGAGTGTACATAAGGCCAGGCAGACAGACGGCAGGTAAGTCACTCACTCACAGTACTGGGAATATATAAGACTGTGTAGCCTACAGGTCACTGAACTAGCGAGTTTATCGGGCCTGTGGTAACTAGTAAGGTCTCGAATAGTGTGAGTAAATGTCGTGAGTGTACATAAGGCCAGGCAGACAGACGGCAGGTAAGTCACTCACTCACAGTACTGGGAATATATAAGACTGTGTAGCCTACAGGTCACTGAACTAGCGAGTTTATCGGGCCTGTGGTAACTAGTAAGGTCTCGAATAGTGTGAGTAAATGTCGTGAGTGTACATAAGGCCAGGCAGACAGACGGCAGGTAAGTCACTCACTCACAGTACTGGGAATATATAAGACTGTGTAGCCTACAGGTCACTGAACTAGCGAGTTTATCGGGCCTGTGGTAACTAGTAAGGTCTCGAATAGTGTGAGTAAATGTCGTGAGTGTACATAAGGCCAGGCAGACAGACGGCAGGTAAGTCACTCACTCACAGTACTGGGAATATATAAGACTGTGTAGCCTACAGGTCACTGAACTAGCGAGTTTATCGGGCCTGTGGTAACTAGTAAGGTCTCGAATAGTGTGACTAAATGTCGTGAGTGTACATAAGGCCAGGCAGACAGACGGCAGGTAAGTCACTCACTCACAGTACTGGGAATATATAAGACTGTGTAGCCTACAGGTCACTGAACTAGCGAGTAGTAACTAGTAAGGTCTCGAATAGTGTGAGTAAATGTCGTGAGTGTACATAAGGCCAGGCAGACAGACGGCAGGTGTCACTCACTCACAGTATAGCCGGCAACAAGCCTGCACTGGCGAGATGAGGTACAAGGGGAATGTGCAATCCCACTTAGCGATGGAGGCCGCACCACGCCGCTTGCTCGTCCTAAATATGGCAGAAGGCAAGACGAGGGTCGGTGTCTTTGAAGCCGAGGTCACGTCACACCATACGGCATGCATGAGGCGCACTGCTACACCCTAGCCCAGTATCCTGCATACACACACACACACACACACACACACACAAGCTATAGTACATTCACGGCTACTTCAGACTTTTCTGAAGCCTTCACATTTTCAGGATATCGCTCCGCCGAGTGTGGACAAGGCTTAACCGAGACTAGAAAATTACAACGATGGCACAACGCGCCGTATTCTACCTGCAACCAGTGTAATTATATTTTCAGTAAGAATTTCACATTTTTTATTCACATTAAATACTATTATGATTACAGATGATGGAAAATGCACACATTTTTCGAGCCAACGTACGTTTTATAACACCCTAACTTGTTTATTCTACCATTATTGGATGAACAACGTCCTGACTCGGCTATGTTTTATAACACCCTAACTTATTTATTCTACCATTATTGGATGAACAAAGTCCTGACTCGGCTATGTTTTATAACACCCTAACTTGTTTATTCTACCATTATTGGATGAACAACGTCCTGACTCGGCTATGTTTTATAACACCCTAACTTATTTATTCTACCATTATTGGATGAACAACGTCCTGACTCGGCTATGTTTTATAACACCCTAACTTATTTATTGTACCATTATTGGATGAACAACGTCCTGACTCGGCTATGTTTTATAACACCCTAACTTATTTATTCTACCATTATTGGATGAACAACGTCCTGACTCGGCTAAGTTTTATAACACCCTAACTTATTTATTCTACCATTATTGGATGAACAACGTCCTGACTCGGCTATGTTTTATAACACCCTAACTTATTTATTCTACCATTATTGGATGAACAACGTCCTGACTCGGCTATGTTTTATAACACCCTAACTTATTTATTCTACCATTATTGGATTAACAACGTCCTGACTCGGCTATGTTTTTTGCAGACCAATCACGAACGTTCTGCCTTATAGTATCAGAAATTAAATTGGCCCAATGAAACGGGTTGGTAGCTTTATATATGCGCGACAACCAATAAGGAAAGAAAACTGTCGGATATGTGTACAGCACATTGAATCCAAGCAAATATTCAACTTTTCCTACGATAAACAATCATCTCCAATTATAATTTATATATCAAAAGTAGTTAATAGTTCAGTTTAATAATAAATGAAGTACTTTAGTGTTAACAGAAGTATAAAACGCTTGTAATATCTTACATAACAAAGCATGCCATACGTTGGGGGATTTTCCAAAGGTTCAATTCGAAAAGTGTGAAGAAACATCGAGTAGACTATAACACACATGAGTAACTGTTTCTGTAGCTGTAGCAATGGACGCGATAGTTGGATTACCACACCGTCATCGCCCGCCTGTTCTATCGATCCGAAGCACTGAGTAGATAAATACACCGAGATGAGACTACGCTGATGTCAAGGCCCTTCCCCCTATGATCAATTTTTTCTTCAAAGTACCTCCAATGTTTATTCAATTCAATACACTGAATGCTAAATGACATCATACCTAGGGGCAGGTGTTTTTCGCGAAAATATCTATGGCCATGCTAGACTTCAATATCCTATGTCCACAACCACTGCGTCATTTGGTTACTGGCCTCGTGTCTACATGAGAAGAGATGTTCTTATTAGACTGGACCAATCGCAATAAAGTACTTCGGTAGTGAACGTTCATGATTCGTGGACAGACACTTGAGGCACGTGACATCTAAAACCATCCAACCACGAAAGTGTTCTGCAGTACAGCTGGTCTTGAAATGATTTTGCGGAAAAAAACACCTGGCACTATTCATATCTACGTCATAATCACGGTCATTTTATTTTTCAATTTCTTCAAGTTATCATTTTCTTTCAAAATTTTCTATGTATTCTTGACTCTAAAATATTAATCGCCGATCACAGACTTTCTGGTAATATTAATCGCCGATCACAAACTTTCTGGTTATGTTAAAGGAAAACTGATGTCATTATAACTACAAACATGGAAATGTCGTGGATTCATTCGGCAACAAGCTAGACTACAAAATATAATTTTTGTGATTGAGCCTTTGTTGGTTATTCATTGGATGTTGCTCCAATTTAACACGATACCAAGTAGCACACGACGATTATGTACTTTTTTTCCTTGCAGGCTCGTCATTGGTAGAAAGTTGTCAGGGACATGCCTAACACAAGTATGGTCCAATAGGTGCCAAAACTCGAATGCACATGCAGTTCAAGTTAAAATAATCCTCTTCTGAACCCACGCAAGTTCCAGTGTCTCCAATTATAAACGAATTGTGTGAACAAATTTAAAGCTGTTACAAAAAAAAGCACATTAAAAAAAAAAGTAGTGAGAAGAAAATTTGTTTTCGTCTAACCAATTATTTTAGTGTCGTTCATGATTGTTATATACTACTAAAACATAGTTCGGTATTTTTTTTAATTGGTTTCATTAAAAGGTTAGTGATACATTTTTATGTTGAGAATTGAAATATTACTGCACGCAATTTATTAGAAGCAGTTTTTTAGTGCAACAAATTAAATTCAATAAAGATTTGATAGTGTGAAATTGCCTTCAGCTTAGGTGTTTTCTGATTGGCTGAGCAAGTCCCTGTGAATGGACCATGCGACTGATTGGCTACCACGTGCGTCGAAACGTCTCCTATTGGCTGGGCTGCCAGCGGGTAAGTTTACCAGGAGGGTGTTTCACCTCTGTATATTTACCTACTCTATGTCCAAGTGTTGCCCGCTGTTCTCGGAAGACTGAGCACTTCTGCAAGCCCTGCTTAGTTCTTCCAGACACAGATAAGTAGGTATCTTTCTCCGTGTCAACGATTGTGTGTGAGCATGTTGCAAACAATCTTTATGGGAGGTCCTGTACACAGCAAGGGACAAGTGCTCGGTGTTTTAAACGTCGTTCTTGTAAATAATCTGGTTTGTTAATATTTCTGCTGCTCTCGTTTGTAAATGTTTAATGGCGATAACACCGAACACGTAGCTCGTTCTTTGCTGGGTGTGAGAAGAACATTCAATAAACGTAGAGCGCACATTATAAAACTAATGAATTGCCACACTTGGGTTCGGAAATTAACCCATTCAGACCCAATTTACACAAATACGCACGTGTAGGTGGTTTTTTGGTCTGTACTGCACATAGTAAATTGCACACCGTCTTACTGGTCTACGTCATCATTAGTTAATATAACTGTAACCAGACATATAGCTTACAGCTCATTGGCTGTGACAAACAAACAAGCATCGGACAATTATTATTATTTTTTCCCAAACCTGAAGCCGTAAATTAACGTGAGTCCCAAAATGTTTAAGCCCTTCCAACCTAGCCACATATACTCACGAGTGCTCTCGATCTCTGGTTGTGATTGGCCGCAAGATGTATGTTCTCTCTGTGTGTTCGTCGTCCAACTCCCCGTGACGTGGACCCCAGCAAGTGACGCAGAATCCACGGGCGTATAATCACCCTGCCATGTTTGCCTCGCCACTCTAAACTGATTACCTGCCGTCCATCCTCTTCATCACATTGTACGTTATCGGTCCTGCATCATTTACCTGAAGTTCGACTAAATATCACATCACCTTCATCTGAATTCAACAGAGTTTACAGTTATTTTATCATACACTACGTTTTTCACTTTTTTGACAATATTGGGAACTTTATAATTAGGGGGCTGTAAAATTCGTCTTTTTTCCTTGCAGTACGTTATAATTCCCCGCCCCTTACATATCGCAGTCGATGTCATTGGTTTATTGGCTTTTGCACCTGTGACGCCCAATTTTCCCCTTTTTACTCCATACGACGTAACTGGACCAGCCTTTCGTTCGTTGCTTGCTATTGGTCCAAAGCCAACCTGGGCGTGCCCAAACAAACAATTATCCACTGACAACACAATACAAATACACAAGTCTTTAAATTCTAGTCTAACCTGAAATTGAAAAAAAAAAACGCGTATTTTGAACCCCTCTAGTGCTAATATATAGCGCCAAAATGTTTCCATGAAATTTGCTGCAACTTAATATTACGCTGGAAGCACTCGAAATCTTGATAACTCAGATTTACGTGATACGTCCGGTAAACGAATATGATTGGGACACTGTAAACTCGTCAGTTTATGAGAGTCGTCTAATAGTGAAAGTTTCTTGGCGAAAATATTAGTGCGCAGAATAGACATCAACATTCTACGTACTAGATTCCTTCGACAACTCTCCGGGCATTTGTGTCTGCTTGACTGGGCTTATCGTAACTAAGTTACTCAGGCAGTGAACTTCCGTCTTTGGCTCACACTCAGCTAACGTGTTTTCCAGTGCAAGTTGTGGAAACTTTCCACGAGAAACAGGCGATGTTACTGAGAATACAGGGTTCCAACATAAATTGTGTTCGTAGAGTTCTGCCTACAGGTGACTGGCGTCTAGCAAGGTCCACATGTGTGGGAACCTGTAGCCACTTCATGATGTAAACCCATCCAGTCGCCATGTTTAAATCGAGGAAAGTATATTTATGTCGGAGAATCAACTCAATAACGAATCAGTGGCCAGTTTCCTGAGCGTTTTACTTCCGAAAACTGATTTGTTAGAGTTTTCTAAATGGTTGTCGTTGACATAATCGAACCCGCAGTGCGTAGTACACTCCACACTAATATAGTGCACATCAAGATATTTAACGATTGCAACACTTGAGTTCAGAAATCAAGTTAGGGACTGAACGTGAGTGAGTGAATGAGTGAACCGATCTGTTCTATTGCGAGCTGATGAGTGTGAAGGGATCTAAGTATGGAACAGCACCGGAATAAATGAGTGAAAGAAACGGGTGCTACCCGAGAAAACTCGTCAAACAGCGGAATCGTCCGCCACGATTCCCACACGCGAAAATCCGGGAGAGACCCGACCAGTAATTGAAGCGGCGTCCTCCTGAATGAAAGGCCCGTAATGCTGCCTGCTCCACCTAGTTCGTGCTAGTGTACTGACGAATTAATTCGCCAAATATCCGGGGCTATGTAAATTACAGTAGTTCGAGGTACACATACAAGCACACGCCGTCAACCACGTGTCCTTGTCAGGATACATTTACTTACCTGACTGAGCCAATCAGAATCAGGTAACTCTGATACTGAGTGTCCGTAATCCGCGGGCAGACACCTCCAATGCGTGAGCCAAAATCATACAATCACCAAAGTGGACCTAAGTAGAAGAAGTCGTGAAATCTTTTCACGAAACACAGGTGGCCTTATTGACAACAAATGAATGTGTGAAATCCTCGTACATCCGCACGCAAACTTAACGCATATGTGATCCTCGGAGTAGCCAAGTTTCACCATCACTAGGGGCGACATGTGAGTTTGTGCTTTCTTCTTTGCACGTTGGTTACTGGCTCAAGACGAGTTGCACAATTACAAAAGTAACAAGCAAAGTGTTTGAAGCATATTGTAGGACGATAAAAACAGCCGTTTTTCAACTGTTCGTAGCTTTGTGTTTCGGAGAAAAATATAAATGTGGTTCCACGAAGCCTTCCTCGCAGCCACAACCAGAGAATGCGTTGGTTCAGTCAGAATACTCAAGTGAGTTACAACTGTAGATCGCGATATCAGAAGGTAACCTAAACAAACTATAACACAGGCGACATTTAAAAAAACTGCCTTCACGAAATGGTAGTCACGTGCGGTATTTCAATGAAAATAAAATATCTATGTCTACCTTACTTTCTTTGTTAGTACGTTGACAGAGTATGTAATTCAAAAAAATCGAAATATGTCAGTTTCTTTAAACGCGTTGAGAAATGCCACACCCAAAAAAACATTAATAATATATTTTATATTGTTTATACTCGGTAAATCACCAACATAACGGAAATAAAAAGTTTTATATTACGTTAACATTATTTTTAACATATCTGCATAAAGAAAAATGAACTAACGAATTTACGGAATATAGCGTGCATTTACAGGATGTTCCGAAAAAAATTAACGGACTGTCATTTGTAATCAAAAAAAAATATTTAAGGAATTTTAGAAAAGTGTCTGCATAATAATTTCATTTGAAATATTCTTACTCTCAAGGAATTTATTTTTAAATGGTGTATTTAGTGAACTTCACAAATTATTCTTCAAAAAAATTAAGTAGCACATATTTGGTATAGTTTTCACTAGCCGAACATTTTTGGAAATTCTGAACAGTTAATTATCTTTTAATTAATATTTTTTCCACACCGCAAGCTAAATACAATTGCCATCAGCGAAATTTCTCATACCGTTATTACGATTACGAGAAATTGGCGAATTTAAAAAAAAAAACCTAATAGTTTTGTAACAAGAAAATGATATATAGAAGTACACTTTCCTGATCGCTGACAACTTTCTTAAATAAATCGTATTGAACGCCTTTTTATTATTAATTTATGCTGGTACAGAAAAACCTTTTCACACAAGAGATTCAGTATTACAGGGGCCGCGGGAGTGTAGTGGTCAAGCTGCTTGCCTCTCACTTAGGCGAATCGGGCTCGAATTCGCGTATGTGGGAATCGTCCGGAGGATGCGTTTTGTAGGCGGGATATCTCGGGGACCTTGCTTTTCCTCCACCCTTGCATTCTGGCGCTGCTCCATACTCACTTCGCTTCACCCCCATCGGCTCTCCGGATAGTGATAATAATATCCGGGTGTGTAACTGGGAATCGCTAAAAAACAAGGGCAACATCACACACAAGTAGCTCTTGAACTAGAAGCGCGGCTCCGTGGAATGTGTGCTGGGCTTAGTACCGGATGTGGCAACATACACACACACACACACACACGCACACACGGCCCGACTTGCATTCCAGCTCGCCAGGCTGACGGAGACCACAGCGATACTCCTGCGCAGTAGACAAACCCACAACACAGCCGTGCTATGCGGGTTTGCGGGTAGCAAAGTCGAGCCAGGGGCAACGCGAGACTAGGGCAGAGGCCGGCCACATTTCATTTCAGGTCGATACCGGCAGCCGCCAAAACTTTCAGCTTTCAGATGAAACTGTAAATCTGCACGATGAACCTGGTTTCTCCGCTTTGTATACATGGGTGAGAGGAGGCTGGTGCTAGCTGCAGGCGTCTCACCTTCCTGAATAACACACATGTAAAAGGTTCACAGTAACCTGAGAAATTTCGATAGCCCTGCCTTATCCACACAGTCCCACGTGTACATTACGCACGTATAGGCAGTTTTTTATTGGTATAGTACCTCACACTGCGGAGCTTAATGACTAATGATCTCACTCATCTGTGGGTAAATTATTCGCAAACCGTCTTACTGATTTTGATCATAATGTGGTTTATATTAGTGCAGCCAAACTTATAGCCTACATATCGTTGGTTGAGAGAACGAAACTAGTGTTGTGGAGATCTTAGTATAGCATGTATCATGGCACTTTTATACGCAACAACTTAAGCAGCATATTAAAGTGGGTTTAAAGGGGTTAAGAGCTCTTTGTATTCATACTGTTTAACCCTGACACTAACAATGACGTGGACCTGATTGACTTGTTCATTCGTCGGTCATATGAAACTGTAAAATTATTTTTATAGATTAATTATTTCAAAATTATGAAAATTGATATAAGTGTATTCTTTACAAACAAGTTATATATATAAGTAATTCACAAAAAATAATCTAAAACTTGAACGTGAAGATATGGAACTAATGTAGTTTACAGATCAGTTACCAACTTTAGTGAGCGTTCGCCAGTCGGTGTACCCGACAAAGTACATGCAGGTTTGTGGCGGTGGCTTTTTTTAAAGGTTCAATTCAAAAGTGAGAGAGTGAGTGGATAGATTCCGGCTGCTCTTGACTGCGAAGCCTTGAGAGCTGATGAGGGTGACAGATAAGTATGGGGCAGCGACGGAACGAAAGGGCGGGGGAAAAGGGGATATCCCCGAGAAAACCCGCCAACCTGCGGCATCTTCCGGCACGATTTTCACATACGAAAATCCGAGAGTGACCCCGCCGGGTATTAAACCCGGTTCGACTTGGTGGGAGGCGAGCAGGCTAACCGCACAGTCATCTTCGGCCCCCTGTGAACGAACAGTCTTTATGGTTACCAACAATTCTGATAAATACTTGGAACGTTGTGATGAGCCAAATATGTTTTGGGGATATTTTATTTATGGTTTTTGACCTAATATCAGTGATATTTTATAAAAATATCAAATTATTATATATAATATTACTAATGTTTTTTTACTTAAAATAAAAATGTTAACATTAAATCTTTGTTACTACTGTTTTCAATTATGCACGAAGTTGTTTTCCAGCTAATGTGATTGGTAAAATCATTGGAGCGACTTCTTGTAAGATAGCATAGCATGACAAATTAAAATGTTATGTCATATCTTCGGAGAAAACTAACACGTTATCTCCACATTTGACAAACAAGTATTACTACACCAGAAGCCTGCGGAAAATTATATGTTTCGAGTGAATTAGATACGTATTTTCATTATAGTACCCATGTCAATGTTTTGCCTCAGTATGTTACAAAAACGAAACTACAAACCAAATTTCCAACTTAACTTTCTTCTATGGCAACATAATCAATTTTGCCTATACAAAGCCTTATTTTCCTGTAAAATAGCCGCATTTGACAAAAAGTTTTTATATGATATATCTCGGAAAATAATCATACGATTCTCACCACATTTGGCGAAGAATTTGCACTCTAGTAGGTCATATTTTCAGAATGACGGCTATAAAATATATTTAGCTTAGTGTGCTATATCTACGAAACTATGTAAACGATTTGAACTTGAATTTGCATACTGTATCTATTATAGAATGTGTTAAATAAGAACGTTTTTGTCATCCAATAAGATGATCGTCACATGAAAAAAAATTTAGGTTTTATGCCATTTTTCTAGGACCAAAGAAATGATTCTGAACTAACATTTCATGCAAGTAGTGCTACAGTAGTGTAAGTTAAGTAACATATTTGAGAGTCGGCAGACCTATTTTTAAAGGCGTATGTATAAATGATTTAGATCAGTTGGTCGTATCTATGAAACAATTCAACAAAATTAAACCAAATTGTTTATCTAACAGTATTCAAAACGAAAATAATTAATGCATGCACAGATTCTCCTACCCGTCCTTAATGTGAAATAGTATCAGGTGAGGAACTGAATATTTTGCCATATTTCCGGAATAATTAAACTAATTTGTGCAAACGTTTGCACGTCATTAGTTCTACACAAGACCAGATTAATGAAGTGATTTAAATGGCATGATTTGAAAAGTCACTTGCCTTCACCGTTGTAACTATTTCGTATTATTTCTACGTACAACGAAAAATGTGTAATATGGAGAGTGAACCAAGGGCGAGGCAACACTCTCCGAGAGACGGACTTTCCAGCTGGGACCCGTAGGAGCCCGTCATCTAGTGGGACTCTAGGATGGAGCGACGCTGGAACGCAAGGGCGGGGGAATGGGAGTACCCCAAGAAAACCCGCCGGCGAACGGCATCGTCCAGCACGGTTCCCACATGTGAGAGTCCGGAAGCGGACCCGCCGGGGATCGAGCCCGGATCGCCTAGGTGGGAGGCGGGTGCGCTAGCCACTGCACCACCGCTGCCCCGACGCTTTCAGTGAGACTGCGTTATGTCACCTGAGACAATATACATTAAAAATACTACGTTCACTTTTACTGGACAGCGATGAGAATTCGTTCGGTTTTATTACACTATTTAAGCTTAAAAATGTTGATATATTTTGGGAGTACAGTAGCAGTTTTCTTGTAAGACTCGTGATGGGAAGTCTAATAATTGCAGTTTGTCGAATTATTAAATCTTACATCTTTCCTTTCACATTTGTCTCGCTTGACGAAGAGTTCGCCTCTGAAACTAACAGTCTCTGCCAAAATATAAATAAACATTTATAATATGAATTCTGTATATCTTAAGAATTAGAGGTCGTATTATTTGCATCATATAAAAATTAATTATTATTTGTAGACTGTACTATCACATTTCACAAACTATGATATCATGCTTGTTATTAAAATATTTACAAGATTGAGTTAATTTTCACTGGGGAATTTGAATAATCTACTACATCGTAACAGGAGTCGAGTGTGAAAACCAGTTAAAACTTGAAAAGAGTTAGTTCTATTCATAGTGAGTTATGACAGCCTAATAAGGTCACACTGTCTATAACTTATACAATCAAACATGTACTTCATATACACAGACTGAATAAATTGTTTGATTAGTGTATTTATGGAAAATTGTACACATAAATAGTAAATAGGTGGTAGTATTGAACTACCATTGAACTTCCACGAAGTATGTGGAATATCTTGCAGGTGCCGTTGTAAGGAGAAAAGACTTATCGAGGTCGAAGAGCTAGGGGAACATTTTTGATCACCGGTTCAACCCACAAGAGAGCTCTGGATGAACCAGAGGAGAGAAAATGTAAAGAAAAGAAAGCTGGTCGATTAAGGCAGTAAAAAGGAAACCTCCTTCCTACCTGTGAAGCTCAAAAGAAAGAGAAAATCTTTAAAGAGAAGAAAGTGGTTAAAATGAAGCAAACGTCAAAGAAGACGGTCTAAAGAGAGAGAGGATCAAAAATTGTGATTCTGAAGATGACCTTTTCATTTCTCACAGTAGATAAAACTGAAATCATGTCCTCTATTTCAGATATATAATCTCCTCGTTTTCTAAGCATTTCTTTCAATAATCCACGAATATATTGGGATGAATACTCCCAGTTTATTAAAAGACTTACAAGGAATGTGTCTGGTGTATTGCTCTAATTAAGAATTCTATATTGGAAACTGGGAAGTGTTTATTAGAGTTGCACTAAGACAATGTTTGTTGAGCATGTGATGTCATGTCCGAAGTTCTGCCATCAATACGACGTTTTCTAATGTAATAAAACGGGACGGAGGTGACGTCACAACAGTTCACGTAGTTTCATATAAGCACATTGATATATGTATATATACATTCGCTTCCAATTTTCCACAACTAACAGCTTCTATAAGCCAGCTCTGCACACGAGTGAAGAGTGAGTGAAGAGATTTGGACGATTCTTAACATCGAGGCCTTGAGAGCCAATGAGGATGATTGAGGTGAGAATGGAGCAGCCCCGGAATGAAAGGGCGGGGGATACGGGAGTATCCTAAGAAAATCCGCCGACCAACGGCATCGTCCGCCACGATTACCACATGTGAAAAAATCCAGAGGAACCCGGCCGGAGATTAAACTTTGGTGGGATGTGAGCAGGCTAACCGTTCAGCCGCCGTGGCCCCAAACATGAGTTTTACTTTTAAATACTCAACGGAAATATGACGTAACTTTATCGAGATTCCTTTTTGCAATTTCAGAAAATATTTCTAGTCCATCTTTTAAATCTGCGATTTGCAGCATCACGGTTAAAGTCAAGAGTTAACACCAAATCCAAGCTGAACTATTACATTTAAATAAATGTCAATAAACCTCTGCTGAGTGAGGTTAAGGCTAACAGCACATCGGCGTAATAATTACAAATGGAAAGGGTAAGAAAAAAATATTTATCCCGAAAATTAGTGTAAAAACCAACACGTGTATTTGCATACGTTGAATTGAGATTTTACAGATCTATATCTAAAATCTGATGACTGCAAGTAATCTTATTATTATTATACTTCTGAAGCTTACAACTTCAGAAGAAGAAGTCTGTTGTGGATGAGTTAGTGAAGAGATTTGGGCGGCTTTTAACATGGAGGTCTTGAAAGGCGATGAATGTGGATCGAAATGAGTATGAAGCAGTGCCGGAATGCAATGGCTGGAGAAACGGGAGATACAACAAAAAATGTCACGAAAAATACAAACCAACTCTCGAGCTGTATTTTCGAAAGAAAATAGTCAAATGAGTTGCCAAACGAATATATACTGTTGATTCAAAAAAATGTTTTTGAGAGCCTTATTTCATTTGGCCAAATACTGAAATTTTGTTTATCAAACATGCTTTTGTCTGATGAACAAAATCAATTTTGTTGCTCTTTAAATTTTGTCTACTCAACAAAATATCTTGTGACGACAACCAAAAATATTTTTAATAATATACAAGCAAATATTATGTTGGCTGTTCACTTAGTGTGAGATCAAAAGGACTTGCGTTCCTGCAGTTCTGGATACATGCAACTCAATTCTACCTTGTCTTGAACGCCAATAAATATGTGGACACCTCAAAGAGTTCAGGAAAATAATAATTTGATTTCGTTTAATTAAAAAATTAAACATAAAAAAATATTAGTGTAAAAATTGGAAACTTCAAAGTGCAATAAACATAAAATCATAAAAGCACAAAAAAATGCAATAATTAAAACATAAAATCTAATTTAAGATATATAAAAAATAAAATTTACAAATAGGAAACCTTACCTTAAATATTGTAAATAAACCATAAAGTAAAAATAGATACCTAGAAATACAGAACCAAACAATTTTAAGTAAAATAAAATGAACACCTTGCATGGGTTTTGTTTTTGCGTTTTTGTGATTTTTAGTTTTGTAATTATTATGTGTTTATGTTTTTTATCGGTGTTTAATTTGTTCGACTGTTTTAATTTGTTAAAATGTTTCTGAAGTGGAAAATATGTTAACACAAAAACATTAGTTCAAGAAAATATTACAACTATTATATAGTTATTAAAATACACAAATCTACGTCGGAACAAAATATAAAAAGCCATGTGCAATTGGGCAGCGAAGGAACGGCTGAATCAACATTTTACATACAAGAAAACTCTAATTCACTTACTTCTTTATTTAATTACAGATTTATTTTAACTTTATTTTTTCTTTGAAATGTTTATCATGTACATCAAATTGCTTTTAATATTTGGACGCCTTGAAAATATTCTACACGTGTTATTCACATTAATATTTTTGTCACATTTAGTGTAAGGTTTTACATTGTACCTATAGCACATATATTTATTTCATTTATAGTATTTATGGATTAGTTTTTACATTATCAATTTAATCGGTTGTTAATATTACTATCCAAGGTAAAATAGTTTAATTTTAATTTCAAGTAGCAGGCACAAATTAGTAAAAATATTTGTTTCTAAACGATGAAAACAGATCAAAATACAAATGTTATTAAATTTTACTAATTTCTTTAATTTTTTTTAAAGAAGAGCGTAAATTTTTACTAGGGAAATTTTTTCAAATTCAAGTTTTTGTTTCTTAATCATTTTTATCTGCTCGGAATATTTTAGATTCATAATTTTGTGATGCATGAGAAAATTCAACATTACAACTGCTACTGCAATTTTTAATTGTAAATCTACTTCATATATAAACTGGGCTGAAATTTCCATTAATCCACTTTAAATATGTTTTTCAAATTTCTGGGTACTTTCATGTTACATATGTCTTAAATCCTTATTTTAATTAAATGTATTTTACTATATTTAAAAATATATATATGTAATTAGGTTTACTTAACATTTCTATTCATTTTAAATGCTTCATAGATTTAAAATTAACATAACATATTTAACTGTTTAGTAATGGTGTACATTTTTTACTTTACATACAGTCTAATATGCATGCAAATTTAAAAACTACTTGATATTGCAAATAACATATTATTTTATTCTATATGTACATATTTTAAAAAATCAAGTTTGAATGTTTATAATCACAAAGTGAAATAAAAAATGTTATAATGTTATTTTATTTAATACATCATAAAACATTTCAAAACACAATAATATATTGTAAATAACTTTTTGCGCCATATTAATGTGTCAACCACGCTAACTTTGGCATACGCTGTTTATATATTATGCAGATTTATTTTTTATTGTTTAATTAAACCAAATATTAAATGCAATAAAACATATTTTGCACAGTAACAAAATATAAACTTGATTGACGAACTCCTTTATGGGGTCAATAAAAACTGTCTGTAAACCTAATTTTTGTCGTAGCAGCTTAACTGTTTATTCGTATCAAAGAAACAATTATTTGAGAAGCAATACAAATAAGTCGATTAGCTAAGAATGCCTAGTATGCGGTTCCTACTCTGTCCACAGCACAGCACTGTTAATCATTGCATTAACTGCCCTCTATCTGTGTCCGATGCTCATATATGGTGTTTGTCACAGCGTTAGTAGTGTCCACTTTTTATTTTCTACCAGTTATTTTTATCGTACGATTCTATTTTATAAACTATGCTGGTTTGAATATCACTGAAATGCAAACAATACAATTTAGGTAACATACAATTGGAAACACAATTGATAGTTTTAACCTTCTTGGACGAACACTTATAATGCAGTATAGCCTATTTTTGCATATTATTTTCTGCAGATACTTTGAGTCCAAGTTGTGGTTTGCATTTATTAATGGACACAATCCCTAGAGTATATGAGATTTTTATAAGGAGATGATAACCCGAAAAAAGTACAGTGTATTAATGCAACAGAAATCACATACATTGAAACACATTTAAAATTTTCACTGTATTTAAATTTATAAATTTGTATTTATTTATCATCACGGCCGTTGTGAAACAAGCAAATATTGGTATTTTCGTAAAAATAATTACATATAATTTAATAATATATTCTACATGGCACTGTGTAAATCTTTGTAGTGCCAAATTTAATGTTAAATTTCAAAATGCCCACTATTTTCAACTTACGCTAGTAAAAATACTCAATAAATTTTAACAGCGTGAGACATCAGAACAGTATTATACGCCATTTCTTCTGAGTATTTGTTTGGTCGTCCACATGTTCCTTTTTTAATATCTTCAACTTTATTACTATAGCAAAATTCACCTTGTAAGAAATAACTCGACAGAAATGCACCGCACCAGCTAAATATCTGCTCGTAAGGTTTACCAAAAGCATTGTCAATAATTACCTTATCTTGGTTTTTCTACACTTGCTTGCAACAACACTTGTAAACTTAAATCCACTGTCTATTGACATTTCCAGACCCAGTAAGCATAACTGCATACACATCGCAAGTGAAGTTTATTTTTGGGATGATCGTGCACACTACGAGGCTCAAGGACCGATGATATTCCCTGTGAGTGAGTGATTTTTAAACCATGCTGCAGTTCCATGTCATGATTGGTTCATATTACTATAGTCAAACACAACTACAACTCAATGTAAGTGATAACGAAATAGTGTTCTGTCGGCTTAGGTAAACACAGCTGTTGTGTCGGCTCAGGTAAACACAGGTGTTGTGTTGGCTCGGTAAACACAGGTGTTGTATTGTCTCGGTAAACACAGGGGTTGTGTCGGCACATGTAAACACAGGTGTTGTGTTGGCTCGGTAAACACAGGTGCTGTGCTGGCTTGGTAAACACTGGTGTTGTGTTGGCTCGGTAAACACAGGTGCTGTGCTGGCTTGGTAAACACAGGTGCTGTGTTGGATCAGGGGCTCAGGTAAACACAGGTGTTATGTTGGCTCGGTAAACACAGGTGCTGTGTCGGCTCAGGTAAACACAGGTGTTATGTTGGCTCGGTAAACACAGGTGCTGTGTCGGCTCAGGTAAACATGCAACAAATAGATCTTATCTTCAACACGCAAAACCATAAATTAACGTGGGACTGAAGGAATATGTAAAAGGTTATAACCTTGTCAAATACCCGTCTAATTAATATAATATATGAGTTAGTGAATCACAAAAGTGGAGGTCTTTATGAACAATAACTTATCAGTTATGCACTTAGAAAACTGTCCAGGTATTATGTTATAATCAAAGTATTTGGTAACATAGACATTATTACAAAATATTTATAAGCCGTAAGGACAATCGCGGCACGCCCATCACATGCCACCATAGCCTTTATGTGCAACACACGGAACTAGCCTGCTGACTTTTTAGAAAACTACCTTATGAGAGTCTTTGAATGGAGAATGTGTCTTTTGAGTCTTAATAATAAGGTAGCGATTACAGGCATTCTGTATATATACTTGAGAATAGATGTTTCTGTGTTATGTTGTTTCATTTCGATACAAAATACTATAGCTAGCTTATTTCACTAAAATTGATTTAGCCCCAGTTTTGAGTTAAGAGTGTAAAATATAAGCTCTACGACAAGATGTGTGCTGCACGTATATACACGTCTTCAACTTTAACGTTCTGAAGTTAACGTAAAAGCAGTTCACGGTTAAGATGACTTGTAGCTACGCGTCCAAGACCAAGAAGCGAGGGAGCCATATTGCACACGAAGGAAGACCACTGATTAAACTACATTTGTACAATCGTACTTTTCCTTGCCGCTTAAGGAAAGTGTACAGACAAGCTTTAAATATGCGGCATTTAACCGTTTTCACTTCTTTTTTTTCTCCACGAATACACTTCATATGATAAAAGTAAAAATATGGGGAAATATATAAACTTCTATGAATAAAAGTGTTACTTCCAGAACATTTATTTACCGAGATACAACTATTTCACAGTAAATGTTTTCGCGCAGTGTACAAGTAAGTGAGTACTTCTGAAATCAATCTTTAAAAATGGCGGCACTTCTACTAGCAGTATATAATGTTCCGGACACACAGACTAGCCCACTCGTACTAAACTAGGTAACGACGTTGGAATAGTTAGGTAAACATTTGTGGACTCTGAAATGTAATATTTTGCTTACTGTTTTCTTTTAGTTTATATGAGTTTACGAATATGTCAATTCGTGAAATATTTACTTTTTTTGTAATGTCACAGTTTCACTTGACCGGTACATGAAAAATGTGAGACGGCTCATGACAATTACTTTAGATATAGTGGAAGATTACACAATGTGCATACAAATATATTAAGAGCAGAGCTTCTAAAAGAGCACTGTTTACAGTGAACAGCCTATACTTACAACTACAGAGAAAAGGTACGAACCGAGATGATGGTTAGCCTAGCTAAGAGTCAACATACTGTCTACAAGTCAGACAGTTCTCTATCGTCATCAGCCGTCGCCCACGCGTCACTTCACACACGGCCAACGAGACAAATTTCAGTCACTAAAGTAACACGTTTCTGATTGATCTGCAAAAAAAAACTACCTCGAATCAAATACTGGATTATACAGTCATTAAGCTGTGTTAACTTAAACATTTTTTAGCTATTCTTCAGCGAAGTAAGTTGTAAACGGTTACTCTTCGAAAATAATACACATTTAAGCGGGAATAAACCTGTTGTCCAACGTGAGATATTTCTCAAACGCCACTCCTTAAATATAAAAATATATACACATTTGCATTTTGGCGAATGGTTTTTCTAGAAATTAGTTTCCAAGATTATTTCTGTAACATTTAGAATTTATTTGATAAAATTTTACCTCGCCTTTTAATGTGAAAATATAAAGTAGTATTTTTTTTAACATGAGATCATATATATATATATATATATATATATATATATATATATATATATATATATATATATATATATATATATATATACATATGTGTGTGTGTGTGTGTTTAACACACACACAATATTTCAATTGTGTTACAAAACTGATTTGGAAACTAGTTTAGGGAAAAAAGTTTGTAAAAGGTAGAAAAAATTCAACTGTTTGTGCAGACATTAAAAATTACTGGTAATATTTAAAAAATTACTTTAGTAGCAAAGTCACTTCTCAGAATGTTTGGTGGCCTTTTGTAAAAACAGTCCGTCACTTTAGTGAAACGTGATGACATAGTTTTAGACGACTGCGGCAGATACGAGCAAGTATAACTGAATCACAGGACGGGAATAGTTTAATGAACGACCTCGCGATCACTTACGTAATTAGAATAAAGAGAGAGAGAGAGAGAGAGAGAGAGAGAGAGAGAGAGAGAGAGAGAGAGAGTGATAGAGAGAGGAGGGGACTATGGTAGGGAACAACCCAGAGGAAACTACCAAACAGTCCTCCTCGCCGCACACATGTATTCTCGCCACTGTCAAAATCGCAGCGGTCACGTTCAAATGAACTACGAGCCAGTCAAGTTATTCTTTTTTTTCCGTCACGCGCGATCGTTGCAATCAGCTCTACCACTGGGAAAACGGGTATGGGGGGGGGGAGGGGTGAAGTCCGCAGTTCTGCGGCGGGGTCCAAGCGCTTTTAAATAATTTTGCAAATCACGGACCAACAAAAATCCATTACGGGTTGCGCCCGACGCCTCACCCCTCTTGCAAGGCCATGACAAACGACTCCTGAACAGCAGGCCAAAACGGATAGTAAAGGGTTGAAGGCAGAGGAGAGAGGGGATATACACCACACATCACTGTCTTGTTGCTTATCCCACCTCTCCGGTGCCTTTTTTTTACATACACATGTCCCAGAACACGCGCATAAAAACCACAACACGCGAGTCCTGAGCGAAGCTGGAGACAAAAATGTTAGCGGCAAAATGTCGTACTATGACATTTTTCGTGCACAGTGTTGCAACACAGCACGGAGTTAGTACAATCATTTGTACGATGTTGCAACACAGCACGGAGTTAGTCCCCTCATTTTTACAATGTTGCAACACAGTACGGCGTTAGTCGCCTATTGTGTACAATGTTGCAACGCAGCAAGGAGTTAGTCCCCTCGTTTGTACAATAGCCAACACGTTATGTTAACTACACGTTGAACAAATGTTAGGACTGGGTGAGATGTCAACCCGCGCGCACACAATATGAATACCAGGCCAGTGGTAGTACGATATCAGTGGAGCGCAAGATTGGACTATCTCACATTGTGCAAGAAAGATGTCATCGTAAAACATTTTGCGACCAACATTTTCATCTCAGGACTCAAGTGGTGTGTGTGTGTGTGTGCGCAGGTTCTCGGGCACATGTACTCTTTGGATTCGCGACCTTGTTCTGCTACCACATTCCTGTTGGTGCTTTGTTGGCGTTGAAAAGGAGCGTAGTGACTGGGTTTCAGGTCAAGGTCAATGTTTCTTCACTCTTTCTGAAACCTGGCCTGCTAAAGCTCTGCTTCCAAGACATTCTCCCGCTTCAAGCCAACAAAGCTTAACTAAGTCTAGAAAATTACATTAGAGGAACCAAGCACAGTGCTTGTGCGCTCCCAGTGTAATACAATTTTGCATTACAACTATTTCTTACCAACACACCTATTTTCTCCCTGTTTTTATTCCTATAATATAATTTATAGACAAAATATAAGTAAAATGTCAATTTAACCAAAAATAAGACTTTTTTATGTTAACAGAAGTGTAAAACGATTGTGAAATATGGCATATTTAGGAAAAAACCAAATACTTCAATCATGGGGTGATTTTTCAGAAGTATGACACAAAAAGTGTGAAGAAACAGCGAATAGACTATATAACGAATTTCATCTTCTGCGAATTTCGCCAAATTTTACTCGAAATTTGCCAACACCAATGTAAAAACTCAGGCAAACTTTTCAAGCCAACCCGTGATTTAAATAAATATTTTCCGTAGTTAATATATACCGCACTCGGAATACAAGTCAATCCTTATTCCAAAAATTAAGTTTTTGAAATTCTTTGTTACGTATGAAGAAATATATTCCTAGATATCAAAAATATTTTTAAAATAAATGTGTTTACTATAAAAGGATTTACCGTTTATAGCATTGTGTAACATTATGGGGGAAAAAAAAAAAGCAAATTAATGTTTGATATAAAGACTTCAAGATTTCACAAAGGAGTTCCAGTGTTATTTCGTGGTGAATTTAAATAGTTAGCAATATAAATTGTTTATTGCAATTACCAACATAATATATTTAATAGGTCTGATTATTTTTAACTCTCGAATACGTAATAAAAACCATCTGTTTTGCGGTATACTTACATTCATGATGCAATATATACGATAGCACAGAATGTTTCGTCTACAGAAAAGGAAAGATGGCATGCAACGAGCGGATCTCAGATGTTACTGACCTGTGACAAAGTGGGCCGACGTTTGCGAATCAGCGCCTAAAGAAATATATACGCCAAACGACTGCTCTACCAATAGGACGCCCTCGAAAGAATATACAAGTCATTTAGAAACAGTGTCTTTTTCCTAAGCCACACAATTCCGCTTGGTTATAATTATTACATTAGAGTTATTTTCTGTTGGGAAAGAGCACATGGACAGAATAATAAAGTCTTAAGTGACAACAGAATGCAGCGATTTTTTGTTATCTGTGAACCGTCAGTAACTAAATTTGTTGTGAATGTAATATACTTCTAAGCTATTAATGTAATTGTAAAATTACGTAATTTTGTAATAACATTAGCTGTTCACTGTTCTGTGAAAATAAAGTTGGTGTTAATATTAGCGCAAACCCAATTTTGTGCTGAATTTATGTTAACATATGTGTTAAAATAATTTGTATTTTCTTCACACAAAAAAAAACATTCCGATGTGAAATAAATTGAGCACAATTATTATGTAATGAAAGAAATATTACCGACGTATCAAATGGTGGCCATGAGGGGAACCGAAACAGCGCCTTCAGTTGTTACCGTTCTCTGCTTCATGAAACTTGACGTCCTACCAACTGCTCTACCTTAACATGTCTCACTGTCTTTCATATTGCGTGTATTGGTAGAACATAACTAAAAACTGCAGTTCTCTTTCGTAACGTGGCAATACTTTATACTCCATAAATATATGCATATTGCTACACGGCAACTACTTTGAAACCTTGAGAGCTCGTCAAAGTACATTTCTCACACTAGGCTTTAAAATATAAACAGAATTATTTAATTCTACGAGGTTATCGCTGTTCACTACTATCCGCCATTTTACAACGCCAAGTCAGTGTAAACTTGTGCTAATTGTACTTTACATTTCTTTAATACTGCAGTAACACAAAATATTTTGTTCTTCGCGTTATTCTAAGGTTATTCCAATTTTGTTTCGGGCAAAATTACGTAGCGTCTTTGCTAACATTAACACTTCAACGGTGTATTTACACTGTAGTAAACTAAAATAATAATTTGTAAAATTTATGAACACTAATTTAGTGACAAGATTATTAATTTAAATTCATCAAACTTTTAAGGAAATGCCTTGATGGTAAAATGGTAACTTTTTCTTGGAAGAAAATTATACTTTTTTATATTTCATGTATACCTACTTCGAAAGAACATTTTTATGATGACTAAGGAAATGTTGGTGGCCACAAAATTAATTAGTCAATATAGACATCACAAAATATTGTATGGTTTGAAAACATGTTGTCATTTAATTATTTTTGGCAACCACGAAATGGCTTTCGGGATCTTCAAAAACTTCAGTGTGTTTGTGGGTCAATAGTGTGTTCGTTGTATGCAGTAAAAATACGTAACTTACAGTAATATTTGTTAGTGAGGATCATTTACAGATTCCGTACTGCACGCTGTAGTGTACTCTTAAACCGTTTCCGTACTGCACGCTGTAGTGTACTCTTAAACAGTTTCCGTACTGCACGCTGTAGTGTACTCTTAAACAGTTTCCGTACTGCACGCTGTAGTGTACTCTTAAACCGTTTCCGTACTGCACGCTGTAGTGTACTCTTAAACAGTTTCCGTACTGCACGCTGTAGTGTACTCTTAAACAGTTTCCGTGCTGCACGCTGTAGTGTACTCTTAAACAGTTTCCGTACTGCACGCTGTAGTGTACTCTTAAACAGTTTCCGTGCTGCACGCTGTAGTGTACTCTTAAACAGTTTCCGTACTGCACGCTGTAGTGCACTCTTAAACAGTTTTATTTGCTGTAACACGTGTATTATTACCACAAAATAATCATCGTTAAATATGAACCACTGCAAAGGGGATTTGTCTCAATCAATTTTTTTATTTTTTTATTTTTGTATCAATGGTAATTATAACGTCGTATTGTGGTTACAATACTTTAACAGTGTTATTTGTGATAAGTTCAGTTACTATACTTGGAAGAGGTTAAACTATTATGTTAATGATCTAAGAGATGTGTTACTTGGTAACGTAGCATTTATAAAGTTTCGTTAGGTACTAATAAATATAACGAACGAAATAAGTATTACTATCGCACTTAGCCATTTTGCTTTGGTATACAACAACATTTTGTTGTAAACAAAACAAGTGCGAGGAATTTTCTTCTTTCCTATAAAGAAAATTTGTGTTGCCATAAAACCAAATTGTATAAAGAAAAAATTAATAACGACGATCCTAAACTTCTTAAATCTTCCCTTTCAGCTCAAGTAGTAATTGATATTGGGGTAAACAAGCCGGCCTCAAAGCGATGCTTTACTTCGTTGTACAGAAAGAACTGGACGTATTGTTGCTTACAGTGTATTCTTAAATGTCCTGTCGACAGCAGGATGAGGGCAAAGAATCAACGAAGGCCTTTATCAAAGAATCTGTGGTTTTAAACAACAGTTTTCGGCCGAAGTCAGGATGGCTGGTCCAAGAGTCAAGTCAGTGTTCTCTCGACTGCAACATCAACATCACTCTCTTACCACTATTACAACTCCCTTGGTGTTGCCGAGACTGCGCCTTGAGCAATCACGAGTTAAAGTTACCAACTAACACACGCTAACACCTAAACACATAACCAAAAACAAAAATTGTCTGTAGATTGAGAATTCCAGTATAAAGAACGCTTTTGACTTGACTACCAGGGAGTAAAACCAGCGTTTGTTTGATTGCACATGCTCGAGGGCAAGTGCTTTTCAAATTCAATTCGAATTTTGGAAAAAAGTTCTGCTCATTAATACATTTGTTTAACGGACACATTACCTGTGGCGCTGCCATTTCCGTTGGCAGAGGTGCGTGAACAAGGGTAGGTGCACATTCTAACTTACTTAGGTACGACTTGAGGCCATGAAGTCGCACCACATCGTCAGAGAAATTTCAAGAGAGTTAGTTCTCACTTTAGAGCTGACTCAATCGTAAAACTACGTGAGTCTTCTTAAGACGCACCATTCTTCCCAACTTGTTGCCATTTCCCCATCAAGTCGTAGCACATCACTATAGTCTATTTCCCCATCAAGTCGTAGCACATCACTATAGTCTATTTCCCCATCAAGTCGTAGCACATCACTATAGTCTATTTCCCCATCAAGTCGTAGCACATCACTATAGTCTATTTCCCCATCAAGTCGTAGCACATCACTATAGTCTATTTCCCCATCAAGTCGTAGCACATCACTATAGTCTATTTCCCCATCAAGTCGTAGCACATCACTATAGTCTATTTCCCCATCAAGTCGTAGACACATCACTATAGTCTATTTCCCCATCAAGTCGTAGCACATCACTATAGTCTATTTCCCATCAAGTCGTAGCACATCACTATAGTCTATTTAACCATCAAGTCGTAGCACATCACTATAGTCTATTTCCCCATCAAGTCGTAGCACATCACTATAGTCTATTTGTGGTTTCTTTAACTTTTTGAATCAAACCTTTCAAATATCACCCCCACCTACGGCGTATATAATTATTTCCTAAATATGTCAATTATCGCAAGAGTTTTATACCTCTGTCAACATAGAAGCATCTGATTATTCGTTAAATTGGAGTTTTTGCCTGTGTTTTATACATACCTACATTATAATATTTCATTTATAATAAAGATGAATAAAGAAAGGGAGAAACAATGTGTTTGTAGCGCCTATAAAAATAAATAGCTCTCATGCAAAATATAATTACAAATTAGTGCCCACGAATTTGGCGCGTTGTTTTTTTCGAGTAATTTTCTATACTTAACGGCTGTTCACGATAAAGTGAGTACTTTAGAAACTAACCTTAGAAAAATGTCACTGACCCTGCATGCATATCTTTTAATGGGCGCACTGAGTATTATTCACCCGGTAAAGTTGGTCACGATGGATGGAAAGTATTTATATATTTTTACGTTGAATGAAAAGTGTTAGGTAACCATTTGTGATAACTTAAAATTATTTCTTTCACTTTCTTTTTTCTAAACCCACAGAAGTGTAGAAATTTCATATTTATAAAGTATTAGCTTTTCTAATAATTGTACAGTTTTACTTGACCAACGCACGAATTAAGTGGTGAGGCCCATGGCAACGTTAATTTTACATAAGGCGGGATAATACACAATACGCATACAAGAAGATCTTAAGCAGAGCTTTCAAAAGTGCTCATATTAACGTGAACAGCCTATATTATGGTATAGTTTACACGAGCAGGAGGAACATCCTGGTAGTAGAACTTCAGCAGGGTTCCTGATAAGTGGGAAGTAACAGTGAATGGATTATAGCTGATTTAGCTTGTTTTTGTGTGGTTTCTAAATTAACAAGTCTCACTTTCAAGAGGAAAATATTTTGGGACAAAAACGACAATCAGCAAAATTGCAGAGACATGCGGAATGATGCGTGGAAGGAACTAGCTTCAGTCTTTAAGCATATGTTGTAGAAACACACACACTTCCCCGTCTTATTTGATGTTTTAACATATTGGTTGCAATTAAGAGTTCATATTCAACAATCACTTGTGTGTATAAAAACGCATAATAATATCGCGCCACTCAGCGGCAACTACAATAACACATCGCGTGTGATGAAGTCTCAAATTGCAGAGTCAAACCGTGCGACTGAGTCCTGCCTACAGTCCATTCACTGTTACTTCACACTCATTTGAAGCCCCGCTCAAGTTCTACTTCCAGGATATTACTCTGCCTCGAGCTAACAAAACTTCAATGCGAAGCCGGTAGACGAAAAGAACAAAGCGCCAAATTCGTACACACTCAGTTGTAATAATATGTCCCATTAGAACTATTTCTTACAAGTCGCTACAAACTGATTATTCTCACTTTTTATTCGTGTTTATTATACACGAAATATTATAATGTATTTATAAAATATGGGCAAAATTTCAATGTAACGGGAAATAATATTTCTGTGTTAACAGGTTGTATGAAACACATGGCATATTTAGGAAATAACTAAATATGTCGTACATGGGGTGACTAATAAAAGGTTTGAATTAAAAAGTATATGAAACCGCAAGTACAATACAGATGGACATTCGTCGTGGTCATACGTAGTCGGGTCCAACGCCCTAACGTACACACACTCTGGACGTAATACTACAAGTCAATGTTTACATTTATAGACGATAAATATATTTCATTGATATTTTGTTAGTTTGAATGAAGATAAATGTGCTACTAGTAGACTATGGAAATATATTAGTCGGTCACAATACAGACGGACATTCGTCGTGGTCATACGTAGTCGGGTCCAACGCCCTAACGTACACACACTCTGGACGTAATACTACAAGTCAATGTTTACATTTATAGACGATAAATATATTTCATTGATATTTTGTTAGTTTGAATGAAGATAAATGTGCTACTAGTAGACTATGGAAATATATTAGTCGGTAAGAATACAGATGGACATTCGTCGTGGTCATACGTAGTCGGGTCCAACGCCCTAACGTACACACACTCTGGACGTAATACTACAAGTCAATGTTTACATTTATAGACGATAAATATATTTCATTGATATTTTGTTAGTTTGAATGAAGATAAATGTGCTACTAGTAGACTATGGAAATACATTAGTCGGTCACAATACAGATGGACATTCGTCGTGGTCATACGTAGTCGTGTCCAACGCCCTAACGTACACACGCTCTGGACGTAATACTACAAGTCAATGTTTACATTTATAGACGATAAATATATTTCATTGATATTTTGTTAGTTTGAATGTAGATAAATATGCTACTAGTAGACTATGGAAATGTATTAGTCGGTCACAATACAGATGGGCATTCGTCGTGGTCATACGTAGTCGGGTCCAACGCCCTAACGTACACACGCTCTGGACGTAATACTACAAGTCAATGTTTACATTTATAGACGATAAATATATTTCATTGATATTTTGTTAGTTTGAATGAAGATAAATGTGCTACTAGTAGACTATGGAAATGTATTAGTCGGTCACAATACAGACGGACATTCGTCGTGGTCATACGTAGTCGGGTCCAACGCCCTAACGTACACACGCTCTGGACGTAATACTACAAGTCAATGTTTACATTTATAGACGATAAATATATTTCATTGATATTTTGTTAGTTTGAATGAAGATAAATGTGCTACTAGTAGACTATGGAAATGTATTAGTCGGTCACAATACAGACGGACATTCGTCGTGGTCATACGTAGTCGGGTCCAACGCCCTAACGTCCACACGCTCTGGACGTAATACTACAAGTCAATGTTTACATTTATAGACGATAAATATATTTCATTGATATTTTGTTAGTTTGTTTGAAGATAAATGTGCTACTAGTAGACTATGGAAATATATTAGTCGGTCACAATACAGACGGACATTCGTCGTGGTCATACGTAGTCGGGTCCAACGCCCTAACGTACACACGCTCTGGACGTAATACTACAAGTCAATGTTTACTTTTATAGACGATAAATATATATCATTGATATTTTGTTAGTTTGAATGAAGATAAATGTGCTACTAGTAGACTATGGAAATGTATTAGTCGGTAAGAATACAGATGGGCATTCGTCGTGGTCATACGTAGTCGGGTCCAACGCCCTAACGTACACACGCTCTGGACGTAATACTACAAGTCAATGTTTACATTTATAGACGATAAATATATTTCATTGATATTTTGTTAGTTTGGATGTAGATAAATGTGCTGCTAGTAGACTATGGAAATATATTAGTCGGTAAGAATTCCACAGTTCCATTAGTTCGGCACATGGACAGTCGTCAGGTATATAAAAGCCTCAGTTTGATGTGTATGGTGGAAAAACTACATTACAATATGGCAAGATAAGCGGAAGGCATTCAAAAGCGATCAGTTAGCGCGTAAATAAAGACTTCATTAAATTGCACAGTTCCAAGAATATTATAAAGATTTGGTAAATATGTTGGTGTAGAATAGATTCACGATTTGCTTCGTCTGTAACCATTTCTAGTTGAGGTTGCAAAAATTCTTCACAGCAGACCTCGATGATTTGTGACACGAATTTTACTGGGAGGTCAGCATTCAAAGTCAGAGATATTACAGAAATAATGTTTCAGTGGCCATACCGGAAAGTACAGATAAATAGTTATTCAGAGATCTTGGTGAAATCGCTGACAAGTTTTTCTCTCTAAATGAAATTTCGTTGAATTCCTCGGAGTTTTTGTGCTACCAAGCAAAAACATAAGTTATCTAACATTTTTACTGCGATATTTAAATGCGATGTAGTGTCACAAACAGCTTTACTACCATACAATGTCATTTAAATAGGTATAAAAATTAACATAATTTTATTTTCAATATTAATTTAGAGCGAATTTCAAATTAAATAATTTCAGATGCTCCGTAAGCTAACAAGTTACCGCTTAGAGGCTCATGTGTTTTATCGCGAATCACCGTCAGTACAACTGAGTGACTGAGTGAGTGATCTATACATTTCGCAGGTTTCCCGCGCATTTATAAAGTACTATCGTCCAGAGCTTTCGCAGTGAATATACCATACTAAGTTTATTCTGCTCAGGTTGGGAAATGCACTGCTTTTATTATGTCAACTAAACATTTTCGCCGCCAGAATGCACTGGGGTCGCATATCTAACACATTTTTTTCAGTTTTGTATGAAAGTAAATGAGGTAATTGCAATTTTCTTAAAATGTATAAAATTGTGAGAAATCTTCTAATTTGTATCCTATTAATAATTACGTAAATAATAAACTTTTTTTTTTTTTTTTTTTTTTGCTTTAGAGTGGAAATACAACGAATCATATATACACGTATTTCAATATCCAGTCGTAAACTGAGTTTAACAAAAATTTCGCTGACACAATTAACATGACATCCGAATCGCGAAAAAAAATTGTAGGCATCGTTAAAAATGACATTTTAGGACTATCCTGCTCACTTTACTTATGGGAAAGGAGATCAAGTATACAAAGTTACTTTTGATGACAGCTGCATTTATTTCGCACTGAAATTAGTAACGTCTCTTTATTTTAAATAAGCTTTCTTATGAACGATCGAAGCCAAACACAGTTGTATATTTACTGTTTGCTATTGCAAACACCGTTGTATGGCGTGAATAAATTTACGAAGTAAAGTTAATACATCAAATTTTGCCTAGCCTAAGTATCGTGTATATGAAAATTCAAGCCAAATATACATTTTTACACGGAAATAAATATAATTCGTGCACTTACCAGCAGCTTACAAGTGAACTAATTGGAACGCGCCGGCTCATCTTGCAGCGCAAATTACCCCCATGTCAGATTCTACCATAAGAAATCTGGTTTCGTTCCTATCTTGCATATAATAAACGCAAGCCATGATGACTGCCGCAAGGACGATAACTATCAGTTTACAGCAGGGAAGAGAGGTTCGTGTGTAATCGGCAAGATTCGTCGCCGAAACACATAGGTGTAGGTAACGCAGGCATGTTCCATATTTCGTCTGCGCGGAGCTCATTTCTGCATCGTGTCTACGTAACTTAAGTCTTACACATATCCGCAAACATTTCTGGGTATGGACGGGAAATTTGTAACAGTTTATGGTTCACAAGCAACTTGCTACACTCTTGTCCAAGGAGGTGGCATAGGGGCTCGATACCAGCACGCTATTCACATCCAGAACACCAACAAAGTAAAGGAGAACCTAGTCTATGTCTAAACCTTAGGTTTTCTGGCAATGAACAAAAGAACCCATTAACTTTATACAACATTAATTTTGATTTATTCTTAATACTGGATTAATACAGTTCGCTGTGCGCATAAAAAAATATGGCGCCATAAAATATATTTGTATGCAAACTCACTTTAAAGGTCTTTGACAACTTTGTTTCTGGAAACGTGGTTCGTTTACCTTTAAAATCTTTAAAAGTCTCGTAACTTCCATTATTTATCATGACCACAGTCGTTAAATACAATCTTTAAATTCAACTCATAGGAGATTAACGACGTGCCAAGTAAAACATTATTTTGAGACAACATGGCTTCCTTATTTAACTAGCAAAAGTATAAAATATTTTATTTGTATTCTGCACCATGAAAACTTGAACTTTGACTATAAACATTTGTATCACAATCATTATCACCTTGACATAAATTGTTACTTCACAAACTAACATTTTATAATTCTACAGAAAATGCTTGGTTAATTTCCTTTATCATTTTAAGTTTGACTCTTTAGTACGGCTGCCGAGAATAGAACAATTTGAATTTTTAATCAGCCGACTTTATTTTATGCAGACAAATTCTATCATGATGTCCTACAAAAAGAAACATCTAAATATCTACCATCAGGATGTAAAGTATGCTCTTCTTCACTTTGACCATAAGGGTCATTACTTGTCATATTTGAAACAGAGAAATAGGTAACTTCGTGTATCGAGACCCAGGATCAGCCATTCTCCCTGAATCAACAAACTCCCGGTTATTTATAATAAAATTTTGGCTGTTCTCCCCCTCTCTGAAAGGTGTAATTCAAATGTCCAATAAGATCACAGGGAATATTCTAAATTATTCGATATTGTTGATAATATAAGTAGAAACAACACATCGGACATCCGGGGCGCTGTAGTCGGTGTCTGGGCGTGGCGCCACTAGTTCAATTTCCGCGCTACACCAGCGCTTCCAGGCCGCGATTACACTAACCTGGCATGGCAGCACACATCAGTCCTGAGTAGGTTCGTGTCTAGAGTGGTCGCAATGCCGGACCTCGCCACGCAGCTCCTCCGTGTCAGACAATCACAGAAAATCGAACAAAATATTCGTTTGTGTGTTAGGGCCAAATATATATTACGTTACCCTAACAAAATATACTACTAAGCAAACAAAATTTGAAAAGCAACAAAATTACTTTTGTTCGGCTAACAAAATATATGTTTGAATAAACAAAATCTCTGTGATGCGCCAAAAAAAAAAAAAAATTAGACTGTCAAATAAATATTTTGTTGAATCTACTGTATATATTTGTTTGGCCACTCATTTGACTGCCTTCGTTCGAAAATACAGTTCGAGAGTTTGTTTGTATTTTTTGTGTGACAATTAGGATAGTAAACGAGTTTCTTAGTGCATCTATTAATGCTTAATAATCGTATAAACACATTAATAAATCAATGCAACAAGAAAGTGACACGTAAAGCTACAAGACTTGAAATATTTTTTGCACACGTTGCCCAAAATTGCACTATATCTATTTAAAAACTTTCCGGCTTTATAAGTTGCACATTAGCTGAGATTACTAAGGCCCGTACGCAGGTGATCTACGTTCGTAACTCGGTAATACTAGTTAACATTGTTTTATATCGGCCCAAACTGTACATGTAGCCATACAAATCTTTAGTTGCACAAACCATATCTTACAGTTTGCGACAAACAAAAGAGAACAGCGAAATAATTTGGTTTAAGCAACAAAATATTTCAGTGTCCCTATACAAAAAAATAATTTGGTTGCCCAAACAAATCTTGTTTGATTGAACAAAACATTTATCTCAGTGGACGTCACCTTGCATGGGTCAAGGCTTCAACGTAGACCTTCAAGTTATCATGGTAAGGACATATCGTCCAACACACGTAATGTGTAGAATTTCCTAGCACCACACGTAGATTTGCAGAATTTGCCCACGAAAAACCGTGACATTTGGCAGACATTACTGCGCAGTTAGCACAGCCGAGCTGGGCCGGGCTAGGAGGCGTGGTCAGATCGGGTACTTGAAGTTCGGCGGTGGAAATGTCCAATTTTTGAGACACCCGTCTCAACATTTCATTACACCACTATCAAAGTCTCTGGTCTTCCATAAAGACGTCCCTAGAACAAGCAGAATAGGTTTACGTTCCAGTATGAACTTTGTTCCTTCGAAATAATGAACAGTTCTGTGATGTTTTCGAGCGCATTACTCTGACTTCCAGATGCTGCAACTGATCGCAAAGTGTTAAGCAGTTCGGAAGTCTGTACTTTAGGCTGGCCATTCGAGTTTATCTGCTACCATGTCTTCAAACATCTCGGTTATAGCCACTGATGTTTTGGATAACGTCACTGTAGGTCTGGAAAGACAATATGCCGGTCACAAGTTGTCGCCAAGCACAGCGAGAATAACCACATGGAGCTGAATTATTTTAATATAATTACAGATTCTTAACGTACGGTACTAATCCAATGCCAGCATTATATTCAGGCATAGTTTCTGGAATCTTCACCCGTTCCAAGGGTTGCATCAGAAAAGTTGTTCACCCACTAAAGATCATTTCGCCACATGTAAACTAAGCGTACACGAGTCTTCAAAAATTAATACATGGGGAAACAACATGTTGTGTGCTGGCCAGATTATATATATATATATATATATACACACACACACACACACACACACACACACACACACACACACACCCTCACCAAAGTATTTTAAAAAAGGCTGTAAGAAACGTTTACTTTATAAATAATACAGCAAAACTGAGTGTAATAATATTTCCCAACGAATTTACTCTTACAAGCGATTGACAAAATAAATTCTTTCTCATTATTTTAGACATATGTATTACCTACACTAAAAGTACACATGTTATAAAGAAAATCTGTTAAGTTTTAATATAATCACAAAACGAGAAAATTTAATGTTAACGGAAAATAAAACGCTTGTAATGTTATATTTTTGGATAGCACACACTAATAAATTTTTCGCAAATTTACTACATTGGTGTAAGTAAAATGCGGATGCGCGAATAGAAGATTGTTTTCATAGATCCATGATAGCGTTTCTTTACTGCATCCTATTTGCAGCCTGATACGAAATATTATTTCCATGCCATCGGTTTTTTTATTGGTTTATTTTTTTACTGATGGATCAGATAAACAGCTTGTAAAAGGGACTGTTTATCAATATGTATCAAGTGAAATAACAACGTATAAATTAAAAAAAAAACCAATACAAACGACTTCCTTAAATGTATTTCGTCTTTCAAAACACCATTTAACGCTATTCATTTCGTTTTTACGTCTTTCATTCGTTTTCACTAAATCATCACAGCGCTCTGTTTGAAGGTTTAATTTTCATATAACGTGGCGAAGAGAGTGAAAAAAGGGCACTCACTCATATGTACTGTTCGTTTTAACAATCCTAACGGCATGAGCGTCATTTGCTATGGATTTTTGGGCAGATATGAAACTTTTTGATACAAAACCGATTTTTTTCATACTTTTTAATATACATCACGATTTGAATGCAAAGAACCACATACACATAAAAATAAAATGTTGTTATTGATACATAAGTCATTAAGTAAGAAATATGAAGTGAAAAATTAAATTTTGCAACATATTGAACAAAAATTAAATTACATTGAAGCAGATCCAAAAGTCACTTTTCTTGATTCACACCTAACACAAAAGTTTTTGCAATTTTTCTAATATCAACTGTCCAAAATATAACTGTCAACATATCAGATGGCGACATGATTCAGTCTCTGCAGAGTCATTGAGAAGAGTAAAAATGACTTCAGCCGTCTGACAGAGCTGAAACTTCTCTCCGACTTACAAGATAAGCTGGGTAAAACCAGAAGGAACCAACCTAACAAACTGTTCCATATTAAAAAACAATCTTCTCCCTTCTGCTGTCATTTGTTTGAAACTCTCCACTGCATCTTCTACCCAAGAGACGCCATCGCTTTTCAAGAACATCTGCAATTCCACTTGCAATGATGATGCGTCTATTTCTGGGTAGTTGCTGATGTCGGAAAGGTTTTTTCCAGTCAGTATTACTTGTTCAAGTTTCAGGTGTTTTTCAATGCTACGTTGGTTAAACCGATATTTCAACTGACAAATTGCAGTATAGATAACTTGAAAGTACTCTGTCCTGAAGTGGTCTTCCCCATTTGCAGGTGTATGATGCGTCTATTTCTGGGTAGTTGCTGATGTCGGAAAGGTTTTTTCCAGTCAGTATTACTTGTTCAAGTTTCAGGTGTTTTTCAATGCTACGTTGGTTAAACCGATATTTCAACTGACAAATTGCAGTATAGATAACTTGAAAGTACTCTGTCCTGAAGTGGTCTTCCCCATTTGCAGGTGTATGATGCGTCTATTTCTGGGTAGTTGCTGATGTCGGAAAGGTTTTTTCCAGTCAGTATTACTTGTTCGAATTTCAGGTGTTTTTCAATGCTACGTTGGTTAAACCGATATTTCAACTGACAAATTGCAGTATAGATAACTTGAAAGTACTCTGTCCTGAAGTGGTCTTCCCCATTTGCAGGTGTATGATGTGCTGCCGGTCCTGTGAATCGTAAGGGTGGCATTACTGCTCTTGGACATGAGAGGGGCTGCAGATTAAGGCCCTCGAAGCCTTCTTTACAGCTTGCAAGTAGAGTCTCGAATTATTTATCTGATCGCAATTCCTGGAGAGCATCTGGCAAAGTTTTTACAGATTTCATAAGTCCTCATATGGTTGTTTGTTTGCCTAGAAAGGTTTTGTTAAGCATTCCTAGGGGTGAAATTACTTCTCTTGGCAAAACAAATCGTAAGTATGTGGCCTCATTTTGGAATGTATACACGAGTCCACTTGCCTTTTCAAGTTTTTGGGCAGATAATTCCTCCAATGTCTGCACGAGAGGGTCATATTTCCTGACAATCTCATCTACCTGCTATTTCCTGTGGATCCAGCGAGTAGGACACAGTGGTTTTATTTTAGCACCGTGTTTTGTACAGGACCATCCACAGATTGCTGTAAAATGTGGGCAAATGTGGACTTTACTTTAACTGATTTGCTGAACATTTTCCGAACTTCGTGAGCCCAATCAAGAGAACTATTTAAAGCTTTAGATGCTTCACGGCACTCCATAATGACTACGTTAACAAAGTGAGCACCACAGAGCATAAATAGCACCAATGGTTGCTTATCTGAGATAAGTGCATGAACGCATTTCTGTCGAACACTGATTCATTCATATTTCCGGCTCCATAGTACGTCTGCCCATGAAGTCAAGAAAGACGTAACTGCATTCTCATTAAAACATCACATATGATGCGTGAGATCGCTTCACCAGTTGTTGATGCCTGGTAAATGACCAGAAAAATTTCTTGTGTCTCAAAATGTTTAGCCACCCACCATATACAAAAACTTTCTTCTTCAAGTCCTGATGCATCCTGTGTGCCATCGCATATGACAGAAAACATTAAATGATCGATAGATTTTATTTTGTCATACAAAGTACTCACTATTTCATGTCCGAATATCTCAAGCATTTCGTTTTCTATTTCTGGGTTTGTCATTTTCTAACGATTCTGCTGTAGCCAGTTAGTAATGTAGGTTACATCACGACTTCGTAATTTTAAGAGTCCCATCAAATTGCCTTAGCAGTTTAACAGGCCTCCCACGGCTAATCCCTGACTAGCTAAGTATATCAATGAACTTTATAACAAGAAAACATTCAAATGCAATTTTCTGCCGAGCTGTCATGTGTTGACATTTTTTCCTAAATGGGGCATTCATTTGCTGAAAACTTCAGTTTTTAAAACCTTTCAGCGTGAATGCTTCATCTCTTTCAGTTGTTAGATTGTTTCCTGGACACAATATAGAATACTGATGGTAAAAGAAACAACAAACATCATCAACACTGTTGATTAAATGAAGCCATTTAAAGTTACGATAGCAACTTGATTGAAATGTAAGATGACGGCTTTTGAACTCTTGGACCGGAAACCCATCAGACAAAATTAGAGGTTGATTACAATCAAGAGAAACACTCGCCTTAGATCCGTGAGTCAAATATTCTTCTTTTAGATATTCAGCCATTGACTGGTGTTGGTACTGGCTCGATGAAGACGAGCCAGTACCAACATCAGAAGGATCAATGTTACAAAGTGGCAGTTGAATGTTTGTGTCGCTAGAGGCCGCCGATTTCTTCTCTGGAGGGCGCCCAACATTTGTGTCAGATCACACTGTATCTGTGGCAGCCACTGTGTGCCATCGTTTACGTTCTCGCACACCACTTACAAGGAAAAATACAAATATAGACTTGTTAGCAAGCCACGATGTAAACACAACCGACCATACAATAGGAACGCGTGTGTGCCATTTCCAATAACCGGTCCCTTCAAACCACAGAACATGTATTACCATCTCCGTACTTTCTACGTACGCTTTTCGAGAGTAGGACCTGATCGATTATCTCGTTTGTTATCGTATATATCTCATGATCCGGTCTGCTCTTATTACACTCATTGCTAAGAATGAAAGACAGGCGGTATTATAATGTTGAATAAAATTCCAGCGCAAAACGACTACTAGTAATTATTACACGCAATGTAACTGATATGAGGATGCAGCTGGAGGCCTAATAGTAGTGGTAATAGTCGTGTTTATGTAAGATCCATGCAAATATAGATTGGCAGTATTATTTTATTTTGTTTTCGTTTAGATACTCATCCAGACAACTTATTCTATTACCAAGTCTGTTGTGTATTGAAACTTGTTTTTCTTACTGACGCGCGGAAACTCGGCTACATTCACAAATATTACTGAAGTAAGAGGAACTCAATTTGATTTAAGAATGAAGCAATTTTTGAATACACAAATGACGTTGACGAGATAGAGGTTAGTAGTTTACGTAAACAATCCGTACTTCATTTCATTATGGTGTATTGTATGTTGTGTGTCAGTTTTCTCACCGATAAAACTACCACATAAAATAATTTAATGCTCAAAAACAATACAGGTAAATTATTGGATTGAGCGGGGGGGGGGGGGGGGGGGGTCCCGCCAAGGTCGTAAGTTCAATCCTTACCACATCCGAATTTATAGTTTTTTTTTAATTATCATAAAATGTGCACTATAAATATTTAATTATCATTAATATGTTTATTGCTCGAAACTCTTTCGATAAATTCAATAAACACAATATTTAATTCTCCACTATAGTTGGCCGTCACTAAGTTAATCAGTGAAATTGTTTCACGTCATTAAATAAATCAGAGTTTTTTTTTTTTTACTGAAACAATCAGTGATTTTCCACTGAATCTAAGAGGAGCCATTTCCCCTGATTGGAATAGTTGAATTTCACTGCGAATCAGTGGTATTCGACTGATTCCAATTTAGAGTGTATGTTAAATATCTCATTATAGTTTATAAAGTTTGCTAGAAAAAAATTATACCGTGAAGAAAAAAAAACATGCATGGATGATTTTTAAAGGCTGGTTTCAAAAAGTGTGAAGTTGTATTATGAAGAGGCTGTAAAGGAAGGTCATGTAAAGTCATGCAAGAACTGACTGAGGCTTGCAGACTGCAGTTCTTCCAGGAAGTCGAGGTACAAGAAGCTGTTATACGATAATATCGTCATCCACAGCCAGCACTTGTGATGCTGCTCGAGTGTCTCTAGGACTCGCTAGATGATAGAATTCCCGTATTCACATTCGCACACGTCTCTCTATGTCAAGGTGCACATGACAAAAGAAACGGACACAGTGATGACATTAAACTAAACCGAGCTGCGTACACTGACGATAAGGAGAGACCTTCCCTTGTTTGAAACTCAGTCGTGTGTCAGGAACAAACAATGCTGACGTTACACGACCCGCTCTTCTCCAGGGCGTTGGTCGCGAGAAAATTTGTCATTTTATATCCATACCACATTCTGTCCCACTCCCATACATTATCAACCACTACTTTCGCCTAGGGCACAATTTGTTTTGCAAAATTTTGCAAAATGCCAATTGGAGAAAAATTGACATGTATGATTGAAACGTCTGGTCTTACTTAATTTCAAGGAATGCTTAGAAAAAGAAAATCTACAATAATTCAGGGGCAGCTTCAAATCATACATATGTAAAAATATCCTTATTTTTAAGAAATTATTTGTAATTGCAAAAATATTTCTTTTTGGGGTTTCATAGACGCCTTGAAGCAGCTCTTGACATCTTCTTTAGTAAAAATTATATAATTTCTGTACGTTTGTGATTTTGACATGAATTTATGTGAAAACTATACCCTCAAAAAACATTTTTTTGGCAAGAAAGTGTAATAACTATTGTCTTAAAGTTGAATAACTTAGTATGTGGTAAAAATATGAAATGAGAAATGTTTTCGTGGCAAGCAGCGCCCTGGAGACTGCCATCTGCCTACTGGAAGTTGAACAGCGTCACAAAGTGTTGGTCATTCATTGTTTCCCCACGAAACTGTTCAACTTGCTTCCTATGTGCTGATCTACGAAAAGAACGCTCATTACAGAAGAAGGTTGTTGAGTGCTTTTAACACGTTACAAACACTGCTTCCGAGTAATTTAAAACAGCTAATAACTAGCACTAGCTCACGAAATATGCACAAGATACATACGAAACTAATCGAGGACCCTGCATTGGCCCTTTTTACAGACTCCCCGTCAATATCATAATATGCTGTTCATAGCTGAAAATTCCATAGGCAGAGGCAGTGGACGCCAGTTGAGAGACTTGCGCTTAGTGGCGAAGACGCATTTGACGCGCGTGGTCATGTCGGCCTTATTGCTCCTGCAGTCTCACTCGCGGGACAAGCTCGAGGTAGACGAGGAGTCTTAAATATGTTTTTCAAACATCAGGAAGTAGCACGAGCCACCCGCAACAGCAATCAGTAATGCCAACACTTCGATATTAATATACACTGACAAAAATATATAACTTCATGGTAACATCATGTTCACACTCGATTTTTATATCGAGATGTTGCAGTCGAACATCAGCGTCGCTGACTGTAAAACTGTTGTTAACTCGTTCAAAACCTGCTCCAAGACAAGTTTAGTATTTTATATTCGTTAGAATTCAAAAACTTGTAATGCTTGGGTAACGCCCGCATTACGAAAATTAAACATTTGTTTTGTAATTTTTCTTTGTTTATGTAGGCTCTATGTTTACGTGTGCACAACTACTTCACATTCGATACCATCCATGCACCTCTCATAGTTGTGTTGTGCACGATGGTCTGAGATTGCACGCATGTAATTAATACGTCTGTAGAAATGATGGCTTAGTAATATTAACTTTCCTCTAGCCATCAGTAATGGCGGCTGTACCTTCTGTCCACAATTCCAAGGAGTTTCATAGTATGACGACAGGTACAGTTAGTCATCCCAGTTACTTTCCATGAAATATCCACTCATTTATGACCTTTTCTCCGAGTAATTTTATATTTAATTCATCGGGGTCGTAATTTTAAAAAGTTCAGCGGAGCACAAAATAATACTTAAGTTAGATTAGCATGTGCAGAAAACACATTCCCTTTGTGTTCTGCCTTTGCTGCTCTCACACACTTATCGCTACACACAGTTTTTTCCTATATCACTTTCCTGTGTTACCGTTGTCGACAAGTTATATATAGTACTTCAATTTACTGTCTAACCTACAAACATCGACTTTTATTCACAGCAACTTCAAGCATAAAACACTACTCTCTCACTCTCTCTTTCTCTCTCTCTCTCTCTCTCTCTCACACACACATAAGACTCATTTATCTATTTTGATTTACTATCGGCGTACTTGAATCACGAATTAGATGATAAAATCTCGTTAAGAGAATATAGAGACATCATAGTAACCAACGTACTTAACGCAAGATATTGGATAAACAGTTTCTCGCACAATTCGTTAATTAAGTGAAATATTTCACATGCATATTCTGAACTCGCTTCTCAACAGCAACACATAGCAATTTAGTATATGGAGATTTGTAATGGCTATTGTAGGCCTATTTATTTATTTCCTAAGACAGTTCTTTTAAAGCATCCACTTTGTGAAAATTACTGTTTCTCTTAACTTTAAAGATACAGGAACTCAAGAACGTAATATTGTATGTAGATAAGGCAGTGAGATCTTAACTGATTCCGTATTATACTGAATTTAATAGAAATTCATAAGAAATTTATAAATGTCCCATAAATTCATCGTGCTTCAAACAAGTTATATTTCTTGTCATAATTTGGAATGATATTATAACTTAACTATTGCAGAACTCTTCTTTGAGAGAGTAAATTGGCAGTTTTATTTTTCTTCTTAGAAACCTTTGTTTTACGAAATAAGAGAAATTACAACTAAAAAGTATATTCCGCCCATACCAAATCTGAAAGCATTTACGTTTATTATTTTGGAACATCATCATTGTTTTCGTGTTTACCTAAACAATAACTTAAAAAGAACACAGTGTTATTTTGCTTTACCGTGAATAAAAAAACAGTCATTTTATTCGGCAACTGTTTAAATCTCAATATGGTGCTCAATTGCTCTAATTACCTGAATTTTACAATAAAACTCGTCAAGTTTACAGAAGACATTTACCAAACTGTGATTATTATAGACCACCCGACAACTGTTAATAAAACGAAGGAAGAATTTATCCAAAGCAATTTCATGCTTTAGGATGCAGATAAAAATGTTAGCAACCTACCTACTCATAAATTTCTAATAAACTGTCTCTTTATAAATAACAGTGTTTTTACTAATATAAAAAACACTGTTACTTGCCTTTCCACATGGCTTCTTGTTAACATAACAATTCTTGTTAAATTATAATTGTATACATGGAAGAGTCGTTGGGCGAGTAACAGCTACAGGCTATATAACAAATATTCATATAATTTTACGCAGTAAATTTAAATTATTTATTTACTAATGGAAAATGTTTACTATGTGAGATTAATTATGGTTACAAGAACAAATATGTTCATGAAATAAAATTTGGCCTAAACTATGAACACTTAATCCGTCAGAAATCAATAAAATGTTTTCTTTATCGTGTGGGATAGTCGATTAAAGGAGAAATTGATTGCCTGCCTAAATGCAAAGTTGCGCCAAATAGTCAACGATACATTCAAACAGTGTCTAGAGAATTATCCGCGCTCATTCATGCTGGGGAAGTTAAATACAGACTAATATGGAAGAGGATTATAACGATCATGGTAATACGAGAAAAGTGTAATCAAATATTTAATACTTATGCAAGCGTCAATTGAAAATACTACAATTTGCGAACTGTTCTAAACTTAAGAATGTACCATAAAGAAACTTTGGCAAACCGATAATTACGGTAAGTTTCTCCTATACAACAGTGATAATCAACCTTTCCTTTACCAGGTTCTTGCGCAGCTTTATATACGCCACTGAGAAACCTTTCAAACGTGTTTACACTGAGAGAATGGCGGATAACCAACGGAATTGTTTGAAAAGTACTTGTTTTACAAACTGATATGCTGTTGCTCCATAAATGAGTGTTCGTTCCTTTAAGCCAACCAAATAAATCTCTTATAATATGTGAAGGAGAATTATTAAAGTGTTGTTCAACATAATGTAGGTATATGTATTTAGTAAGGCCGCTATTTGACAGGTAAGTTGAACTAATCGGTTTAGATAACATAGATATTTTGTCTGAAGTAAATAAGCACTTGACTACCCGGGGAAATCTCATATGCTATCTGTTATCACAGAATTTGTTGCGGCAACGAAACCGGCTTGGTCCAGTGCTGGCGTTTCAAATAATTTGATTGGCGGTAGGGTAACAGAGACATTTCGTTATCTTCGTCCATATTTAGGTAGGTGCAACTTGAGAGCGAGTTTCCAATATTTCTGACGATTAAAGTAATAGCCATATTCGTTAGTTGATTCATCAATGACTAGAGATGGAAAAACAATAATTATGACGGGAAAAATATAACATCAAACTATTATGAACACACATGTTATGCATTGGGTGATTGATAAGACGAACAATATGTTATTTGTACTCTATTTACAGGCAATTTGGTTGGAGGTCGTTAAGGCGCAGCTTGCTTTCTGGTGTAAATGTTACGGGTTCTGATTTCCTTCTCATAATAACCAAGACTGCGATGTACTGGCGGTCTTCAGTTGCTCCAGGCAAGTCTTACATGTTTGGCGAATTTAAGTTACAACGAAGAATTATCTGTTTGCAGCCTTAAATTATTTCACAGGCCCTACACAAAAATTAATTTTTTCGGGCCAAACCAATGTTATTTTACTTTTTTTTTTTTTTTTTCCAGTGCATGCCTTTTCAAGAGCAGGCAGCCTGATAGGGGCTCACCAATGTAACATTGCGTCTTCCTTTAAAGTACACATTATTACTAGGTCGTTACTATCTGTAAACACCCACTGGTAACACACTTTTGTTGCTAAACATTGCATTACTGAACTCCTTAATGACGGACGGTATTGAAGTTGTGACACACCGCCATGTCTGACAGTGTTCGTCTGAATTGCCTCACATAACTGCCCGAACTGGCATCTAGAGCGCATTTCTTTCGATACGATATTTAACAGAGTTCACTGACTACTAATAATTCAGCTAAGGTTCTGTGTAAAATAAAAACAAATATAAAATTTAATATGGCAATCGGACATGAGCTCGTCTGTTTACTACACTGTAAAAATAATGGTAATATTACCTGACAAGTATAAGGTCATATACGCGAACTTGTGTGGGAAACATAGTTTTCATTACGTGTAAGGTAAAATTGCCACACTGTGGAGTAAAATTCACGTACATCATAGTGGAAATCCCATACCGGATGGGAAAATTACTTTACGACACGTGCACCTCTACAGCTTTGTCTCAACAGCTAAGTGGGAGGATGGGCGGAAGAAATGACCCTTCAACACACTAATATTCACGTATATTGTGATGTATTCGTCGTGTTGTAATGGATAGCGCATCGGCCTCTCGTGAGATAAGTCCATAGTTCGTGCCCACGCTCCGGCGAATATAGAGAATTTTAGAGTTAAGGTTTCTATTACTATTCGTTAGAGAATATATGTAAAAAAAAACCGTTAGAGAATATATGTAAAAAAAAACAGTAGCAATACTGATACCCCGTGAATATTTAAGAAACAATTTTAGTATGGGATTTCTCCCCACTGTCATCAGGTACTTGTTATGTCAATTTACTCCACATATGACAGGTTATTTTATCTTACATTTAGAGGTAATTAACTTCCCTTACATGTTAAGTAAATTTTACCTCAAGATTTTTCACGTTCTATTATTTGAGAAGATAATTCGTCTGTTATTAATTTAATTTCATGAGTGATGCTTAACTGTTCATTATGCTAGATGCAAGACATGCAGTTAGGAGAACACAGAAGATGGCATGCTGTGACGTACATGATGCCGCTGGAGATAGGTGGTTTTACTATGGACTCTAGTCGCCATCTTGACAGGAGACCGAAACATTGTGTTTACATTAGAATGACGTTGAGGGAAAGGTTACATTCGAATCATTTTGTGTTGAACAAAGATGCTGAAGAATAAATAAATATATATTACAATTCACTTGGGAAGTTTTACTAGTTTATTATTGGCTTGTGTTAGTTGTGCAATAAAATAATTTTCTCATATAACTACCGATCGTGAGTGTGTGTGTACCGCGGACCAGTATAGGGTTATGTGAGACAATAAGCACGTGTTTTAGATATAGTGTTCATATATCAGGATTTGTGGAAAACTATTGTTTGAATAAATGATTAAATAAAGTACAACAAGCGTGCTACCGTTGTCGTGTAATGTATTGCAGGTTGTGTATCAGTAATGAGTGCAACAAAACAGCGACCAGCAGCCTAGCTGAATTTCTGGAAGGCAATGTTCACATGTTCCTGAGCCAAGAATAAATAATTACTTGCTGGCATTTATATTTAAATTCCTAACACTGACAATGACTCGAAAGGTTTGTTTCCAATACTTCTACTCCTTTATACATATTTAATGTCAATGTAGTAAGTGTTTTCTGGTGGATAAATTCAAATCCCAATTTAGTTATTCCCTCTCTTTACAATATATTAGTTCTCTGTTATGATACAGTTCTATACTTATATATCCCTTATTGTAGGGTAAAATTTTGTTTCTTTCCTCTACAATGTTAGACAGGGTTAAGTTACCCTTGGTACATAACTAAAACACAGAAATTAAAATTTTTACTGAATTGTCTGCAATGGACAATCGACCATTTTTAAAAAAATTTCATAAGAAAAAAAGGAACATTTCTGGATAATTTTATATTCCCTATATCTACAAAAATTGTGTAACATCTTTCTCCAAAATTGCAATTTAGTACCAAGGGCTTAGTGAGTAAGTAGCCACAATTTTAATTCAGCCCAACTTGTTAAAAAGTTTCACATTGGCAGAGAAAACTACGATAGGATATTATTTCTATAATTACACTTTTAGGAATAATAATAAAGGAACCATCCTATGGTTAGGTTCTAATGTATGAAAACTTATTCGCCAGCACTTTAGGTTACTTTGGGTAGTGTAATTAGATTACGATGCATTGTTGAACTACGATGGGTCATATTGATAACAAGCGCACATGTACTAACCACTTCTAAAGTGGTCCACAGACACACATACTTGAGACAACATTTCTCTGTTGTTACCTACCAACTTGTGCAATTATTATTTTTAGTGTGGAATTCTCCTCTGAATACATTAAAAACTATTCAGTTTCAATATCTCGGAACCACGCTACAGAAACTTGACAAACAAACACTCCTCTATGAAAAAGCACTATCGCTGAAGAAATGAGATTCCTCTCATCCCTTTTCAAGGAGAGGGGGAAGGGGGGACTGCGGTGGGCATAGTGGTAGGGCGCTTGCCTTCCACCAATGTGATCCATGTTGGTTTCCCTGTGAGGTTACTCACAGATTTTCACATATAGTAATTGTGGTGATTGATGCTGCTAGCTGGCACGTTTTCTCGAGGTTTTCCCATTTCCCCCCACCCTTGCAGTTTAGTTCTGCTCCATATCTGCCATATTTCACCCTCATTTCCTCTCAATACAGTGGTTTATTACAAACGACCTAAACCTCTCTCAACTCCTCTCGTCTCAAGATGATGGAGGCCATGGTGGTGAAGTGGCTAGAGTAGTTGCTGTTTCACGAAGCACACTTTTTTTTTGTATTGCCTATACACTTTGGAAAGGACTTGTCATTTTTTTTTTGTTATGCAATATGGATATTCGCACACAATTACATTAACATAAAAATATAAAACATATAAATAATATAATTTACACACATATTAATTCTAGCAGCTGTACAAATATGTTAAGGCTACATCTGGTTGCAGTACAAGTTGTTACAATTCATATACAGATAGATACTAAAGTATAAATGTGTAAAGTCTACATTAGATTGAAACACAGGGTATTACATGAAATCTCCTTATGTCGGTCTTGTTCTGCATCATATAAATTTATATTTATGTAAGTTTTCTTCTACGGAATAGAAGACATATTTTAAAAGTAGGATTTAACGCTTCTTTTTAATTACTGCGAAATAATTAATTGACTGCAAATGACTGGGAAGGTTATTTATTAGTTTTACCCCAGCATAGTATAGATTTGTTGTAAATGTTGAGGTTATGTAGGGGAATAAGTGATGATGTGTAGCTTGTCTGGTGTAGTAATGGTGTATATCAGTATTTTTAACTTTTTTAATGTTGTCCATGTTTTGTTATTTATAAATAGTGGCCTACGATGGCTTCTTTTTCCTTATTACTTATTCATTTCACTATTTTCTTCTGTAATCTAAAAGCCTTTTACCATTTTGTCAATTTACCCCAAAATATGATTCCATAATTGATTACAGACTGAATATTTGATAAATAGTATGCAAGTATTGTAATATTATTTCAAAATTATGTACCGCAAAACACATTGAACTCAATTTTTTACAGACACTATCAACATGCTCATTCCATGTTAAAATTACTGTCTACAATGAGCCCTAGATATTTAGTAGCCTGTAACCCATCTTCTTCTGTTGTGCATCTTTTATCCTGCATTATATGTTAATTTCTCTGCATGAAATTGATGAGCACATATTTGTTTACATTTAATAGGTATTAATTTATTATACTGGAACCAACTGGACATCTCAATCACCGTTTGTTTTATATTTTCTTCAAGAACAGCGTTATTTGAACTAGTTACCAAAATGTTTGTGTCATCCGCAAACATTATAGCTGAGCCGTTGGTTATTTGTTATGGAAAATCATTAATAAATATTAATAATAAAATTGCTCCCAGTATTGATCCCTGTGGCACTTCTACTCGAGTAGTTCTGGTATTGGACATTACATCTTTAATGTGATTTTTGTCATAATATCTTATGGAGGTGATCTGTTTTCTGTCTTCAAGATATCATTTAAACATATTATTGGTTACACCTCTTACTCCACACTGTTCAAGTTTTTGCAATAAAATATTGTGGTCGACACAATCGTAAGTTTTTGAAAGATTTGCGAATATATCTGTTGAGAATGTCTTTTATCAAAAGAAGTTAATATTTTTTCAGCAAAAATGTAAGTAGCTTGTTCTGTAGATCTGTCCTCTACAAATCCATACTGATGCAATGAAATAACCTTGTTTTTTTCTTAGGAATTGTGTCAGTTTATTAGCTATCTATTTCTATAAAATTTTTTAAAAGGACGTAAGAAGAGCAAGACATTCATTGAAAATGTAAGTCAAAGGCACTTTTATTAAAAAAAAAAAAAAAAAACACACTTTTTTTTAGCAGAGTCATCTATTCCACAGGAACTTTTACTTTGAAATTTTTAATTACATTTATGATGTCTTCTTCAGAGATAGGTGTGAAAAACAGTGTATTAGCATTCCAAGTGTTAGGTCTTTGGGGTATGTATGCAGGACTACTATTTGTAGCTCTGTGTTCGCAATTGTAGTGAGATGTTTGTGAAATAGTCATTATAACTATTAGATATTTCCTTGCTATTTTCGATTTTAAAACCATCAACTTTCAAGGAAAGGTTATCATGTCCTTGCCTAGGTTTCAATTCATTATTAATAATGTTCCGCATTGCTTTTGATTTATTTGAGGAGGAGGCTATTTTTTCCCCCATTGTATTTCTGCTTTACTACTGCGAGTAATTTGTTAAATAATTTTTCGTAATACTTACAGTCAGGGGAGTATTCTCCATGAATCCAATGCATGCAGTGCAAGCTTTAATAAAATTCAAACACGAACATATTTCTTAACCATATACTTCCCATTTTGCCTTTAATTAAAACTAAATTATAGTTTCCTCGCTACACGTGGGACTGGGTTGCACGCCTTAGGCTAATAGTTACTCAAAAATTCGCGGCAAGGCACTGACGGGAGGCGCGTAGTGCGTGTTTCGATAATCGATTGTAATAGTTCCCTGAAACGCCGAGGTATAGCGCTGTGGTATTCTCAACATTCGTTCAGCTGATGTGACGTCACAGCAAGTTTGCGCGAAATGTGGCAAAGGCATGCACAAGGTGACATCACATTCAGCGTACTAGCGAGCGTGATTATATCTTTATATTAAATTTTTGGTGATTGATTGTTTGTGTGTTCTACCCTCAAATTTGAATTAGCATTTATACAGTAGTTTCGCAATATTGATTGGTGACTGTTAAAGTGGCATTGTAATAAGTTTATTTAATATGTTAATGGTAAATATTCCCATAGAAATAATTCTTGACAACATAAAACTTAAAAGTAAATTATTTTTATGAACATTTAGAAGTAATTTTAAATTACTGTTTATTACGTTTTTAACAGATTTTAAATTACTTTTAATACGAATAAATGTAACTTAGCCTTAGCCCTAATTAAGTGATTTACTACTAGCGAATTGAGTTATTTTGTGAATTTTGAGTGTTTAAAAATATTTTCAACTTTTCAACTTTAAATTTAAATCATTTGATTTGACCAGTGAATCTCGCTATTTGACACCTGAATTTATGTTTTTACTCTCTCTCATTTAGAACATTAAAATGTTTTTCTTTAAAAAATTAGCTACAATACTTTTTTTAAATAAATGCCTACACTAACACTACATTTTAACCTAAGGATTAAGTTTTTTTTTTATTTTATTAATCTTACACGCTGAAGTCTATGATTTTTCTTAATTTAAAGTGTCACTTATGATTATATTTAGGGTTTAATTATGTTCAGTGATATGTGTCGACCTATTTGAGTGTGGTGATTTGTATATATTTGTATTACTTCAGTACTTCAATTTTCTTCAGGATTGGCAGTGTACATATCTCTCACACTTTACTTACCGGTATTATCTATATCTGGAGAAGGTTGTGAGCTCAAAGGAACCCTTATGAAGGCAAGAGTGAGAGGGAAAAGGTACTAAAGAACTTAAAGACATTTCGAGCAACCTTTTATTTTTGGTTTGATATTTATTAATATTTCATTCCTCTGTGAAAAATCAAAATTTTCAGGATACGCCCCTGTTTACAGTTTTTTTCCACCCTTTGTTCTTAGCATTTTAGGCATTGTTTTTAACCTCTGTCCTGAGACTGTCAGACCTTTACTAGTCCATTTTATGTTCGAGCTACTGCTACATTTTACAAATTTGAGTGGAAAGGCATGATTAAAATGACAAAGAAATGTGTTAATAAAACTGGTCCAGGCAGTGTTTGGTTCAGTTAATGTATAAACATCATCCCATTTTTCATTTACAAGTGGACTTTAAAAAAATTTTACATTTTCATCTAAGTAACCATGATTCATCATCAGTATTAAAATTTATGTCCAATTTGTTGACTTCAAAATTAGAATTTTTAAAATCCTTAACAAGTGTGAAATAAAGTTGAAAAAAAATCACGAGATGTTTTTCAATTTTGTAGATGGTGTAGTTATAGGAAAAGATTCGCTTTATCTAAGTTTTCTTTATTTTGACAACCTTGGGAAAACGATAAAATGTATAAATATGTAATTTACCTAATGATTACAGCCTACCGTCAATTTCATAACCATCTAAATACACAAGTAAATTTTATTCAGGGTGGCACTCTATTGAAAATATATAAAATTCCAGGGTTTTTCCAGGTTACCCTAAGGATTTTCCAGATTTTACAAAAACACTTAAAACCAGTTTTGTGCAGTGCAGTGCAATCTTTTACAATGCAGTGTATATAGAAATACGTACAAGTTCGCTTTAAAAACACAATATAACCTCCCTAGACAAAAAAAAAATTTTACACATTCAGTAAGTTACTACTTATAAAAGTTCTTTCCTTGAAAACCTTCAATAAATGCAATTTATAAGCCCAATTTAAAAAATCGAATTACATCTACATTATTTATAAAGATTTGTCCTAGAAAAACTGTAATAAAGACAATATATACCCTGGACAAACAAAATGAAATTGATATGCACATGATATATAAAGCTGTCCTCCAGCCAGGCGGCACGCCGTGTGCTGCTTATCTGCAGGCCAGCTGTCCACAGCTTGCTATAAGCTGCGCGCCTATCAGCAGGGATTACAAGCCATGTTAAAGTACTACGTTAATGCCGATATTTAGGCTTTTCATATTACATTTCGACTTCCCGCTCTGAGTTTGGAAATTCAAGTATCAATGATTGGCTATATTTTTAAGCGATTTGATTGAACTATGGGTTTTTGTCGACCCTAGTTTATTGTCGGTTTCATGCTTCGATTTGACAACTCGCTTACGTTTAGGGTGTTAGACTTTTAGACGACTCCTGATAAGACAAAGTGAGCGGTAGCTAGTATAAAACCGTAACTATTCTGGAGAAATATGAAATAATAGAAGGATAGTACTGGTTGCGCAGCGTGGCTGCAAATATCTGGACCATCGCCCTTGACTCCGATATTAATGGGTGTTTACATGGTACGTAAACGATTGTAAATAAATCTTAAAATGAATTTGCGCATACTAATTACAGTACGCCGAATTCTTAGAAATGTTTACAGCCTGCTAAAAAGCAGTAACACTCAAGCCTAAATTACGTAGCACAGTTTTAAACTTTTTTGGCGATAACGAGAGGCTGTATTTATACATCTAGGGTATAATTTATTCTGAATTCGGCTGCTTATTAAAACGACTTATCATCTGGTTTTCTAGCGAGAAGCAACTGAAAATGAACATGAAGCTCACTACATTAGACACGTAGTGCAAAATTCAAATTTTTCTAGACAACGACATTATGTATTTATTCGTCTTTGAATCACTTTATTCTAAAACCGTATCCTTATTAAAACAAATTTATATAATTTAAATAAATTGCCCAGTATACTCAACAACAACAGAAAATGAACCTAGCACATTGCACATTTTGTTTATAGTAATGTGACTTGTTAATAATACTTCTGGGACATCTTTCATTTTTAAAAAGTCTACATTTTATATTTAATTAACATATAATTGAGTTAACGGCCGTTTTTATAACACAGACGACTAAATGCGAACTTATTGGGCTTGGTTAAAATGTCACAACACTTATTATTGAGACAAGGGGATAGTAAAGTACACTTTCACCTGGCCCCGTCATTTTATAAGGAAGACATTTGCGGATTAAGTTAAATTAGTAATGTGGGCATTCCTGTCTCCGACTATACAACACCGACAATGAAGGAGAGAAGTATCATTACAAGCGACATGGGAGGCATGCAATGATTGCAGGGAAGCTACGAACTGTCTAACAGCCAACCAACAGTCGACTTGTAGCTTCCTAGCTTCCTACTGTGCCGGGTGCGTGGCAATAAAGCTATACTGTAAACTTCTACTGTTTAATAAAGCTAAGGGTATGTTTAAATCAAGTGAAACATTTGGGACGATGAACACACACACACAGCAGTAAAAAATACAAGCAATTGTTACTTACCTTTGCTGCAAGAAGAAATAGTTGTGGTTTGGTTTGAATGTGCAGAAAAGAATGCAGTAGCTTGCAAGTTTCTCGAGTTATCAGAAAGAATTTTTTGATGCAGTTTAGATTTTGCGTGGCTTAGTAACTCTCCCCTGCCCATTGTATCTATTTTAAAACCTTTAACACATATTTTGCACAGCGCACTGCCTCTATCTTTAGTGCCTTTTGAAGGCCATGAACACGAGATCGTCATGGTCACTTCATGAGGCAGCTAATTTACACGCAAAGACTGGAAAACAAGATAGCGGCGTGAGGTAAGACGAGATACGGCTGCAGACATTCATCCCCTCGAGTGTGACATGTCGCTTTGCGTGGGAAAGAGTTTGCCGGGCGGGCGGCAACAGGGCGTGGGAAACTACCCCGACCTAACTTCACAGCATTCGGCAACGAAACTCGAAAAGACAGGAAAACAAGGAGGGGGGGGGGGAGGAAATTCCCTACATATGGACAAAATTCCGGACTATTTCCAGGTTTTTCCTGGGTCCTTTTCAATTCCATACTTTTTCCCGATTTTCCCGTTTTTCCAAGTTCGGTGGCCACCCTGTTTATTTATTTAACTGAACATCTTGTCGAAATAGCGAATCGGCATTTACAAAAATACGTATCTGTAGTTTTACAAAAGTGCCGTAATGTGTAACGAGCCCGCAAATGTTTGTAATCGCTACCGCACTTGCAAAAATTAAACACACTGCAATTGTTAATTTACAAACTTACGCAGATAACATATCCCTATACGCACAATCATTGTGCGATATATTTGACGAATGTATCCACGGTAGGCTATATACGAATACACTAAACACAGGACTCACATGGCCCGGCTCGTACACATTTTCATATTACTTTTCGTTCCTCACCGAATATATAAAAAATAGATTATAGGTTTAAGGCGTGTTTACATGCCAAATTCACATTTCACAAACGCAAGAATAACATTAATTGATAGAATATTCAGAACAACTAGTGAGTTCATAGGCAGCATCCACAAGGCTATTCAATTTCAATGTAAACAAAAGTTGTCTCTCTCCCGCATGGCTGCTTCACTTGTAACGTAGTCACACGCGACTTCAATAGCATGCGTATTATATTCGATTTTATTACGGTTTAAGATTTACTACAACTTTCAAACGCTCCTCTAGTCGACAGATAATTATTTCCTGGTATATTTTCAAGACAAATTTATAAGGAATGGGAACCAAATCAACAAAAAAAAGCCGTATACAACACTTCCATTTAAATGTAAATTATTCATAACTTTAAATATTTAACGGCGAAATTAATATCTAGTTATCTAATACAAACATACACGCGCTTTATGTATATTATCGTTTAGGTCAAAAACGGTTGTATGTTCATTTAAGTCGATTTTAATACTCATCAAAATTACACGTGAGAGATAGACCAATAGAATGTTTTTGGCTACTGTTTATCACGTGACCTTTTTTTTACCAGAAAACAACCGTCTAACTCGACGCTATATAAATTATTCGATATTTAACTTTGTGGCTAATTTCTCAAGAAGCGCATTTCTCAACACAAACTGAAATTCTGCAAAATCTTTTCATATTTGAATAGTTTCTAAAATTGGCTTCCGCTTTCTTATACCATGTTTTTCGACGAGGCCGACGTAACTGGTGCTCTATAAAAGGTTACGTAATCAGGTGGTAACAGTTACCTAGTATGTGAATTAAAGGATCGACCTGCTTCAGAAGTAAAGCAAGCCATTAGAAACAGAGCAGCAATGCATTTCGGAGCGGCATCAAATTGTTTAAGGGGGTAGTATTCACTCCAACTTCAAATTGTTTAAGGGGGTAGTATTCACTCCAACTTCAAATTTTCTTACAAATCTTCGTAATGAAAATGTATGACCAGAAATACAAAATCAAAGCTAGACATGACATGGAAGACTACTTAACGAATTTTTTTTTTAATTTGTATGGTTTCAAATATACCTGGAGTTTCCCATGTGGGGCTGAAATTATTAAATAATTAGATAATGTTTGATTACGGTTACAGATGTGGCACTAATCATGTAAAAAAAAGTGTGATTTAGAAAACAACGTTAAAATATTCCCTATGCCATGACTAGCTTGGTTTTTAAATATTGACTCCGAAAATTAAGTTAATGAGTAAAATACGTAAATCCAAAATAGCAAGAATACTTCCCCCTTAACGCCTCTCCCCTCTTTTACAGCGGCGTACATGCTCTGCAATGTCATGAGCGATGCTGGTGTTGCTTCGACGATTAACACGGGACACGTGATACCTCGTACACGATGCCTCGCGCAGGGGAGTTTCCTTATATGTCCTGCCGGAAAGGACTAGACACACTTCCCGCCTTATTGCCTATATGTCTTACTGCCGTGTCTTGTATACAATCCATCACACGTGTAGTCTGTCACCCGTTGATGTGTTACATGTCAGTTACAGCGGTGCCCTGACTGTGTTTCTGGCATGAGTTCTGTGTTTCATAACACCTTATATGGAGAAATGGTCCTCTTTTGAGATTATGCGATACTTAAAGGGAAAAAAGCTGACACTTAGAGAATTCTTAGATAATTTGATATTGGAGGTAGAGTGTGAGTAGTGTTACGTGGGATTGTAGGTTTGTTCATACTTCACATTGGTCCGCCCTTCCTCCAACCCTAAGACGCCATTAACCCGATATAACACATTACAAACGAACGACACGGCAAGGACGAATGTGCTACCACTCTGGTAGCCACGTGGTGCAAGGAGTGGCAGACAGATATAGCTATTGTGGGAAATAGTGACACCTCAGTCGTTATCTTCCTACGCTGTCATGAACATCTGAACAGGCGAGAAAACAAAATATAAATCTCATTTTCCCTTTATACGTAACATACATAGACACTACGGATAATAAACACCAGTCTAGGGCGGCATCTCACTTGAGTGAGGGTAGAAACGATGAAAACAGAGGAAGAAGGTAGAAAGTTTACAAATGGTTTACGCCTTTGCAATAAAAATTTATGTTTACATTGTTATGTTTCCCGCCTGCCCCTCAAAAGAAAATCAGCGTCTACGATTTTGTAATGCTTCCAGCCAAAGTGGACAAATGCTACTCTGTAGTTGGACCTTGGCGCACTATGGACAAAAGCTATTATGGAACATTCAGTAGAAGGCAGGGGTTGTATTTTACACAGAATCTACATCGGACATCCTATAATAAGCGATCGTGACCTCCTACGGCGGATTAAAACTACCGTGTTCATGAACACTGGGACATATTTAGCAGACTGAGATGTCACATAATAGCGACAACAGACATAACCGTAGCAAATGGGGGAGCCAAGTTACATGCCGTGCTACAGCAGACTGATGGTGGCTTGTCTGGGGCATCGTGTAGTGAGTACGGGAGCCAGGTGAGAGGCGGTGGACCGAGTCTAGCTCTCCACACCAGGAGTGAGGGAGAAGAACGCCAGGAGGTAGCTACTTACAGCACAGTGATGCGAGCAGGAAGCGTGGCTGGCATGGTTAGCAGTTACACACGCTGCTGCCACGACGTCGTACCCTCCACGTCAGCACAGTATCCCGGAGATGGACGTTGTTCGTCTTACCGAGGGGCGTTGCTGAGTCGCCACGGCTCCCGGGCACGGCGACTGCACAGACACAGACACGGACACGACCATCGCACCAGGCTTCACGAACTGCACGTCGCGGCCGACTGCCACCAACCGACAAGACGATCGATAGCCGGCGAGCGGGTCGATATACAGCGGCGGACAGCTACAGTGCGACACAAGGAAGCCACGTCGTCTGTCGACGGCCATTCATCGCTCGCGCGGGCACTCTACTGCGTGCTTGTCGCAAGGGAGGGCGAGGGGAGACACGTGACTTCTCGCGAGCACCGACACCCTGGCCGCGCTGTCGCCATGGCAACCAGACTGCGACTGAGGTTGGGCTTGCGTAGCCCCACGACCTCCCCTCACAAACCTCACCGGTCGCCATGGCAACCTCGTGACCAATCAGCGCCCGCCCTGCCTCTCCCCTCTCCAACTTCCCACTACCTACTCCCACACTTCCTAAAAGCATTCTGCGCTTCGCATTTACATGCTGCTATTCCTGGGGACACTAGTTTATAGCATTCCCCACGGCGCCACGCAGCTTATAAAGGAAACAAATGAGCGTGTAAATACCTGATTACAGCTATGAAGGAAAATGCTTGTCACGACTGCCTGCCTGCCTGCACTTTCCTTGGATGTTGCAGGTCTGTTCACAGATCTGGGTGAGCTACTGTAGAAGCAGTATTCGAAACCATGCTGCTCCTTAAGACTGAGCAAACCAAACATGCGAGACATAAGAAGCAATGTTGATTTTGTGTAAAGTTTGCAGAATTTAATGAGATTTGGTTTATTATGTGGCATTTGATGCAAATATATGAACTACATAGTCTAAATCCCAATTACCATGTTGTGAAATTTTATAATAAAGACGTAATTTTGATTATGGGCAATTCCTGCGACACTGCGTAAACATAGTAAATGTATTAGCGACTCTTATGCTGTTCTAAAGAATACATTCAATTTGTTTTTTGTGATAAATCACAAATCGGTACCATGAAGAGAAGTGTGTCCCCGAATTTATTACAATATATTAACTACCGTTAGCTATTTCAGTAGCTCCAGGAGATAGTGTGTTTTCGAACCAAGCCGAGGCATCATGGCTGCAGATCTTATCTGCTGTTCTCACTCGCGAGCCTAACCTGTAGTGCAGGGATGGGTTATATTGCTTACAGGAGGAAGATAACTGTCCAGTTCTTCAGGAATCACTCTATTTAGGGACAGGTGTTCTTTCTTTCTGTAAACTGCAATCTCAAACGATTGTCTATTTGTTACGTCATTAATTTTTTCCGTATTATCAGACCCAATTACTCCATTGTAAAAAAGAAAATAACGATCAGGGAAATCAGTACCAACCAAATAATTTACTGAATTTTCGTTATATAATTAGCATACGCACACTTTCTCTTCTCTCTCTCTCTCTATCTCTCTCTCTATCTCTCTCTCTCTCTCCGTGTGTCTCTATTTCTGACGCAGCGGACTTCTAATTATTATTGAACGTGTCCGAATATACGGTCCCTCTGTCTATACATTAGAAATAAAAATCGCAATTTACTTGTGAATAAAATCGGGCATCGTCCCTTGGGAAGAAACTGGGTTTCAAAACCCAACATGTTCACTCCGTAATTATTTCCCAAATAGCAAATATACACGTCATGATTGATCAACATTCTCTTTGCCCGTATATTTATGCTCTTGTCAGTAATAAACTAGCACATTAATACGAATAACTTATTCGTCTTCAGTTTCTTAATACTAATTTAGTGAGCATTATCTGTGTATCAACTCAAGATCTCACCAATTAATTAATTACATACAGATGAAGTTCATAAACAAATTAACACAAATAATTTGACTTATGTTTTCAGAGATCAAAATTTATCCAAATTAATACAATGCAGTACACGGGATAGAGGTAGGCCTAGATATAATGGTAATTCGAATAAACATGTTATGAATAAGAAGTTAAGTACATCATTAATACAATGCAGTACACGGGATAGAGGTAGGCCTAGATATAATGGTAATTCGAATAAACATGTTATGAATAAGAAGTTAAGTACAACATTAATACAATGCAGTACACGGGATAGAGGTAGGCCTAGATATAATGGTAATTCGAAAAAACATGTTATGAATAAGAAGTTAAGTACATCATTAATACAATGCAGTACACGGGATAGAGGTAGGCCTAGATATAATGGTAATTCGAATAAACATGTTATGAATAAGAAGTTAAGTACATCATTAATACAATGCAGTACACGGGATAGAGGTAGGCCTAGATATAATGGTAATTCGAATATACATGTTATGAATAAGAAGTTAAGTACATCATTAATACTTAATTTCTTATATTTAGAAAAGAATGCGGATGTAAGTTGCATTGAGTTTAAGCGAAAATAATTGTGAATGGTACTGAGAAAGACGCCGACATTTGAATAATTTAATGTAAATAAAAATGATCATTATATGTTAATTATGCCAACAAATGTGCATACTTCTATAGGTAACTGGATTTTTCTTTGTTAATGTTAGTATTGTAAAAACAATGCGACATTAATGATTAATGGTAAAATCTGTAAGACCCTAACATTTATGGATTATGTCTGTTCAACCCATTTTGGTGAGCATAAGCAGATCACGGAAAATACGACTTACTGGCAGCTCGGTTTCGAAGTATATATTTTTTATCTGGTGAATGACTTTTTTAAATCTTTTCACACTGCGTACTCAATTCTTGGAAACTATGTGTTGGACAGCTTGCACAATATATTTATCAAACCAGAAAAGAAAAACAGAAATAAGGGCAGAGAAAGACTGGAACACATCCAAAGTTATTAAAGAAACAATTTCCAGGTTAACACTGACCACATTCAACAATATGCATGCAAATGTTTACGCACGTATATACTAAAAATAACACAATGATGTAGAAAACTTTTTAAGCCTATAGCATGGGCTCTTATTATAAATGTTTTAAATTTTTCTTATGCCTAGACTTAAAAAATTCAGTTTCAAGAAATTATACTTCAAAACCAGTTACCAGGTTATAAGTTCAGTAAAAGGAAGAGAGATAATTGGTCCTTTAGTCAAAGTGTTGTGGTATATGTTCGTTCGCATATCAACCCAAAGACTGAGTAAGCGCCTGTGATATACATGGCGGACATTGCATTGAGGTTACCTAAGTTTAGTTCATTGTTGGGAAATATTTTTCATTGAATATTGTGACTGATGTCTCGACTTACTGCTAGGAGAACCCCAGAATTTTTGCATAGACCTCATGCAGACCTAATTTGTTAAGCACCTATGATATTGTTACGTGCTGCACCTGGCGCCGGAATGCTTCTCGGGGCTATGGCGGTGAACAGAAGCTGTGATCTACCAAGCTGTCTTCTGCACTTGGGTGGAAACCACACCATGGAAGACAGTATTCGGGAAGAGGACACGAGCAGCGAGATATTATTAAAACAGACATTCCTAACAATCTGGGGCCTCGTGCTAAGCGCGCGTGGAGGACTAAAACAGGGCATGTCACTGACCTACCGCCACACAGCTGCAAGAGGACGTTCTGTTGCCATGAATTCCGTGACTTCTGCAAGCAGCCTTCGGCATCATTAACAAGGTGATATTGTTCCAGTGAGTTACTGCAGAGACTTTATTAGATATTGATATCGTGGCTGATAAAGAGTAAAGTAATGTTTGTACTAATTGTGTCAATTCTATTTTGAGTGTGTTTTAAATAAAGGCATTAGACATAACGTTACCCTTAATTTAATCTGACTACATACGTCTCCCAACTAAGAGCGTGAGGATTGTAGAAGCCACCTCCCTCCCTCGCTTCCTCGTGAGAATAAGTACTGCGTATAGGTGATGAAACGAGCTTTCATTAGCAATTAAGGTTGATTGCTAATGCCACGTAGGTGAGGCACATTAGGCGACCTTGAGGAGCGGGCAGGTGACGACTCTGTGACGTGAGCAACATCCTCGTTAAGACAAACAGTGTCGAGTGGGAGAAAGTATGCCCAGGAGTAAACTGACACACTGTCCTCTAAGAATAAGTCATTGCCGTCATCCATCTCATTAATTATATTCCGAACTTCTTCGTTTTCCACCTGAGTGTGGAAATTTTCAAATTACTTCGCGGAACTATGTAAATACAATAGAAAACATTTGCACCACTGACAAACTGGCAACGGCCAAGCTGCTTCAAGGCGTAATAAAGGATGGATATTTTACACTGGTCTTAGTACCTATGCATATTGCTAACAGTTACTTTATTGAACTAACTTAATATTGCTATTTTATAAGTGATTGGCTTCAATTTTCTTAACGATTTAATTATCCCTTATTTAGTAATACTACTTAGTATTATAACACAGTATCTATATTATATAAGCCATTTTAGGGTAGTTTTACACTCTTTGGTGAACCTATGGCAATGTATTATCCTTTGTGGTTATATAGCAGCATATCCTAATCGCCACGAGCTGTGTCTGCACTGCTCGTGCGACATATTGCTGTTTTCTAACAGAAAATAATATAAAATGGAGAGTGCTAAAAAGAGAGTTTCTTAATTAAATTAGGAAGCTGCTTAGAGAGTAATCACAAGTTCGCAAACTAAAGGAAAAGTTTTAGGCAAGAGACAAACTATCAGCACAGCACAGCACAACAGGGCATAGATATAATATAATTTATATTTAATACATAAAATCATTCAATATAATTTCATAGAGAGATTAAGTTGCAATCAAATAAGAACACATAGAGAAGTGCTACTATTAACGAAAAATGTTATGTATAACTACGTGAAAATTAAGTAAGATTTGTACAGTGTACGCACTGTAAAAATTTCAATCAACAAATTGCGTAGCGAGGGGCTGACACGAGACATCCAAAGATGCACCAGGCGCGGCAACCTATTTTCCATGTCAAGCCGGCACATTCCACACCCTCCCTCCCCCCCCCCCCAAACATTTTGCAAGTTCGCGTCACGCCTTGAGGACGGCAGCCAACTAGTGTCAACACACAGCATGTTTCCTAAACACTCACCCGAACGTGTGATCATATTACACACAATGACATTGTATTCAGAATAAGAATATATTGAGAACTTAATAAGAGTTAATAACTATATACGAGGCAGCAGTAGTTGAGTGTATATAACGCATCAGTATTTTATACGAGGTTTTAACAAGAAATATAATATACTGTGCTTAGAGAATAAATAAAATAAACTAATGTTTTAGGCTAAATGAAAATATTATTTCAGAAAGGTAACACATTTGAAGGTGTTTCACATCTCCACCAAACCAATTAGGAATAGGAATGCTAGGACTAGGATATAGGAATAGGAATGTTAGGACTCTATTAACGTCTATAAATGACGAAAATTAATTCAAATTAGCAGCCAAGAAGATAGCGCAACTACTGCTACTATGATATCAATTTGTACGTATACGCCAACTTTAATAAAAGTTAGCTTGATATCTGAGGATGACAACTATTTAAAGTATATTTAAATTAAGTTTTATAAATTAAATAAATATAAAAACTAATAATTAAATTTACTTAAGGGTACGCGAACAATCATAAATAGTTATGTCTGAGTGCTAATCCATTCCGAAAGTGTTACAGGTCGAGTAACTATACGATAAGAGGTCAAGAAGACAACGCCATTACAGCACTATACCAGGGCATCTGGATTACAAGCTCCGGAGGAGGCAGGCCAAAGGCAAGCCAAAGTGACGTCACGTGCGCGTACCAGCGACAGCTCTGAAGTGAGCAAGGTGCAATTAGGTTACAAGGTAATGGCGAACCAATTACTTGACACACATGATTACACATACACACCATGGCCAGGCCAAACACGAACACCATCATGACTATAAACAGAAACAAGCTGACTGCCACTCATATTCAATTATCAGCAAACGCATTGTAGCAGCAGTAAGGATAAATTATAAGAATTACCCTCATGTAAAAACTAAGAATAAGTCAATTACGTAAAAGTTTTAATAATCCCTACATATAAATTAACAGCATTGCAGCTGTAGTTTTTCAGAACTAAATCCAATTCCATTCCTGTACTTAGCCATATATCGCCTAAGAAATGCAAACCACATAAGTGTTTAATTATTCAAAGTAAAATACTTTAATATAAGTTTTTTTGTACCTCATGACAATGAAGTATTTTTGAACAAATGAAAGACTAATGTTTATTTTTCGATGTTAATCATATGAAGTATCATCTCATGTTTCTTTTCCAGCAACACATAATCAATTCCAATGAATAATCTCTCAAAACACAAATAATTATATAATGTATTCACCTTAACATATGTTGTAACAGGCGGAAACTATAATGTTTTCAAATTCTAAAGTAATATAATGGTTGCACTGCCAAACATTTTAAACTTTCAAGAGTACCAAGCCACATTAGTTAAGGCAGGAATAAAGCAGGCTGCTGTGTTTGTGACCACAAATAAGATTGCTTGCATCAGCGGCACATCCATGTGGAAGCCTGCTCAGTCCAGTACAAATTCAGGTAACATTGAACACAAGGGTATGTTTCTCTGTATTGAGAACACACACAAAAGTTGAAATCATGCAGTCAGCTATACTATCAGGCGACACACTACCATATATGTCTTATTTAAAAACTTACAAATGGCAAGTAAGAAGGCAAGACAGTTCCTTAAACCAAAATTTCCTTCTTGTGGCCTATCCTTCTACACTTAATATCCTCCCGTATCGAAAAGGCTACAATCATCCTTATTCCCGCTGCCAAGAAGCAGACGAGGGGACTAAGGGGCCTAACCGTAGTACTACATCGCCAAACCTCTGTCCCAGAGCTGTGGACCAGCTCTTAATTCGAGCGAGGGGATGCTACTGTGATGTACCAAGCTGGTTCCTGCTCTTGGGTGGAAACCACCCCAACCACGACAGTATTCGGGAAGAGGACACGAGCAGCGAGATATTATTAAAACAGACATTCCTAACAACCCGGGGCTTTGTACTTAGTGCGCGCAGAGGGCTAAAGCAGGGCATGTCACTGACCTACCGCCAGACAACTGCCGCCTGAAGACAGACCGAATGAGGACGTTCTGTTGCCGCTGATTCCGAGACTTTTGCAAGCAACCTTCGGCATCATTAACAAGGTGATATTGTTCCAGTTAGTTGCTGCAGAGACTTTATTAGTTATTGATATTGTGGCTGATAATAATTGAGTTAATTATATCAATCAACTCCCCTGTTTTAAAATAAAGCAAATATTGTGCAAGTTATGTCAATTGTATTCTGACTGAGTTGTATATAAAGACATTCAACACGACATTGCCTTTAATTTAAAGCTACACCTTGTAACACTGCTTTACATTCTTTGCATATGCATTGATTCCTTTTGAATCTAAGCTACACCTTGTAACACTGCTTTACATTCTTTGCATATGCATTGATTCCTTTTGAATCTAAGCTACACCTTGTAACACTGCTTTACATTCTTTGCATATGCATTGATTCCTTTTGAATCTGTGGCTTCCACCTTCAGGATGGGTAACATCACCACCTCATCCCTCCCCTTGGCTGACACGCTCATTGCCTATTGACTCCCTTTTCTGGGAAACCTGTGAATAATGGACAGCGGCCGTCGGGCTGTTGCGCTGCTTGGTGCCTTACTTTCCTCATGGCCCCTTTCCCTTGCTGGACGTCCTGACAGGTTTGGCGATGAGGCAAGAATGTTCTGGTGAAACTGGCCAGCGCCTCGAGCCTCCTCGGGGCAGTGCGCGAGTTACATAAACTTCTGAGGGACGGCCTAAGATGATATATATACCCCTGCGGCCCAGTGGCCGGCAGTCTTTGATGGCGGCCATCTGGCAATGTGCGAGCGAAATGAGTGCGGGGTGGCAGCAGTGGGCGAGTGTTCGTGGTGTGAATGGATGAGAGGGTGTGAAACCGACGAGTGAAGCCTACTGTGCGTGAGGGTGCTTGGAAAACTAGAACATTGCGGACTGGTGGGACATGGACTGAGCTGAGGTGGGACTCAATGGAAGTGTAATACGGATTTTATTGTGAATATTTGAACTGTCAATATGGACTCATAATTTATAAAATAATTTAATACATTCGTACACTGTCTATTGGGAATGATCTTTAATTATTTAAATTATTGATTTCTTTGTAGTAATTATAAGTTTTGTTATTTGGAGTCATTCATTGTAACAGTGAGTGATATCAATTTATTGTGAGAAGTTGAGGTGAGAGAATTTTGCTGTAGTTATTGAAAATAAAATTAAAAATTATAATTATTTCTTTTATTTGATTAAATCCTCCATCCCTTAACGAACTTGGTTTATACCACTTAATTTATAGAGAGAGAAATTGTAACACTGGTATCAGATGTGGGATGGAGGCATTTCATAAAAAAGTAAAATAATATAATATTTGGAATTGGTATTACATAAGGTTATTACTAGCAGGTTAAATTTTTAAATTGAATAATTACATTAGTTGGCCAAGAAATTATTATGGAATTTGTGAATGCTAACCAGGGAAATGTAGGGAGACATGGAAGCACTTCGTATCTTGACCGAAGGACTGAGTGGTCAAATAAGTAATGTAAATAATCGGGTTAACAGCAATAGAAAATATGTGTTAGTGAATCTGTAAATAGTCAAATTATTTGAGTTGGCGAATTAGTATACAGGGAAATAGATAGTGTAAGCGAAGTAGTAGACAAAAAATATACAGTGTTAGAGACAGTGTGAACGAAAATGTAGACAGAAAAATAGAAGTTGTAAGCAAATTAGTGAACAATCAAATAGACTGTGTAGACAATAAAACTGACAGTGTAAAGAACAGTATGAATGAGAGAATGTACAGCATGAAGAAAATGATGGACAGTGTTAAGAAAATGGTAGATAGGATGCTTGAAAGTGTTAGTGAAAAAGTGGACAGTGTGAAGCAGGAAGTAAAACTGGAGGTGAGCGCCTTCAAGAAAGAATGACAAGAATTCCTACAGCAAGAAGGGAGACGATATGCAGGGGCGGAAGAGGAAATGAGATTTGTCGCCACCGAGATGAGTGTGGTGAGCGAGAAGAAGGTTGAGGTCGCCAGTGCAGCCATCACAGGAGAGGCACCACAGTTCTCAGTGTGGGTACGACCCAGCTAGGAGTGGGTAAAGGCATCACAATAAAGCCCATCCCATACGATGGACAGACACCTTGGCGCGAATACCAGCACCAATTCGAGATAGTTGCCACCCTGAATGGCTGGACTGAGAAGCAGTGGGTGTTCTACTTGGCAGCTGTACTGAGGTGATCAGAATTGAGCATAATGCAGTGGCTGCAGGAATAACATCGTCTAGAATAGTCCATACTGGTGTCGGTTTGGAGCTGCGATTCGACGACTGGTACCTGCGATACACCCACCATGCCCAACTGTGAAGCCACATCCAGCGGCTAGGGGAACCACTGCAGGATCTGTGGTAGGACATCGTGAGACTGACACATCTGTCTTTAGAGGCGTGCCCCGAGGAGGCACGAGATGTCATTGCAGTTGACTTTTGTGTGGGTGCTATTACTGATGCAGATGTGCACTGAGCTGTATGCCTGACATCACCATACATCATGCAGGATGCCCTGGCCCGTGCATTGGAGGTAGAATCAGCGAAGGAAGCGCCGATATTCTGGAATGCAGTGCAAGCAGCTACTCCTCGAAATGATGACAGTGGAGATAGCACTCTGGACATCGAGAGAAAGTCGGAGACCACAATGAAAGACATTACTGCCAGGGTCTGGGCTAGAAACCCCAGTTTTAGTTCACCTAAGAATCGAGAATGATGGGAGTGTGGCCAAACAGGACACTTGGGAATCCAGTGCCCTCAAAGGAACTGCAGGATTCGGCAGCCAGTTGTGAGTACGACCAAGAACTTGTTAAGAAGATGAGAGATGGTAGTAGAAGAACATTTGAACTTCGCTATGACTGCGAAACCCATCCCTTGTCGATGGAGGTGCCGAGAATGCTGTAACTGTGGAAAGGAGGGACACTTGCGAGCCTGCTGTCGAGAGGTGCCAACCATGAATAGTATTTGAGGAACTTGTCAAGAAACAGCTGCACAAACAATTGGAACTGACAGCCGCAGTAATACTTATCCAAACCACAGGCCCATCGAAACAATTGGCAACATCCTATCTGAGGGAACAAAGAAAGATCGACTATGGTAGTAAGAATAACAAGGATATTGCAGTTGGACCATGTAAGAAGTCACTTATCAGATAGGGGAGAGTCCTCTAGCCCCAGAAAGTTTATATTTTTGGCCTGTTGTGCTTTAATGTATGCACATTGTCATAAATTAATACATGCTCCTAAATTTGGCGAAAGTATTAAAAAAATACAATAATTGGCGAGCAGAATATATTTGGACGGACAATATTAGAAAATTAATTGATAGATTGTTAATTATTCATGGTGAAGAAACTGCTGGAAATAACAATTATTACAATGAAAAAGTAAGTATAATGAATAAGGTAAACAATAAATTTTCTAATTTTGTTCTTAATAATCCGAAAGGAATTTAATATCTAATAATATTTTTAAATGTTATTCCACACTCATTTTGAAATCCGGAACACCATGGCAAAGGTGTGATAAATTAGTCATTATACAAATTAAATTTGCCTGAAATGCATTTGCTGGGGTATGATTATTGTGGACCATTTACAAAATTAGATGAAAGTTTAGAAACAGGAGACTCAGGAATAAATAAATTAGTCGAAGCTTGTAAATTTCTTAATATTGCTTACAGAGATCATAAATATTTAGAATCCAGGCATTAAGCTGATAAAATTTCACAAGAAGAGGCAAAAAAAAAAATCTTATTAGATAAAAATACTCCGATTGGTGAAAAAATTGCTTCTGCTGCTGTTGCCCCAATAATGTTTACAAAAATAAAATTAGGATGGGGAATTAAAATGTTTTATTGAAAATATATAAAAAGCTTAACTTTCGATATACTCATTGATCAAAAAGATTTGGCTATAGATAAATTTTTAACAATAGAACAACTTGGGAGAAAAAATTTTAATAAAAAAAAACTGAAAAGGTTTCTTGCTAACCTTGACATTGTCCTGACTCAAAAAAACTTTAAAAGAGGATTTTTACAAATTTTATTTGCAGCTTTAGGAGCTCTTGGCGCAATAGCCGAAGGACCTAGTGCGAATTATAATTCTGTTGAACAAACTAACTAATAATTAAAAAATTATTAGAAGAACAACAGAGACACAATTTAGCAATGGAAAACAAGCCTGGTAGTGGTGTAGATGCGAAAAAAAGAGGAAGGCAAAAAAAATTAGCTTGTTTATCTAATATCGATATTGAAAAACATGAAAAAAAAAAAAAATCAGAAATGTTTATATGATTGACGAACTACCAAAAAAATTCTCAAAAAAGAATGTTCTCTGGTTAATTTTGATATTTAAAAAATCCTGGCACTCATTGGGTTTGCTATTTTAAAGAAAATATTTATGTTTATTATTTGGATTCATTTGGTGACAATATTCCTAATAATTTAATTATTTATTTGAAAAACAATAATCTTTATCTGTGGACATTTATGTTTAATAGTTTCACACCTTTTTTCGAGAGAATTTAAGTTTAATGATATAATTTCTATGTTGCTAATTACATATATTTGGGTAACCATTAATCGAATCTTTAAATAAAAACCTTGACAATATTGCTGAAAATTTAAAAACACGTGTAGATTCAAAATGCAATTCTTTACAAAGTGAGTTAATCATTTGTTTCTATTTAACAATATTTTATTCTATTTTAGAATATCTTAATCTATTTCGATATATATATACAATTTTTAATTATATATATAATTTTATAATTTGAATCAATATCCTTTTTAAATATATATATATATATATATATATATATATATATATATATATATATATATATATATATATATATATATATATATAATTATTAAATGGAGAAGTTTGAAGTGCAAGAAAGTCACTAAAAATAATAATATAAAAATTGAGAATACAACAAATGGGGGCGATTAGTCCAGAGAAGATATGTTCATTGTGCAATGATAAAAAATGATAAAAAATCAATATTCCTAAAAAAAAAATTGCTCGATGTGAGAGATGAAAAGTTATTTTCTATGGTATTCATGATTTGTGGCAGATAGATCTTGTAGAAATGGATACTGGAAATTTGAAAGCTCATAAATAAACGCTCTAAATATATTATGACAATTATTGATGTTTTTTCAAAGTTTGTATTTGCGTTACCAATCGAATATAAAGAGCAAGAAATGTAGTAAATGATTTAGAGAATAATTTTGTTGAAAAGAAAACCAAATAACTTACAAAGTTATAAGGGCTTATAATTATATAGCAACATATTTAAAGAACTTATGGAAAAGTATAATGTAAATCATTTTTCTTCAATTTCTGGATTGAAAGGTAGCGTTATTGAAAGAATTAATAGAAATTTAAAAAATATAAAGTGATAAAATTTGCTTTGAATGGCAATTATAAATGGACAAATATATTGGATGAATTAGTGAAAGAATACAACACAAAGCACAGCCCTATTGGTACGAAGCCGATTGAAGTTAGTAAAAAAATGGGAAAAATTTATTGCAAACGAATTTTGTATTTACTACATCAAAATATAAAGTTGGAGATACAGTTCGCGTGAGTAAACATAAATTTTTTTTGTTAAAGTTTATGCAGCTAATTGGTGAACAAAATTGTTTACTATTTGTAAAGTTTTAAATTTGTATGTGCCAACCAACAAACTAAAATATAATAATGGAGAAGAAAGAATGGGTAGTTTTTATGAATATGAAATTATGAAAACAATCTATCCTGATGCATATTTGGTCGAAAAAGTTTTATAAACTAAGTGCGATAAAATTTATGTAAAGTGGTTGGGTTTTGATAATTCTCACAACTCTTGGATTAATAAAACTGATATAGTGTAAATTTGCCTTATTTGTACTTAATATTTAAGGCCAGATGCTCAGATACCCTGAAATAACATAATGAATAAAACACAAAAACATCATTCGTAATTTTAAACATTAGTTCTAGAAAACATCTAACAACATTTAAAGATATAAAGATATATGTGTCCACGAATCATAGACACCAGATTAATTGATAAATTCTTACTGAATTCGACTAAGAATATTTATATCCTTAATTAATTGCTGTTGAGTTGTAGAAAAATACAATGTTTTCATTAATTGTTTCTTTCATTCTTTGGTATAAATTGGTAGAATTAGGAATGTATTCAATTCTCAATAATTCTTCACAATTTGGGTGTATATTTCCAATTCCAAGCAATTTTGATTGAACATATTTTCTTTGAGTTCTAATAACATAATAATAAAATTCTAAATCATTATTAAATAATTTTAGATGAATGAAAGTTGGATTTAAATTTTGGTTTTGTGTTCGTGGTACAACATGAAGTGGCATACCTCTAATTACCTCATTTCTGTGATTTATTCCATCTACAGCTCTATCAACTGTTTCTGTTAAATTCTCTATATGACCATTTTTATTTTATTTATATCTTTTAAATGATTAACTTCAATTTCTATCACTTTTATCTGCTGGTTAATCTTACACCCTCTGGTGTGGTGGCGACTGGCGATGTAGCGGTGGCGGGTTATAGTGAGTCATCTCCCCTCCCCTTTTCCCTCTCCGAGGCTAGCCGTGCGTGACACTATGCCTGGCGCACGTGCAACAATATATTCTCATGCTGGTCTCGTGGTTTTGATACTCTTACCTTAAAACCCTATTGCAGAACTGATTTGCTATCACTTCTCTGCTTATTATTTTACTAACACCTTTTACACCTCGAGGACTATGCTCAAAAGCAGATCGATTAACACTAGCACTTAAATATCCAACTCACTTCAGACTAAATTTTCCTGGAAATAGTTTAATGCTGTAACAGGTTCATGAGGCTCCCTCAATACTACAGAAAACCACTTTTTGCTGAATATTAAGGCAGCTCAAATGCCTAACATTCTCTTATCAATTTCTAAGATATTTTGCGGTTTTCCGATACAATATTAATAAATATTTAATAAAAAAATCATTTATTGCTAAAAAATGACTCTTAGATACTTTTTTAGTAGAATTATCAGCATTTTAAATGTAAAATTGTTCGCGAAAATATTTTAAATTGTTAGGACGCAATTTTTTTATTTTAGTTGAAGTGTTTTTGATGATTTAGGAATGGAAGAAATATATATCTATGAGGTGTAAAATTTTGTTCGCATGCGGCTATGGCTAAACTGCAGATTATTTTATATTTCAATTTTAATATCAAACTTAAAAAAGAATATGGCCAAACGACTGGAAGAAATTCCATGAAATTCCTCCATGTTATTGTAGCGACATTAAGGATTGATTTGAACTGTAGCCAAACACGATAATTATTCAAAAAATTTTAATTTGTATGCTTACGTATGTTAATTAGAAATTCCTGTATTTTCTGTCATTAAATTTTGTAAATTAATATACCATGGTTCTGATACTTTTTTAAGCATGTACTAATTGATATAATACAACAGAATTATATAATATCATAAAAATATGGAAAAAAATATTTTTTACTTGAACACCATTAAACATTGCCAATAGAAGCAGAGACAAAGTTGGTACTCAGTTGGTTGTAATCCTCCGATGATAAACTTCGCAAAATACAGTGAAGTATTCAATGTGGTGTAAACTGATGAGATGGAAGTTAACCCTTTAAAGAAATAATATATTTACTGGAGTCCAGGGCAAGCTAGAAGTGAGTCACTCCCTTGTTTTTGTTGAAATGTGCATTTCAAACACACTGTAATTCAAGCACCGGTGGGTTTGGAGGGGGAGGGGGCGCAGTCTTCGGTAGAGGAATGCTGCGCGAACGCCATATATTTATCTAATTTTTGTAACAAAATATTATTCTGGTAAGGTTTCAAAATTACTCGCATAACAGGGCAAAAATAATAATTTCAAACACCATATATTGTTACATATTCACTGACTTTAATACTCTCGTAACACTTTTGGAATATAAGAATAATATCTTATTTATTATCTTCTTTCAGTGATCCAATAAAGATTAAGGTCATGGAAAGCTATCAACCTAAGAAGGTGTCCGATATGATTATTTTTGTCTTGTGCCAACAATTCCAATAGATCTTATGAAAAAATAATCGGGCAAAATTGGATAAAATAACTGCATTAGCCTGCCATACTTCAGTTGAACTACAGTCAGCAATAACTAGCGACACCCAGTTTCTGTGGAAAGATTTCTGGGCTAGTTTGAATTTCCGTATTGGGTTTATAGCAGTTATACTTCCCATGTTGGTCGTGTGTTTTTAAGAGAATACGTTCCTCATTTAACTGGCCAATGAGAATCAGGTTGCTCCGATAAAGAATGACTGTTATTAAAGTGAAATTGGATAGAATGTAAACTGCCCAATCACAAAAATGGATGTGAGTTGAAGTGTTTTGAAATACAACTTGGTCATGAAATATTTTCTCGAAAATCGGGTGTCACTACCAATACAATATGTAATGTTTCTGTAGCAGTGAATAAAGGCGTCTAACTTAGAGATCCCGCCTACATGGTGCTAGAACTGCGGCATTGCAAATTGTTTGAAATATATACACATTGTGCTGTCCAGTGTGCTGCTCTACAAGAAGCACACGCACTTCGGACGACAGCCGCTGAGTTCCTTCAAATTGTTACAGATGTTAGACATACCATTTCAGAGTAGGTACTCCTAAATGTCTATTAAGATGTTATTCAAAGTGTTGTAGTTCAAAATATACACATCTGATACATGCAAAATTTCCAAGGTCCCTGCAAGGGACCTTCCTACAAACTTTCCACCAATATAATAGTAGGGTCACCGCTGAAAGTCCTGTAGGCAGACGCAGTGCAGTGCGACTAGAACACTGCATGCCTTGCGCTTAGTGGCGATGGGGCAGTTGATGCATGTAGCAGTCTCGACCTTGTCACTCCTGCACTTCTCGACTTCACACATGGGGGAACAATCTCCTGATAAGCGGGCGGGGGGAGCCTTACAGAAGCTGGCCTTGAGCGTCAGTGAATGCAGCCTGTACTCAAAAATGTCACATGATTGGAACAGAGGAGGGTGTCGGAATGGATAGCCGCAGCCTGGGTTGTGGAGGCGTCACCCGCTCTGCTCTGGTACTCTGCTATTCATAAGCGTCGACTCTTGTCTCGGGGTCGCGACAGGCCGGGAGGCAAGCTGCGCTAACAACTCATTCACATGTAGGGTTCCTCCCCCGTCGCCACACCCCTTCACATGCCCAACGTCCTTGCGGCCGGCCGGGGCTCCGGAAATCGATTTTCATCCCGAGGGGGCGCGACGCGCTCACACACCTGCCCCCTCTACCGCTGCTAGCTCCGCCCTATTACCCCTTCCACTCTCACCAACTACCCCTATCCCCGATCCCCAGCACACGCGCTGAACTCTCAACTGCTCCACGATCACTCGTTTCCGCCTACTTAAGGTGGACTCACAATAGTGCGTCCTCCGGCGGCCGTTCAGCTGTCGTTTTCGTCCGTCAGTTGAGATCGATTGACAACCCGTCGTCAGTTAATCCTTCTGCTCGGCAACATTTCCGTGTGAGAATTAACAGCATAGGGACGTAATTTTTTTTGCGTGATAAGAATTTATGCTGAACAAAAAATTAAAAAACACATATTCACCACATTGCATTTTATTTCTAATTGCGTTTTCACATCCAAGGCATGTCATCAGCTGGCGGCTCTTCCATCCGTCCATTGAGAGTTAAAGTTTAGTAAATATTTGACGGATGGTCGGAGAGAAAAATGTTGCCATGTGATTGGTTGAAGATCATGTGACCGCCAGAAAAATGGGCAACTGATGATTATACTAGTGTTGGTGCACCCACTCGCTGATTGGTTATGCAAGGCTCTGGGTTCATGCCTTGGCTCTTAATTATTAGATTCCCGGAAATTCTTTGTTTTTATTTGAAGTCAAGTTAGACTTGAACTACATGTATATTCGGGGATTTTCTTTTATTATATTACAATTAGACTGACACACTCCAGATAAATTAATTTCAACCACTAAACTGCAAGAAAGAAATTACAGAACTCAGGCCTCCCTGGTGTGGTGTTAAACTGTAGGATAAGTAAAAGCGTTATCTACTTTATGTTAAACTAAATTTATCCTTGTTTTGTTTAAATTGAACTTTTCCGTACATATAAAACCAACACATTATAATTTTTCATTCATATTTAATGTGTATAAAAACAGGCAGAATAGGTCTGTTGGGGATGCTTTCTGAGAAGTAGTTCTTACGTGAAATATCCTATAAGTGAGTGCGCACGAATAATGTGCATTGTCGCGTTGATTTAATTTCATAGACTTCGTTAAGTTTTCAGACGGAGGTATATTTTGGGAACAGAATTTTAGCAGCGCTTCAGAAAAGTCGGTATCCGTGAATGGACGATACCTTGTTGTCGAGTGCACAAAGAATTGTTGATATTAACTGGTTGTCGAAAAAATCCGCGAAATTTTCGGACCTCTTCTGATTGGCTACTGCGTGATCCATAGGTTCTCATATGGGCTGGGTTGCTGGCTGGGCATGTGTGTTACCATGTAACGAATGGCGAACGGCTTTTCAACATGTGGCCAGTCAAAGAATACATTTTACTGGCATTTGGTTATCGAGTTCAGTGTATGAGTGGTTGCTTGATCTACGCATGCCTACATATAGCCTGTTCGCAGTACCTTTACACTTTTCCAGCCAAACCTTAAAAAACCACATCATGAATGAATCTTTGGTGGTTTCTACTCACTGACTCTGCATAACAAATAAACTGTAATCCAGTTGGAAGTCTAGCTTCTCCTAAACAATGTGAACTCGTGGAATTTCCCAGTCGTTATTTAATATACGGCAACACTACTTAAGATCTTATTTTATGCACATTGTTAGTTCTTACACATGTGTGATGAACATTCCTATAAGCCATGATACATTATTCACGCACCATCTATGTGATGACGTGGATATATTAAGGATGAAAATGTCTTACCAACATACAAATTCTCACTGTAAAAGGGGGCCGTGGTGGTGTAGTGGTTAGACTACACGTCTCCCACCAAGATTAACCATGTTTGATTACCAGCGTGATCGCTTCAGATTTCCGCATGTGGGAATCGTGCTGGACGATGTCGCTGATCAACACGTTTTCTCGAAGATCTCCCATTTCCCCCCACCCTTCCATTCCCTTACTGCTTCATTCTCACCTCGCTTCTCCCTCATCGGCTCCCAAAACCTCCATCACGTCACAAAAAAAAACCCAGTCGTAGAATTATTTTCATTTCTTACAGGTCAACGTATCTGACTCGTGACATGAAATAACCGACATGAAGGGCAAATAGTCAAAGAGTACCGCTCAACCACCAATCAAATTAAAATAATAAACCTATCACATATTTCTACAATATCTAAAAAAGAAAACAACACGATCATATTTTATATACTTACGCGATCAGCAGGTAGTAAATATATTTTTTTTTGGTAAAAATGCATTAAATTTTCATATTTTCAATGTCGAATTTCTAAGCGTGTATAACCTTGACTTCACAGGTTTATTCGGTTAGGATTTGTTTTTCCTATTCGTGTTACTGAGGCCTGACACTGAATACACTATGCTGTAAACTCGATGATTTCTTTAGCAGATTTATCTCAGCTGGCCTTGAAGACAAGAGAAATATTTGGCGTTTTTCGATTCGTAATGTCTTCCCAAGTTACACTCCTTAACATCCAAAACACTTTACTGGAATATTCAACAAAGAATATTTGCACCAGATCTGAATCTGTACACTTGTCATTGGCACTCTGACAAACGTCAATAACATTATGCATTCTTGACCATCTTGCCGTTGTGAGCAGGTACTTGGAATATAACGGCAGAGTAGGTGTGTGTGTGTGTATATATATATATAGCACAAGTAAGCTATATTGTTAAACACCTTATTTTATTAGCATGTGCCCCGAATGAGCCGGCCTTATAGCAATGAAACACAATTTTCCATTTTCTCGACCTAATAAAACATCGGAAGTAAACAAAAACATTCATGACCATTCGTCACTACGGATATGATTATGCGACTAGCGCTCTCAATGAGTAAAATGTTAACTATAACACTAGTTTACTTGAGAGGTATAATCTCATTTATTTCATCTTTTCAACGAGTTTTATGATAGAGATATATATATATAAGTTACTATGTCGTTTACGAATGGTATAAGGTTGAGTCGTTATTTATATTCCCGAATCTCACGTTAACATCACAACTTGAACAGCTGATATCACGTGACTACGAGCTACATATCGCAAGGCATTTAGGAAGTAAACAAGTTTTTCCAAGCAACATTGCAGATTAAATATATTTCCTTACTTTTGTATGTATAACTATATAATGAAGGTCATGCTTTTTTTGTAAACCCAATAATTTCCCAAATTTAGGAAATTATAAGAGGCAGCGGTGGCGAAGTGGCTAGGGCGTTCGCCTACCACCACGGCGATCTGGGTTCGATAGCTGGCGGGTTCACTCCCGGACCCTCGCATGTGGGAATCGTGCTGGACGATGCCGCTTGCGCGCGGGTTTTCTCAGGGGTACTCCCGCTTCCTCCGCCCTTACATTCCAGTGCCGCTCCATCCTAAGGTCTCATGTCATGTCCGGGCATGACGGGCAACTACGGGTTCCAGCTGGAAAGCCCGTCACTCGGAGAGTGTTGCCTCGTCTTAGGTTCACTCCCCACTCGAGTTTTTTTTATTTTAAGAAATGATAAAAGTAATCATAATAGAAACAATACTTTTATGTTAAATGCGGACTAATAATAATTGATAATAGTGAAATAGGTAGTAAAAATATGTTACAGGTCGCTAACGGCGTGGTCAGTGATCCAAGGGCTGGCCGTGCCTGTACGAGCACTGATAGTCACCTGGTGTCATTATATCGAACTGTGAGCAGTGACGTACTTGAAGCTAGAACACTACATCCCACTGAGGTTAGTGCAGTTCTAGTATAATGAACACTGGCGGGCAGTTTGAGAAGTTTGTTACTTAAAGATATTTGCATATATCAAAAGAATTCAGAATATGAAATAGCCATTGAGAACTACCAAACGGAAATCAATAAAATAACCATACATTTTTATATCGAAATTGAAGATTGTAATTTTTTTTACGAAATACAGTTTTATTGAGCTTTCAAGTGTCGTTTCAAATAAGTGTTAGAAATAAGTTTTAAATATAATTCATTCGTGATTCCTTTTTATTAAAATTTTAAAATATCACTGCTTACTGCATTGACACTAGATACTCACTTAGAAACACAACTACCTGTTAGTTACTAATAAAATCTCTCCTTACTGCTTGGCCAAATTCAGAGCTATGTAGCAGTAATAAAGACCTCTAATACCCCAGTACCCCAGTTTATTAGGAATACGTACATTAATTCCACCACAACCGACAAGAGTGTATTCCTACACCAATATCAGTGTAAGACGACATTTCGTATTATTTATTATTTCCTCCACCTATAATTTTAACCGTAAATAATATATTTAATCAGGGGTGTTCACAGACATAAACTGCGTCAAAATGCAAATGTGAAGTAGAAATTTCATAGGTTGGGATGAAACAATTTTTATGTGCAAATGGTTTGTCCTGTACGTCAAAATGTGAGAGACGCATTAAATTGGAGACAGAAGGAAGAAATCAATGATCGATAAAAAAAGTGTCGAGGGGAGCGAAATGGCAATGTGCCGGCTGAAATAAAAGTTCTCTGCCCTCATATGCTGCACGCGCAAACCTCTCCTAATTACAGTTTTGTCATATCTGCACATTGTCTGTAAAAGCATGGCCCATTCTAAATGTTCGTATTTCCTCCATCGATCAGTACACTTTTATTTTAATGTTTATAGGGAAACTAAACAAATGATTTTATATAACTGTTGCCAGGAATATAGTTGCAAAAATTACCATGACATATATGTTATAAAGGCGTGTAAAAACACCGAAAATAAGTACGTTATTAATGTGGAGACTTCACTGATCATTTGAAATTCTACAATAGATAAATATCTTACAGTCATAAATATGAAAGACTATAATTTGTTTAATTAAAATGCATTTCGCACGATAAAGTATTAAATTAGGTATTGAGGTGGGCGTACCCGGAGGAAACCCATCCACATCATGTCAGTGACCAAGGCTGTCTCTCTGTCCATGGCATTCATATCATAATAAATAATTAAAAACTTGGGCAAGTATATAATATATGAAGAAATCAAACACTACAATCCCACAGGAACAAATTACAAAAGTTGCCCAGTTGTTGTTTGTTATTTGTAATTACACGCTAACTTCTTGTTCCAAATATCCTAACAAGCTATCCATGCAAAAGTATAAAAATAGTATTAAAACAATTTAATATTTTTATATGATTACGATAGAATTCTCAAAATTGAATAATCCTCGGCTTAAAAGTTTACAATTAGATGCCCAAATTCCACATATTTACAATAAATTGCCCATAGAAGAATAAACCTAATGTAAATTATCTAGTGATCTCGCTGTGCCTGCCCCTAATGTTTTCCCTGGACTCCTAGTCAGGACGCGATACGTGTAGTCTGGCAAGCTTCAGATTTCGTTATGCAGGGCGTTTCCGAAACTCCCAGAGGGTTTTCATCGATTTATTGCTGGGGAAAATTCAAATCCCGGTGACGTAGTCGAAGCGTCGCGCCATCGCCAGGCAACGTAGACCATGTGGTGGGGAAGGTGTTTGGAGGGGACTGCTCCAGTCCGTCGTCCAGTTTGCATGGTGGTCGCAGCGAGGTAGCCCGTCCATCTCTCACCATCTGGCGTCGACAGGTGTGTTGGATAACACCATCCCTACACCCTTGTAACCCAGCAGCGTAGTTATGTGATATGTTGCAGTCACACCACGAGAGTATAGCGATATGGGCATGGGCGGCAGCTTCTACCTCGTGTCCTTCCCCGCTGCTTTGAGAGTGCGCAGAAGAGACCTGCGAGGAGATACCCGTACCTCCCCGCAGGTACGGGCACCTCCTCGCAGGTACGGGCACCTTGAATCTTTCACGAATTTGGTATTCTATTGGCTAAGTACTTCATGAACAATGCAACATGTTATTTTGGATTTACAGGTGGAGTGTTAGCAATAAACAACTTACATTTAAATTGGCTCACTTGAAGTTTTCGGCTATCGTATTAAGTGAATCAGCTATGTTCTGTTCGATGATCCATAAGTTACAAATTATATATTTATACACGAAAAATTAAATCGGATAACATTAAATTAAAATTGAAGATTTCATTAATTTAGTACTGTGCTAATTAAGGACTTCAAAATAGCATTATTGCTGTCATTATTTAGCTACCTGTTTTTAGAGTACGATTATAAACATTCCGGACTCAATATATCACTTTAAAAATGTCTGTGTACTACATTTCCATTGTCATGCGCACAGAAATCATGACAGATATCTCAGGCAATCTTTGAAATATATTCCACTACATTTGCCTCTAACACCATATGTTTGCATGAAAAGTGTCATATGAATTTTTTACAGATCATATGTACAGATCAGATGTACAGATCTCTATGTAATAAGTTTTAGTGACGTTGCCGAGTAATATTATTTTCTTACAACGTACATCCTACCGAGATTAAAGTATACAGGTTATTAAACAGCATCTCAATTGTTTGCTCTTAGATACATTGTAAAAATTAATTTCCGCTAGATTGCAACATACATTTTAGTAAGGTTAGTCCTCTCCTTTACACAGACTCTCTCGTTTCCTTGCGACAAAAAAGGGAACAATGTTCAAAATAATTGACCTTTGTAAGTTGAAGTCAAAGACACACTCACGTTTAGGAACTAGACATAATGTTGGTCTCAGAATTTCCACCTGAATAATTGAACCTGCGAAGTTCAAGAACACATATAATGTTGTAATTTTCCATGAGAAATCTTTCATTTCATCTTTGAAATGTGCTAGCTCAAAGACACGGAGTTACCATGCAGGAAAGTTGCCTTATACCATAACCTCCGCCTACAGTGTATCTGTTCCAGAGATCACAGCACTTGCAGTTTATGTATTCTTATTTCTCGCAGCACAACACAACTATAAAATTCATTTTTCTTAACTGTATTTTAGAGAACATTTCCCAACAGCCATTGGTAGTTCACGAAATAGGTTTTATCAAAGTTGTACCACGCCACCAGATATTCACTTGCCTAAACAAGCTCACTTCCAAGCCGAGAGTGTTTCCCGCAACCAACGTATATCCGTATGTTCACTGACGTCAGCACGAGCTTTCCACCAATGAGAGGTGTAGAAACTTCAACACATCAGTTCTCTCACAAGGAAGAAGCTCGGCCACTGCTACGTGTCCTGCACCTTGCACACGGCCACTGACCAGGTTAATGCGCCCAGACCCAGTGTACACTCAGCTGTACAGGAAATGCACAGGTTAAGTAATATTTTCCCCGAACAGTACTCTGCCAGTCTCAACTTCCAGCTATCTTCCCTGTGGCTAACTCATTCCAAACCCGATGTACTCTCCCAGGTTATGAAGGGTCATTTTTACAACAGACGGACACCAAACATGCGACTATATTTTCGCGGAAACATTTTCGTCACACTAAACTTCAGTACACTAGAAACGTTTTCTTTATTCGAACATTTTTTTATTTTTACCTCAGAGATAAAGTTGTTTAAATGTGAAACACTGTAAATTAGGCTTGCTACAACAACTTTTCTTTGATCGTTATAGTAATCGCTGTGATAACTTCCATTGTCGTTACAATAGTTCTATAGACGTCTATGTAGTAATGCCAGTTACACTGTGAAGAAAATTGCTGCTCTGAAAAACTTCTGTTATTGGTAATTAAAGACAGGAGAAGCTAATATTTTAAAATTTCATTCACTACAAAAACTCGCACTCTCCTTTCCTGTTTTTTTTTTTCCTAACGCCCTTCACCATACAACCAATGAATCATAATGTGGTAAGGCTAATTTTGGTAGAGGTAAGTTATGGCAGGTAAACACTGTTCATGATAAAGTGAGCACTTTTGAAATGAATCTTAGAAAAAATTCACTGCCCCTGAATGCATATATTTTAATGGGTGCACTGAGAGACATTTGCCCAGTAAATTTGGTAACTATGGATGGAAAATAGTTCTCTATCTTAACGTTGAATATATAGTGGTAGGTAAACATTTGTAATAACTTAAATTATTTCTTTCGCTCTCTGTTTTTTATAATGCACCGAAGTGCAAAAATGAGAATATATGTATAATATTAACATTCCTCTTAATTTCACAGTTTTACTTGCCCGACGCATGAATAAAGTGACTAGATCGTTGGCAATGTTAATTTTACACAAGGCGGAAGAATACACAATGTGCACACAAGTAGATCTTGAGCAGGGCTTTCAAAAGTGCTCATTTTACCGTGCACATTGTATACAGGGGTGAATATTGTTGTTGGTGTGTCATTTTGGAAGATACCACTACATGAAATAATAAAGCTTTAATGTTATATCTCAGAGAATATTCAAACAATTATGTTCTAATTCTGCATGTAATTAATACCAAAATAGGCTAGGTAAATATAAAAAATTAAATTTTACTAGGAACTTTTTTTCAAAATGGTTTCCATTCAAATATGTTAGGTCTTTTTGCTATAACTACCATACGATTTGACCAATTTCATCCAATTTTGTATGCTGACATCTATTGCAAGCATCATAGGAAAAGGTAAACAAAACCAAATTTGTCCGTCATTTTGTAAGAAAGTTCTACATGAATAAATAACGTTTTTTTATATTATGTTGACAAACAATTAACCGATTACTAACAAATATTTCAAATAAGGGGTACTGCGGTAGGTTATGTTAACTGACGTATTTTAGGTTGGTCAGGCCCTTATTTTCATATTGGGGGCGATATAGTTGTTGAAGTTTCATACGCAAAATCGTTCACACCATGTAATTATTTCCAACGGAAATTTGTACGCTGGCTGTATACATTAACACTATCAATTGCATCCACACAAATTCAGTTTTCCGCCATATTGGAAAATATGGTCACATGACAAATGAGAATTAGGTACGTGATATCTCCTAATAAACAACCAATTCCTACTTACTGCGGCACTCTAGCACGCCATGTAAACTTATAAACTTTGAGAGGGTAATACACTTATATTTTCAAAATGGCGGCCATATAAAAATTCAAGCTCTGGTTTATGAATTTATGAAATAACTAACAAATTTAATCTTATTTTTGTATGCTGACAGTGTAAATTATATCCATCAAATTGTCTATGTAAAGCATAATTTCTGTGCCATTTTGTAAGATAGCACCACACGAAAAATCCAGTTTTCATGCCGTATCTCGAGAAAAAAATCAACCGATTACTTTCAAATCTGGCGGAGAATTTTCTACTGTGGCAGGTTACATTACTTTTATTGTTTTATGTGCCTACGTCTCTTATTATCTGGATGGTGACTATACCAATATTTCATCTTAGTGTGTTAAATCTACGAACATATTTAACAGAGATGAGTTTAACTTTGCATATTCTATCTATAACATTATAGAACGTGCTAGTACATAAACATTTTGAAATCCATTTTTGAAGATCTTCATATAAACAATGGAGGTTTTATGCCATATCTGGAGGACTAATCAACCGAATTATTCCAAAATATTTAACAGAGATGAGTTTAACTTTGCATAATCTATATATAACATTATAGAACGTGCTAGTACATAAACATTTTGACCTCCATTTTTGAAGATCTTCATATAAACAATTGAGGTTTTATGCCATATCTGGAGGACCAATCAACCGAATTATTCCAAAATATTTAACAGAGATGAGTTTAACTTTGCATAATCTATATATAACATTATAGAACGTCCTAGTACATAAACATTTTGACCTCCATTTTTGAAGATTTTCATATAAACAATGGAGGTTTTATGCCATATCTGGAGGACCAATCAACCGAATTATACCAAAATTTCACGCAAGTATTGCTACAGTAGGATACGTAAATGAACACGGGTTATTTGCAGAAACCACGTTTTAATGGGAATTATATAAATAATTAATGTAATTTGTTATATCTATGAAATGTTTAAACAGAATTAAACCATACTTTTTGTGTTGACAGTATCTATTACAACATGTTTTTGGGCTGTTTTGTAATTTAGCACCAAATAAGTAAATAAAGCTTTCATGTTTTATCTAGGGCACCAATAAACCGGATTCCACCAAATTTTAAACACAAGTAGTGTTGTGATAGGTCATGTAAACTTAAGTGTCTTTGGTTTCTCAGATAATTATTTTCTAAATTATAGCCGTCTAAATATTTCAGGTTAGTGGATCCTGTCAGTCAAAACCTTAGACTGATTACATCCAAAGTTGTTGCTCCTGATCCTACCTCCTTGAAGCAGTTCATTGCAAGCTACCTTAATTTTACAAATATTTTTAAATTCTAATCCCTGTTAAGTCACTCGTGAGTTTTAATTGTCTTGGTAATCTATGGTTTCATCTATATTGACATTTCTCTCAATGAGACATAAACGCCTACCTAACATCTATATTTTTAAGAACTTCGCTGAAATTTATTTACACCCGTGTAGAAAGGGCAGGCTCATTAGTTATCGATTACTTCTTGTGTAATAAAACATTATAATTTCCCAAGAAAAATATATGGTGTATATGATTTGATGATTTTACAATTGTAATATTTCTACCCAAGAATTAATTATCACTATTCTAGTGATTTTAGAGGTAATCGGTCTAATAAGAACTGCAAATTAAAATGTATTTAATAATGCTCTTTATATTTCTAGACAATGGATGAAAAAGATCAACACATTTTGCTTTTAACGTGTTTGTTAGATTTTGGAAAGTTTTAAAACCAGTTTCCGAAAGAATGAAAGGCTTATGAGACCAGTTTCCTCTATGTGTATGTATATGAATGTGTGTATGCCTGCATGTATGTGTGTTCTCCGTTTTCATTATTTGAACGCGTCAATCAAATTTCACCAAGCTTCGTACACATATGATATTCAATATTCTTTCAATTTTGAGATTGATATTGATTTTGGTAAGCTATTTTCGAAGATAGCACTATATTAAAAAGTAAATATTTTACATTATATCTCGAAATCCATTACACCAATACTCTCCCAATTTGGCAGGTTAGTAATACTATGGCAGGCCAAGTAAACATAAACTATTGAACGTTATAAGATATTTATTTTCCAAATATTGACCATACATATATTTTAGGTATGTTTGGTATATTTGCCTTACCATTTAACTGTTTTTGACCAAATTTTGTATGACAAAAGTATCTATTACAAGCATCCCCATCCAACAATAACCAATTCACAAGATACGGTACATGACTAAATAACGTTTTATATGTTATATCTCGGTAACCAATTAACTTAATCCTATCAAATTTAGCAAACAAGTATACTGACTCATATTATGTTAAGAGATATGTTATAAGCATGTCTTACACCTATTTTAAAAAAGCGGCCATATAGCCATTTTAGCTGAGAATGCTATTTCGTCGAATTTATGTAATCAATTCCAACTTAATTTTGTATACTGGCAGTTCATATTACAACCATAAAATTTGTTTATGCGGCGCCTCATTTGTCTGCCATTTTGTAAGATAGCCCTATCAACGAAAATAAATATTTGTTTAATGTCTTGGCAAATAATTAACCCATTCTCACAAAATTTGGTCAAGAATTTGTACTGCTGTACGCCATATTTATATGTGTATTTCTTAATTATTACGTATATATTTTAAGAATGGCGGCTATAAAATAATTTTGCTTTTGTATGCTATGGCCACGGAATTATGTAATTTATTGTAACGTTACTTTGTTTACTGCAATAATAGTATGTGCTATTGTATATATTAATGAACATCGCCGCATGAAAATTGTGGAGGCTGTATGACATATCTTGAGGAGCAACAAAAGGATTCTCACTTAAAGATACGCTGGAACATTTCAACAAATTTGTACCAAATTGTGAACACCATGAATGTTACAGAAGGCCATGAAAATATTCATAATTTAAATGGGACAGACAAAGATGTCCAAAATGGCGGCATCCTAAATTTCGGCAAGTTATTCACATATATTAACTATTTTTACCAAATTCAACAAAAATTTGTAAGAAGACAGCATACATCACAAGCATCGTATATTGCAACTTTTTGTTTTTGGCAACTATGTACGATAGTATCAAATAAGAAAATCAGTTTTCTAATGTAATATCTCAGGGACCAAACAACCAATTTCCACCAGATTCTTCACACAAGTAGCGCTATGGTAGGCAATCTGCCTGAACTTGCATGTTTTAAGAGGTTCAGCCACTTATTTTCAAAATGATGGTCCTGAAAATATGTTAGGTTAGTAAGCCCTTTCTTTAGAAATATTAAACTTATTATATCCGAGATTGATGCTCGTAATTCGACCTTCATATTGCAGTGGATTGTGCGCTAGCTTGTTGGACGAGGTTTTCTGGGTTCAAATCCCGGTTAAGGCACGCGTGTGTTTGTAATTGTCTCACTACTGTTGCATTAGTTTCTGGTTTCCATTATAATGTTATTGCTTTCAAAGAGAAGTCAAGTTTTACCTACCAACTCAGCTATTGATGAATTATTAAAAATTAATTACATCCGAAGGAAACTAAGCTCATTTGTTATACCAGTAGCATGGTGTTAAAATTTCAAATAACATAAATACTATTCTGAAAGTAAGGAATGCCACACTTTTTAAAATAACTCTCTGACGAATAAAGTAGTACTGAAACAGTCATATTTTCAAATTTCACAAATAACCTCACATAGGTTTTTGAAATACAAGAAAAAAGCTGAATACTTCCAAAAGTAATAAGTGACCATACGACAACTCATGGAGCCAACTGTTCTTATCAGCTGTGCTTTAGGGTGTCACAGATATTGCATGGAACACCGAGTCCACAGCTTCAAATAAAAACGCTCTGTGTATTTGAATTTTATATACAATTGGGTGACTACCAGAGAAATACTTGCAACTTACATTTAGTGTGAATCTGCCCATTTGTCCAAGAGATAAGGCACATAAGCCAAGTGGTACAGAACTCCAGACTAGTAGACATACGAGGCTGTAACCAATTTAATTAAATGCCACTATTGTTTATCAGAAGTAAAAATTGTAGGTTATGACTGAACTTATGATTCTTGAAATACAACACAATTTATTAGAGACCTACAAACCTCGTCATATTGTCTAGCAGTACGCTAGTTTACATAGTCTTATGTGGCGTCATCGCCACAGGCAGCAGTATTCTTCTCGCTGTGTGTCACGTGACTCGGCAGTCCTACATTTACTTGTTTCCTATAGGCTCACAGTGTTGGAAGGTGCTCCAACTATGCTGGGCTTCACTATCATAAAACAACACAGATATAGTCCTACGTGTGCGTGAAGTATATTCTGTTGGTAAAAATAACGCTAATTTCGCATGCCCCTGCTAAATATTTTTTTTTTCCCCCAGCCGTTTTGAAGTCTGAAATTTAGAGGCACGTAAATGTCATGGATTCTTTCATCAACTTGTCAGATCCTTACATGTTCGGACTACAAATGCTTATGTATTGTCTGGTGGCATTGTGATGACTTCTTTGATATTCTACTTTGTTGCACGTGATACAGCCACTACATTACGTCCTGTTTATTACTGGCTGAGTGGCCGTCCAGAGAGTGTCCAAACAACGGCGCTACACAAGGAACACACGAGTATACGTTCTTCAAGTATAACTTCTCACCTAAAGGATTAGCGAAATTCACAGATCTTTACTTGTACTCAATGTGGTGGAAAATTATTAAATTCTAATATCATACATAATATTTACATGAACGAACGGAATTTGATAAACTTCCGTACAAGGGTAAAGCGATTTTAGGGGCACGTGTGTAAAATTATGTAATATAAGTGGAGATATGTGGGCAGCTCTTAATATCGAGGTCTTGAGAGCTGATGAGGGTGAAATAAAGTGACAGTATAGCAGTCCCAGAATGCAAGGACGGGAGCAACAGGAGACCCCTGAGGAAACTCGCCGACCAGATGAATCGTCCAGCACGACTCCCCCATGTGGAAATCCGAGAGTGTCTCCGCCAGGAATCGAACACGGTTAGCCTGGGCGGGAGGTGAACCGCTACACCACCATCGCCTCAATGCGATATTAAAAGTATTTCTTTTGTAGCTTAGGAAAGTGAAAATTACCAAAGTTTTATGATAAATGAATAAACACTCAAGAATAAAATTTCTTTAACCGAAAATTATAGGCTGCACTCTATTCGACATAATTTATACAACGTGTGTGTGTGTGTGTGTTCGCTCAGTAAGGTTATTTGACCTTGTTACCCGAGAGGCGAAAAAAGGCCATAAAAATAACAATTCAGAAAAGCAATTTCGCAATATGTTACACGTAGTGGTTAGTAGTTCCGTCTGGAGAAGCTTAAACTTCAGTGTTTATAAAGTCCATTTTCTCCTCTCCATTCTGTCCCGGAGAGAAGGAAGCCTGCAGTAAATAGCCCATCCGATAACGTGTATCCTCGACATAAGCCTGGCTGGCTGCAAGTACTCCGTCGACGTAGATATTACTAATAACTCTAGCCTTCTACGGAAACTTATGAAGAAAACTGCGATGTATGATGGCAATTGTGCTCAGAATTAAACATCGATAAAAACCAAACATAGAACTACTTAAATGTGTCCAGCACTTTACGAAACAACGGCGCCTCATAAAATATCAGCAACTGTAGGTTTCTAGCTTTCCTGCGAGTTATTCCACGAATAACAAACTATTCATACCCGTTTAGACATAAAATATCAGCAACTGAAGGTTTCTAGCTTTCCTGCGAGTTATTCCACGAATAACAAACTATTCATACCCGTTTAAACATAAAATATCAGCAACTGTAGGTTTCTAGGTTTCCTGCGAGTTATTCCACGAATAACAAACTAATCATACCCGTTTAGACATAAAATATCAGCAACTGAAGGTTTCTAGCTTTCCTGCGAGTTATTCCACGAATGACAAACTATTCATACCCGTTTAGACATAAAATATCAGCAACTGTAGGTTTCTAGGTTTCCTGCGAGTTATTCCACGAATGACAAACTATTCATACACGTTTAGACATAAAATATCAGCAACTGAAGGTTTCTAGTTTTCCTGCGAGTTATTCCACGAATAACAAACTATTCAAACCCGTTCAGACATAAAATATCAGCAACTGTAGGTTTCTAGGTTTCCTGCGAGTTATTCCACGAATAACAAACTATTCATACCCGTTTAGACATAAAATATCAGCAACTGAAGGTTTCTAGCTTTCCTGCGAGTTATTCCACGAATGACAAACTATTCATACCCGTTTAGACATAAAATATCAGCAACTGAAGGTTTCTAGTTTTCCTGCAAGTTATTCCACGAATAACAAACTATTCAAACCCGTTCAGACATAAAATATCAGCAACTGTAGGTTTCTAGGTTTCCTGCGAGTTATTCCACGAATGACAAACTATTCATACCCGTTTAGACATAAAATATCAGCAACTGAAGGTTTCTAGTTTTCCTGCGAGTTATTCCACGAATAACAAACTATTCAAACCCGTTCAGACATAAAATATCAGCAACTGTAGGTTTCTAGGTTTCCTGCGAGTTATTCCACGAATAACAAACTATTCATACCCGTTTAGACATAAAATATCAGCAACTGAAGGTTTCTAGCTTTCCTGCGAGTTATTCCACGAATGACAAACTATTCATACCCGTTTAGACATAAATTATCAGCAACTGTAGGTTTCTAGGTTTCCTGCGAGTTATTCCACGAATGACAAACTATTCATACCAGTTTAGACATAAAATATCAGCAACTGAAGGTTTCTAGCTTTCCTGCGAGTTATTCCACGAATAACAAACTATTCATACCCGTTTAGACATAAAATATCAGCAACTGTAGGTTTCTAGGTTTCCTGCGAGTTATTCCACGAATAACAAACTATTCATACCCGTTTAGACATAAAAATGTCACTCATAAATTTTTTTTATAATTCAGTTGGTGTTCTGCGGTGGTGGCGATTTGTTGTAAATTTTGGGTAGAGGGGCAAAGGGTTAATTTCTTCAACTTTCTCCATTTTCATCACATGCAACGGTGACACTTAAACAATATGTCGAAAACACTGCCATATTCACAACTGCACAACAATAATAACTAGGGGAAACGACAATTCACGCGAGTTTTATGGGAAATTACGTCTCCAAGACAAGTCGCAAAATTACTGGAAATGCAACATTAAAATTAAATAAGCACCTTTTGTATATGGATTGTTGTAGCCAACAAAATCTTTGGTCGCTGCAAATATATTTTTTTTAATTATCATATTTAATTGAATATATTATTTTGTTGATAAAACTGTACTGAAATATTTGGGTAACACTAAATATTAGTTTAACATATAGAAACAAAAAAAAATATTTGTAGGACACAAACAATTATTTAATCAAACTATGTAGTTTTGTGAACAATTTAAATTTATTTGGAGGAAAGAGGGTTGGTCGTACCAACAAAATATATTCTATCTTAAACAAACGTCATAGAAAAAAAATTACTTCATATAGTGAAACAATTCTTTTCCTCGTTGTAAAGTTAATAAAAAAGTGTAGATAAAGGGCATTGTGTTGCTGTTGCAATGGGATACATGAGAGAATCGAAGACCTGGACTACCATCTTGGAATTGTTCAGTTTTTCTCTAAAAATCACTTGTTTTGGCCTAAAAATCGTTAATTTTCACATTGAAATCAGTCTATTTCCCTAATAATTTCTCTTTTTCCAAAATATGTGAAAAACGTGCTTGTTCCTCAATGTGGCTGACTTATTCCTCGTTGCGGTTGAGGTATCCCGAAACTTGGCCACATATTTAGGGATCTGAGTAGTCATTTTCAATATTATTTTCTTAATTTAAATATAATTTAAAATTTAAAGGCGTGAGTAGGGCCTATTGAATATTATATATCACTGGACTCGTATTTTCGGGGCGCATAAGATTGTGATGCCATACCGATTATGTAACCCAATGTCATGACAACCCTATCTTCTGCCAGGCGCCTCTTGCCACACTGCTTGCAGGTCCTTGAGCGTGCATCGAAATACTCGCTACGAACTCAGCTCACCGGCCTTGTCAAAACATTACTTATACGATCATACATCCAGGAATAGATGAATTTATAAATAATTGTAATTATTTTATCTAAACTTATTATTTGAAACAGCACGGAGTATTTTAAAAATACATAAAAATTTATTGAAAATATGTTTTTAATTATAATGGGTTTAAAAATTCTAAATAATGTAAATTACACACCTTGACACGACAGCTGGTAACATTAAAAAAAGAAAAAATCTCAATGCATGACAGCATTCAAACCTATGACCTCTCTTATAGGAGGTGAGCACTTCGCCAACCGAACATCGATTTCAATTTTTCACATTTGAAAGTAGCACACGCCACATTCTCGATATAATTGAACTCATGTCACCGAGCATTGTAGCTTTTAGTAAATATCTTGTGACAGTAACAGCAACGAAGCCTTGGCGAAATCGTTGATAATGGAACTGCCGTAGGTGTCCTATCCGGACAACTCGATAGCGCAGTGCTAACCCCAGACATTGATGGACCAGCAACCATAGCGTCCATAATAAATTCCAGTTGCTGAGATGACGTGTCTTTCATGACTGCCACTCTCAAACTAAGCTTCTTAACTGGAACCCGCTTACTTATATATAACACACACAGGTACCACACAAACCTCCATAACTCAAGTTTACAGAAACTATACCGTTCAGACCAGCCGAAACACAAACATCCCTGCCATCTACTCTACCAATCAACACATTGTGAAATATACTCATCGTTGATATTTCAACAATTCAGTCATATTTGACCTTACAAAAAAATTACTTACTGCTCATTCTTTTTGCTATACTGGTCGACACAATCAAAATTTATACTAGTCATTATACCAACCACCCATTATAACAAAAGTCATACTAGAACACACAACATCCCATGCTAATTGACCGCACCACCCAATAGACCAAGCACAATATATATATCATAACTCAAGTGTACCAAGCAACTATACAGCTGAGGCTGGTTCCATAAACCAACCCCTATTCTTCTTGTTCTACCAACCAACCCTTCTTATACCTACCAACCATTTCAACTACTATAACTCTATCATACCTTAACTATTCGTCCACGTAGACCATACAAAGCAAACATACAGCAAATATCAGTGATACAATCAACTTATACTCCTATCATCCACATGTCGACTATCGCCAGTCAAAATACACTGAGCACCCATACCAAACACTTTAACTCAAGCATGTCTTAGCATTACAGGACTCGCTGATACACACACACTGTCCACACCATTCGACATACACCAACAATCACAAGACAGATATACTGGTAAAACTTATCATGCAACATACCATCCATGTTAACCCAAGTGTAGGATACTAATCTATATTCCAGACCAAACTGCAACACAAACATTCTTACCATCTGTCAAACAAATTAACTTAATCTACTAAAGCCCAAAAATACCTAATCTAATTTAACCTACCAAGGGGCAGAAAAATTAGAAATAAGTTAACATAACCTAACCTACCATAGTTGAGATAAAATGATACTTATTCTAAGCACACGTCCTAAACGTCTAACATTATTTCAGCCACTTAAGGAAATTTGACATGTCCAGATATAGTAGACGCACTTCAAGGAGACTGTGGCCAATCAACACTTAGAGCAACATTCACTTTAAACTTACATGTTGTGGGGCTCGCTACGTCCTGCAATCCAGGACGACACGAGAAACTCCACTTGTAACTAAGAAAACCACAGCCAGAAAACAAAACTTTGGGAACAGCACGGGAATATATTAGTATATTTTCAAAACACATTACAAAGCTCATGCAAGTACCTAAACACTGCTACCAATTAGGTACTAGAATTTTATACAGTTCTACATTTAAAATCATGTATCAATCCGACTACAAGGGCATAGCAGGGCTAAAGGAAGGCAAGGAGAAGGACGCACACCATTAAAAAAAATCAAGAAAGCATGGGAACAAAGATTCCAAAATCAATACAAATATATTGAAGCCCATCTATACATTATCACCGAGAACAACATCTTTGCAACTTGATTTGAAACATATAAATTGCCTATGTAAATTTCTGTTGCTTGCTACCAATCGGTGTACTAGAGAAAGGAGAGAACACACGTGCACTGGAACCAACAGGAAAAGAACAATATTAATATATCCTGAGAAATCACCCAACCTGAATAAATACTTGTGAAATCCCATTAAAAAAGGTAAAATGGTTCCCTGAGTAAAGCAAGCACCATCACACATTTGAAAGTAAAGTACGCATTATAATTCACTAAAAAGTACAACACGCAATACTAATTTCAAGAATACCATTGGGAAGGAGCAAAAACCCTCATTACACTTAACCATGAGCATAAAGGCACGCCATAAAATATCCACAAAATTCCTTGGAATTAAAATTATTTTGGCAAATCGTAGTCCAGGAGACCATTCCTACAGCACGCCCTAAAAAGGAAAAATCCCCCTCTTACAAACATTCCCATAAAATACCATATCGAAAATTCACACAATCAAAAGAGGCGTATCTTCTGAGACCAGACTTTATCAAACGCTAATAAAGAACGAAGACATGAAAACATGCACTTGTAAGGAGTACTGTCCGCGTGGGATATCGGTGTGAGAAGTGATGTACACTCTGAGCACGCACCGACATTTTAAATATACATTTTAAACAATGCAAAAGTGATGTATCATCCATTGATTTAAACGAACACATCGTCCTTCCTCTGTGCTGTTTACAGGAAAAAATAGCCCTATTGCAGTTCGACTAGTTAGTTGCTACGTCTATCAGATCGTCATCGCAACCCAAGAAAATAACCTGTGAGATGAAGCCTAATGCCAATGGGTTTATCATGATGCAATATGCATTCACGGGTCTCTTAAATGATAATATTTCTCTGAATCTGACAGCTTCGACTAAATATATTTGTACGTTTCTGGCATATATGAAACAAAATTTAATAAACATACTTACAGAGGTCATGGAGAAATACGGTAGTGTGAAATATAATATACGACTAAAGTGCAGCTATAGTAAACCAGAGCCACACAATGATGAAGTCATTCAAGACCTGAAATATATCTAGCTGTAATGTAGATGACATCGAAGAGTGTTGAAAACACCTTAAAGAATGTATGCCGTGAGAAAGAAGAAATTGTAACAAAGGGCTTTGACTGGACATGCGATTCAGTAGGTCAGCTACAGCTAAGAACAAGCGGATTCGGTCCACTCGACACACATGCAATAGAATGATATCTTCGTCTTTGGTATGGATTACGAACACATGAAAGTATCGCAGATCATGATATTACATAGGATATTTATGTAAGGAGTCTAGATAAGTGAGAAGCTTATGAATCGATGATGGTTACGTCTCTAAGGGGCATAAGGTGTATCATATTAGGAACATTCAGTGGCTAATCGATGTCGTTTTTCCTGCAAGTACTTTGCCTTCAAGCTTACTGCACGACGACATCAAGTTGATATGTGCTAGATTAATTGGTTATATGTTAAAGAAGGTTTATTATTTGTATAATAAGGATGTAGACGAACACAAATATATTTGTAGTAATATAATATAATAAATTTTAAACATTTAAAATTAAATATTTTATTTCTTGTTTTAATCATGTATCGTAACCATTCTGTTAAAGAGTTGTTCTTAAAAAAATCATCAATGTGAAGCAAATATGTTGGAGAATCACTATGGTTATAAAATGGGGTTTAAAAAACATTCATTCCTGAAGATAGAAATCATTCTTGCAAACTGAATTTCACGAGTGTGGTCTTAGTAGTTCACAAATTATGTTCATCTGTGACTCTAAATACTTGTTTGCTTACAGCCCGACTTGATACATAATAATTTAAAAATACTAAAAATTATTTGGTCTTAGGTACATATGATTTATAAATCTAACGAAATGTTTTTCAATACAACATTCGACTTTAAAAAGTTTTCAACATGGTATATAAAATGAATTTAAACTGAAAACCCTTTCAAATAAATGTAGTCATGAGCCATACATGCATTGATTGAAAAATTATATAATTCGTACGAGGAAATGGCAGATCTTTGCATAGTAGCTACTATACAACATGTAAACATCACTGTATATGGTCGCTCTATAGGTGAGTGGTCAAAGTGGTCGACTCCTATCACTCTCTGATATTCATTCTTTTTTTAAATGTTACCAGCTGTCATGTCAACGTGTGAAATTAAAAAAAAATTAACAGAATATTATTAAAAATATATTACCGATATATTTTAGCCTATTTTTATTCTTTTTTCAAATTTGTATGATCGTTTAAATATTGTTTTGACAAGACCGGTTTGCTGAGTTCCTAGCGAGTATGTCGATACACGCTCAAGGATCTGCAAGCAGTGTGGCAAGAAGCGCCTGGCAGCACATCTTAAACCTTATATGGTTGTCCTGACAAAGGGTTACATAATTTATATGACATTACGATCGCATGTGCCTTGAAAGGACTAGTCCGGTGATATATAACATTTAATACTTACCCTAAGTCTTTAAATTGTTTAATTATAGAAATATATTTGAATGTATATGATATTATAATTATTATATATTATCGACTCTTCAGATTCCTCTCTATGTGGCCAAGTTTCAGGATATCTCAGCCACAGCGAGGAATCAGTCAGACACATTGAAGAATAAGTACTTTTTTTCACATATTTTGGAAAAAGGGAAATTATTAGGGAAAATTCTGATTTCAATGTGAAAATGAGCGATTTTTGGGGTAAAACATGTTATTTTGAGAGGAAAACTGGAAAATTCCAATGTGTTAGACCAGTTCCTCGATGCTCTCTCAGATTACGTTGCAACACAATGCCCATACAGACATTACTACTTGGGTATTTCAAATGTGTTAGACCAGTTCCTCGATGCTCTCTCAGATTACGTTGCAACACAATGCCCATTCAGACATTACTCCTTGGGTATTTCAAATGTGTTAGACCAGTTCCTCGATGCTCTCTCAGATTACGTCGCAACACAATGCCCATTCAGACATTACTCCTTGGGTATTTCAAATGTGTTAGACCAGTTCCTCGATGCTCTCTCAGATTACGTTGCAACACAATGCCCAAACAGACATTACTACTTGGGTATTTCAAATGTGTTAGACCAGTTCCTCGATGCTCTCTCAGATTACGTCGCAACACAATGCCCATTCAGACATTACTCCTTGGGTATTTCAAATGTGTTAGACCAGTTCCTCGATGCTCTCTCAGATTACGTTGCAACACAATGCCCATTCAGACATTACTCCTTGGGTATTTCAAATGTGTTAGACCAGTTCCTCGATGCTCTCTCAGATTACGTTGCAACACAATGCCCATACAGACATTACTCCTTGGGTATTTCAAATGTGTTAGACCAGTTCCTCGATGCTCTCTCAGATTACGTCGCAACACAATGCCCATTCAGACATTACTCCTTGGGTATTTCAAATGTGTTAGACCAGTTCCTCGATGCTCTCTCAGATTACGTTGCAACACAATGCCCATTCAGACATTACTCCTTGGGTATTTCAAATGTGTTAGACCAGTTCCTCGATGCTCTCTCAGATTACGTTGCAACACAATGCCCATTCAGACATTACTACTTGGGTATTTCAAATGTGTTAGACCAGTTCCTCGATGCTCTCTCAGATTACGTTGCAACACAATGCCCATTCAGACATTACTCCTTGGGTATTTCAAATGTGTTAGACCAGTTCCTCGATGCTCTCTCAGATTACGTTGCAACACAATGCCCATACAGACATTACTACTTGGGTATTTCAAATGTGTTAGACCAGTTCCTCGATGCTCTCTCAGATTACGTTGCAACACAATGCCCATTCAGACATTACTCCTTGGGTATTTCAAATGTGTTAGACCAGTTCCTCGATGCTCTCTCAGATTACGTTGCAACACAATGCCCATTCAGACATTACTCCTTGGGTATTTCAAATGTGTTAGACCAGTTCCTCGATGCTCTCTCAGATTACGTCGCAACACAATGCCCATTCAGACATTACTCCTTGGGTATTTCAAATCATAATATATACGTTGTCTGTAAAATGTTTAATTTATATTGTTGTTTGACGTTGGTGGTTTGGTAGTGTACTTGCCACATGTTTACATTTGATGGCTGGGTATAACGCTTCGGCCCAACCCATTGGAAGCCATCTCGCTACATTGGTTTCTCTTAAATGAACGTGTGTAAGGAGAGTTTGCATTGTAATAATTTTCAGCATTCCAATTTTTTCAAAAATTATTCCATTATAATTAATGCAATAGTGGAGGGAAAACTGCCCCCCCCCCCTTAAACCCGCCAACCGCTTCTGAATCACCAACTGTGGTGTTCTGTGTTTATCATAACACCAATTTACTAGGGCACCGCTTGTAAGTACAAGTGTGTTACACTACATGCTCAGTGTGCGGTTAGCAATTGAGTAATGAAGACTGCCAGAGGAGATTGCATTTTATTTCACTAATACACTAACAGTGGCGATGTAGGGTCCACACATATATTAGTGGTGCCCATACACTAACAGTGGCGATGTAGGGTCCACACATATATTAGTGGTGCCCATACACTAACAGTGGCGATGTAGGGTCCACACATATATTAGTGGTGCCCATACACTAACAGTGGCGATGTAGGGTCCACACATATATTAGTGGTGCCCATACACTAACAGTGGCGATGTAGGGTCCACACATATATTAGTGGTGCCCATACACTAACAGTGGCGATGTAGGGTCCACACATATATTAGCGGTGCCCATACACTAACAGTGGCTATGTAGGGTCCACACATATATTAGCGGTGCCCATACACTAACAGTGGCGATGTAGGGTCCACACATATATTAGTGGTGCCCATACACTAACAGTGGCGATGTAGGGTCCACACATATATTAGCGGTGCCCATACACTAACAGTGGCGATGTAGGGTCCACACATATATTAGTGGTGCCCATACACTAACAGTGGCGATGTAGGGTCCACACATATATTAGCGGTGCCCATACACTAACAGTGGCGATGTAGGGTCCACACATATATTAGTGGTGCCCATACACTAACAGTGGCGATGTAGGGTCCACACATATATTAGTGGTGCCCATACACTAACAGTGGCGATGTAGGGTCCACACATATATTAGTGGTGCCCTATGTACAAACCGTCACCATGACGAGCAAGTTACGTTCGCCTTTGTGTTATGCTACTTGCCCTTCACGCTTGTACGTGAAGTTGTGGACTCACGACGCTGTTATATGAACTCAATTTCAATTTACATGATATTCCTAAACATTTTGCTATAGACTGTTCACGATAAAGTGAACTCTTTTGAGGTACTAGTTACTTTTTCCTTTCAGCCATTTTTTTATCCGCTTACCACTTTTTATTGCCATATAAGTAATAAACAGAGTGTTTACAATCCATCGTAGTAGTAACGTAACATCTAAGGCTACAATTAAATATTTTTACTGTTATTATTCCAAATGAGAGAGCTTTCATAAGTGTTCACTTTACCGTAAATAGCCTATACTATGATTTGTTGTTTAAGTCAGCCCATAGATGCCGTGATTGATTGATTTCGGCGTGTACATTAAAAACACCTTGTGTATATATTTTGCTCGCTCACATGTTTACAAGAGACGTCCACATGGAGAGAAATTAGTAAGTGTAAACACAACAGGCAGGTAAATAGAAACGTTTCTGTTAATTAACTTACTCCCACTTAGTATGTAGGGGTGACGGTGGCTGAGCGGTTAGCACGCTCGCCTCCCACCAAGGCGAACCGGTTTCAATCCCCAGCTGCGTCACCGGATTTTCGCAAGTGGGAATCTTGCTGGACGATGCCGTTGGTCGGCGGGTTTTCTTGGGGATATCCCGTTTCCCCCGTCCCTTCGTTCCAGTGCAGCTCCTTACTCACTACAATCACCCTGATCGGCCCTCAAGACATTGCTGTTAAGAGCTGCCCAAATCTCTTCACTCACTCACTTAGTATGTACACAAATCACAGAAGGTAATTACTGACAACTGCGAGGCTCAATGTCCAGTACAGTGACATTCACAGTGGATATACACCACAATGCTGTTCTAGGTTATTAACCATTCATATACTAGGACTCCAAAAACTATGTTTTTAATTGTAAGAGGCTGAAATAATTGGAAATCATCTCGGCAGACTGGAGTAGAAATGTTAGCGAATTGTAACAATTTAAAACGGTGTTCGAAAACATTTCAAAGAATTGTCTTTATATGTTAGAATAATTCAGCAGTAGTTATACATTGTGATAAAATATATTATTGTTATTTTGAAGGTTAGGCCATTTTTTCGATGGGTTTAGGAATTTGTTATTTTGTAAAGAAGTGTAATATTTACATAACACAAAAATGCAATACGTATAAATTTTATAACAACGAACATAAGTTACCTCTCTTTGAAATAAAGCACGATTGTTTTCTCTGAGTAAACAGCCTTGAAGAAATGTTTTCCTCTGCAATACAGAAATCTTTGGGCGTACTTTTTGTAGTGTACGAATTTGCATATGAGCAATACGTTTACATTCCTAACAGTTGCGAGGCTTTATTTGGATGGAAAGTGATAAGGTCAATGGAAATGGTAAAGTTACATATTGAAGAAGAATATGAAACGAGAGACGAAGTAGATGCAGGGTTTTCATACTGCAAGAGTTCAACGAAGAAGTGTCATGGTGCGGAGGAACAACATATCTGTGTTCTGTGTTGAAGAGGACGAGCAGGTAGTGATTTAGATAGTGTCATGGTGCGGAGGAACAACATATCCGTGTTCTGTGTTGAAGAGGACGAGCAGGTAGTGATTTAGATAGCGTCATGGTGCGGAGGAACAACATATCCGTGTTCTGTGTTGAAGAGGACGAGCAGGTAGTGATTTAGATAGCGTCATGGTGCGGAGGAACAACATATCCGTGTTCTGTGTTGAAGAGGACGAGCAGGTAGTGATTTAGACAGTGTCATGGTGCGGAGAAACAACATATCTGTGTTCTGTGTTGAAGAGGACGAGCAGGTAGTGATTTAGATAGAGTCATATTCAGGTAGGAACTGAGACACTTTGTTAGCGTCACTCGAAAGTGATATCAAGAATACTGTGTTGTTATTATTATTACGTATGTTTAAAATGTGATGTTGATGTATGTTGGACAGTTGATATATGTAACTGGGTGCCGTCTGGTCGCATGCAGCAATACCAGTTGTCACCGAGTAGAGGCGACCGAGACATGATCATCAACTCTCTCATCGCCTCTACGCGCAAAGCAATGAACTGGCGTGCAGTCTTGCCGTCGATAACGCATCTCTATGAGACTTTCACCGGAGACCCTACCAATTTATTATGTAATAATAAAAAATCAATTAATTGTAAAAACAAAAAAAAACTACCTTAGTTTACAAATGCACTAAAAAGAGAAAAAAAATATATAGTTTTAGGTAAGGTACCGTAATTGTGTGGCATTCTTATTGCGGGATACATTTCCTTTGACCTCTGACGACCTAGTTGGATAGCGGTATATAGTTGCGTGAAAACTCGACAGATAGCGTCAGATGTTCTCTTTCACACGGATGCAACGGCAATTCGTTCGCGCGTTTTTTCTCACATGGTGTACAGTTGTTAAAAGCAGTGAGTGTTTTGCAACGTGATTTTCGCCTTTTCTTCAGCAGCATAGTACATGTTGTAATAAAAAGGTAAATACACATATCCATACGTTGTAACTAAAAGTATTTCGCATTGAAATGTGTAAATGTATGATGTATATGTAGATTTTTACATGTAAAATGCTTTCAAAAACTTTATAGTCTTTCCCGTTTCATGTTTTTCTTTTCGTGAAATGCACATAACACAAGGGCACCGAAAAAAAAAAAACACACGCCGTGCCTATTTTTCCGTTGAAAATGTCATAATCAGGGCCAATTTTTTTTCCTGGAACACGTTAACATGTTTGTAATTACTCTAAATACCTTAGTTATCATCCCTACATTACAGGATGTTCACTAAAGCTCTGTGTATGCCATACACTGTGTCCATTTAATATGCCCTGTAAAGAAATAAAAATTAATAACTGAATTATACCAAATAAATTATACATTACTTCTGTTGCTTGATTGCTTTTTTTAGGTTCATTAAAATAGGTAAGTTGTAGCTATGTGACAGTACTATTGTTAGACTACAACCCGAAAATGTTTGTTTATTTTAGCGGTTTTCTCACGGAAAAATGGGCACGGATGAAAATAAAATTTGTGGCCCAGTTGGTAGTAGGTCTAGGAAGTACGATAAACAATCCGTGGAAGTAGCTGTCAGAACGGTTCTTCAGGAAGAGTAGACAGTTTACAAAGCACCCAAAGACTTCAAAATGTCATGGTCAACATTAAAGAAAAACGTCATGAAGGCAAGTGAACATTTTGATGAAGAGAGTGATTTTCATCTTGAAACTACGAAGGTTGTTAGACCGTTTGCGCTTGCAACTGAAATAGAAATCAAATTAGCCAAGTATGTCATACTTATGAAGGAACTTGGTTTCAGTTTGACTGTTTTTCAAATAGGAAACTGGTATATGACATAGCAAAAAAACATGTCAGTTTATAGGTTCAATATAGTGAAAGAAGCTGCGGGGGAAAAGTGGTACTGAGTGTTTCGCGAAAGATTCAACTTAACTCTCAGGCGACCTGGAAACTTGTCGAGGCACCGTGTATCGTGTGCCAGTCCTGTATTGACAGAGGAGATTTATGATCACCTAGAAAAAGTGATGTTTGAACACGAGCTTTTAGATTCTTCTCACAGACTTTGGAATTGTGATGAAACCGGACTTCAGTTTGTAACTTCTGACTCAAATGTAATGACAAGTGATGGAAAGAAATATAGTTATAGACTTGTGTATGCTGAACGAGGCACTGCAACCACCATATTGTGTAGTGATAATGCAGCAGGTAAGAGTGGGCCAATTCTGGTAATATTCAAAGGCGTTCAGAATATTACCGCGTTGAAAGATGGTGCTGATGTTGATGACATGGTTGCAGATTCTCCCAAAGGCTGTATCACCAGCGAACTCTTTCTATAATGGTTGAATATCTTCATTCTGTCTCTACCTCCTTTTAGACCCGTCCTTTTTCTCTGGACTCTCATACATCACATAATCACCAGATGCTCTACGGTTGGCTGAAGATAATCAAATAATCATACTCACATTTCCCACTCCAACCACACATCTACTGCAACTACAGGACGTAAGTGTATTTGCTTCCTTAATATCAGCTTGGAGAAATGAACTTGAGAAATGTATGAGAAGAAAACCAGCCAACTCTCCCAGTCGGTATGACTTCCATTCTTTATACAGTCCTTCACGCGAAAAGAGTTTATTGCACAAATAATTAAAACTGGTTTTCGAAAAATAGGGATATTCCCATTCAACAGCAATGACATCACTCCTGAGGTAACAGCTCCCGCTCTTGTTTCCGACAGAAGTAACTGTGAAGGCGTACTGTGATCCCTGTGACGGACGAGTTTATGAATGCATAAATAGGATATATATATATATATATATATATATATATATATATATATATATATATATATATATATATATATATATATATATATATATATATATATATATATATATATATTCAGTGAAACAAAAAAAAAACTAAAAATGCGTAGTTAAACACTGGTGACTCCTTCAACACTTTGGGCTGGAACCTAATGAACAGTGATGCAAAAAATAAAGTGAGACTAAAAAGACTAAAATATATAAATAAATAAATACATTCTGTTAAATTCATTACATGTGTTTTTATTAGTATTAATATATCTTTGTCACACTGATAATAAATTTGTAATGTTTTTACATTTTATATCTTTTGTAAGTAACACTTCTGTGGATTATTTTGATTACCTACATAATATTGTAATAATTTTCTTAAAAGCTCGTTCTTCTTTGCTATTGAAAATTCTAAAACTTATAAAGTTGATTTTCTTACTTCAATAATTTATACACATATTCCTTAAACTAAGCTTCTTATCTCTATGACACCCTTATCGCTGTTTTCGCGTAAATACAAACCTTCATTTTCGGACACAAAAACACCACACTCCTGGTGGTCGAGGAGTGAGAGGGGGGTTTGTCCACCTTAACTCGCCCACTTTCTCACGGGACATTATCATCCCCCCCCCCCCTTTTTTTTCACATCACTCCTCACCATTTTCTCATAAAGTGTTAGACAAGGCAAACGGTGGCGCCGGACAGACACGGTACATAATACTAACCCAATCACACACCGTACATACAAACAAGTCAACGTATATAAAAGCTTGTAATAAAGGTTTGATGCTCGTCCCTATTCCTTTTCCAGTGTTTCGAGCCGGAATGTTCATACCTAAAAATTACCGTGAAAACATCCGTTTGAGCCATATTCGCTATCAGGAAAACACGCTTTAGAGAGGAATGGAGGAATTGATTAACATATACAAATGCGTAACGTTTCTTAAATACTATTCGTAAGCAGACCTCACTGAAACACGTTGGACGGTTCCTTAATAAAACTTTTTTTGCTGTAGTTCTGTACTCTCAGGTGACCTGCCACCTTCACATGCGGGGGACAGCGCGATCCCGACATGCAAAGACCGATATCATCTGGGGAAAAATACGTTAATTATATTGGACATTACAAAATTTATTGGAGCCGCTGTGGCTTAACGGTTAGCCTGCTCGCCTCCCACCAAGACGAACCAGGTTCAATCCCCAACCCAATTTTTGAATGTAGGAATCGTGCGGTGCGATGGAGCTGGTCAGCGGGTTTTCTCGGGAATCTCCCGTTTCCCTCGCCCTCACATTTCGGTACAGCTCCATACTCACCACGCGTCATCTGCATCGGCTCTCTAGACCTCGATGTTAAGAGCTACCCAAATCTCTTCACTCACTCACGTCGTTTTTTGAAGGAGTTGTTTATTGGACGTTTTCTATGCATTTTGGCGACTGGCTATTGCAGCGGGTACATCGCAGACCGTATGCTCATGTAATTGTGATAATTGTAATCTTGAAATATTTTCGGCGATAAGATATTTGTTGAAAGTCAGTCATTTTTTCAAGCGCCGCAAATACTATGTTAAATATATTATTAGAGATCACTATTTTTATAGTGTATGTATGGTACCTGTGGCAACTTCACTGTGTTTTTACATTTAATATTGTATACAAATTGAATGAATAGTTAATACAATGTTGCTTAAAATTCGATGGGTGTTAGTTAATGGATCAATAGAAGACATGCTTATCAATTCCCCATTAAACTAAGAACTAAGAAAACTGCGCTGCTTGAATGATGGGATTGTTTCCTCGCCCCCAAGACGCCCTGATTTTTACAACAGGGATGCCGAGCAAGGAACGACAATATAAGGTATTCAAGGGCTGGTGATTGTCCTTGCATTCCTCCGCCAGCGTCGACTATCTTTGCTGCCTGTCGTGGTCTCCCGTCTGAGGAGACACAGAGTTGCCTTGTGATCGTGTTTCTGAACCTTCGTCAATGGCTAAGGCGGCGGCGGCGGTACAGGAGATAAACTAAACGCAAAGAGACGACATGGCTTGGCGGTTCCTTTGATGTAGGCGTACCCTCTCTCTGATTGGCTAAGTGAGGCTCCGGGAACGTGCCTTGAGTCCAACTGGCTACCATGTGCTTCGGAAGGTTCCCTATTGGCTAGCCTGATATCTGGCAAATAAGTTGCCACTCATGTAGAGAACCACAGTTGGCGTAGTGTGGTTTTATTGCTGGATGATTGCTAGCCCCCACTACTTATGGGTTTACACAAATGGTCCTATTATGGCTGACTTCTGGCAACAGGACAATTGGCATGCCATCAATGGCACGTTAATGGGATGTTGATGGAGATGAAACTGATGGTTGAGAGTGGGTCAACTACTAATGGCCCATAAATGGCTTACTAACTGTATTCTAGCTATGGACTCACATAACCTATACGTATTACTGGTGAAAGTATGGTTAACTATATATAGGTCATTTGATGGCTGTGAAGTGATATATAAATGGACCATTTCTGGCGCAATCAAGATTATTATGGGAAATTTCATGGCTCCCACTCTTCGCAGATATCTTTTCCAAAAAACATACGTATATGTAGGTATATTTGTGTGGGTGTATAATGTTATAAAATATCACATGATACAATTAGTAGATTATTTGTAAATATATAGTGCTGAACATATTTTAAAAATGCTGTTAATAGAGTATCGTGATTGGTATTGAATAATTTTTGACATATGTGATAATTTAAGTGAACGACAGCGTATAATTAAAACGAGAAGTAAAAAAAAATATCGAATCACATTTACAAATTTAACATTGAAGGGCTTTGATTGCTTCACATCACTAAAATATTCATATAAGCCGACTGCATTTCAAAACAGACGAATAAAATCCAGGTGACTCACATACTGCGAAAAATTGCATTAAAGGCAACGTTTTGTTTTAATATCGCGATTCAGGTGGAATGATTTATCTTAAACACAGTATGTTGTTGTTTATCTCCATCTTCGTAAAATCTTGTGTTCGCATGGTACATTTTAAGACTTTGAAACAACTGATGTAATTTATATTATACTAGTGATTGTTAATAATTCAAGTTCATATATATATTTTTAAATTAGATTATCAAAACATAAGAATACATAGTGTTGTAATGGTTATCATACATACCGAGCTGTCATCGCCAGGGTCGTAAGAGCGCGCCCCCTCCCTTCCAAAAGTAAGCATAAGATTTTTATGTTGTATAATGTGTTTAATAGTGAAGTTAATGAAATTGAAAAACTATGAAAAGTTGAGACTGATGCAAAAAATAATTATTTTTAAGAGATAGTGTTTGACTATGATATAAGCATGGCTAGCCATCAGTAGGCCATCTGGTGGCTGTGAAGTGGTACATTAATGGGCCATAGATCTTGAAAACATATGGGCCTATGGCCCATTCCGAGGCCATTTGTGTTCACCACATCTGGGCCAGCTATGGGCAGAGTATGGTTAGTTAGTGGTTCCACTTCATGACCAGCAATGTTGCCGGGTGAATGCCAGCTTTTGGCAAACTTTTGGCCGGCTTGGCATCCAATTGTAAACCATCAATGGGCCATATATATGTGGTTTGCTACATGGGCAGACAGGGATTAGCTAACCACATTCCAGCATGCTGCTGTCTAGTAACACCATTTTACTAGCGTGTGCGGCTGTAATTCGCATAATAAGTGGCTGTTAAACGTATGTATGGGATATTCAGTGTAAAGAGAACACTTTTGAAAGTCCTCTTATTTGGAATAATAGTTTGTAAATGTATGTTATTTTAGCCTTTGGAGTTAACTTCCATGCGCGGTGGACTTTACACACTGTGTTTATTCCTTATATGGCCATATTTATTTAAAAAGGTGGTTAAAGAATAAAAAATGGTCAGACCAAAAAGTAACTAGGCCCTCGAAAGTGCACACTTTACTATGAACAGCCTATATTCTCAAGTAATGTGTGGTAAGTCTCTCTGAGACACTTTCAGCTGTGAGTGTACCTCGAGCTAATGAGAGAGGACCCAACGTGGCTAGCTTGTGTTTAACTTATAAGTAGGTCATTATGAACATAGAATTATGTCAATTGTAAAGAAACCTTCACTGCGTGTAATGAGATTGACAATTTTTTTAAAAGACAAATAGCAGCTTAATTCTTCTTAATTATTCGCTCCTACTCTAAAAATACTTTATATTATTCAAACACATGTTTTTCTGCAAAAAACCGCACCGATTAATATGAACTACCACATAAGATGTTACCTACAAACAACTGTTTAGTTTGATCCCTCTATCAATAATTCTTTGTGATAAATTCTCTCTACGCTTTGAAGGTTAAAAGAATATGCCGAAACCCTAAGGATTTTCTTATTTGGAAATGTAGCATTTCGAATATTTCCTTACATTCTTAAAGCTCTAACGAACGAAAAGAATGTTTCATTATAACCTAAACCTTTTCATTTGTGTAAAGTAACATTTATCAATACATAGTTTAAAATGAAGTCCCTGGCGCGCGCCTGTGTGTCTGCAAGCCTGCGCTCATTTCGAGAACCACTGAACGGATTTCGATGCGGCTTTTACTGCTTTGATATGCATTTATTGTGGAAGGATTATTTGTATTATAATTTGCCCTAGCACGTATAGGGGCTGAGCATTAACGGTATTTGTTAATCAAGGCGAAAAAAAGTTTGCTGCCAGCACGCCTACATGGAATACGCTGTCTAAATATTTAGAGATATAATAAAATCACGAACGAAAGAATTGTGTACAATTAAATGATCTACAAAAAAGTCAGCGGTAGCATGCATCTATCTTAAACAGATATGTAGTAATAAGCGTAATTACAAATTAAATAACGCAATAAAAACCAACGTAAAATTCACCTCCTTTTCTAACTATAGCGAATTCAATCTATATCAGAATATATTAACTCACAAATAAATCAGTTAAATGTAGATAAGAAATTTTCTCTACGTCATACAATTATCGCCAATGATTTAAAAGTTATGACGCGCGCACATGGTGTTGTCGAGGCGGTGAAGGGGGGGGGGGGGGGTTGCAAATGGCTATTGTAGTGCAAGATGGGAGGATGCACGAGGCGAGCGCGCGGCAGGCAAAAAAAACTACATTGTACCCGGGCGAAGCCAGGCCACGTCGCTAGTTTAATGTAAACAAAACAAGCTCAATGAGTTATTTTATGATGTAAAGAAAATTTATGTTCCCGTAAATATAAAAGTATAAGTTTTTTTTAACTTTCCCTAGATATTTTTAGGGTAAACTAAACAGCGTCAAATAAATGACATTCCTTGTTATACAGAAAGCTTTAAATCTTTCAGAGACAAAAGAATTGACATTTTAAGGTGCTGATAACAAAATATTTAAGTCGACACAACACTTCTTTGTTCGCTGTCACGACCAATGAGCTGTTGGCTAGATGTTCGGCTACAGTAATATGAACCGATAATGACTTAGACCAGTAAGATGATTTGTGAATCATTTACCCGCAAATCATTGAGCTTTGCAGTGTGCAGTAACTTACATAATGTACCAAATAAAGACGTACACTGGCTTTGAATGGGTTGAAAGTACTTATTGAGAGTGTTTCATTCTGACGTAATGGGGCATAATGTTTACAGCCACACATGGCAAGGCGTGTAAGTGTATATATATATATATATATATATATATATATATATATATATATATATATATATATATATATATATATATATATATATATATATATATATATATATATATATATATATATATATATATATATATATAATATATATGTGCGGGTGTTTGTAGAGCAGCGCAGGAACTCTTGTTCTAGTAGGAAGAGCTCGTGTTTGATGTAAATATGAACGCACACCGAGGTACAGAGCAAGTTTGAAACACGACGTAGCAGCTAGGGGAGTCAGCAGGGAGCAGCACGTTGGTAAGTTGACGACCAACTTTGGTAATCAACTTCGCGCTCCAGGCGGTAACCTGTAGAGAGGTAGCCCCTATATTATTTCCCAACCGACATCCTGCACTCGCGAACCCACACAGGCTCACATCGTTCAAGTACAAGCTGCTCAGTAGTCAATAGGCATTTGTCGAAACTATTCTGTCCACACAACCGCACCTTCTCACTTACGACACTTTCTTCACAATTATACTTCCATCATACGACAGCCCGATCGCTTTATTCATGCGTCCTACACGTTCAATAATGCTAATGTTGGGTAAGGGCTGTTCACGGTAACCTGAGCACCTTTGAAAGCCCTCCTTAAAGTCTATTTGTATGTACGTTGTTTATTCCTCCGCGTTATGTAAAATTAACAGTGTTATGGTCCTCTTCACTTTCTTCCGCGGTCAAGTGAAACTGTCAAATTATTAGGATAGAATATATTCCACAAATAGGCTCATTTTTACGTTTAGACCCAATTAAAAAAACGGAAAGCGAAAGAAACAGTTTGAAAGATATCACAAATCGCAACCGAACGCATTTAATTCGACGTCAAGACATGGAACTACACACTCTCCGTATTTACCAACTTCACTGCGCCAATGTTACTAAGAGCGCTTTTTAAAATTTATGCAGGGAGGAGCAGTGACATTTTACTTTAGGTTGATTTCAAAGAGCTCACTTTATCGTGAACCACCATTAGCTAAATGTGTTACTATTACGCAAATTCATACTCTAATACATTTAAAACAAGAAACGATATCTTACACTCAGTGGTCGTACATTAAAACATTGCAATGGTGGGGATGTGTCATAATTCCCGTCACGGTAACTTTGTTGCAGCTACAGGGTTGAACTGTCACAAGTCGTGAAACAAGATACCATGTCACAGTGAGAGCTACTGAGCCGAGTAGTTCACACAAGTTGGCGACCAGTGCCAGAGATTATCGCTGTCGCTTTTCGATGTCACTATGTCACCGTCACTGTACGGTTCCTGCCGCACCTTGTCGCTGTCACCATGTCACGGTCACTGTACAGTTCCTGCCGCACCTTGTCACTCTCACCATGTCACGGTCACTGTGTAGTTCCTGCCGCACCTTGTCGCTGTCACCATGTCACGGTCACTGTACAGTTCCTGCCGCACCTTGTCACTCTCACCATGTCACGGTCACTGTGTAGTTCCTGCCGCACCTTGTCGCTGTCACCATTTCACGGTCACTGTATAGTTCCTGCCGCACCTTGTCGCTGTCACCATGTCACGGTCACTGTATAGTTCCTGCCGCACCTTGTCGCTGTCACCACGTCACGGTCACTGTACAGTTCCTGCCGCACCTTGTCGCTGTCACCATGTCACGGCCACTGTACAGTTCCTGCCGCACCTTGTCGCTCTCACCATGTCACGGTCACTGTACAGTTCCTGCCGCACCTTGTCACAGTCACCATGTCACGGTCACTGTACATTTCATGCCACACCTTGACGTTGTCACCATGTCACGGTCACTGTACGGTTTCTGCCGCACCTTGAAGCTGTCACCATGACAAGGTCAATGTACGGTTCCTGCCGCACCTTGTCGCGGCCGCTATGTCACCGACACTCTACGGTTCCTGCCGCACATTGTCGCTGTCACTATCTCACCGTCACTGAACGGATTCTGCGCAACTTGTCGCTGTCACATTGTCACGATCACTGTACGGCTCCAGACTCACTTTGTAGCTGTCACCATGTCAAGGCCACTGTACGGTTCCTGCCGCACCTTGTCGCTGTCACTATGTCACCGTCACTGTACGGTTCCTGCCGCACCTTGTCGCTGTCACCATGTCACGGTCACTGTACAGTTCCTGCCGCACCCTGTCGCTCTCACCATGTCACGGTCACTGTACGGTACCAGCCGCACTTTGTCGCTGTCACCATGTCACGGTCACTGTACAGTTCCTGCCACACCTTGTCGCTGTCACCATGTCACGGTCACTGTACGATTCCTGCCGCACCTTGTAGCTGTCACCATAACACGGTCACTGTACAGTTCCTGCCGCACCTCCGCCATTTTACATCACTGGGTCGCTACTCCCTCAGCGCGGGGGTAGATCGGTCCCTTGTGAAGAACCTTGGCCACCCAGTTGGTTCTCAATTAGATTTCGGAGGCGAGGAGAAGCTAACCCCCTCCCCCCATCGAACACATCAAACATATTTTAAGCTGCAAAGCAACATTCTTGTACAGGATTCCCAGGGTAGCGCTTGGGAGCTGTTTCCATATCTGATTTTCACTCTCTTTTTCCCTGCCTGTACGGGATAAAAGAGAGTGGTGAAGTTAATTGATATTATCAGCGCGGAATTTTAAAGTTCAGGACTTGTGAAGTACTGTCACGAGCTCCCTGTGAAAGAGCTAGTGACAATTTGGTATAAAAAGCGGAGGTTAATAGCCAAATGAAGTTAAATTTTCGATATAAGTAGCTTTCCCATGACTGGAGTGGCAAGGGTTTATATAATTAAATTAATTATATGTATTTTGAAGTGGTGAATTTACGTTTCGCGAAAATTTTAATCAGTGTAGTTGTTTCATGTTTCAGTAATTACTTCATATCTTATATGTTAAATACAATTAAATAATCTGATTGATGTGGGAATGCATGTCTGAATGTACCGTGACGAGCGGTTAAAAGTGAAGTAAAACATGTTAACTCGGGGAAGTCCGAGAGCGTTACGGCTGGCGCGATGCTAGCGCCAACCAGCCCCGCTAAACGTGGTCGATTGTTGTCCGGACTGATCGGAAAATTCCGGCCAGTTTCCGGGCCTTATTTCTATGAAATCGGGCGGTATAATCCTGCCGCACCTTGTCGCTGTCGCTATGTAAATGTCCCTATACAGTTCCTGCAGCACTTTGTCGCTGTCACTATGTCACCGTCAATCTAAGATTCCTGGCGCACCTTGTCGCTGTCACTATGAAACCGTCAAACTAAGATTCCTGGGGCAACCTTGTCGCTGTCACTATGTCACCGTCAATCAAAGATTCCTGGGGCAACATTGTCGCTGTCACCATGTCACGGTCACTGTAAAGTTCCTGTCGCAAATTGTCACAGTCACAATGTCACGGTCACTGTACAGTTCCAGCCGCACCTTGTCGCTCTCACTATGATAGGTTCACTGTACGGTTCCTGCCGTACCTTGTAGCTGTCACCATGTCAAGGTCAATGATCGGTTCCTGCCGCACCTTATCGCTGTCACAACGTCAACGGCTCTTTACGGTTCCTGCCGCAACTTGTCGCTGACACAATGTCACGGTCACTGTACGATTCCTGCAGCATCTTGTCGCTGTCACCATGTCACGGTCATTGTAAAATTCATGTCGCAACTTTACGCTGTCTCAGTGTCACGGTCACTGTACAGTTCATGCATTCCTTGACGCTGTCACTATGTCACGGTCACTGTACGGTTTCTGCCGGACCTTGTAGCTGTCACCATGTCAAGGTCACTGTACGGTTCGTGCCGCACCTTGTCTCGGTCACTATGTCACCGAGACTGTACAGTTCCTGCCGCACATTGTCACTGTCACTATGTCACCGAGACTGTACGGTTCCTGACGCACATTGTCGCTGTCACTATGTCACCGTCACCGTACGGTTCTGCCGCACATTGTCGCTGTCACAATGTCACTGTCAATGTAAGATTCCCGTCCCACATTGTCGCTGTCACTATGTCACGGTCACTATACATTTCCTGCCGCACCTTGTCGCTGTCGCTATGTCAATGTCACTATACAGTTCCTGCCGCACCTTGTCGCTGTCTCAATGTCACTCTTACTGTACGGTTCCTGCCGCACCTTGTCGCTCTCTCTATGTCACTGTCACTGTACAGTTCCTGCTGTACTTTGTCGCTGTCACTATGTCACCGTCACCTAACGGTTCCAGCCGCACCTTGTCGCTGTCACTATGTCACCGTCAATGTAAGATTCCTGCCGCACCTTGTCGCTGTTTCTATGTCATCGTCACTGTACGATTCCTGCCGCACATTGTAGCTCTCACCATGTAACGGTCATTGTACAGTTCATGTCGCACATTTACGCTGTCTCAGTGTCACGCTCACTGTACAGTTCCTGCCACACCGTGTCGCTGTCACCATGTCACGGTCACTGTACGATTCCTGCCGCACCTTGTCTCTCTCACCATATCACGGTAACTGTACAGTTCCTGCTGCACCTTGTCGCTCTCACCATATCACGGTAACTGTACAGTTCCTGCCGCACCTTGTCGCTCTCACCATATCACGGTAACAGTACGGTTCCTGCTGAACCTTGTCGCTTTCACTACGTCAATGTCAGTATACACTTCCTGTAGCACCTTGTCGCTGTAACAATGTCACGGCCACTGTACAGTTCTTGCCGCGCCTTGTCTCTCTCACCATATCACGGTAACTGTACGGTTCCTGCTGCACCTTGTCTCTCTCACCATATCACGGTAACTGTACTGTTCCTGCTGCACCTTGTCGCTCTCACCATATCACGGTCACTATACAGTTCCTGCCGCACATTGTCGCTCTCACCATGTCACGGTCATTGTGCAGTTCCTGCTGCACCTTGTCGCTCTCACCATATCACGGTAACTGTACGGTTCCTGCTGAACCTTGTCGCTTTCACTACGTCAATGTCAGTATACACTTCCTGTAGCACCTTGTCGCTGTAAATATGTCACCGTCACTATACGGATTCTGCCGCACTTAGTCGCTGTAACAATGTCACGGTCATTGTGCAGTTCCTTTCGCACATTTACGCTGTCTCAATGTCACGGCCACTGTAAAGTTTCTGCGGCACCTTGTCGCTCTCACAATGTCACGGTCATTGTACAGTTCCTGCAGCACCCTATCGCTCTCACTATGTCACCGTCACTGTACGGTTCCTGCAGCACCTTTTCGCTGTCACTATGTCACCGTCATTTTACGGTTACTGCCGCACTTTGTCGCTTTCACTATGTCACCGTCACGGTAGGGTTCCTGCCGCGCACTTTGTCGCTGTCACTATGTCACCGTCAATGTAAGATTCCTGCCGCACCTTTTCGCTGTCACTATGTCACGGTCACTGTACAGTTAATGCCCCAGCTTGTCGCTGTCAACATGTCACGGTCACTATACAGTTCCTGCCACATCTTGTCGCTGTCTCTATGTCACCGCCACTGTACGATTCCTGGCGCACGTTGTCACTGTCACCATGTCACTGCCACTTAACAGTTCCTGCCGCACCTTGTAGCTGTCACCATGTCGCCTTCATATAACTGTTCCTGACGGAATTTTGTCGCTGTCACTATGACACCGTCACCGTACGGTTCCTGCCGCACCTTGTCACTGTCACTATGTCACCGTCAATATAAGATTCCTGGCGCACCTTGTCGCTCTCTCTGTGTCACGGTCACTGTACAGTTCCTGCCGTACCTTGTCGCTGGTACCATGTTACGGTCACTGTACGGTTCCTGCAGTACCTTGTAGCCGTCACCATGTTAAGGTCATTGTACTGTTCCTTCCGCACCTTGTTGTTTTCACTATGTCACCGTCACTGTACGTATCCTGCCGCACCTTGTCGCTGTCACCATGTCACGCTCACTGTACAGTTCCAGCGGCAACTTGTCTCTGTCACAATGTCACCGTCAATGTAAGAATCCTGCCGCACCTTGTCGCTGTCTTTATGTCACGGTCACTGTACAGTTCCTGCCGTACCTTGTCACTGTCACCATGTTACGGTCATTGTAAGGTTCCTGCCGCACCTTGTCTCTTTCACTATGTATCCGTCACTGTACGTGTCCTGCCGCACCTTGTCGCTGTCACCATGTCACGCTCACTGTACGATTCCGGCCGCACCTTGCAGCTGTCTCAATGTCACGGTCACTGTACAGTTCTTCCGTACCTTGTTGCTGTCACCATTTCACGGTCCCTGTACACTTCCTGCCGCACGCTGTAGCTGTCGCTATATCAATGTCACTATACAGTACCTGGCGCACTTTGTCGCTGTCGCTATGTCACCGTCACCGTACGGTTCCTGCCGCACCTTGTCCCTGTCACAATATCACCGTCAAAGTAAAATTCCTGCATCACCTTGTCGCTGTCTCTATTTAACGTTCTCTGTAGAGTTCCAGCCGTACCTTGTCGCTGTTAAAATGCCACGGTCATTATACAGTTCTTGCCGCACCTTGTCGCTGTCGCTATGTCAATTTCACTATACATTTTCTGCCGCACCTTGTTGCTGTCTCTATGTCATCGTCACTGTACGGTTCCTGCCGCACATTGTCGCTGTCAACTTGTCACGGTTAATGTACAGCTCATGTCGCACCTTTACGCTGTCTCAGTGTCACTGTCACTGTTCAGTTCCTGCCGCACCTTGTCGCTCTCACCATGTCACTGACACTGTACGGTTCCTATCTCACCTAGTCGGTGTCACTATGACACCGTCACTGTGTGGATCCTGTCGCACGCTGTCGCTGTCAACATGTCACGGTCACTGTACGATACCTGCAGCTCCTTGTAGCATTCACCATGTCACGGTCACTATACAGTTCCTGCCGCAACTTGTCGCTATCACTATGTCAATGTAAGTATACAGATACTGCCGCACCGTGTCGCTGTCACTATGTCACGGTCACTGTTCAGTTCCTGAAGCACCTTTTCGCTGTCACCATGTCATGGTCACTGTACAGTTCCTGAAGCACCTTGTCGCTGTAACCATGTCTCGGTCACTGTACAGTTCCAGCCGCAACTTGTCGCTGTCACCATGTTACAGTCACTATACAGTTTCTGCCGCACCTTGTTGCTGTCACTACGTCAATGTCAGTATACAATTCGTTGAGTACCTTTTCGCTTTCACTATGTCACCGTTATTGTACGGTTCCTGCCGCACATTTTCGCTGTCTCCATGTCACGGTCATTGTACAGTTCATGTCGCACCTCAACGCTGTCTCAGTGTCACGGTCACTGTACATTTCCTGCCGCACCTTGTCGCTGTCAATATGTCACGGCCACTGTACGGTTCCTGCCGCACCTTGTCGCTCTCACCATGTCACGGTCACTGTAGAGTTCCTGCCGCACCTTGTCGCTGTCACCATTTCACGGTCCCTGTACACTTCCTGCCGCACGCTGTAGCTGTCGCTATATCAATGTCACTATACAGTACCTGGCGCACTTTGTCGCTGTCGCTATGTCACCGTCACTGTACGGATCCTGCTCCACCTTGTCGCTGTCTCCATATCACGGTCACTGTACTATTCCTGTCACACCTTAAAGCTGTAACCATGTCACGGTCACAGTATATTTCCTGCCACACCTTGTCGCTTTCACAATGTCACGGTCACTGTACAATTCCTGCCGCACCTTGTCACTCTCACTATTACACCGTCATTTTACAGTTCCTGCCGCACTTTGTCGCTGTCACTATGTCACCGTCACCGTATGTTTCCTGCCGCACTTTGTCGCTGTCACTATGTCACCGTCAATGTAAGATTCCTGCCGCTCCTTGTCGCTGTCCCTATGTTACGGTCACTGTACAGTTCCTGCCTCACCTTGTCGCTCTAACAATGTCACGGTCACTGTACAGTTCCTGCCTCACCTTGTCGCTCTAACAATGTCACGGTCACTGAACAGTTCCTGCAGCACCTTGTTACTAAGACTATGGCACCGTCACTGTGCGGTTCCCGCCGCACCTTTTCGCTCTCACTATGTCACCGTCATTTTACGGTTCCTGCCGCACTTTTTTGCTGTCACTATTTCACCGTCACCGTACGGTTCCTGCCGCAACTTGTCTCTGTCAATATGTCACCATTACTGTGCGGTTCCTGCCGCAACTTGCCGCTATCATTATGTCACCGTCTCTGTATGGTTCCTGCATCACCTTGTCGCTGTCACTATGTCACCGTCAAGGTAAGATTTCTGCCGCACCTTGTTGCTGTCTCTATGTCATCGTCCCTCTACGGTTCCTGCCGCACCTTGTCGCTGTCACTATGTCACCGTTACTGTACGGTCCCTGCCTCACCTTGTGGCTGTCACTTTGTAAACCTCTCTGTACGGATCCTGCCGCACCTTTTCGCTGTCATTATGTCACGGCCACTGTTCAGTTCCTGCCGCACCTTGACGCGGTCACTATGTCACGGTCACTGTACAGTTTCTGCTGCACCTTGTCGCTCTCACTATGTCACGGTCACTGTACAGTTCCTTCCGTACCTTGTCGCTGTTACAATGTCACAGTCACTATACAGTTCCTGACGCACCTTGTCGCTGTTACTATGTCAATAACACTTTAGATTTCCTTCCGCACCTTGTCGCTGTCTCTATGCCACCGTCACTGTACGGTTCCTGCCACGCATTGTCGCTGTCACTATATCAATGTCACTGTGAAGATCCTGCGTACCTTGTCGATGTCTCTATGTCACGGTCACTGTACAGTTCCTGCATCACCTTGTCACTCTCACCATGTCACGGTCACTGTACAGTTCATGCCGCACCTTGTTCTCTCACCATGTCACGGTCACTGTACTGTTCCTGCCGCACCTTGACGCGGTCACCATGTCACGGTCACTGTACAGTTTCTGCATCACCTTGTCGCTCTCACCATGTCACGGTCACTGTACAGTTCCTGCCGCACCTTGTTTCTCTCACCATGTCACGGTCACTGTACTGTTCCTGCAGCACATTGTCGGTGGTTCTGGCTGAAATTGCCATTATGATACGCCTGGTCGGCCGGCCCTAGCTTGATACTCGAAGGCATTTGGAAGGACTGTCACTATGGCCTCGAGAAAAACAAGTCGGTTCAGCTTTTAGTTACATATAGCTGTTTTCTTTGTAGTTGCACTATCTTTATTATAGAGTTTGTATTATTTAAATTGTCGTATTGCTTAATTTAAAGATGCTTATTTCTAATGTAGGGCTTTTCAGCGTTCGAAATTTCGATTGCCGTCGTTTCTCTAACGACTGCGAAATACTATGTCTAAAAGAAGGATATCAACACCAAGACGAAATAGCTCCAAAACATAAGGAAATTGTGATAAATATCTTAATTTTAAAGAAGCTTTGTTATCTGCACTTGATTAATATTATTCTCGACGTTTAAAATGATCACTGCCGTTCACCTAACGACAACAGAAAATTGTTTGGTACGAAAGCTTCGAAAACAGAAACAGAATTTTCACTATTGCCATAATAAAAAAAACAGAGAAGGCTGGAAATCAGAGAGGTTAGAAATGTGAGACTGCCCAAATACGACTCGAATTGGCTGTAGCCTGTGTATAATGCTGACATCTGTTATCGAAAGTGAGAACTACATATACGAACGCTGCTGGATAATTCAGACAACTTCCCGTCATGATGGTCACGGTTTTGTTGCATGGTGGATATTTCTTGTGTTTTGTGATTAGGAACGTTTCTGTACAGCTTTATTAAGGTCGATATGTCGAAACTTTTGCGATATGGCGTTCATTATAAACTACAATTTTTAAAGTATCAGTGAAAAAAGACAATATATTGTTGTGTTTGGTAGGAGTGAAAAGCGAACTGAAAATGAGGATGTGGTACATATGAGCCATTAGCATGGTAGTAACATGCAGTTGCCTCATAGTACAACCACATTGTAAGGCGAATTTACAGAGTAAAATGTGGGTATTTTCATTGATAATATTAATCTGGAATACGATCAACCGACCTATACTCCTGGTCGGATTTACAGTGCGTATGAGACTGGGTCTTTTGTAGCACAATCGAAAGCCCCACAGGTTGTTCAACTGAAAGAAAGGAAACGAGGGACATCTTTGATATCAGCAGATGTGTTGATAACATTGGCATGCTGCATTAATGTTGCAGGAAGCTTTGTGCTACCCATGATTTCCCTTAAGAAAAAAAAAACCAAAACACATTCCTTATGAAGGGGGCACCGCACATATCAGTTGCTGTATATCGTCTACTTGCTTGGACCGAAGCAAGACTTTTTTACATATTGGTTCAAACATTTTTGGAAGTAGTTCAAACCGTTCTGTTTTTCTGATATTAAATTGGCACTACAGCCTTACGAAAAATGCTGATATAATGTTAGAAAGAAATAATTATGTGGTAATTTTATCCATTCGAAACATAACATTCACCTTTTGATAGATCATATTTGGAACACTGAAAACACACTACAGTGAAGAGGTTAGCCAACTAAGGGGTGAAGATCAAAAGCCGCTGAGTCCTTTTCACTTTGCATAATTGCTGGGGAAGACTTACTTGAATGTACAAAGAGTTTACATAGCAGAAAATATATTCAGAGTGGCAGGAATATTTTCACGAAACAGGAGTATATTTTCTTTAGTGAATTCTCTGACTCTAGCACAGAAACAAGTAAGGAATACATCTGAGGTACCTCAGTTCCATGTACATATACAGAACACCACAAAGTCATACTCTCAACAGTCCTGTACCAAGAACTTTCTTGGTAACCCATAATTTGGCGAGCTCTTGTGTCATATCCATAGTCCCAACAGTTAAACGTAGGGCCTAAAATAGGGGACGCAAATCAGATGTTCCTGCAGTGATTACCACGCAAAAAGAAGCCTTGTAATCACTAGGTCTAGTACAATAAGATCTTCAGTTGGAATGGCGTAGAAAAGAAAACGGATGCAAAACGGAACGAAAATGACGCAGACCATACGCGATTGATATAGTGATTACTTAAGTGCGACTGTTGAATGAGACAGTGATGGATCCATCAGACAGTGATGGATCCATCAATCCACCAGTGCTGTAGCAAGCAGGGTCTGAAGACGGAGTCTGCATGTCTTGTGACTCAAAACCTTTAGTAGACCATCGGGTGGAGAAATGTGGATTCAGTGGTGTTTCGTTCGCAATGTGGGGCCATAGTAAATGTGTGGCTATTGAAAACCCAAGTAATTGCTGTGTATGATGATACTCAACTCGCTTCATTCTCATAAGTTCTCAAGACCTCGATGTAAGAGCAGTCTGAATCCCAAATCTTTCTTCTCTCCACTAAATAAGGAAACAATCAGTTCAAGTAGTGCATCAGAGAGCTAAGTGGTCATCGCAGTGCGTGGCTCAGTTGAGTTGAAATGTTTTGGAAGACATGAAACATGGAGGTGTTGAGAGCCGATGAGGGCAAAGTGAGGTGAGTATGGAGTAGCGCCGGAATGCGATGGTGGGGGAAAACTAGAGATCCGAGAGAAAACTCGCCGACCAGTGGCATCGTCCGCCACGATCCCCACATGCGTATATCCCGGGAGCGACCCCGCCGGGAACCTAAACCGGTTCGCCTGGGGTGGGAGACGAGTAGTCTGACAACTACACCACCGCACCCCCCCCCCCTCTTTACTAGAGTGTACGAGTTAGATGCCCAGTCCGGGCATCGTGATTTCGGTTTACCATGGTTTCCCGATATCACTGACATGTTTCCTCTCACTGTGGAGGATGACCTATAACTTTACCGTTACTGCTTCTCTGGGCAACTTGTTCCATCTTGAATGACCTCGAGGCCCTAAGAACCCAGAAGACTTCAAATATATATTTTTCAAGAATGCTTAAAAGACCAAGTATGTTAAAAAAAACAAGGTGATGTAATGAGAGAGGCATATAGTGTGCATAAACGTGGTCAATGAAGCAGAAAATATACTGCCAAAATCTGCATTAATTTATATAAGGTTAAAACTACACTAAGAAATGGAAACATCAACGTCTTCATATTGAATGTTAATATAGCATTGTTATTTTTCTTTTTTATTTGGAAAAACATTACAAAGACCCAAAATGGTCGTTACAATATTCACTATAATTTTTAAGAAAATGGATAGTTTACAATTATATTTCAGAGAAACATATATATGTCTATAAAAATATGGTCTCACAAGGACTCTTTAAAATATTTTATTCTTTGGTCTCTCTCATCAAAATGGATTAAAACATTCACTAATATTATCCCTATAATAAATTCCAAGTGTTGAGCCAAAAAGTATTTCAAAATTAAAATTCATAAAAATTATTAAAATAGGTAAAATATGACTCATAATGTAGTTCCATCTACAACTTTCCCTTGCCATGAAATTGATAGCCACTTAAAATATTATCTTTGGCTTTGTAGAACAAACGCAAAAATATATGTCTCCCAAACCTGGCCACCCAAGATACTCCATGGCCCTTAACAGATATTTTTAAGGTAAATTTCCTCTTACTTCAGTTACACAATTAGTTATTCAAAAATGTAAATCCACCACTATTTTCAAATTAAAACTGAGAAAAATCTCTGGCTTCTAAGCCCTGGCAGAGGCCATTTTATTTTCCCGAACAGCCCGTTTCCAAAACGGTGGGCGAAACAAGACCACCAATGAAGCTATACTATTAGCCCAAAATTGGCAGAGAACTGACAACATATAGAGTATCATTTTCAGGAAAATTTTAATTATTTTTTATTAGAAAAATTCAAGGTTCCTCCTATCATATTTACTAATATATCTTATTAGAAAGTAAGAAGTGATTCCTTATTGTGATGTGCAGGAATACTTATACTGCTAATGTTGCCACTTTGTATAATTAAACATAATATTGTTTTATGAAATAAAACAAAGGCACAAAACTTAATGGCTACAATAAACTTAGAAAGTGACTTACATGAAATATAGAAAAGCACCTTACACATAAAATAAAATAAACCTTGATTGTGAACTTACACGATTAACTCATACATGCATACATAAAACCATATACACACCTGACATATATCCATATACATATAATTGTACTATTTATAAAATTAAGCTTTTGACTAGCAAAAGTTCCAAAACTGAAATCTATTTTAAGGATTACTGGACAGTAAATCACAGCATATAACTAATTAAACACTTTTGAAAGCTCTGCTTAAGATCTACTTGTATGCACGCTGTGTATTATCTCGCCTTATGCAAAATTAACATTGCAATGGGCCTCTGCACTTTATTCAGGTGTCGGTCAAGTGAAACTGTAAAATTATTAGAAAAGTAAATACTTTAAAAATCTGATAATTTTTAAACTTCATTTCATTAAAAATTCAGACAGCGAAAATAAATAATTTAAGTTATCACGAATAATAACCTAACATTGTTTATTCGACGTTAAGATATGGAACTACATTCTATACTTCCTTACCAACTTTATAGGGCGCATGCCAATCTGCGCGCCCGTTAAAATATATGCAAGTAGTAGGGCTAGTAACGTTTTTCGAAGGTTTATTTCAAAAGTGCTTACATCATCGTGAACAGGCTTTAACGTCGCGTCAGAGGGACACAAGTTCCATGTGTTAACGTTGAATTGAAACATTTATTTTAAAATTTGAGAATACTGAAACTGATTCTTTTTTCCGTTTTAAACGTGAATAATTGTATGAATCAGTGAATTTATATAATATTTACATTCCCAATAAATTCACACATTCATTTGATCGACGCATAAATAAATAAATCAGGCTCATGACAATACAAATTTTTTCAAATGGTGGAAGAATATAGAAAATGCATACATGTAGATGTTAAGTAGCCCATTCAATAATGCTCAATTTACCGTTAACATCCTATACTTATATTTGAAACAAACAAATGTTGTACACACCAGGCTGAAAACATACTAGTACTTGTGACATCATAACCACAGGGTACTTAGTAATAGGATAGGGAAGTGTGTCGCGAACTATAGAGTCACTATCCACCAAGATGGCGGAACACTGTTCACAGATAACCTGCTGGGGACAAGGCTGTTCACGATAAAGTGAGTACTTTTTAAATCAACCTTAGAACATTGTTACTTCCCAAACCTGCATATATCATAACGGGCGAACTGAGTTATATGCGCCCAGTAAAGTTGGTAACGATGAATGTAAAGTAGTTACGGATATTAACGTCGAATAAAAAGTGTCACGTAACCATTTGTCATAAGTTAAATTAATCCTTTCACATTTTTTAAACTTAAGTGTATCGAAGTTTAAAAATGATCCTATAAGCTAAATATTTACTCCTGCAATAATTTGAAATTTTCACTTGACCGAAGCATGAATAAAGTGATGAGGCCCATTGCAATGCTAATTTTGCATAAGGCGGGATAATACACAGCGTGCATATAGTAGGGCTTTCAAAAATTCTCATTTTACCGTGAACAAGCTGTACCTACCAAGACGATAGCCCGACCAGTAGGGAATATTCAACAGCATGCAATAAGAACCAATCAGACCCAAGGAACACTGTAAGAAATATTTGAGGAAAATATTTCCTTTCATGTAAGCGAAGCTAATTACCCATTTATGTAAGGTAAAATCACATTTTAAATGTTGTGTAAATTTACATAACAAGTTCAGTACTATTCCCTAATTGTACGGGAAAAGTACCTAACAAAAGGAGGGGGAAAATCCCATGCAAATACCGGAAAATTAACTATATTATGTAATAAAATTATATTAGAAAATACCGCGGAGTTTTAGAACTGTTAATTTCTCTTTCACCTGCATCTGCTGAGGAATAGTAACCGAAGGCTCACCACTAAACCTTCGATACTTGCTGGTGGGTGAGCGCAAACCATGGTCCTCTATCATGACAGATACGCTATCCATTACTCCACGACGACAGCGTGACAGCATCACTGAATACTAGTGTGTTAATGTATTGTTTCTTCCGCTCGTCCATCCAATTAGCTATTGACACAATGCTGAAGAGATGCACGCGTCGTAAGCTAATCGCCACATCCGTTTATGGGATTTTCCACCCCTATGTATGTGAAGTTTACCCCAGAGCGCGGGTAATTATACCTTACAGATAAAGAGCCATGTTGGACAGCTTGTATGGCTAAGGTAAAAATATATATCTTGTTATTATCAAACCCTTACAAATGGACATGGAGTTCCACTCGCCATAAGGTAATTTTCCCCTCCAAGTATGCGATTTTCCACTACCTCATACGTGAATTTTACTTCAGAGTGCGGTAATTTCAACTTACACGTAAAGAAATCAATGTTTCTATTGCTAGTTTGCGAATATTAACTTACACTTATCAGGTAATTTTCCCATTATTTTTTACAGATCATATGTTAACAACTTCGGGCGACCATTGAGCCACCGAGTTCGCTCACGTGGAAGTAAATGCCACTCCGTTTGTCTTTTGTTTACCTCCCTATTGTGTGCTACAGCACAAACTATTTCCGCGGCTAATGCTTGATAAATATGTAACCACCAAATATACGTTAATTCATTCTTTCAAAATTTTTTACAAAATATGAAGACATTTATTTATAGTTAACAGTGATCCGCAGACTCGATTATTTCCACGGAACCGATAACTTATAATTCGAATACTTAAAATAATCGAGAACATTCACTTGCATCTTGAAATAAGAAGCTTGCAATTTTGTGGTGGTAGGCCCTATTCTCCTCTTCGTGTACTACGTGATTTGAAATTATTTGTTATCTAAACGATCCTAGCTTCATTGTTTCAATAATATGATTTCGACATTTAAATCACATATGTAAACAGGCATTTATAAATCGTAAAATATACATACTATTTTTAATGAACATACAATTTTTTCTGATAATTGAAAATTTTCAAAGTCCATCACTCAAAGTCTGAGTCAGTGAGAATTTCACTTCTTAAATCATTTAACATCAAGTGACTTATTCAACAGGCACTGCAGACAATTCAACTGGGAATTTGGCCACAAAATGCCACTTTCACTTCACTTATTGATGCAGTGACATTGTTCACTTGTCCACCTATCATTTTATGCAGTGGTTTTCAGTGATTGGTTTTATGTCAGATGCGATGGATCAGTCAAACAACGTGAATCAAACGAAATAAAAAACAATAACAAATAAAACATATTCAATATATATTTTTTGTGATATTATTTTACGAGGTAAATTAACATTCAGTCTTTCGTTTCGTTTCCACGCAATTATCATAACGTACCGTTTAAACGTTTAAACTGCATTAAACGTGGTGAATTGATTACATTAATACTTACTATTTGTTAAAAAAATCCTTATTTCGTCAGCAAACTATAATTTTTAAGAAAGGACAATGACACATATTCGATAAATATGTATAATATTAATATTATCTCCTGTATAGTCGATGTTGGCTTCGTAGCAAGATTGGTAAGGTGACGTAATAGGAGTGGGAGGCTGTCAGTTCAAATCCTCATTTCCGAGAGATATATCCGCCTCCCCGCAAGCAGTTGGCTCTACCTTATTCAATCAGTGAAATTCTTTCCCTGGAACGATAGGTGTCTTATCGATTCTAAGTGATTGTTTTCACTGATACTAGTAGTTGTATTTTACTGTGAATCAGTGGTTTAAATATGGATACACTATTCTTCAAGAAGGGGAATTCCTGTCTCTGCAATCATGTGAGAATAAGCGTGGAACGTACAGTCTAACTCCTGCGTGGGAACTCGAGATCTACTTTGAAAAGAATGTTTGTGAGATGTGAGTACTGACACTTATTAGACATTCATTTACGTCGCCAGCTAAAGGCGGGGCACGTTTTGTTGTCAACCCCTCATCTATAGCCTATCTGAGTAATGCAGGGGTGGGTATTATAAGAGATTCCTGTCTCTGCAATCATGTGAGAATAAGCGTGGAACGTACAGTCTAACTCCTGCGTGGGAACTCGAGTTCTACTTTGAAAAGAATGTTTGTGAGATGTGAGTACTGACACTTATTAGACATTCATTTACGTCGCCAGCTAAAGGCGGGGCACGCTTTGTTGTCAACCCCTCATCTATAGCCTATCTGAGTAATGCAGGGGTGGGTATTATAAGAGATTCCTTTCTCTGCAATCATGTGAGAATAAGCGTGGAACGTACAGTCTAACTCCAGCGTGGGAACTCGAGTTCTACTTTGAAAAGAATGTTTGTGAGATGTGAGTACTGACACTTATTAGACATTCATTTACGTCGCCAGCTAAAGGCGGGGCACGCTTTGTTGTCAACCCCTCATCTATAGCCTATCTGAGTAATGCAGGGGTGGGTATTATAAGAGATTCCTTTTCCTGTTCATTTCCCATTTCTTGCTTTTGGACTTTCGCTTGGAGTTTCCCACCACTTTGATTTTATTCTAATACACGTACATGCAGGTAGTGTGGAGGAGTGGTGTGGCGCAGTTAACCTGACATCTGCACCCAGTTCCGCATACTACCCGGAATATATTCCACTTTATACCCACGCCATTATACGAAATACTTAACTAATAACTGATATTCTATATTTGATACAATTACTCTGTGTGAACATCCAGTTTAGAATAGTATATAAATAAGAGAGAGCAAATGGCTTAACTGTTCCTTCAATGTGGGAGTACCCATCCGCTGACTGGCTGAGCGAGAGTCTTCGTTCTGATTGGCTGCCGCGTACTACGAAAGGTTCCCTATTGGCTGACCTGCCAGTTGGCAACTAAGTTACCAGGCAGACGCTGATTGGGGAACGGCATCTTGGCGTGTTACTCGCTAGTGACGTCATTCTGCTGGCGTGTAATAGCTGTGTCACTTCTGTAGCAGCAACTATTCTGGAGTGATTAAACACGCAGCTAGAACGCTGGGTTGAAAGTATTCGAGTACTTCATTTGGTCACAATTCGAGATGTCTCGAGAACTCGAAGTAATTGAGTTTTTCGAGTGAGTGAGTGAGGAGATTTGGGCGGCTCTTAACAACGAGGTCATGAGAGCCGATGAGGGTAATTGAGGTGGGAATGGAGTAGTGGCGGAATGAAAGGGCGGCTGGAACGGGTGATCCCGTAGAAAACCCGCCTACCAGCGGCATCGGCCTCCACGATTGCCACATGCGAAAATCCTGGATTGACCCTGCCGGGGATTAAACCCGGTTCACCTTGGTGGTAGGCGAGCAGGGTAACCCCTCAGCCACAGTGGCATCTCGAAGTGGAACACACATATCACTAGGCGGAGGCGGATGGCTGGAGACACGTGAGCGCTGGAGGAGAGCTGGATGCTGTGCCCGGGAAGCGGCGCTGGAGAGGCAGTGAGCTGGAGTCAGCTCGCCTTGTCACCCCAGCAACCCCCTCCAGCCTTGATCCCCCCCCCCCCACCACCCCGCCTTGCCAGGCCTCGCGGGCGCAAACCGACAAATCTCCATGACAACCTGCCCCGCCGCGTTTATGCAACGTTGCCATGGCGACTTCGAGGAGCATCCAGCCAACCAGAATTTACCTCCGTCGGAACTCGCTCTCTTTTTTTTATTTCCTTTTCCATATTTCTCGCGTTACCTGTGTTCGCAGTCACTTGGCTCTCCCGGGTGCAATACTCACACGCTTAGATGCACGTCGCGTCATCTACGAGTGTGCGTTGCGTTACATCTGCCCAAGGACAACTGTCGGAGGAAACTCTAAACTGGAGAGGCGTGACCCCCCTACCCCCCTCCTCTCTTGCAACGTTATTCCGGCAGATTTGTAACCTTTTGAAAAGGCCACGATTCACAGAGTTCTTTGGGAAATATACAGGGGTAAATAAGCCGCTTATGCAGCGGACTACGACCACACACGCCAACCAACAACAACCACAAAGAAATTACAAATTTGATAAGTGCTCAGCCATTGGCTATAACTGAACTCTATTATATTTTTTAAATTAATGTAATTCCTATAAAACGTTATTCAATTCTCTTATCGGGTAGTAGCCGAAAAGGGGATAGTTGGACATATAGGAGAAGGTATTGGGATGATGACATATGACCAGCTGAATTTTGCGACGTGGTTCTTGAATCTGCGCCTGGTCCAGCTCAGCCAATATGCGAATAGTTACGCCGACATAAAAGGGACCATTGCCTGAACGATATTAAATTTCACACATTTCTTTACCCGATCAGAGCCAGTGTACACAGTTGTGTATTACGCACGAGTATGTAAGTAACTTTTCGTCTGTACTGCACACTGCAAGCTCTGTAACTAATGAACTTACCTGTGGGTTAATGTTTCGCAAACCTATTTACTCGGCCATCGTCGTAATTGGTTCCTATTACTGTAGCCGAACATATAGCTTACAGCTCATTGGCTGTGACAACGAAACTAATGTTGCGTCGAGTTAAGTAGTACAGGACGCGTCATAAAATATTTTGTCTGGAACGCCTGAAACCGTATATTAAAATGCGCGTGAAAGGGATATTGCAAGATAAAAAAAAAATCCATGCACTAAGATATATACCTTATAATACCATGTGTACGGAATGTTATGTACACTGGTATGATTAATGGTTACCACTTGATACACTCAATAATCCTACACGACATATTATTTTTATCGACACGTTGATTATCTTTTTACAACGCGGAACTTTCACGTGATATCTATATTCCAAGGAATAATAACGAAATATTGTTAGTTGTTCACTGCGTTTTTTCTTCACTCTATATGCATGAGTTACGGAGTGTCATCACATATGTCATTCGGATCCACGTTTCCCACAAGGATTATGGCGTACAGGGTTTTTGAATAATTCTGATTTTTTTTTTCTGCTCCATTCGCAGCACGTTTGACTGGGCACTGAGAGAAGAATTAGAAAGAAACCTGTTATACAAACAGCTTAACATTTGAGAATTTCCACGGAAGATGCAGCACCTGGTTTTGACGTTTCTTGTATACGAGTGGCGGATATCAAGCTCAAGTGGAGAAAACGACTCTGTAATTTTAACTGTTTTGCTCCAGCCAGAGAGAGATTGGATCTACAGTAATGACTGGCTCTGTGTGTTGTAATGCATCGGACGATTACAATTGGTCCTCCTCGTTCATTGTTTCCAGCAATTCAGTGTGCGAGTAAAGAGTACAAACGTTGATATAAAAATAAATTTCATACTATATATGTTAGTTATTTACAAAAGTGTAGTTTTACGAAACGGTATATCGAAAGAAAAATTTCGATTTTAGTTACATTGGAATTCGATTTTTTATGAATAAGAAGACTAGACGGATGTAAAATTGCTTGAAATAATACATATTTGGGACACAAGGCGTTGTAGAAAGATGAGGTTTTTTTAAGTGCATGTTGTCAAAGTACACTGAGTCAATTTTTAATTCAACTTTGTATTCCAAACAGAGATTATTAAAAGAGCATTTTAAAACTATTTATTATCGATACGTGGAAAACGATACTGATTTCGATTATACTTCATCAAAATATATCTACGGTTAATACAGATATATCGTTGACACAATATTGTAATTTCGATGTATCGATAACTTTTCAACATCCCTAGTTAAAGCTCGCGCTTCCTGGTGCGTGAACTACGATATAGGATACTAGTGACTCACGTTTTATCTCTGAATCTATCAAACTTGCGTGCGAGGCACTCATCTACGAAAAGAACACATCCTTTATACGAGGGTTGTTGAGTGCTTTCAAGACACCGCTCAGATTACAATACCATTTCTGAACACTCAAAAATGGCTAGAAGCTGATTTCTCAAAGCGGTGGGCATTGAAATGTACGGTTAAGATGTGCACAGGATTACTGAACGGCTCTGCATTGAACTTTCCTATAAACATTCCAGCAATAGTGCAACAAAATCACCTCCGAAAATCGTATAGGTTCATCATGCAGTGCGACAAGAACACTGCCTTGCACTTAGAGCAATGGCGTACTTGATGTGCGAGACAGTGTCGCCCTAATGTATCCTGATACTCAAACGTGGAATATTGCTCGAGGCAGGCGGGAGCCTTAGGCAGTGTCCGAATACTTGTGGAGTACGTGACGCCATTTTGAGGAGCTAATTTAGGTAACAATTGATTTCCGACATAATTATTTGATTTAAATTTTAATAGGGCAACATTACTTCTTTGTAGACATCGAATTTTGAACTCAGATAATTATTATCGCAGGTTTCACCTTAAAAAATGTCTAAGCAATAAATTCGTATTAGGCCTAAGTTCCTAACTCACAGAAACTAAGATAAAAATAGAAACCTATACTGCACTTACACACAATAATGCAAGACAATAAATGTTCATGTAAATACAATTTAAATTGTTTAAATACTTTATTTAACCCATAAAAGTTTCGGCAATGATCAAATTCTTAGTCGGAATACATGAACATTTTAAGTGGTTAGCTGGCTAATATCTGGCACCGAAACCAACAAGACTGCCTGACCAAATTCATCAAGTTTGGTGCCAAGGGAAAGCGAAGTATGCAAGGATTCAAGTACGCAAGTATAGACGTGAATTCGGACTCCACCCTAATGTGGCGTTACGATGACAAACGTGTATCGTGTACGTAACGAAGTTAAAGCAAGTATTCTTAATGGCAGTGTTCACAATCATCGCGCATGTAGTCAGTCCTGACGTGCACAAGAACCAAGAACCATGCCATAAACAATATCTTATTTAATTTCATTACATACATGAATGTTCTTTACGTGCACGTTTTTCATCGCAAACCGACGTTTGAAAGCTCCGCCTTACTGGCTCGTGAAGTATGTTGCACAAGTTTTGTGTTATTAAAAAACTGTCGTATATTTTGTAGCAGTGTCGGTGCAAGAAAAGAAAATTAAGAAATGTCCCGACTCCAAAAATAGGTTTCAATTTCCAATTTCAATTCCAAGGGTTATTTTCTTAAGCGTGACAAATGCTAAAACAGATGTTTTGCAATTCCATCTCAACCACTAACATGTTTATACATATAACCTAACGTTGTATTCTGATCCACGTCAACTTTGGTCTTTATTAACATGCCATAAACGTATAGGATGTCCGCTTAAAGTCATGTATATGTGAGTAGCGAACGGAAAGTTTGAGTAAGTGAAAGTATCTGGGAGGCTTTTAACGTCGGTGTCTTGAGAGCCTATGAATGTGAAGCGAGGTGAATATGGAGCGGTACCGGAATGAATAGGCGCGAAAAAAGGGAGCTCCCAGAGAAAACCCACCGACCACCGGCATCGTCCAGTACGATTCCCTCATGCGAAAATCTGTGCATCGACCCCGCTCTAAATCGATCCCGGTTCGCCTAGGTGGGAGGCGAGTAGTCTAACCATTACATAACCCTGACCTGCCGACTGCAAGCCAGTTGAGTACGTTGTGCATGAGGTGATGAGGCAAGTGCTGAGTAAGCAATAGTCGGCCTTACAGCTCCCGCGTTGTCACGTCCCGAATGCACAGTATAGCGGCAGACAGGGTGAACTATTCCCCCAGCAATAAATTATATTTCACTGCATATCAGCGATTGTCTACTAATTTAAAGTGTACGAGCGTCATCATACGAATGTTATGTTTTAACCTCTTAACGTACACATTAATTGACCCTTTCAGGTTCTGCAAACGAAGAGATTTTTGGTGACAGAACTACTTAGGAATTCCTTACAATACCTGACATTGTGGGACTTACGAAATATGTTGAGCAGATCCATTACCCAAGAAACAACTAACTTTAAAATAATTTGGGTGCCAGCAGAAGCATTGGCCAGGGGAAAGCAATTCCCACATTGATGCTACCTTGTGGCCGTTGTACAGCACCGACTATGAGTTAAAATATTCTGCAACATGTCAAACGTGAACGAGTTTACATGGGGTCATTACCGTAGGTAAAGATTAATACATAATCTCAAGACCAGCCAGAACTAGATCACATATGTCCACAACCGTAATTACCCTATCAGATACACTTTAACGTATTGTTTGAGGTGTTGCAAATAAGAAATCGTTTGATGCGTTCTATATTAAGTCGACATAACACTTGTTTATTTTCCGCGACCAGTGCGCTTTATGGATTTGTGTTTGGTGATAGTAATATCACAGAGTAGATAGGTACAATGGGGCGTGGCAGTTCCTTCGCTGTGGACATAACCACTTTATGATTGGCTGAGCGAGGCTCTCCGAACGTACCTTGTATTTGAATGGCTTTTGCGTACATCGGAAGTTTCCCTATTGGCTATGCTACTGGCTGGCGACTAAGTTACAAGACGCTGATTGGCGGACGTCGTTGAAACATGTTACTGTCTATTGACTCCATTTTGTTGGCAAGTGCAGCTGGAGTTTTTACCTCTGTTCATTCTCCCTTTTTTCATCCCCAGTGTCCACAATTGTGTCCATAATGCACATAAAGGTCATTTTAGGATGGTGCTGTACATTGCGATGCTCAGTAGCCAATGATTTTCGTTACGAGGAACTGATTCGTAAGCCACGCCTAGCTTATGATTGGTTCACACATTAAAGTAGCCTAACACGAAGAATACAGCTCGTTAGTTGTGGTAAGATACAAGAGTTTTGTCGACTCCATATATCATGGATCATAAGATACCTATTGTCCAGAACCTCAGACTGTAAATGTATGTAGGTCTGAAAGTGTTAAACAGGGCGGCCTCTCGTTTTGCTCAGCTCAGAACGAAACAAGCCACCAACCCCCGCACACAGAATAAAGGTTTTGTTCAATCAAATAAGATTTGTTTGTTGCAACCAAATTTTTCTTTGTATAGGGGCAATGAAATATTTTGTTGCTGAACCCAAATTATTTTGTTGTTCTCATTAGGTTGTCCCAAACAGTAAGATTTGGTTTGTGCAACTAAATATTTGTTTGGCTATACGTACTTTAAAAAGTTTGGGCCGATATAAAGATATTTTACAATTTCGACCAAGTTTTGAACCTAGATCACCTGCGTCCGAGCGCTACGCCTGGCGTGGGTAATCTCAGCTAATGCGACAACTGATGACGCCAGAAAGCTTTTAAATAGATATACTGCAAATATTGGGCAACGTGTGCAAACAAATATTTCAAGTTTTACAGCTTTACTTGCCAGTTTCCTGTCGAATTGTTTCGTTAACGTGTTAATACAATTGTTAAGCATCAATAGATGCACTAATGAACACTGCTACTATCCTAATTGCCACAAAAACAATAAACAAACTCACGAGTTGTATTTTCGAACGAAGTCAGTGAGATTAGTGGCCAAACAAATATAGCCTATATAGTTGACTCAACAAAATATTTAGTTAACAGTCTTAATTTTTTTTGGCCCAATACAGAGATTTTGTTTATTCAAAAATATACTTGGTTAGACAAACAAATGTAATTTTGTTGCTTTTCAAATTTTGTTTCCTCAACCGGGCCCTAATACACAAACAAATATTTTGTTTCCTCAACCGGGCCCTAATACACAAACAAATATTTTGTTCGATTTTCTCTCAGAGCACTTTATCGGTTCACATCGTTCTCTTTCTGTGTCCATGCGCCAATCAGTTTATCGCTCACGCCACGAGCAGACTGATGTAGTCATTTTCTCGGGTCACTTCAAACTTTCCTGAAGCTGTGCTAATGTTCTACTTCCAAGATGTTCCTTCGCCTCGTGCAAACAAAGCATAACCGAAAATAGAACATTGTATCAAAGGTATAACGCTCCTTATTCGCGTGCACTCAATGTAAAAATATTTTGCATAACAAACATTTCTTATAGTGGTATAACAGACAAACCAACATGCGCAGAGCCCAGTGTCAGCGGGCAGTCACGTGACAAGCACTTGAGGCAGTGCAGGGATTAGTCCCTCAGCAGCGGATTGGTCCGGCACAGTTGTTGGGCGGCCCGAGTTACACGGTACGGCTTACCTCCATGGCATCTACGTCGCACAGTACTGCGGGACATGAGTATAGAGGCCATGGAGTATGTGTGGTTCCGAACACTTACTGGGGTTGTAAGGATATCAACTGGAATTAGGTTCAATCCCATGGACCCCTGAATCATATTTACACCTAAATTACTTATTTATTGTTACTATTGGACCGTCTCATATAATAACTGTCCCGTTCAGTTTATTCTTCTACTTCACTATCGAACATATTTTAAAGTATGCATTCAGGGTGTGGAAAACACCACAAGAAATTCGATGGTATGAGAATACTAAGGGAAGTTAAAAATATTTTCCTGTCTACCAACACGATCACAAATAAAGGTGCTAGCATACAACACATATGTTTCTTATATCAAATTAAGAGTGATGCTCCTTAAATTTTATTTGCCAATAATATATAATACTTCGTTAATTTTCTAGGTATACTTAAAAATAACAATTTGATCAATAGTGGTTAACTAGCTTTAATGTTTTTGCACTAAATAATTTTCAAAAGAACTTTATAAATTGTAACTCATTAACAATGTGTTTTTAGGGTTGCCATACTTGGTGCTTCAAATCCGTAGTAGCGTATTTGAAAAATGTGTATTTTGACGAAACTATCAAACGTGATCCCAGCAGGTTTACTTACGAAAAGAAAGCGCATTCCAAAGGATGACAGAATGATACAATCAGGACATCACGTATGTTGTAAAGATTATTTTTCCCGCCTTCAAAATAGCTAACAACTGCTCATTCAGAATGCTGTATCTAACAATATGTGAACCGAATACATGGAAAGCTACGACAGAGGCATGCATTGAACTTTGTTCTAAAGGGGCGTCCAATAAATATAACAGGGTGACCGCTTAAAGTCCTACGATCACGGCGAAACCACCCTGCGATAGTTCAAGGGCTCACGCCAGTCAGTATCTGTAGGTCTTGGGAATATAAAGAGTGGTCTAACGTTGTTATTTCGTAGTCGATAACATTATATTGCTTCCTAACAAATATATTTCATATGTCTGAAATGAAAGCTCAGCCACCAAAACCTTCTCTTTCTAATGTTCGTGGGCTTAGAAACAGAATTGCTGTGGCAATAAGAATCTTCTTTCAAAGACGAACCTTTAATTTTAAAATTCGCTTTCTACACCGTTATTGCAGAACCAAGCACGGCAGATCGTATACAATGCTGCAGCGCAATTTAGAGAACATAGAAAAGTCGTTGAAATTTACGTAAGTCATTGAAGCAACTAGTGTCGAAACAGGAAATTCATAATCAACAGTCAAACTAATTTGGCAGAGGGTAAAGAGGAAAAACAGTCTGACTTTTCAATACTTAAATGTAAAAGACGGCACAATAAAGTAATTGAAGTGGACGATTTTACATGCGGTTCTGTGTGGACAAACACCCACAAGTCTTACATGGCGAGGAAAACGTTCCAAGTTTTACAGTGCATGTTCGTATTGTCTATTGTTTCTTATAACCAAAACTTTATGAGCGACATGAATATGTTTGTTTACAAATTTTTATTTTACTTCGTGGTTTTGCTAGTATAGTTGCTTCATAAGCCCTACAGCACCGCATCTACACTTTTGCTTTTGTTTTTTTTAACTTCCCATAGATCGGGCTCGAACAAATCACTGGTTAGTTACATAAACTAGAAGGTACTTATACATTTTTATGCTCTTCAAGAAGACGTTTATATACCGATTTGTGACACAAACAGCGAAACAAGACATTAACGTTTAATATCACTTGTTCAGTCTTATATTACGACTACAAGTATAGGAAAACCCGCATATATATATATATATATATATATATATATATATATATATATATATATATATATATATATATAGTTTCGAAATCTGATGATGAACGCGTAGTGAAATAAAATTCGTGAAATCAATTTTGCTCTTGTAATACGGACTGGAATGCCGAGAAGCGGTGTTCCACCCCTCCAGCTATGTCGAGGTACCGCTGTACAGAAGAAAAACAGAGCATGATCTTTTGTTTCCTGTCCCACAATAGTAGGCATTATAAACACACCTGTTTCCTGAATATTTCCATTATTTTTCATATCAGCAAGCAATTAATCATTATGGATGATATATTAATAAAATTTAAATAAAGTGCTTTTAATTTTCTTGCTTTATCACAAGTATAAAACCTTGCTATACTCAACACAGTTAGGAATAAACCAAACACATCACACACGGAATGATAGTACAAATAATTTATTTAAAAGTGCGATGAAACCGTGACTGTATTATATTCAAATATTTACTCTTCTTCCAACGAATACGATCACAGGTGCATGTAATGAGATACAGGAACGAACGGCTACAATATTCTGGGTTCTTGATATAATTTTGTAACTATTAATTTTATATCTTTAGTCTTATTAGATCATACAAGCACTCGTAATGATTCAGTAATAAAACAGTATTTGGTAATTCATGTTAAATCTATACTAATTTAATAAAGATGTGATATGAGTTTGTTTGTTTATTTGTTTATATGTGACGGCTATTCTCAGAAACTACAACGCCGATTATTAAGCTAGTAAGCAGCATTCTTCCAGATTGACATAGGCTATGTTTAATTTTTTTTAAAAAGTTGAGAAATTTTAAAATTTAACCAAGTAGGAGAAAAATGAGCCACTTGGCTGATTTCTAAGCATGCTCTAACAAAACTATTAATGATAAATTGAAACAATGTTACAATAAAATGTCGCAAGTTGTCGCAGGTAGTTGCAGATAGACGCAAGTAGTCGCAGGTTGTTGCAAATAGTCATAGGTACACTTAATAAGTCGCAGGTAGTCGCAAGTAGTCTCATATAGTCACGGGTAGTCACAGGTTGTCGCAAGTTGTCCCAGCTTGTCGCAAGTAATCAAAGGTAGTTGCAGTTAGTCACAGGTAGTCGCAGGTAGTCTCGAGAAATCGCAGGTTGTCGCAGGTAGTCGCACATAGTTACGGATATTCACGCCTAGTCGCAGGTAGTCACAAGTAATCACGGGTAGTCATGGAAAGTCGCGGTAGTCGCAGGTACTCATGGGTAGTCATAGATAGTCGCAGGAAGTCACGGGCAATCACGGGTAGTGGCATATAATCATGGGTAGTCACGGGGAGTCACATAAAGTCACTGGTAGTCGCAGGTAGTCACCTGTAGTCGCGGCTAGTAATGTTGGTGACGTGGCGGGCGTGAACGCAATAGAAGATGCGGAAGTATTCCCTGTGCTTCGAGATTCTTTTAGAGATATTCAGGTTAGGGAATTGGACTATATATATATATAAATTAAGTTTTGCTGAGTAGCCGAGAGAGGAGACTAACATACACGGAGGCGAAGTTGCGTGCTACTGATTAGAAAGAGAGGGGGGATATTTTGCAAGTTATAGGGGGCTTTTACTCAAGAGTTCAAAATTATTGTAATTATTTTATTGACATCAAAGTTAAGGGTTTAAAGTTTGTAGGTTTTTGAATAAACATATTTTCAATATCTATATTAAAATAATAAAAAATATTTTATTTCAGTATTATTAGCTTATTATATATAACTGTGTTGGTCGGTTATTGATCTTTTTTTGTAAGTTTCCAATGAAATAATATACCTTTTAAAATTTGATGTTTTCTTGGAGGAGTCCACGAGCGCAAATAAATATTTCACGTTTAACAGTCCTGCTTTTCAGTTTCATGCTGAACTTGTTTGATAAGGATGTTTATTCTATTCTTCACCATAAGTATATGTACTTACAAACACTGTTACTATCATAAATGTCACAAAATACAACTATATTTTCTAACGAAGAAAATAAACGAGTGACCAAACAAAAAAATATATAAAACGGGTGAGTTGGCCGGGCCTATTTTTCTGTATGTATGCAACCCGCAAGGAGCACTACTCTTATAACAAAACATATTTTTCGATTTAAAATAATAGAGTGTGTTGTGTAGTCGAGTTCCGTGTCGGGCGCGTACTTATTACGGTGCCTTGTCTGTTAGCTGAACGCTCGTCTGACGCTCTTATCAGCCTGCGCCAATATTTTCGGCGCGAAAATAGAGCTTCGCTACAAAACAACACGTGCTCGTTGGTTCCTTCTCGTCAATACAGTAAGCGGTGACTGGATATTTACGTCACACTGCTATGCCATGTGCTGTAGGGCGACACAATGACGCTTTTCCACAAAAGAACACGACCAAAATCTATTACCAAAACACATTATTTCTGAAAAAAAAAAACACGGTGACGTTATATATGCAAGACTAAATGGCACCCACACACAAGTTCAGGAGAATTATGGCATTCTATTTTGAACATACATCTACAATTTTCAATTTAATGCAATACAAAAATTACACACATTCAGAATCATGGTAGACCTCTATTAAACTGACTTCATCTGTTTTTCAATTACGTTAAATCCTGATATTTTAATACTGAAATTTTCGTTATAGGCCACTAAAATTAAAGATTTTATAATCCCTAGTACTTTACTTTTTAAAAGGCTGGTGTTTAAAATGACAAAAAATAGCCTCAAAACTGTGACCTTCATTGCACATATTATGTGTCACGACAAACTTCATGAATAAAATGTCAATAATATTCAATGAGACTTAGATTGGTTGAAAGTTGTTTTTAAAAACTATATCTGGGCAATTTGAGACAAGAAGACTTTTACACTTAGAAGTTCTTATGACATCATTCTAGCAAAATCTGTATTTTTGTAACACATTTGATAATTTAATTTAAAACCAATTTTCCTCAGCATACTTTAAAAAAAAGGCCAAACATACAGTAAAAATTTCCCTACTGCCTTATTTAGTTTTTATCATAATGTTGTATTTCATGACTTGTGACATTTATGTCATTAAATTGAATTTAAATAAAAGGTCTCAAACTTGGACATATTCAAAATAATAACTTAACGTGGTATTTTTACAGCAAGGCTAAACATGTATTACCATCATTTACTTGAAAATTCTACATTTGAGCATTATTATAATTTTTGATATTTCCTTATGGATTTACCATCAATATCCAATTTTCTACAGAAAGTTCCTCTACCAAGAAATAGGACGACAGCGTCAATTCCTAAGTTCTTGTCCAAGAGGGCCCTACTTATTTGTTACTTATCTTAATATCCTCACCAGTCCCAAGCAGCAGAAGTCTCCAATGACCAGGGCCAATGACGGGGTAATATATACCGAACTGACAGAGGGGTTATAATCAAGTGGAGGGGCAGCATTCGATATCTGGCCAATCAAAAGTTATGACACCTTCTAGATTTCGTTAATTTCCGGGAATATTGCGCTTTGTCATATAACAAACGCCGTGCGCATCCTATGCGCGCTGCGCGACACGAACGCTCCAAGGTGAGCAAGCCGGAACTAACGTTGGTAGCCTGCCTTTAGTTTGACACCAGATGTCTTGCCGTGTTCGGCTTGTAAAGACGAACTCTACGTGACTTCACATAATCGTTAATGTTCGTCGATATCATACTTCTAGTATACATATAAGGTAAGTATATTTATTCTTCACTAACCATTAAGTCTTTCTGGAGTAAATTAGGCTGTATTTCGCTGTGAAAATACATTGACTGAGCAGGCAGGCAGGCAGGCAGGTCCGCTGGCAGCCATGATGCGTTGCAAGTGTAGGACGACGGTCAAACTCGACAAGCGGCTGGTAATTTGTCGTTACTCATCAGACGGCCTCGTCTCAACACGAACAACCACAATGGCTCGAAGCTAGGCAGATGTGTGCTACAAACGAACCAATCATCACGTACCAACGTATTCTGTCAACATCGCAATAATTTGTTTCAACACAATAAACGTATGTGCATTCTTTGAAAAGTGATAGCTTCTCCACGCATTGCTGACATAACGCCTTTTACTGTACTGACGACAACGAATCAATGCGCACGCGGTGTTCTGTAACGATCTATGTTTTGTTATATGGGTAGTATTGTGTGCGGGCTGCATAGAGGCGGAAAGTACGCGCTAGCGTCTCATCCTTTATATATTTATATGTGTGTCTATATATAAATACATAAATAATTGATTTAACGAAATATTTTGTTCACAGTTTGTTGAAAGTGTCATTTAATTTGGCCCAACACAGGAGTTTTGTTTTTTCAAGCGTGTATTATGCTAAATGAACGAAACTAAGTTTGATGCTTCTCAATTATTCAACAAAAATATGTTTTTGGGGAAACAAAATATACTTTTCGTCCTTTAGAAATAAGTATTTGGTTTCATTAAACAAAACTTTCTTTCGGTGTACATACAAAAAAAATTGTGATAAACATGCTAAACTACAATGGAAGTGTTTAATCAACATAGGGTTTAGAGATAGCTGCAAATATATGAATATTTAGTGTAGCTACTTCCAAAGTTGGCAACATCCGTATATATTAGACTCTCATTAGTAAATGTAGGAATATCACAGGGGTCTTTGGAAATTAACTTTACCACTTGCCACTTACTATAACAGAATAGAATTCAGTAGCATATATACTCATGGGAACACACTGCAGATGCCTTACTGCACTAGTATGCCTACAAGGGTTTGTAGCAGCCATGGTGGTGTAATGGTTAGACTGCTCGCCTCCCAGCTGGGCAAACCGGGCTCAATCCCCGGCCGGATGACTCCCGGATTATCGCATGTGGGAATCGCGCTGGACGATGACGCTCGTTGGCGGGTTTTTTCGGGGTTCTCTTGTTTCCCACCGCACCCTTGCATTCCGGCGCAGCTCCATCATCACCTCATTTCACCCGTATTTAATGAAAACTTATATTTACAACTCAATGTCAGCTGCGAGGTCTTCATCAGAGTGATCAAGTATCTGATTATGTATTGCATAAGCCGAATAATTTTCATACATTAACCGTGGTGTTTATTGTTGCTATTTCTGTAGCTATACTGAGTGACATTTCTTAAACAGGAAGAAATGTCGTGACTGTATCTCGTACAACCAAGTAAAATTAATATGAACCCTCACACTATGGCAACAGTAAATGAATAAATAGTTGTGGTTCATGCACGTAAACAACTGAGTAGTCTAAGCTGATGACAAAAAAATATGATTTCACGAAATGTGCGTATCTCTAGGCTGAGTAAAGTGATGCAATTACTATGCACGTTTTCAAAAAGTGCAGCATTCAATGTTGTTAACTGGTAACATAGATCAGTAATTCCGGATTCCATGAAACATGTAGTCGATCCGCTGTGTTACCTTCACAATCTTCTCGATGTCGTGTTAAGAGTGAGATGTTTAAATTTGTGGGTTTAGGGTTTCCTTATATTTGAAATCCTCTCGTGTTTAATCAGCTATCACGATCTCACCATCAAGAGCAGCCCAAATCTCTGTACTCACTGCCATGCTTATGTAATAAATGCCACAATATTAATGCACACTTTTAAATCAAATTGATGTTATCGTTTCATCGTTTGAAGAATATAGTTACTGTGTGATTTTGTATTTTAATTTCAGTTATTATAGAAGTCTGTCTAGGAAACTAAATCGCAAGGATAGATGAAAAAATTGTCGTATTAACTGTAAAAGCCTACATTTGGTTTATTATTTGTATTCTCATACTTACCAACAAGAATAACTTACTCAAACAATTGTTCCCTTCTCTCCACAAACAACCTCCACACCGTCAAACGAATTTCAAATTTCGCATTCCCATGTTTCAGGGAGGGGAAGGGGGGGGGGGTTATGTGTGCAGAATATTGATGTTTGCCCAGAGCAGTTGGTGTTAGCACATTTGTTCGATCGCGAATGAATGATGAGCGCACAATTCAAACAAGCCCGCGCCGTGCTGAAGTTATCTCCGCGGCTTGCTGACGTAGAGTGTAGTTGGAGCAAGAAACGACCTCAGCGCTCTAACGCCTCGCCTCGCCTCGACATCCACGTCACGTCATGCCTCTCCACTTCTGCACACTCGGATACGCGATATTTTCTTCTTTTATAATCACACATGATGTGTGTGTGTGTGTATATATATATATATGTACGCTTGTGCGTCGAGGTCTCTGCGAGCGTCCACGCTTGCGATGATGACGTCACGAGCGGAAACAACACGCACATTTGCTATTCCAAGCAATGCATAATCCGATTTATGTTTAATTCGTGGTAATCGCACTGCGAGTGTGTGGAGGGACAAGAGCTTATTTACAGACCCGGAGTCGATGTTCCGGTGCCAAGCCAACAATAGACGCGAGCACGCACCGGATTTACATCCGTACTTCCTGTAACAAGAAACACGTGATTGTTCCTTTCGTCCCGAACACTGCGGGGGGGGGGGGGGGGCAATTTTGAGTTCGTTTCGCCAAATCCCATAACTTCCGCGTTATATAACTTTTGACTAGGAAAAGCTACTACGCTAGTTTAAGTGTTTCAATCGACAGCTCCCATCAAGATCAATCGATAGCGCGTATAAAACATTTATGTGGCATGGTTATGGTGAAATTGTATAAGTTTAGTGTATAAAATTAAGGAAACTTAACACAATGTCCGCCTTTACTCGTCAAATTGCCAAGTCAAAATACAGAAATCGTATACGGTTGGACGGAGCATCTCAAAAGCAATCCAGTGATCCCCATAAAACACCATGTGATCAAGTAAATCGGTGCCGGGAACGTAAAAAACCCATCAAGGCGTCTGAGCGCGTAAACGTAGACGTATTAAAGCAAAACAAACGGCCGTGTCCCCAACACAGCAACACCCCATTTTTTAAAGGTAGATTTGAAAAGTACACCCATTACCGTGAATCATATATATATATATATAGAAATACTCACACATACACACATGGTATTGTTTCGTTCTATTTATGCTTGAACCGCTGTTCGCACGGTTACTGTAAAAGTGATGGTGTTTGTAAGTGAACTCGACATAACATAATTTGTTTGTAAGTGAACTCGACATAACATAATTAGGGTCAAATTCACGGTACAATTAGAAATTTGTTGTGAGCGTATTACCTGGGGCACAGTTTCTTACGGAGAAAACCAACTGAGGGGCCACGGTGGCTGAGTGGTTAGCCTACTTGCCTCCCACCTGTGCAAAACGGGTTCAAGCCCTGGCCAGTCACTCCTGGATTTTCGCACGTGGTAATCGTGTCGGACGACGCCACTGGTAGGTGGGTTTTCTCGGGGTGCTCTTGTCTTTGAATTCCGGCGCTGCTCTATTCTCACCTCCCTTCAACCTCATCGGCTCTCCAGGCCTCGTTGTTCAGAGCCACCCAAATCTCTCAACTCAACAGTCGCTTGTACTGCTGAACGCGAACCTCACTGGCCAACAACATGTCCGATTGCCGTTTGCCAATCAGCATCTGGTTTTCCAGCCGCAGGCAACGCCACAAAGAAAAAGTCTAATGTTCTTGCACCTGAAGATTGCTTTTCAGGCATTTCTTTAAACATTTGTGCTGTAGTAAAATTAACAATATTGTGACAAATTAATTTATGTTAACAATTTAGAAAGTCTTATATTAATTACTATGGTGGAAACTTTTAAAGGGTTAATGTAAATAAAGCCTACACATAATATTGCATTTCGCTAAAAATAACAGGATGAACAAAATATTTCGTTTTACTTCGACATTAATGAAATGCCCAACCAACACAAGTATACAATGTCTTGGTGTTGTAAATTGGCGGATAGTACTGAACAGCGATAACCTCGTAATATGAATCGCACTGTATTTAAATTTTACAGCAGCATAATATGTAAAATAAATGTCGCTTAGACAAGCTCCAATTCTTGCAAAACAGTTAACGTGTGCTAATTATATTTCTAAGTTGCCTATAGGTCATAAGGTATTACAACATACCGGAAGAGAAATGCAGTTTGTCGCTACAGTTGTTCTGAATATACACGCAATGTGAAACACAGGCGACATGTGAAGCTGAGCAGTTGATGGTGTGACGTCATGCACTAACGGAACGGGTTCGAATCCCATCTCCTCCCAGTCCTCATTTTATTTTTGTTGGCAATATTTCTTTTTGTGACAAAATGATTGATCTTTCTTACATAACAATATACATTGAAGCAAAGAAAATACATGACAATTTTAAACATAAATGTTAGCATTACTTCAAAACAAAATTTGTTCTGCTTTAACATAGACACCGCCTTCATTTTGAGGGAACAATAAGGAGGGAATATTACAAGAGTGTTTAATTTGTTCTGCTTTAACATAGACACCACCTTCATTTTGAGGGAACAATAAGGAGGGAATATTACAAGAGTGTTTAATTTGTTCTGCTTTAACATAGACACCACCTTCATTTTGAGGGAACAATAAGGAGGGAATATTACAAGAGTGTTTAATTTGTTCTGCTTTAACATAGACACCACCTTCATTTTGAGGGAACAATAAGGAGGAAATATTACAAGAGTGTTTAATTTGTTCTGCTTTAACATAGACACCACCTTCATTTTGAGGGAACAATAAGGAAGGAATATTACAAGAGTGTTTAATTTAACACTTACATTAATAGCTTAACAATATATCACATAAACAGCAACATTAGTTACTGACGGATCACAGATGACAAATATTTACGTTTTTTGTATCACTAATATTGTTGGCATATTAAACTTTTTTTGCGCGATAACTTCCACAGCACACAGCAGCCAATGAGACATAAGGCTTGTTCCCAGAGACTTCCGTGGCCAATCAGCGAATGGGTAAACCCACATCAAAGGAACAGCCCACAATATTTATCTTAGGTTTTTTTTCTATATATTCTCTGGTAGACAACAGAGCGACTCTTTAGAGCTGACGAACGGTAGCAAATTTCATTTTATTGTACGTGACTTACTTCTTTGTCTCTGCTTTAACCACATTCGTTTTGTTTTTGTCTCGTCTGTAATTACGGCCTTATCTTTATGTGTATGTTCTGTTGTGTATTTCGTGTTTTCCCCTTCCGCCTGGCTCATCATTCCTTTTGTTTCAACATATTTATTTTGTTCCTATTCCATCGTTTTCAAATTTTATTTTATTGTGTATTTTGTTCTGTGTTTCGCCAACTGCGTTAGGTATTTTACGGAAGTTTCCACCTTTGTGAATGTGTTCAGTCTTTTTGTTGTATGTTTAGCAGGTTTGCTTAGGGTGGCAATATTCTATTTTCATGTTTTGTAATTATATTTTTTTCTTTGCGTCTTCTAATCTTTAACTAATTAAAATAAATAGCTGACGTAAAATTAAGTACTGAAATGAATTACTGACATACAAAAGAAAGACTGGTACCTTTTATAATATTCGTAAAAGAAAATACTCATTTTTATAGTATTTTTAATTCAGCAAACATGCACAAGGATAAGGTAAATTATGCAACAACAATAACTTAATTATATTTACCATGAAATAAATCCCATTTTCGAATTACGCACATATGAACATATTTGTACTCTTAAATGCCAATACACAATTTGTTTAATTGTCAACGGTGATTTTTTTTGGGTTTTCTAAAAACTGGTATTTCTGATTTTAAAAATTGTGAGCTATATGCTATTTGTATAGTTGTAGGCTGTTTGTTTACTTCTGGGCTACGTTTTGTCATTTATCATTATGAGGAGCCGCGGTGGGTGAGTGGTTAGACTGCTCGCCTTCCACCAGGGAGAACCGGGTTCAAACCCCGGCCAGGCCACTCCCGGATGTTCGCAAATAAGAATTGTGCCGAACGATGCAACTGGTAGTCAGGTTTTCTCGGTGATCTCCCGTTTCCCCCGCCCTATCATTCTGGCACTGCTCCATATTAAACTCGCTTCATCCTCATCGGCTCTCTAGTCTTCGATGTCACTGACCAAAAACTTGATGGTAGTTAGTTAACTTGCCAGTTGACATCCCAGCCAATAAAGAATCTTTCCTAGTACGCAACAGGAATGTGTTAGGTAGAAATACAGAGGCCAACATAGCGGCTGTTCTGCACTGCTTGATATTGCTGACTAACTTCTTAAGTGTATTGAATATATGCAAATATACCCAGACCTCAAAGTTTTAATTATATATATATATAAACAACATTTATTTATACCTACACTACAGATAATTGAGAAAGCACATTTGCGAAAAATCCTTCTTCAAGTAATTCCATATTAATTATTACTCTGACTCTATTGCAATAAAATACGAGCAATAATGTTTAAGAGTGCAATTGATTTTATTCAAAACTTTTAAGTGATGACGGGGATAGCAGCGTTCATAAGAAACAGATTGAATCTGCGCCTTATGGACCAGATTTTCTCGTTGAAAAAATAGAATGTAGAAATCATATTGTATGAAATTATGCTAACAAGCTACGGGAATTATCACTTAAAAACAATATTGGCTCAGTTCAACATAAGATAGTACAAAACATATTGCGACTGCGTTCAGGTATTACTAAATCTATACAACAGAGATAACCTGAAGGCCTCCCTCGAAACGCTAGCTGCGAACAGTTGAGAAAAGACATTTTGAATGGTCCTTATCATGTATTTGGCGACCACACTCATTGTCCTGAGAGAGGATATTTTTGTAACGGTCCGAAGCCAGAAGAGAGTAATGAGATTCCTGCTATGAAAGAAACTGAGATTTTCACTGAAATTCAGTCAGCATTGAACAGAGTTTCTCACCATACAAATAATTTAGTTGACGATGTTGACAACAACTGCGTGAAGCAATTTATTTCTTTGGTTGCCAAAACTAAAGGTGGAAAACTTCAGCATTCGCCAGTCATTTCAGGTAACGTCAGTAAATTTCAATATACTTGTGATACTTATGGCAATAAATAATTCTTCATCCTAAGTAATTGCAACGTTTGCTGCGATTTCCAATCCGTCAGGAGCGTGTTGTATTGAATTTCATATATATATATATATATATATATATATATATATATATATATATATATATATATATATATATATGACATAGTTTAACCTACAACAATGTTAATACAGCTTTTTTCATTTTGTTTTCATAAAGAATTATTTTCTACTGCACATTAATGATTTATGTATAATCGCCAGAGCATCGTCTGAGCAAACTAGGTGTAACAGCTGGAAGCTGAGAGATGTTCGTCTTAAATACTTTCTGTTTTATTCATTTATTTATTATACATTTATTAATGGAATGTGATATTAACTTCGGGGAACTAGTATAAATACATCCATCACCATCTCCTGTATGCTTTTGAACTATTTCGTATTTCCTTTCTCAGTATTTTAACAATTTCAATCTACTTGTTTTGGCTTTCGAAGCGTGTACCTACAAGACTTAGTACAGTATTACAATTATAACAATATTTGGTTGGAAATTGGTTAGTTGGTTTTTGAAATGATATAAAAGCCTCATACTCGTGTGGTACTGCCATACAAAACACCTGACTAAACAGGAATTGTAGATGCACGTTTCATGCTCGCAATAGAAACTGTCAGCAAAAAAAAGTATAATTGAAATTGGTTATTTTAATTATTGTACTGGGTGAATCACTAAATCTTACGCTGCAAATATTTTTTAATTAGAAGGTTCTATTTATGTGCTCGTTATACAGAATTGAATACAAGACAAGGACTCTTAATTGTAACACAAACGCAGATGAAAATAATTATTCAAATGAGTATTTCTTAAACAAAGTTACGTTTTTTCTTCAGATAGAACAATGCCTATTCACAGTCACAACGAACCAATGTCGCCAACACTGCGGATGAAATATACTATATACTGATGTCCATGGGTTGAAAAATAGTTCTGTATTTACATTATTTGCTGCGAGAGAGAGTGGTAAATGAGATGTATTGCGGTTCTCGAAACAATCTGTACGCTAGGTTAGTTCGCACTTGAACCAACTATGTTTTGATGTTATATAATTAATCTCTGGGTCTAAAAGATCGCCAATGCACGAAACTACACCCAAACACACGCCTTATACCGACTAGCTCAGCAACACGCGGATATAACTCAGCGAGGAGGCGCAGTATGAAACTTCTTGTATTTCAATTTTTTTTTACAATTCATGGGACAAAGTCCTTCACCTGCTGTGCTACTGGAACTTCCCCTGCCCCTAGTCTACATACTCGTGGGCCGCTCCGTAATACGAGAGCGCTTTGACTATCGTTGTGTAGTGCACGAAGATGGCCTGCAATGCAAACCGCAAGACGAGAGGGTATAGTAGACCAAGTCCTTCACCTTCTGTGCTACTGGAACTTCCCCTAGCCCCTAGTCGCAAAATACTCGTGGGCCGCTCTGTAATACGAGAGCGCTTTGACTATCGTTGTGTAGTGCACGAATATGGCCTGCAATGCAACCCGCAAGACGAGAGGGTATAGTAGACAAAGTCCTTCACCTGCTGTGCTACTGGAACTTCCCCTAGCCCCTAGTCTACATACTCGTGGGCCGCTCCGTAATACGAGAGCGCTTTGACTATCGTTGTGTAGTGCACGAAGATGGCCTGCAATGCAACCCGCAAGACGAGAGGGTATAGTAGACAAAGTCATTCACCTGCTGTGCTACTGGAACTTCCCCTAGCCCCTAGTCAACATACTCGTGGGCCGCTCTGTAATACGAGAGCGCTTTGACTATCGTTGTGTAGTGCACGAATATGGCCTGCAATGCAACCCGCAAGACGAGAGGGTATAGTAGACAAAGTCCTTCACCTGCTGTGCTACTGGAACTTCCCCTAGCCCCTAGTCGCAAAATACTCGTTGGCCGCTCTGTAATACGAGAGCGCTTTGACTATCGTTGTGTAGTGCACGAAGATGGCCTGCAATGCAACCCGCAAGACGAGAGGGTATAGTAGACCAAGTCCTTCACCTGCTGTGCTACTGGAACTTCCCCTAGCCCCTATTCTACATACTAGTGGGCCGCTCCGTTAGCTCATTTTTGTCTTAGAAACGTAAGTTTCTAAGACAAAAATGAGCTAATTTTAATTTAACAAATAACTAGGATTTTTAGTGTGAAGGAAAACATAAAACTTGATAGACAACAGGAAATTTTGCGTAGGCCTATTCATTCGGCAACAAGCTAGACTCCACGATCCTTTGTGAACTGGAACCTTAGTGAGTTGTTGATTGGCTGATGCTGCCGTTTTACCTCATACCAAGTAGCACGGGATCTGTTACTTGTGTTCTTGCAGGCTAGTTATTGCCTCAGTTTCGTCCAGGGCGTGACTTAGAAGAAGTAAGAAAATGTACCTGTCTTTGAAGTGTGGCTTGTCCTCAGGTAAAGTGTAGCTTGTCCTCAGGTGAAGTGTGGCTTTCCTCAGGTTAAGTGTGGCTTTCCTCAGGTGAAGTGTGGCTTGTCCTCAGGTGAAGTGTAGCTTGTCCTCAGGTGAAGTGTGGATTCCTCAGGTGAAGTGTGGCTTGTCCTCAGGTGAAGTGTGGCTTGTCCTCAGGTGAAGTCACGATATTTCCGCTTCTCTAGTAATCGATTTGGGGAACAACCAAACATGTGGTACGTGGGGTGATTTTTCAAAGGTTTCATTAAAATGGTATGAGGATAGCGTGAATATAGATATCCAGGGTTTCCCAAACTGGGATAAAGAGCGTGAGACAGTCTCGGGTGGGGCGTAGAGTTATTTCAATATCAGTGAATTTTTTTGTACATGTCGAAATACTGTCGTAGGACTCTATGCCTAACTAAGAAATAAGGTAATTGATTTAATAATCTATATTATATTAGCATATAAACACATGGCTTTGTAGAAAAATTAGATAACGTATACACCATTCTCTTTCACCGCAGTCCGAAAGTGATAAGGGGTAGGGGTCATGATGACTCTAAAAGGGTGCATCAGGTGAAAAAGTTCACAGTTAACTTGGAAGTTTTTAGAACCTTGTGAAACACAATTTAATTTCCTCTAATTTATAATTTATGATTTATTCACTTGAAAATAACAACTTGCCTGGGTCCCTCAGGAATATTTCGTTATGGAGGTTATGAATATATCCCAGTTGTTTTCAAATGTTTAAAAATTTGAAACGTCAAACCCTTTGCAGCGCCATATTTATGTCTAAAACACAAATATGCCTGAATAATTTACATTTTAAGATTTATTAAACGGAAAACAACAAACCCTTTTGCAAACATTTTGATTCAGTGCACGAATTTCACATGCTTACGTAATGCATAGAGCTACATTAAATTCCATATTCATTTGTCAGCAGCCTAGACGTCTCAGTTCTCTACATGATCGGATCACAGCTGTTTATACATTGTCTGTTGTCATAGTGAGAGGCATACATTATATTCTACTGTCGAAGAACAGCAGCACCCTCAGGAGACACCACCACTCCATGACAGTGACCTTCAACTCCCCTTCCTTACATTCCACACATTTAAGCAAAAGGAGTCTTACTTCAAGCACCAGGGTTTAAAAAGCAGAGCAAATACAAATAATGCAGTCACAATAAATTGCAACCCACCCCCTGACATGAAGTGGAATACAAAATAATTAACCCCTAATATTGAGAGAAATTATTGAAAAAATTTTAGTTTCTTTTCCTTTATCTCAGGCCTTTTTCCTTTTTTTGCCTTCCTTTCTTCCTTTTTCTCATAAACGACCCGTATAAATAATACAAGAATTATAAAAATAAAAATATTCAAATAGACGTTATTACGATGTTCGTTATGAAAAGTACGTGAAGTTACTTACAATACTTACTCACAAACTTTGCCTAAACCTGCACAAACCTGCCATTTAAAAATTACAGAATATAAAACAAATAATCTTAAAATGTTTCCCTATACATGCCCTGTAAAATGCCTTAATCAAACATGGCAGGATATGCCTTCTGCCAAGTTATAATGTTCACATCGTGAGGTCCCTGTGACGGCTATCCCTGCTCATCGGACAGAAGTTCAAACCTGCGGAATCTTACAATGAAGTTTCCTACAAGTGTATGGTACGTCTTATGTTTCGTGCGTCGGGGAAGGTTTGACGGAGCACCTCGTGTCACATCTACCTGGCGTGACTTCTGCTTGGCAAATACTAGCTGCGTGGCCGCAGGTAAAGACCCACACTCCTCTACTCTTCCCTTACCTGCTCACGGTCTTTACCACGGCCTTGACGTCACCCAGCCAGTCAGGTACCACCAGAGGGCACTTCCAGACACAGACGAACGAAGAATATTTTGTAACCTTGTAAATGTTACTCAATAGAGTATGTATACATTGTCTCATCCAAGATCGGGGAGACAGGACTGCTATTCATGTAGAGGGAAACTGCTGTTCCTAACATATATCAAAGAGGGGAAGCGTGCTGCCATTTTAATAAGTAAAGTAAGCACGTCATCAAATTAAAAATATAAATTGTGCAGAACTGAATGGATATATATTGTATTAACTAGAGTTATATTTGTAATAATTCAAAATCTCTTACTGTACAGCTTGGGCGATAAGCATTTTATAAAATGAATTGTCTATATAAAAGAAATTTAATTTATATAAAATATTTTACTGGTACAAACCCAAATCCTTAATTGATGTCATTGGGGGCTCTCGGGTCTTTTATTTATCTCCATCTTCAATAAGGAGACACTGAGTCAAAGACCTCGTCGTGTGTGTGTTGGCCCAAACCATCACGTCCCTATCCATTCTCTCTCGAAAGATGAAAGAAAACACCTTTTACAGTAGGGAAACACGTTGTCTAGGATATTGATAAACATCACAAAATGTTTTGGTGGTTCGAGACCAGTAGCATTCAAATCTTGATGATGTCGAAGGCAGCATTGGACGGTTGCTAGATGTCACCCATACACATTGGAAGGAGGTTGGTGCCAGACTTGCAAGAGAGATAGCTCAACCTGAGAAACTAACGCTAATAGTTCTTCCAAACATTTTTCTTTTCTGAAAACGGAAAGAATCTGTGCTTGCCGGTAAGATATTGCATAACATGACCTTGGTTAAGTAGGCCGCATCACTCAGACTACCTAATACAGAAACTAAATGTATTATTTCTTTCACGAAACATTCCATCATCTGCGTAGAACTTTGACATTTCTCAATAATATGCATACGTAAATATGAAAAAGCGACTGGGATACCAAACTGCTGTAATAAATTATTTCAAAGTACTTCAAACCCCCATTTGCTTGAAATAGCTTCACTCGAAACTGACTGCAAATTTTCCGGCACATTGAGCAATGCATATGTATAGATAATAGTCGGCTCGCACAATCATTAGTCTAGGATATTAGACTATTCTGTACTACCATAAACACTACTACGTCGGTTAAGCTCACGACAATTTGTCTCAGGAATCTCGTGGAAAATTTTTCCGCCCAGCCCTGTCAAACTCCGCCGGACCACCGCTCGACCAGCCTGCCATCTATGCCGGCTACCTGCCAGCCTGCCATCTATGTCGGCTACCTGCCTGCCACATACGCTGTTACCTGCTGCCGTACCAGTACTCTGCCTGCCACTACGCCGGCTACCTGCCTGCCGCTACAACAGCTAACTGCCTGCCTGCCACTACGCCGGCTACCTGCCTCCATACCTGGCTACCCTATGCTGCCTGCCACTATGCCGGCTACCTGCCTGCCGTTACGCTGGCTACCTGCGCTGCCACATGCCGTAGCCTGCCTACCGTATAGCGGATTACCTGCCTGCCTGCCGCTATGATGGTTACTCCTGCCGTTACACCGGATACGTGCCTGCCTACCGCTATGCTGGCTACCTGCCTGCTGCTTCAACAGCTACCTGCCTGCCTGCCTGCCTGCCTGCCGTTACGCCGGCTACCTTGCGGCCTGCCACAATGCTGGCTACCTGCCTACCGTTACGCCGTATACCTGCCTGCCTGCCGCTATGCCGGCTACCTGCCTACTGTTACGCCGGCAACCTTGCTGCCTGCCACTATGCCGCCTACCTGCCTGCCATTACGCAGTATACCTGCCTGCCGTTACGCAGGATACCTGCTTGCCGTTACGCCGGATACCTGCTTGCCGTTACGCCGGATACCTGCCTGCCGCTATGCCGGCTACCTGCCTACTGTCACGCCGACTACCAAGCTGCCTGCCACTATGCCGGTTACCTGCCTACCATTACGCCTGATACCTGCCTGCCTACCGCTATGCCAGCTACTTGCCTACCGTTTCGCCAGATACCTGCCTGCCGCTATACCGGCTACCTGCCTGCCGCTATGCCGGCTACCTGCCTACCGTTACGCCGGATACCTGCCTGCTGCTATACCGGCTACCTGCCTACCGTTACGCCAGCTACCTTTCTGCCTGCCACTATGCCGGCTACCTGCATGCCGTTACGCCGGATACCTGCTTGCCTGCCGCTATGCCGGCTACCTGCCTACGGTTACGCCGGCTATCTTGCTGCCTGCCACTATGCCGGTTACCTGCCTACCGTTACGCCGGATACCTGCCTGCCACCTACGCCGGCTACCTGCCTGCCTGCTGCTGTGCCAGCTACCTTCCTGCCTGCCTGCCACTACGCAAAATTGACAAAATTGCTACTTAAAATGGATTTTCCCTAACGCACCGCAGTATAAAGACTAATTAAATATGGTTTTGTCTTACCTGAATGCTATGTCCTAATGTTAAAACTGGAACCTACGTGTAAAGTTATCGGACACGTACGAAATTTTTGCTGCGCAAGATACACGCTGGCGACCGCAGCGGAAGCTCACAGTACACTGGGATGGCGCTGTTTGTGTTTCGCGCGTTCGCCTCATGGAGGCGTGCACCAGGCGTCCACTAGCACGCCCACTTCAAAGTTATATTTTTTAAGAGAGCGCTGTAAATTGTAAATTCTGTGAAAAATTTATTCTTTCTAGCAGCTTCCATGGGGAAGTCGTTTTTGATTGGCTAGTTCAATTTGAAAGGATGTACCCGTTGTTTTTGTGGGAGACCCACCCATAAAAATCTGTGTATATAATCGCCTGCTGTTCTGGCCTCTGGGCGAGATGGCTGCAGGGGTTCCTGCAGACTAAAATACTGGTAGAGGACATTTTGGTCCTGGAAGTAGAACATGTGACAATAATTACTATTAATTGGAGTAAGGATGATTCATCGCATGCATGAACATTACCTTTTAAGATCATCATAACCTAATAGGCAAAACTTATACCCAAAGTTGTTTGTTTTAATTAGAATTTTTCCAAGAGCCTGGGCCAAAATAAAAAAATATATTTTAAAGTCATCCCTTGAAACCGCCAACGAAAAATTTAAATTCTTTCTCGTAATTATGATGAAATCATAGTTTGCCTGGTGCTTATTAGTTATAACTAAAATATATAAACTTCTATTTTATTTTCCTGAGAAGGCACATAAATTATAACAATTTCATGTTAGTTTTCCATTATAGTGAGGCTGTGCTAATTTTAATATATAACTTAATGGAAAAACGTTTAAACAAAACTTATAGTAACCAGTATATGAAATATTTCAGATGACTAAACGTTTGTTTTGGTAACTTAACATGATTGTGGAGTCAGTTTACAAAAATGAAATATTGCCCTTACAATGTCCAGTATTATAAGTTACTCAGATATTTAAAACAATACAATTTTACTGTATGAAATTTTTTTAGCAGTTTATGTCCTTGGCAGTTATTTTTAATTGAAAGAAATTTTAGAGGACTATTTTATGAGAAAGTGTGAGAAGTAATAATCCTTGATTGGTGTTGTAACGGAAATTGTAGCCAAGGTAGTAGGAGTATCGTAGTACTGTTATCTTGGTTTTTTGTACATGTCGTATTTTCTGAATGCTTGTCGATCTTGAAGTTTGTCAATATACTGGAGATTTTCTAAGAGCTCTTGCTATGTGGTTCGGTTTTCTCTGATTTATGGTGGTTCTCCTTTATACTGCATCAAACATTATTGTTGTCTTGCTTTGGATTTTTCTTAATTGTTTGATTGAATTGTGACTGGCCTTCGTGTTGTCATGGGTGAGGAGTATAGCGAAAGATCTCAAACTACCGGTTTTAATGCTGGGTATTTTTCAGTCTATTCCAGGAGGAAAAGATTTAAGAATTTTTAATAATAAAGTAACTGATTCACCACTTTTTCCTTCCGCGACAGCCCCTCTTTATATCCTACCCCATGCAAGAGTACGTGCAACATATCGATGTTATCCGCATCGGAAAATTCGACTTTCGTTTCTTTCAAAATGGACTGCAGTGTTTCCTTGGATATATGGTCAATCCAATGACAAAAATTCCCAACACAATGCCACTTCTCACAATTTATTCCAAAACTTACTGAGAGGGATGGAAACAAGCAGAGTGGTGCAGGACTCCGCTTTCACAGAGCGGGAGCACTAGAAGGAAATCACACCACTCCATGGCAGTGACCTCCAACACCCCTTCCTTCCATTCCACTCATTTAAGCAACAAGAGTACGGCCAAGAACTTTCAAGCAACACGAGTACGGCCAAGAAATTTCAAGCAACAAGAGTACGGCGAAGAACTTTCAAGCAACACGAGTACGGCCAAGAACTTTCAAGCAACAAAAGTACCGCCAAGAACTTTCAAGCAACAAAAGTACGGCCAAGAACTTTCAAGTAGCAGAGTTTAAATTGCAAAGTACAAACAAATAACACAGTCGCAATAAATTGCAACAATTCAAGAATCCCCTGTGATGAATTGGAATTCAAGATAATTAACCCAAAAAACGGTGATAAATGTTTCAGCTTACTGTTACTTTTCTTTTCCTTTTTCTCCAGGATAATTTTGTTTGTCTATTTTTTCTCGTAAAGGGGCCATATCAAAAATACAAGCATTATAAAACTAGAATACCCAAACAGGTTTTAAAATACATCACAATAATATTGCTCGTAATAAAAATTTCTTAAAGTTACATTTAATAATGGACTTTTGTAGAAATACATAATAAATTAAAATATTGTAACATTGCAAAATTACAGAATACAAAAAATGTTATCTTAAAACTTTTCCTTATGCATGACCTATAACATTTTCTCATGAAGCATTGCAGGATATGCCGTCTGCCTAGTTGTTATGTTCTTATCGTCAGGTTCCTATCTATTCTCTCTCCCAAGACAAATAGAAACCCTTTTACAGTCGGGAAACATGCTGGCCAGGGTATTGAGGAACATCCCAGAAAGATTCGTTGGTTCGAGTCCAGTAACATTCAAATTTGGATGACGTCGAAGGTAGCGTCGGGCGGTTTATATACTCCATCCATACATGTTGGAAGGTGAGCTGTCATAGGTGGGGGGGGGGGGAAGCTTCAAGCCTCCACGCCGGCAGTCTTCGCTCGCCTGACAAGTTACGCAGTCACATCTGTACAAACGCCCACGACAACTTACGACGAACGGGTCACCAGCAAGATATGTCTCAGCTCTCTCGTTCATCCATCCCCGTGTTAGGACGTACAATTTTCTCCGTTGATATTAATGCTGGATGTACGATGTTCCAGGACCGTCACACTACTTGACTGCACGTGATACAGCCACGGGATTGCTCTCTGTTTGTTACTAAATTATGTACAAGCAACTGTGCTATAATCATGAATTATTCAAGTATCCTTTATTCAAGTGTAAGCTGTTGGAGTAGGAATTTATTGAAATTCACGGACATCTAGTGACGTATCATAACAGTAGACGTGGAAGTGTAAAACTGTGTTTAAAATAGACCAATTTATATTTATATATTAATTGGTATACAAGTCGCGTGCGTTGTTGAAATTTCTTTAAGCGTTAAAAGAAATAGTTATATTTGATGTCTTAAGTCAATCTTATGAGCCGACGACTATTCAAAACAAAGCAATTTGGGTTGTTGGCGGGAAACTGTTATTCAGAGTAATGTAAGTTAATACACACACACACACACATATATATATATATATATATATATATATATATATATATATATATATATATAATCGTGTGTATGCACATGTGTACGATTCTATTTGTTTACAAAGGTAAGTTTTTTTAAATGACTTTTTAACGTCTCCCGGATTTCAGGCTGGAAAGTTTAGCAGGGGACAGCTTACAGACTAAAGATGTGTTTAGTGGTCGGTAATATGAACCAATCAGAACACAGAGCAGTAGCATGTTGACGATGAGCATGAAAGGGTTAAAACGTTAATTTAAATGTGCAAATACAGAATACGTGTCTCTGTATGCCTGATCAGCGCATATCGCATAATGTTGTTATTGTAAAGGCGACATAACGCGCTGTATGTGATGTGGGCCGACCTCAGGCAGCAGTAGGCTGTGACTCAGGGCGGCGTCATACATAGCACAGCAGATGCCTCGACCTCCTCGTCTATTATTGAGGGCGGCAAGAGACGAGTCGGTAGCTGACAGCACGTCACAGAGGTAGATCGCCGTGCTGACGACCTCGCTCTGACATTTCGATTAAGCCTGCGCTAGCTGTGTGTTGCTGTGACGAAACTTAACTCAGCTGTCGCCAAGTATACGAGTTTCACTCAACTTCAACTCTAAATACTAAGTGGGAAAAAGACACAACTTCCATAAGACAACAGCTACCACGTTCACTTCCATCGCAAAACAAGTCACTGAATCCGTCAGTATACATGGGACCACGGTCGTCTAGTGGTTAGACTACTCGCCTCCCATCTAGAGAACCGGGTTCGATTCCCAGCGGAGTCGCTCCCGGATTTACGCATATGGAATCGTGCCGGACGATGCTGTTGGTTGGCAAGTTTTCTCGGGGATCTCTCGTTTTCCTCATCCTTTCATTCCGGCGCTGCTCCAAGCACACCTAGTTCACCCTCATCGGCTCTCAAGAACTTGATGTTAAGGACCACCCTTATTTCATCAGTCACACTTCATTCACTTCAGAATTGACTCAGAGTGTGTGTATATATATATGCAGGAACGTAATCGCGTGGTTGATCCTCTAATATACAACTGTCTACATGTTACAATGCAAGTTAACTTGACTGGAACTATAGACGGCGATACACAGTATGTTTCCTGGGTGTAGCTGATTGTAAACCACCATTCTACTGGTCTATATTATGACTGGTTCATATAAGTGATCAACGAAAACAAATACTGTAGCTTATTGGTTGTGATAGCGGAACTGGTTATTTGCAGCTTAAGTATAGCACGTCTCAAATAATTCCCTACTTGCAACAACAGAAACCACAAACTGATGTAATTAAATGGATAAAAGGTATATGCACTGTAACATTATCTGTGAAATCGACGTTTGCGCGAATACGCAAATCTGAGTAAATAAATAGTCTATAAATGATTCTTTTTTGTCAGAGACGGTAAAAAACAATTATCTACGACCCCGTTTTTTTTCTTTTATCATATTAAGTGTATTGGTGGAGAAAAAATACCGTGGTCGACTTACATTTTTTCACGACGGAAACACTGCACACCATCGCGTAGGAGCGATGAGGCACTTGGGTTGTGTAGCAGTGTCACCCGTATCACGCTCTCACGTCTTCATCTTCAACACGCAGTTACATTCTCCTTTTAACGTATTCATTCGCCAATTGGCTGAGGATGAGCAGTACTCTGGGAACGGACCTTGTCACTGATTGGCTACTTCGTGCATATCTAAATGTTCCCTAGTGGCTCGGCTACCTGCTTGCAAGGAAGTTACCCGGCGCTCATTGGCGAACGGCGTCCCGCCGTTTTGTTGGCGAGTGAGACCGTGTGGTTGTTGTGTACGCCTCTAGCTTGGTATAATAAGCAGCTGTCTGCGGTACGGCAGTAAGAGAGTCGGTTGTACCACGCATTCCTGACTCTTCCAATTTCCCGCATTTTCAAGGAAATTTTTAAGCAAGTTTGTACGACAATCGATGTGTACTAAGGAAACACGGAGCTAATCTCCTTAAATTCGTGTACAGAACATGGAAGGTATCTGCATCGTATTGCAGTACGAACAGCGAGTACACACCAAGCTCTCTCCGCCGCTGTAATCAGAAATGTATTGTTTCAGCTATCGTTAGTGCAACCACGCCATATCTTGCAAATGTCCAAGTCATAAGCACTTCAAACACGGCAACATTTACTTCAAACACGGCAACATTTACTTCAAACACGGCAACATTTACTACAAACACAAATAGTTTTGTTTGTCACATTTAATTAAGAATCGCACTTAAGTGACTTACAACGTCAGTGACAGAAGAAACAGACTCCGATACTTTTGCTTTGGCTCATGTTCAAATCTCGCGCCTAAATAAAAAAAATCCTTGAAGGACAGTAAAACACCCGCGTAACATAAGTAATATATCCCCCCTTTTTTTTCACGGAAATTTTTTTTATCAATAAGGACAGAAAAACTATCTAGCAATTAAGAGAGAGGCTCGGCAAATCCATGTAAAATTGTGTGAAATTTACGTTATGTCCGTTATTAATTAAACTTATCCTTAAATTTAACGAGAATTATCGAGACTTTCCACTATCAACATTCCGTAAAACTATAGGAATTCGTTTTAAATTGTCAGCATAATGTCAGTATAACATCGACATAATGTCAGCATAACATCGGCATAATATCAGCATAATGGTGACACTTGCGAGCAGCATGTCGGAGCACCACAGACAAACCAGCCAATAGGAAGTATTCCTCAGAACGCGACAGCAAATTAGACACTAAAACCCATTACAGTGCCTCGCGTGGCCAATCAGGGATTGGGCGCGTCTACATTAAAGAAACCCCGACTTCATTTCACTTATAATACAATCTGTTATTCTGTAACATCGTATATTTATATTCGTTTGATATCTTCTTATGCCTTTTAACTATAGCTTGACGCAATCTACCATTTAATCAACCTTTTAATTTTTAAACCAATCTTTCAATAATTCAATTAATATTTCAGTCTTCCAATTTATTCATCATCAATACGTAAACACGCCGTCTGTTTGTTTAATAGAAACACCATTCATTCTGGACTATCTCCAATTTTTTTTTCTGACTGCATTAATATATTGTACAGTTGCCTCTTTCTACGTTTATACATAGTATTCTTTAATATTCTGCGTGTTGAATATTTAACATCACTACCGACCATACTAAACGACCACCCCAAAAATATCAACAATACCAAACAGTTATAACAATGACCATATGTGTTATACCAACCGACCAGACCAACCCCGACTGTCTAGACCAACCAACATCAATAACGAGAATCCTACAGACTGTCAATACTAGCTGGCCATACACATTGCAGATTATAATGCTATAGTGGGAAAACTCGAAAATCCCATATCAAAGGCTAGACCTCGAAAAACAAAATGGAAATATAAGAACTCAAAAATCTGACTTAAAAAATTAGACCTAAAAGTTCAGACGTCAGGAATTAGACCTCAAATATTTGGGCTCGAATAACAGAGCTCAAATGCAATCTTCGAAGAGATCTCAGACATAAAAGAGACCTCAAACGTACTCAGTCAACTTAAAATGACCCTAGAAAAACTTATTCTTCGGATTTATTCATAACTTATGTTGTGATCATGCTCATGTTAATTGTTACCTAAAATAAACACGCTCTACTGTATACAGTACATAACTAAGAGTTGTGTAAAGTTGAGAGATTTTGATGACTCTAACATCGAGATCTTGAGAGCTGATGGGTGTGAAATATGGTGAGAATGGAGCAGCGCTGGAATAAAAAGGTGGAGGAAACGGAATGTCCCCGAGGAAACCCGCCGACCAGCAGTATCATCCGGCACGATTCCCACTTTCGAAAATGCGGGAGTGACCCGGCCGGTATTTGAACTTGGTGGCCTTTGTTTGGAGGCGAGCAGGCTAACTGATCAGCCACCGCGGCTCATTCATTAAACAATAGAGTGAGTGAGTGAAGAGATTTTGGTGGCTCTTCACATCGAGGTCTTGAGAGCCGAGTAAGACCATAGAGAAAAGTTCAAGACATTAAACACCCACTACTGTGTGCACATATATTTATTGTTCTACTTATCGCTCACACTTGAATTCTTCATGTCTCTGGTGCTTGCAGATCATGGATAGTACCTACTTGTCTTAGTTGTTATAATCCGTGTCCTTCAATTCACAGTTGATTAAAGATATATCGTTAATGTGCGACACTGGCCGGGTCAGTCCCGGATTTTCGCAAGTGGGACGATGCAGCTGGTCGGCGGGTTTTCTTAAGGTCTCCCGTTTCTCCCGCCCTTGCATTCCAGCGTTGTTCCATTCTCACCTCACTTCTCCTTCATCGGCTTTCAAGACTCAATTCTTAAGAGCAGCTGAAATCTCTCAACTCAACTCAACAACTTAATGTGCGAGGTATCTCCACCTGTTAACAAGTGATAACAAGTGTTTATCAACAAGTTCATTCGGGTCTTCGGGAGCTATGTAGTCAGTGGTATTATCTTTTTATACCTTGTTCATGTCCCTCGATGCAGCGTACATGGCGGGGGTAGGCTATGTTCAACAGCATCGAGAACATGGCGGGGGTAGGCTATGTTCAACAGCATCGCCATAGTCTTGATCGCCAACACTTTCTTCATTATCGTCTTCATCACCTTTCTCTTTTTCAGTACTGAGTTTCATTTTCTTGGCACTTCTATTTCATTTATTGGCATAGATTTACTCGTTAACTCCCAGTACGATTGTCCATACTCTCAGTGGATCGGGGGCGTAAATATTTTATACTTTTAAAATGAATTCATTTGACGTTAAATGGAAGTCCAGAATATATAGAGATCGACAGTGTAAAGTGTTTGATGAATATTAGTTTTATGGTCATTAATCGTTATGGTAAGTGTTGGTCACGACTTAGCGTAACTTTTCCATTCCAGCTGCGTAAATTTTAAAATTATAGGTTTAAAGTGTAATGAAATATATGATTATCGGTACTCGAGTGAAGATATAAATGGGCAGTGTCTAGGGTTTGTACTTTTATACATTTTTTATGTGAATTAATTGATTTGGTAACTGTAATGCACCGCATAAAATTTATATGGTGCTAAAGAGAAATGAAACGTATGGAATTTGGCGCAGCGAGGAATAGTAAATGATACATTGTAAAACATTTGCAATTTCACGAATTAGGTTCATCTTGAATACATTTGATAATTTGATAACCACTGGTAGAGACGTTTTTTGGGCTATTATCATCCTCAATGGATGCAAGTTAATGTCGTGGATATTTTCTGCTCTTAAATTTGTGTTTGAAACAGCTATCCATCTTATCAAAAAGGAGTTATAATTATTTTCTCTGAGTAAATAATTTATGTATTGGCCAAGTGTGTAGTGGCCTGGTAGAGCAAAATCAGAGTACTTAATTATAATTCATGGTTTCCTTCAAACTTATTAAAAATATCGGCTGAGTGGTCGATACTTTCAAGGTCTCGTGATATCACAAGCTTTATTGAACGTGGATTAAGAACAAATAATCTGAGTGTACTGGAGCCGAATAAGTTTCGGTAGGATTTTGAGAAGTAGCCTGTGTAATTAATACTTTCAACACCGTCAACATGACGTTTCATGGACGTGGCTCTTAGTTACCAATAATTATCTGAAATTCTTCAGACTTGTGATTGTAGAGGAAGATACCCTTTTGGTCTGATGTATTTTCATAAATGTTAATGAATATATTGGAGTGCTATAGCAAGAAATTGCTTAGAAATTCCTCACTTGTGTAATCCGAAGCAGTACCTGAGTCAATGTGTAGCAGTCAAATTTCATTGTGAAGGCTTTTATGGGCAACTACGTATGAAAATTGAATTTTGTCGATCTTTTAAGCCAAGCTGTTGTTAACGGTAACTGTATGCCCTATATTTAATTTCTATATTTTTAATATTTCCTTGTATGAAGTGAACTTAAGAGACCTGGTAGTGATACACTGTTATCTCTGTGTTCCGAAGTTTTGAAAAGAATAGTAAAAATAAATAAAGACATTGACTCTTTGATAATGAGTGTGCCCGTGTCCAGGTACAATATTTACGCGAATACTTGACTCCAATGCCCTTAGATATACGTGCAGTTTTCCTTTAGTTATTGCTCTCGTGTCTTTGCCGGAGACAATTCATTGCCTGACTGCACCAATCACGATTAAGTAACTCCGACACTCAGTGTCTGTTATTCGTGGGCAGACACCTGCAGCGGGTGACATTTAAAATCATGCAATCACAAAAATTGGATATTAGGTCTAATGTTTTGGAGTATAAGTTGCCCTGAAATCTTTTCGCGAAAAATGGTTGGTCCTAGCTCATACAAACGGACACCCGAATTTCGCGAAAAGATTTCACAATCAGTTGTATTTCATAACACTTTATCTTAGATGCACTTTCGTGATTGGATGGTTTCGGTCCAACGCGTATTACAGACTCCAAAGTATTGAAGTTATCTGATTGTGATTGGCCAGTCAAGTCGGAAAAGAACTTCTCACAAAAATACGCCGTCAATAAGTAAAACAAAACTGCTGGTATGGCCGTACGGTATTGAAATATAGCTTGTGCGGAAATCTTTACGCGAAATTCTGGTGTCCCTCTTCATACAGTATGCCCTTCACGATTGGATGATTTTAACTCCTGCCGATTTTAAGGCCTGCAAGCAAATCACAGGTGTTCAGTATGTAATGCAGTACTCTAATTCTGATCGGCCCATTCAAGTACTGAAATATGTTCTCCCAAAGACATTCAGACACTAATAGAAGGAAAACTGAATTTGTGCACATATGATATCAAAATCTAGCCTGTATGAAAATTTTTTCGTGAATATTCGGTGTCCCTATCCTTACATGATAAAACAGTTGAATAAAATTACTAGCCTACCTCCTATTTAAGATTTTAATAAAGGGAAGATAAATGTATATTTTAAAATTAAAATTATATTCAAAAGATTTTGAAGATATGTTTAACAATAAATGCTGTGAAGACCATTAGCATAAATAAAAATGTTCTTGTAAGATGGCGACCTTAGTAATATTTTTAATAATGTACCGTATCAACAGAACCACTCGTGCGGTTATAGCAGAGCAGAATAGATGTATTTTTTCTAATGTTATTCTTGGTGACTTTATATTAATTGTTGTTCAAATGAAGTTTACAGCATCTAAGATTGATGAAATCCCTGCTATGTGAAGTGAAAAAATACTTAAATCTACTGATATTCTTGTATCTCCTGTTAAACCTGCTAGTGGAGTGTATAGTGTTCATCCTGTACCTGTTCCTGTAACAACTATTCTTCTTATAATTAGTAGTGTTAATGAGGGGGGTAATAATCAGAATCTTATATTATTTATACGCGGAAATGCTATATCCAATTATAATTGGGAGTAATCAATTACCAAAACCTCCAATTATAATTAGTATAACTAAAAAAAATTATTACAAAAGCGTGAGCTGTTACAATGGTATTATAAATTGGTCATTACCAATAATAGATCCCGGTCTTCCTAGTTCTATTCGAATTAATATTATTATTGATAATCCAATTATTCCTGATAAAATTCCTAAGATGAAATATAAGGTGCCAATATCTTTGTAATTAGTTGAAAAGAATCATCGTTTCATTAGTAAGGGGGCTGAGATTTTATAGGCAATAAATTGTAAATTTATTTACAGGTTAAACCTCTTTACTATTGGTTTTATATTCATTTAATGATTTTAAATTGCAAATTTAAAGTTGTATTATATACTAGGGCTTAAAGATATTACTTTATTTATAACTTTGAAGGTTAATAGTTTAATTTAACTTAAATCCTTAATTAATTCTTATTACCATAGTCATGGTAAATAATCCTATTATTGTTATAATCGTGATGGGTATTATTAATTTATAATTTATAATAAAAATTATTTTATTTCACTTTGGTTCTGAATTTGTAAATATAAGTGCTGTATATATTATCCGTAAGTAGTAATAAATTGTGATTAAAGTTAATATAACTATTGTACTTATAATTATTAATTCATTTATGTTTATTGATGATTGGATTACTATTCATTTAGGTAAAAATCCTAATATAGGGGGAAGGCCTCTGATAGATAATATGTTCATTAATAGAATAAATTTTATATATATAGATTCATTTATTCATATTAGTTGGTTCATGTGAAAAATTTTATGGATATTTATTGAAAGTGCTATTATTATTGTTATTAACGTGTATATAATGAATTATAGTAATCATAAGATTTCTCTTATTATTATTGCTGCTAATATTCACCCATTATTTCTAATGGATGAATAAGCTATTAATTTAAGAAGGGGTGTTTGATTTAAACCCCCTACAGCTCCAATAATAATAGATAATACTATTGCAGTGATATTAATTATATTAATTTTAATTACTATTGATATTATTATTAATGGTGTAATTTTTTGTCATGTTATTAAGATAAGACATTTATTTCAATTTAATCCTTCTATTATTTTTGGTATTCAAAAATGAATTGGTGAGATTCCTCTTTTGATTATTAAAGATCTTATTAATAATATTTATCTTATTCTTTCAATATAAAGGTTAATTTTTTGATTATTAATTATTACTATAATAACTGATATTAGAAGTAATATTGAGGCAATAGTTTGAACTAAAAAATAAGTTAAAGCGGATTCTTTAGAATTTATGTTTTTTGTTCTATAATTAAAGGTAGGAATGATATTATATTAATTTCTATTCCTATTCAAACCATGAACCATGAATTTGATGAAATTGAGAAACTAACTCTTATAATTATAATTATTCTAAATATAATATTTTATGACTTATTTATGATTAGAAAAAGGATAATACTCCATTGATGAGGTATGAACCCATTAGCTTATTTTAGCTTATTTTTCTATATTTTGGTGTATGGTGCATAAAAGTTTTTTATTTTTTAGGTAATAGTTTAATTCTATTAAATATAATGGAAATAATATATTTTTACATTTTTTATTTCATCAAAATAATATTTTAATCAAGCATTCCATTTAATATTCTGGAGAGCGTTCTAAGTGCACGTTAATAAAACCTGTTATATATAAGGGTGGACAGATGAGGGTGGATATGTAAGGGTGGACAGTTAAGGGTGGACAAGTAAGGGTGGACCGGTAAGGGTAGACAGGTAAGGGTTGATAAGTAAGGGTGGACAGGTAAGGGTGGATAAATAAGGGTGGACCGGCAAGGGTGGACAGGTAAGGGTGGATAAGTAAGGGTGGACAGGTAAGGGTGGACAGGTAAGGGTGGATAAGTAATGGTGGACAGGTAAGGGTCGACAGGCAAGGGTGGACAGATGAGGGTGGATATGTAAGGGTGGACAGATAAGGGTGGATAAGTAAGGGTGGACAGGTAAGGGTGGATAAGTAAGGGTGGACAGGTAAGGGTGTATAAGTAAGGGTGGACAGGTAAGGTTGGATAAGTAATGGTGGACAGGTAAGGGTGGACAGGCAAGGGTGGATAAGTAAGGGTGGACAGGTAAGAGTAGTTTAGTATGGGTGGACAGGTGAGGGTGAACAGGTGAGGGTGGACAGGTAAGGGTGGATAAGTACGGGTGGACATGTAAGGGTGGATAGGTAAGGGTGGATAGGTAAGGGTGGATATGTAAGGGTGGAAAGGTAAGGGTGGATAAGTACGGGTGGACAGGTAAGGGTGGACAGGTGGGTAAAACCACTGAAGCCCGCACACTTTCATTGCTGTAAGAATGGCGGTTAACAAAATAACAAAGGAGATATCTAAGAGGTGTTAAGATGAGAGATTTTGGCACCTCTTAACAATGAGGTTTTGAGAACCGATGTGGGTGTAATTAGGTGAGAATGGAGCAGCGCCGGAATGCATAGATTGTTGAGGGAGGGGGGGGGGCGGGGGTTCCCTGAGAAAACCCTTCGACCAGCGGCATCGTCCGGCACGATTTGAGGTTTTGCGAAAATCCGGGAGTCACTCAGCCGGGGATTGAACCGAGTTTACCTAGATGGGAGGCAAGGTGTCTAATCGCTCAGCCACCGTCGCCCCCGCAACTAAGAGTAAATACTATCAGTACGCATGATTGAAGTTTAACAGTCGTGGCACATGAATAACGCGAAGAATAAAAGCATTGATAAATTTACAATAAACCTGGTTAGAATTGAACTTTTATTTAATATGCTATTTACCAGAATTGGGCCGCGGTGGTGTAGTGGTTAGACTACTCACTTCCCAGCTTTGCGAACCTAGCGGTGTCGCTCCCGGGATTTTCGAATGTGGGAATCGAGTCGGGCGATACCACTGGTCTCGGGAACTCCCGTTTTCCCCGCCTTTGCATTCCGGCGCTGCTCCAAACTCACCTCACTTCACCCTTTTCGGTTCTCAAGACCTCGTTGTTAAGAGACGCTCTCCACTTATTTCTAGAAGCCGTGGATACGTTTGAAATGCTATGCCGAATGTTTAAGTTCAAGCATTTTCTCAGGGCAGCCGATATTCTCAGACTTCCTAGCAGCTCCCTTTACAAATATTCGATTCCCACGAAAGCCACCACCAACCCTCCAGACCACCACCGCAGTACAGTGTGGTGTGTAGTGTATACTACACCAGTAGGACAGAGTGGTGTGTAGTGTGGTATACACCAGTAGGACAGAGTGGAGTCTAGTGTGTACACCAGTAGGACATAGTGGTGTGTAGTGTGGTGTACACCAGTAGTAAACTGTGGTGTATACCAGTAGGGCAGAGTGGTGTGTAGTTTGGTGTACACCAGCAGGACAGAGTGGTGTGTAGTGTGGTGTACACCAGTAGGACAGAGTTGTGTATAGTGTGGGGTATACCAGTAGGACAGAGTGCGGCGTACACCAGTAGTACATTGTAGTTTGTTGTGTGGCGTACACCAGTAGTACAGTGCGGTGTACACCAGTAGGACAGTATGGTGTACAGCAGTAGGACAGTGTGGTGTACACCAGTAGGACAGTGTGGTGTACACCAGTAGTACAAAATGGTGTGTATTGTGTTGTACATCAGTAGGAGAGACTGGTGTGTAGTGTGGTGTAAACCAGTAGGACTGACTGCTGTGTAGTGAGGTGTACATCAGTAGGACAGATTGGTAAGTAGTGTGGGGGATACCAGTAGTACAGAGCGTGGCGTACACCAGTAGTACAGTGCGGTGTACACCAGTAGGACAGTGTGGTGTGTAGTGTGGTGTACACCAGTAGGACAGACTGGTCTGTAGTGTGGTGTACACCAGTAGGACAGCCTGGTGTGTAGTTTGGTGTACACCAGTAGGACAGAGTTGTATATAGTGTGGTGTACACCAATAGGACAGAGTTGTGTCTAGTGTGTTGTACACCAGTTGGACAGAGTGGTGTGTATTTTGGGGTACACCAGTAGGACAGAGTGGTGTGTAGTGTGGAGTACACCAGTAGGACAGTGCATGGTAGAAACCAACAGAACTGGCGTTCCTGCACTCGTGGATATAAAAATACTAATTTTGTTTTGTATGGAATGTCTGTCAAGTTGTACCGGCATCAAAGTGTCAGTAGGGATTTGAACGCAAAATTCTAAGATATGAACCACTTAAACTTCCTCCGCCATGGAGATTCTCTATATTACGGACTTGTTGAAGCATCACTGCACACAGCAAAAATATTGTATACAAATGTTTGTATCGCTGATTTGTTACGAGAAACTCTGGAGCGGAATTTGTGTCTGCTGGCAGTTGCGTGCATGTCGGCTGCACTGCCAACTGGATAATAAACTAATCAAACAAGCTAAATGTGAAGCCCGTGGCAGAATAGGCGCTTGGTTTTTGAGGGTGATGTAACGAGTTGGAGTACCTTCAACTTTTGCCATCAACCGACCAATCAGAGAGCGTTTTCTAGGGTGGAGAAGCTTTGAAATGGTGGATACGAATTGTGGAAATAAAGGTATTTATATCAATAGTATAATACATTCTGTTACTCTGAAATCAGAAATATTTATATTAAAACTCGCATGTACAATAACATAATAGCTAAAGCAAAACGTTTGAATATATTGTTTTGCAGGCTTTCACGACGCGATTGCTTGATTGAGGACTAAAAAAAATTATCGAGGTAAATATTATTGTTCTTATAAAAATTATTACCTTCAATTTTAATAATAAATGACCAAATTTAAAAAATATTACAGCTTGCTATAGTATAGGTACGTCAATAAAAACTTAATGATATCAGAAATAAAATTATCGTTGGCTTAACTGTAACAATTCAAATTCCAACAACATCCAATCATAATAATTCTTACATCTTTCTTAAGATTTACTACGATCTGTTGGTACAGCCACGAACAATTAACAACAGTGCCAACCCTGACGATTTTGCCATGGAACAGATCGCACACCAACCCATAAACGCTTATACCAATGGCCACCATCACGACCAACAGCCTATTGTGGCAGGGGCTTAAAACTTGATCGCTAGAGTAGCAGTCGAAGGTAGAAGAAGAACTGCGAGTGCAGGAAAGTCAATACAGTATGCTGCCTCTCGAGAGTGTGTACAACAGTCCACATGAAACTAACATTAATTGACGGATTCAGGTGTGCAAAGTAATGTTGTCATGCGTGCTGTGCTTAAGTCGACACAACACTTGATCGCTAGAGAAGCAGTCGAATGTAGAAGAAGAACTGCGAGTGCAGGAAAGTCAATACAGTATGCTTCCTCTCGAGAGTGTGTACAACAGTCCACATGAGATTAACATTAATTGACGGATTCAGGTGTGAAAAGTAATGTTGTCATGCGTGCTGTGCTTAAGTCGACACAACACTTGTTTCGTTGTCACAGCCAATGAGTTGCAGGCTATACAATGCCGGTCAAAATTTTAAGACCAAAATTAAAAAAAACATGGGATTACACGTAGAACCTTAACTTTTTCTGCAAAAGTCGTTATATTTTTTCCCCGTATTTTACGCATATAAAAGTATAGTTCCTAAAATTTCATAGGGTTAAGCTACGCAGTTTGAATATTATGAATTTTGCAATATTGCAATGTAACAACAAAATACCTACACTTTTCTACATAAAAAAATTGCGTGTTACAAGTTGCTGCAGATATTATCACAAATATTTGTTGGTAAATGTAGTAATAAATAAATATTACAGCATTTCTGAGGAACTTTCATGATAGTTCCAAAATGACTATTACATTTACCAAAAAATATTTGTGATCATATCTGCAAGATCTGGTAACACGCGAATTTTTTTATTTAGGTCAGTGTAGGTATTTGGGGTTAAATTGCAATATTGAAAAATTCATAACACATAAACTGCATAGCTTAACCAAATGACATTTGAGGAAATATGTTCTTTAATGCCTAATATATAGAAAAACATTGAAACGGTTCTTGCAGCAAAAGTTTAGGTTCTACATGCAATCCCATGTTTTATCACTGCGGTCTTAAAATTTGACTGGTAATGTATTGATATTCATAATAACTTCTCTGCACTGACTGTATATTTTGTTGCCTATCTTACTACCTGATGACATTTTATTAAAAACTGAAGATTACAGCTGCTTTCGGCAGAATCCTGATTTTAAATTGAGGACAATCTGGTCTTTTATTGTACGGCCAGTCTTTCTAAGTACAAACACTGGGACTATAAACTCCAGTCTACATGGAAGGAACAACAATACGGCAATACAAATTAGTCAGCACTGTGCAACGACTTATGGTTAGGGACAGGTGGTTTTGGCGAAAAGATTTCAAGACCAGTCGTGCTCCACAACATTTTAGTTCATATGCACTTTCATGGTTGGGTGATTTTAAATGTCACGTGCCTCAAGTGTCTGTTAGCTAATCACGGAAGTTCAGTATCGGATTACTTTATTACGACTGGCCCAGTCTAATAAGAACATGTCTTGTCACGTAGACACACGGTCAATAACCAAAGGAAGAAGTGTTTGGGGACCTAGGATATTGAACTCTAGCATGGCCACAAATACCATAGCGAAAAATACCCGTCCCTTCTTATGGTCACTGCGACACCTGACATCCACAGCCGAGCGCTTTATCTCATTCTGGAGAAGGGGAGAGTAATGGGAGGATGATAATAGTATGACCAATGCATGCCTCTGTCGTAGATGTATCACGTTTCTATATTCTGATATATAGCAGTCTATGTTGGAGATGTAGTAGTCTATGTTGGAGATGTAGTAGTCTATATTGGAGATGTAGTAGTCTATGTTGGAGATGTAGTAGTCTATGTTGGAGATGTAGTAGTCTATATTGGAGATGTAGTAGTCTATGTTGGAGATGTAGTAGTCTATGTTGGAGATGTAGCAGTCTATGTTGGAGATGCAGTAGTCTATATTGGAGATGTAGTAATCTATATTGGAGATGTAGTAGTCTATGTTGGAGATGTAGCAGTCTATGTTGGAGATGTAGTAGTCTATGTTGGAGATGTAGCAGTCTATGTTGAAGGACATGACAATAATGTTTCCATTGCGCATACCGTCAAGAAAGTACCATTACGACAACGTCTGTAACGTGTAGTCTGTTCGTAGGTAAAGCTATTGGCCACACGTTTAACAGTTTCGTCTAAAAAAGAAGCGTTTCCCTAGCGCACTACAGCGCATTGAAAGTGCTACGTAGAGACCGCCTTAACACTTACAAACATAATGCCCAAGGGTTACGAGGGCTGCACTTGAAACAGGAGTTTTCTCAGTCAGTGGAAATATAATTATTATGTATGTCAATTCATTGTTTCGTTAATGTTTGGCAGGGTTTCATAAGAACATAAGCTCATATCAACATAATCGTGAAAATATGAACAATATAGACTTCATTACCTGTTACATATGCAGGGATGTTTGATTAGGAGACAATTAAATATGCACTCCATGGCTTACAGCCAGCCATTAATAAACTTTATGCTATCGAGTAAGCGTGTCAAATGAGCAGCGGAACAATTTGGCGGTCGAAAGTGAAAAAGCAGAGACGAGCAGTAATGAGTGGCGATCGTATTGTGGATATAAGTGACGAAATTGTAGTTTTTCTTAGATGCCAGTAAACTAGTACAGAGCATTAAATGTTGCGTCAATTGTAAGAAGATATACAACCAATATTTCCTCGTCTAATTAATCACACAAAATAGTTTTTTGTTAGTCAGAATTTTTATATTTGGCGTTTTGGAAAGTAAGGCCTATTGTAACGTTGGAAGTAAAAAGAGAAGAAAAAAATCCTGAGTTAGTAATCTTCTCTACGACACAGAAACGTGCAAAAACGTCACTGCTGCAGCTGCACACGGCATATGCCTTTAAAGTGATATATTATTTAGCCCACAACACGATGACGACACAAGCAAATGGACTTCTTTATAGATTATAGACATACTAATTGGCTGTTTACGGCAAAGTGAGCTCTTTTCAGGACCTAGTTAGTGTTTCCGTTCAGACATGTTAAATTCTTTTAATATATTTTTAAAAAAATGTTGCTATGTAGGTAATAAACACAGTGTATTTATTCCACTGCACACAAACGTTAACGACTATAATATAAATGTTTATTGGCAATTATTACAAATGAGAGAGCTTTAAAAAAATAAATAAAACAAGTTGCATACAAGCGCTAAAATATATTTCCGCTTCGTGACTTGTGTTGTATCATTTGTATTCAATTATACACCTAGTTATATGCTTCGTGACTTGTGTTGTATTATTTGTATTCAATTATACACCTAGTTATATGCTTCGTGACTTGTGTTGTATTATTTGTATTCAATTATACACCTAGTTATATGCTTTGTCTTACAATGACAAAAACAGAAGAAGCCCTGGTGGCGCAGCGGCTAGAGCGCTCACATCCCAAAAGGGCGAAACGGGTTCGATTCCTGCGGGGCCGCTCCCAGACTTTCACACGTGGGAATCGTGCTGGCCGATGCCGTTGGTGTGCGGGTTTTCTCGGGGATTTCCCGTTTCCCCAGCTCTTGCATTCCGGCGCTGCTACGTAATTATCTTACTTCATCCTCATCGGTAATGTGTGGCGGTGTAGGGCGTGTCCTTCGGCAGTTGTACGGTGGAAAAGCCGAACTGGATACGAAGGGAAGCAATATGGTGACAGTGCTGTGGAAAAAAACCCATTTTACGTATTGAAAAAATGGCAGCGTATACAGTTATTAGACGTTGCAACAGATATGTGTCATGGCCTCTATCGAGCGAGATTAAGTAGTAGAAGTTTCTGTAATCATTTTGTTGAGGTCCCCGGTTCAATTCCTATTCCGGACATTGTGGTCTCGTGATACCATGGATTGCCGGAGTCTCGAAAGGCATGGGACCTTGATACAGGCCTTGTCCGTCTATTTCACAGTTTCCGCTTCACTCCATCTCTTAACACATTACTGTAGAAAAGAAGTGAAGCGCTTCCTATCTACCGCCTTGACTAGAGGTGTTCGAGTTCCGCGAATTAATCCTTTGACAAAAACACATAATTTTTTTTCACATGTTGTAAAAAAGGACGTTTATTGCGGAACAGTACTTCGGAATTTCTTATAACAACTGACACTTTGGAATCTATTAGAAGGGTTTCAGTATATTCATGACATAAGAAGCAAGCAAATATCAACTTATATGTATCAGCAGCACCTAATAGCATTCAGGGAGGAAAGGCGGCTGTTGTACTGGTGCTTGATTCTTGACCTCGCACAACACCAAACATGAGTTCACCAAGTGTGCAACATGCCAGAAGTGAACAACCGTACTCAGTTTATGATAAATGGTTAATTTGTTAGCAGCCTGGTCTTCTTAGTTCTTCTCACATTCGAGCCAGAAATCTTTACACATTGTCTGCTGACTTGGTGAGCAACTTCTCTGTATTCTATTTGGTTGCACGTGATACAGTCACATTTCTTCCTTTGTATTACATGCAAAGTAATCGTCCAGAGAGTCCAAAAACAACTGTGCTACAATCATGAAAGGAACACACAAGTATAACTTCTACAATTATAACCTGTCACATAATGAATGTGTGGAATTAACAGACTTCTAACCATGACCACTGCCCGTGCGTTTACTTTTGACTAGGTACAGGCTGTTCACAGTAAAGTGAGAACTTTTGAGGTCTTAGTTACTTTTTTCTTATCAGTCATTTCTGATCCTTCCACCAATTAATAATATAAACTTCGCCATGCAGGTAATAAGCATAGTGTATATATTTCACCGGACTCGAATGATAACGTCTAACGATACAATCAAATTCACTATTATTTCAAGTGAGAGGGCTATAGAAATGTTAATATTACCGTGAATATAATATATCACAGCATAACTTCCTTTTCGTGAAGGAATGGAGAACGTAACGCAGACTCACGCTCTGCACCCCACACACAGAAATACACTTGCAATATGTCTTATAACACAGAAATACACTTACAGTATGTCTTACAACACAGAAATACACTTGCAGTGTGTCTTATAACACAGTAATACACTTGCAGTATGTCTTATAACACAGAAATACACTTGCAGTATGTCTTATAACACAGAAATACACTTACAGTATGTCTTACAACACAGAAATACACTTGCAGTATGTCTTATAACACAGAAATACACTTGCAGTATGTGTTGCAACGAACATGAGTTTACTGACAAGAGTGAGTACAGTGTGTTGTTATGCTGGCATGAAGCACTGCTTGCATGCAATGCATGTAAGTTGTTGCGGTCCCACGCTATGCTTTAAGCACGTCTTCCAGCTTCTGTCAAGTTGGTGCTGTTCCACAAGATCATTTTGTTTAAGGGAAACTAAGCAAAAAAAAGACATGGCAACAAAAGTGGAGAGGAAACGTTTGACTCGGCTCTTAACATAGAGGCGTTGAGAGCCGATTAGGCCGAAGCGAGTTGAAGATGGAGAAGTGCAGGAATGCATCAGCGGGGGAAACGGGATATCCCGAGAAAACCTGCCAACCAAAGGCGTCGTCCGGCCTCGCAACCAACGAAACCAGAACATTCTCTGGTGCCGTGACGTTATTAACTTGAGAACTGTCATCTGGGTATAGATGAGAGTTCAGGAAGAAGTAAGACAGCATACTAGTATATGATAGTTTGACGTGTGTCGTACCTCCACTCATACAACAAGTTCCTCAGCACTTTGCACCCTGTGTGATAGGAGGGTGGGTTCTGCCTGTGACATGGACAAGTGACCTCTGCTATAGTATGTGGAGGGCTGTGGAGACTAACTTGGTACCGTTTTACAATGCGGAATGGAAGTTTCTCTAGTAAATGCGAATCTATTCTGCCGTGCACTATAAATACGTTTTGGAAGTCTTCTCTTGCAGCGATATTCCAGTAACCAATTATTCCCTTGGAATGAAGTTTATGGTACAGGTTAGAAGGGAAGGTTCGACTAAGAATTTATAAATAGAGAACTCAATTTAGGATTTATAATATAAAGCACTCTGGCAGACTCTAACAAGAGGTGGGGCATATGGGTAACGCTTGAAAAGATGTACGTATATCTTTGAAGTGAGATATGTACGGAGTACTCTCTAAATTTGAATCTGTGGGAAACCCCTGATTCGCAGTGAAATTCAACTACTCTAATCAGTGAAATTGGCCCGACTTAGAATCCGTGGAATACCACTGATTGTTTCAGTGAAAAAATTTTGCTGATTGAAACAGTGACGTGAAATAATTTCACTGATTGACTACATGACGGCCGAATGCGGTGGCGAATTAAATATTACTTTTACTGAATGTAGGCAAATAATTACACGAAATAAACATATTTACGACAGATTGCTTTATACATATATTGAGCAATTATCCATAATTTAAAAAAGTAAAAAATGTTTTGCAGGCGGCCGGGCTTAAACTAACGCACCCTTCGACTCGAGGCTGCCACCTTGTATCCCCCCCCCCCCTCAATAGGCAGCGTAGTGGCATTTTTGACGTTGGAGAAGTTCTAGTGAGACCCGACTTGCCGACAAATTCTCAGTACGACAAGCGAACTGAAAATCTGCCGCGTCCGAGGGACCGGGGCGCGAACCCGCGACCCTCCGACTACTAGTCGGCCACCCTACCCGCGAACCCGCGACCCTCCTACTACAAGTCGGCCACCCTACCCGCGAACCCGCGACCCTCCGACTACAAGACGGTTTCCCTACCCGAGAACCCGCGACCCTCCTACTACAAGTCGGCCACCCTACCCGCGAACCCGCGACCCTCCGACTACAAGTCGGCCACCCTACCCGCGAACCCGCGACCCTCCGACTACAAGTCGGCCACCCTACCCGCGAACCCGCGACCCTCCTACTACAAGTCGGCCACCCTACCCGCGAACACGCAACCCTCCTACTACAAGTCGGCCACCCTACCCGCGAACCCGTGACCCTCCGACTACAAGATGGCCACCATACACGCGAACCCGCGACCCTCCTACTACAAGTCGGCCACCCTACGCGCGAACCCGCGACCCTCCGACTACAAGTCGGCCACCCTACCCGTGAACCCGTGACCCTCCGACTACAACAATGGCCACCCTACACGCGAACCCGCGACCCTCCTACTACAAGTCGGCCACCCTACCACTGATCTATGAGGGCAGGTTCCATCTAAGCTACCAAGCCAAGTTGAAATTGCAAGAGGAAAATGTATTTCTCATACTTCCACTGCAAAATCGTGTAGTTTGAGGTTGTCTGCTAATGTGTTTCGTGTTTGGTTTTTTGCTACCTTAAATATAGTTAAAAAGTATACTATATATGAGTGTACACTCTTCACTACATTAAATGCAGTTTAAACCCTCAAACAGAGCGCTGTGACTATTACATGGAATCCAAATGAAAGACGTTAAAAAGGAATGAAAGACCGTGTGTTCATATTACCTCGTAAAATGGCATTTTGAAAGACGAAGCACATTTAGAAAGTTTTATTAATTCATTCGTTGTTACTTCACTTGATAGACGTTGTTTAAGTATAATTTTTAAACGATGTTTGGCGGCCATTTTCACATGCCGGAGCAAGTTGCTCAGATGTTTCACTGGTCCATCAGACAAAAAATAAACCGCTGAGAAAACAGTGGGGAAAATTACTGAAGAATTAGTGGGAAATGTCACTGACTCAATAAGTGAAGGAAATATGACATTTTTTTCACTGGTTCATCAGTTAAATTCACTGAAGTGACTGTTGTATAAGTCTGATAGGTTTGACTGATTGAAACAGTGAAATTCCAACTGATTCAGATTTAATAGTGTAGCGACATAATTCAAATGCAAGTGAACTGGAATCACCGTTTATCGCCAACGTCCGCCAGGTTCCCCACAAGTCCGAATACGCGTTTGTGAGAGGCGAGTGCACTATCAAGCGTAGAGAAATTATCGCCATTATAGACCTTAGGAAATTTCTCGAACTCATTTGAGGACAAGTTTAAACTTCAGCAACATTTACGTTCGCGTTCCTATCTCTATTACACCAATCCCCCGGAACGCTTTCGACCAATAACGAACGTGCAAGGTAAACAAGAGCCGAATGCCATGATACCTGCTCCGGATTTAAACTGGACCTTCAACCAATGAACGTCCAACAGAGTTCCAAGTGTACTATATACCGTGCAGTCTAGCTTGCTCCCGAATGAATAATCGAAATTTCAGCGGTTTTTAAACATTATTAAACAAACATACATAAATAGAAGCTGTGTCCCGTTATAATCCGTTCCGACCATTCAAAGTGATGAAGCGTGGACGATGCCAATAACAAACTCATGTATACAAGGATCTCAGCACATTTTGCTACGCATTCACACGGCCCGTGCCACGCATGTTTCCAGCTCTTTACACGTTTCCCGCAATTGTTGAAGCATTTTACTGTGCAGCTTGGAGGCTTGCCGTTTCTACGCGAACAGTATTATAACAGTCTATCAGAAACAAAAAGAACATTCAAAGTGATGAAGCGTGGACGATGCCAATAACAAACTCATGTATACAAGGATCTCAGCACATTTTGCTACGCATTCACACGGCCCGTGCCACGCATGTTTCCAGCTCTTTACACGTTTCCCGCAATTGTTGAAGCATTTTACTGTGCAGCTTGGAGGCTTGCCGTTTCTACGCGAACAGTATTATAACAGTCTATCAGAAACAAAAAGAACATTCAAAGTGATGAAGCGTGGACGATGCCAATAACAAACTCATGTATACAAGGATCTCAGCACATTTTGCTACGCATTCACACGGCCCGTGCCACGCATGTTTCCAGCTCTTTACACGTTTCCCGCAATTGTTGAAGCATTTTACTGTGCAGCTTGGAGGCTTGCCGTTTCTACGCGAACAGTATTATAACAGTCTATCAGAAACAAAAAGAACATTCAAAGTGATGAAGCGTGGACGATGCCAATAACAAACTCATGTATACAAGGATCTCAGCACATTTTGCTACGCATTCACACGGCCCGTGCCACGCATGTTTCCAGCTCTTTACACGTTTCCCGCAATTGTTGAAGCATTTTACTGTGCAGCTTGGAGGCTTGCCGTTTCTACGCGAACAGTATTATAACAGTCTATCAGAAACAAAAAGAACATTCAAAGTGATGAAGCGTGGACGATGCCAATAACAAACTCATGTATACAAGGATCTCAGCACATTTTGCTACGCATTCACACGGCCCGTGCCACGCATGTTTCCAGCTCTTTACACGTTTCCCGCAATTGTTGAAGCATTTTACTGTGCAGCTTGGAGGCTTGCCGTTTCTACGCGAACAGTATTATAACAGTCTATCAGAAACAAAAAGAACATTCAAAGTGATGAAGCGTGGACGATGCCAATAACAAACTCATGTATACAAGGATCTCAGCACATTTTGCTACGCATTCACACGGCCCGTGCCACGCATGTTTCCAGCTCTTTACACGTTTCCCGCAATTGTTGAAGCATTTTACTGTGCAGCTTGGAGGCTTGCCGTTTCTACGCGAACAGTATTATAACAGTCTATCAGAAACAAAAAGAACATTTAAAATAAATATGCATTTTTTACTATTTCTCTTTGTTATAATAAACATTTACATACAACATTTGTTTCACTTTATATATTTTCTCTGGCGCCCAAGCAGAAACCATGATAATTTTTCATGAAGGGTTTTTACTACGCCTCAAAAATTTATGTTAAAATTATAAAACCTGATTAATGCAAACGTAGTGATTCATAACTAAGAAGATACCATAACAATGTTCACGTTGGTGGAGTTACCGAGCGGAAACAAACACAAATAATACATTTCTTCTGTTGATAATTTCGAAAAATTTTTAGCTTCTCAACTGCTAGAAAACACTATCAGAGTAGATGCGTTTGAAATGATAGTACCGGAACAAAATACTTGGGAAAACACAAGTGGAACAGCCTGTTAAACAGCGAGATCAAAAAGCAACGATTCAATAATTTTCTCAGATGAGCCTTAGTCTCTACTTATCTGATATATTTCACTGTTTTTGTTTGTAATTGGGGTCTTTTGTCGAATATTGCAGAATATTCTTATTGCAAAATTTATTCAAAGGACGTATATATAATCAATTCTGGTTAACTGTACATATTATCTTATGACAGGGTATTTTCGACAGACCGGCACAATTGTAAGAAGTAATTTTCTTTAGTCATAACAGAGAGCAGATCTGGTTTCCAGTAAACGTCTACCAAAGTCAGAGTGAATTGCTATTCTGAACGTGAGTTAGGTACGAGCGGTTACAGCTGTGCTACATAACATTAAACGATTCTTTAGGCACAAGTTTATTCGCAAAAATATTTATGGCCATGGTAGACTTCAATGTCCTACATCCACAACCACAACTGCCTTTGGTGATTGGCCGCATGTCTGCGGGAGAAGACCTGTTCTTGTCTGACTGGGCCAATCGTAATAAAGTAATCCTATACTGAACGTCCATGATTTGCGGACAAAACTTGAGGCACGAGACATTTAAAACTATCCAACCACGAAAGTGCATATGAACTAAAGTGTTGTAGAGTAGAACTGGTGTTGAAATATTCACGAGCAAAACACCTGTCCCTATTAATGATGACTAATGTCTAACCCCACCTGTTTTTCGCGAAACCATTTACGCGAAATATAGACTCCAATGTCATATTGCGTACATGCAGTTTTCCTTTGGTTGTTAGTCAAGTACCTTTGTCAGGAGACAGTTCTTTTCCTGACAGGACCAATAAGAGTTAGGTAACTCCGACACTGAGTGTTCGTGATTCGTGGGCAGACACCTGCAATGCGTGACAGTTAAAATCATCCAATCCTGAAAGTGGATCTGAGCTCTACTGCTTTGCAGTACACCAAGTCCTGAAATATTTTCGCCAATAACAGATGGCCCTACTAATGCGCTAATTTATGTGTTGCGTCCCCTTACTTGCAGGGGATGTTAAAAGGCATATTTATGGCATTAACAAGAATGTCCATTTTGAGTAACACATTGTCATTTGGAATTAGTAAAATAGGTGTGAAATCTCTTGTTTGACTTCAGAAAGTGAACGGTTGACTGCGAAAATCCACCTTGTCAACATGACGACATGTTATCTTCCTAGTGTCATTATTGGGTTACATGTTATTCACTAATATTTTCTATAAAATGACGAATCACAGACATTAGGAATAATAATACATAGATTGTCATTAGTCCAGTCATAAAGAGAAGGCTCTTCACTGACACTTCTTAACATTGGAATGAAATAGAGCACTGTAACAAAGTAAGTAATTATTTTCCCTCCATAACAACAGCCTCTATGACGCGTGGCTAAGATGCGAGATACACAAGTACAGATAATATCTACAGTGATTTTTCCTTCTCAGATTTATTAGATGAGCAAATAATGGAAAAAATAGTTTTCCACTTATTCGTGATGAATTAACTTTCGTAAATTATACTTCGCATGGGCAATTATTCACTTATTTCAATTCAAAATCTGTCGATATGAACTGTATTTTCCCAGGTTGGACTTATATTAATTGAATTTCCTAATTGCTTCTATAAGGCAGTCAACTTTTGAAATGAATCTATTTTATTGTGCTGACGAATTTCAATTACAAGGGACCTCAGAAGTTTAAGGCAAACTGAAAAGTTATTTAACCTTTCCAACCGCGCATGGCATCATCAGGGAAATAAAATAGGAATGAAGAGAATTTCTCTGAAGTTTGAGAAATGAAGGCTGTCTAATTTCTCTGTGTAATTTTTCGGCTATTTGCGCTTTGCATGATAACATAAAGCGACACCCTCACAGTTGATCACTTATATTCGCTGCAAATGTCTAAAGTGGTACTGACACATTGGCATCTGTAAAACACTATTCTGGTAAACTTCCTCAACTATAATGAAAATTTTGAACTTATACAGTGTATGGAAGTATTACTACGTATTAGGCTGAGAACATGGGAATGTTTAGCATCGCCACTATACAAAGTAGGAGACTTCTTACTCAATTGACTGCTTCCCGGGTAACTGTATAAACGTTAACATGGATATATGGGAAAACATGTCACCGTTCGCGCTTTGTTACCGTGCGTATACAGTGACATGGAAGTATCACTACGTATTAGGCTGAGAACATGGGAATGTTTAGCATCGCCACTATACAAAGTAGGAGACTTCTTACTCAATTGACTGCTTCCCGGGTAACTGTATAAACGTTAACATGGATATATGGGAAAACATGTCACCGTTCGCGCTTTGTTACCGTGCGTATACAGTGACATGGAAGTATCACTACGTATTAGGCTGAGAACATGGGAATGTTTAGCATCGCCACTATACAAAGTAGGAGACTTCTTACTCAATTGACTGCTTCCCGGGTAACTGTATAAACGTTAACATGGATATATGGGAAAACATGTCACCGTTCGCGCTTTGTTACCGTGCGTATACAGTGACATGGAAGTATCACTACGTATTAGGCTGAGAACATGGGAATGTTTAGCATCGCCACTATACAAAGTAGGAGACTTCTTACTCAACTGACTGCTTCCCGGGTAACTGTATAAACGTTAACATGGATATATGGGAAAACATGTCACCGTTCGCGCTTTGTTACCGTGCGTATACAGTGACATGGTAAATTTAAAAATAATTTCTTGGAGTGTACATGAAAATAAAGTACAATAATCAACAATCAGATCAATTATTTATATATTCTTAAGAGGAAATTGCCATTAAAAAATGCACCATTCAAACTACATTTTATGAAATAACAGTATCTTATGTAAAATGTGTTCTCTTTAATTGTGGTGGTTGTGATTTTTGAGGATTTATCAAATAAAACTCAACAAATAAGTGGTTTTTGTGTCTCCATGATATTTTGCCAGGTGCCGAACTCATTTCGCAATCCGCACGTAAACGACAAGGCAACACTCCATACGGGTAAGTCTTTAATAATACTACACGCTGGGATATTATCCATTTCATCCCCACATTCATTTATAATTTCTAGTGTTGCAGATTAGAAATTTTTTTTTCGTGCTGTACCATAGTAAGCTGCAGTCAATGTGCCTGGTTAACAGTGATATGAACCAGTCATAATGAAACGAAACAGCAGGTTTTAAGAATGAGATCTCCATAGGGAATATGTTGGGCACTGAACTTCGCATAGTACAGTTCCGGTCACGTGTAAGCTTCATGTGCAACTTGTTGACGACTGTGTACTATAGACATGAAACTGTTCATTATTGTATAGATTTTTATTCATCAAACAATGCTTTGCTCAGTAATGAACTACATATTTCTGTTCGTAAAGTAGTAAATAAAAACGAAGAGAAAATGTTAACCAACAAGTGAAATCATCTAATTATTTCTTGCTGCTACGCTCATTCGTCAAGAGAATGTATTATAAACTTAACGTAAAATATGTAAGATTTGTATAACGAAATATAATAAACTTTTAAAACACAATATAAGAAAAAAAAAATATTCTCACATAAAACATATTTGTTGTAGTATACCTAATCTCTAAAAATTCTGGCGGCCACGGTGGCTGAGCGATTAGCACGCTCACCTCCCAGCAAGGCAAACGGGGTTCAATACTCGGTCGGGTCACCGGATTTTCGCAAGTGGGAATCGTACCGGACGATGCCATCTCCCGTTCCTTCATTCCGACGCCGCTCCATATTCACTTCAATCATCATCGACTCTGAAGACCTCAATGTTAAGCCGCCCAAATCTCTTCACTTCTAAGAATACTGAATTAAATAGGTGGCGAGATTTTGGCGGCTCTTAACTTCGAGGTCGTACTATAGGCGAAATGACGTTATTCCCTAACCCCAAGCTATTCCACAACCATATACTATCTTCTACTCAAGGTATAGCTAGGAAATACTTCCAATTACTATTCTAAAACGGCACCAAACTAGCACATTGGCTGTGGCCACTGGCAGAACTCACTCTTCTGTTTAATCTGGCCATACGGGATGGATGATGTAATTTCGACTGGTCTTGGCAATTTGCCTCTGGGACTGAAGACAGGTGTTAGAATGCTAATTGGCCTCGGGTAAATGGGACAGTAGCTTCATACGCGCACGACCACAAATAGGCGTAGTGAAAGAAAATTTGCTGATGTGTGCGCAGCGGGTTGAAACGTTGTAAACAGTAAAGAATATATTTCCTGTGACAAACAATGGTGTGTTAGAAGAGGCGGGTGGCGGGTATACGGCGCCTCAGCTCAGCCGTGTTACAATCAGTGTAAAGGGGGTGAACGAGGAGGCTTCCTGCTGGATAATTGGGAGCGCCAGGGTGGAAGTAACGGGGTAGCTACCCTCGCTAGTCGACGCCGAGGGACAGGATCATAAACCCGGACGTCACAAGGCTACGCGCCTTCCTAAGCACGGCAGATCGACTTGGTCGTGAAGAGGAGGGAGGGGGGGGGGGGGAGTGAAAGACTCGGAGGAAATTACGTTAGATGAGCGAGCACACATGGGAAACACGTGGACCAATAAACTCCCGCCAACCGAGCGCAAGTCGCCCACAAACTTCTCCGTTCCAACTGTCAGGTTGTAAATTTAACACTTCTGGTGCGGTACAGATTTACTGACAACTCTTTGAGGACTGATCTCGATTGCAGTTCGAGAAATGCTTGTGTGGATATCTCTACGCCCTCGAGAACTAACATAATACCAAGGCCACCTGTATTTTTTGCGAAAAAATTCCTCGACTAGTTGTACTGGAAAACCAGTCAGTTCCGAAATAATTTCGTGGTTGGAAGGTTTTGAACTCTCAGGCGTCTGAGGTTCTGACAGACAATAAGGAAAGATTTTTTCCCGGAGTAACTTAATTCTGATAGACCCAATCAAATAAAGACAAAAAACCATACCAATAGCAAAATGATCCCGGATTGTGTGGACATGATACGTTGATGTCTATCTGCGCATATACCTTTTCTGATAAACAGGGCGAGCAATTTATTACTCCAACAATAAATTGCTAGGGGTAGGAAAATTTCGCGAATTAATTTCGGGACAAGATCGAAGCCCAACATGTGCACACTGAAGTCACGTTTGGAATTGGATCACAGTTCATTAGACACGTCCTGCATGACCTCTGAGCCAATAGCAGACTTGCAAGGAAACAAGTAGCGGGATGCCATACTACTAGGTGTGGAGTAACTCTGGCTACTCTCTGAGGCAGCAGACAATGAACAAACATCTGAGGCTCGAGTGTACACAGGACTGTGGAGTCTACTCTACACGACATTGATCTTACGAAATTTTCCTATCCCAAAATATCACATGTTAAATTTGTATTAAAATGCAATATTTATACTAGTAGTATAAAAATGCCGATTTGAACGCAGCCCTCAGTTATGAGAAAAACAACGGTAAATAAAATGCTCGAGCCATCAGAAAACCACCAGAAAAAATTACTCTTAATTTTCTGATCCAAAACATTAAATGCCGATTTGAGCGCAACCGCAAAAAAGTGACTCAAAAAGTTACGTTTGGGAGCAGTTGCAAAAAAGTGACTAAAAAATTTGAATACGTAAAAAATTAAATATTTTATATAATAAATGGACTCAAATAAAAATCAACTGATGTCTAATATGATGACGACCATGGCAATGAAAAAGGCTAACACAACTGGCAATGTTTGGAAAGAATATAAATTTAAGAAAGACGTTTTTACGAAAATAAAGAAGAAGAAATCTCAAGAGAAGTATGTCAACTATGAAACATGTAATCAATTTTACAAACCATCTCTCATAAGAAGTCATCTAAAAAGTAGATTGCAAAAGGGTCTTACACCAATACATAATAAATCACATGAACCAACAAATGCATAGGAAATTTTTTAAATATCACAACATTTAATATCTAAACAGAAGTTCCCATGAGAGAAACCAGTGAAATGTGAAACTTGTAATCACTATTACAAACCGTCTCTCATAAGTCACTTGAGAAGTAAAATTCATAAGTACACACCCAGATTCCGTGTAGAAGAAATCGAAACACCATTTCAAAGTAGGATCAAGACTTATGATGTAAAGAATGTGAATGCATACAAAGACCCAAATCATTTCGTAAACGATGTAAAAGAATCTCTCACGGGAGTAATTAATAAACATTTAAAATCACTCAAAGTGAACATGAAACTCTTCACTGAGTACAAAAGGGGAATTGGTGAGCATATTGAATATGTAGGAAGCTCCATTAAAACAAAGAACGAAATTATATTGAAACCGACTAATCTGGAATAATATTATACCAACAGCATATCGAAAATCATAGCTGAGATGGGGGCTTTCGAAGCAAAGGGATCTCATTGGGTGCTGAAAAGAATATTTAAACAAGAAGTAAGTATATATATGTACCATTCAAGGGCAGTTCTTATGTTGATCTCCCAGAAAACATCAAAGCTAAGCAGGCGGTAATTAATGTTAAAAACAATGATCAAAAATGTTTTTTGTGTCCTGTTCTATCAGCATTGTATCAAGTACAAAGAGACCCTCAAATAGTGAATAAATACATAGATTACGAACATGAGTTTGATGATGCACTTAAGAGTTTGGAATTTCTCATGAAATTGGATAACTTACCAACCTTTGAGAAAAGAAGTGGAATTTCTACTAATGTATACGCATACGAAGAAGAAGATGGTGGTAAGAAATATATAATCTGCCCATTAAAAACAACAAAAAATAAGACGGATAAATACATAAACCTACTCTATTTCAAAGACGAAAAGACCGAAAACTACTGCTGGATAAAAAGTCTTTCGAGACATATCGCATCACAAGTAACAAATAATGGTCATTAAATATTTATATGTGATAGATGTTTACAACATTTCCACTCTGTAAATAAGCTAAAAGATCACGAACAAGACTGCCGAGATTACGATGGTGTTAGAGTTGAACTACCATCTAAAGGAAAAAATTACATATTAAGATTTAAAAACAAAAATCATTCTTTGAGAGTTCTGTTTGTGATATATGCTGATTTTGAATGTGTGTTGACTAAAATTTAAACTTGCCAACCAAACCCCGACGAATGTTACACGACACCATACCAAAAACACGAACCTATTAGCTTCTGTTACTATGTAAAATACGAACATGGATAATATACACCACCAGTAACTTATGAAGGATCTGATGCATCTAGTGTCTTCGTTAAAATGTTAATGGAAAAAGCAATGTCTATTGGTGATATATACACAAATGAAAAACCAATGCTTCCACTAACTCAGAAAGAACAAATTGTTTATGATACAGCTACCCATTGTCATATATGTGAAAATTCTTTGAATGGTGATTCTGTGAGAGATCATGATCATCTTACGGGGAAATTTGGGGGAGCTGCACACAGAGATTGTAACTTATCGTATAGAAATCCATGTTTTATCCCAGTGTTTATTAACAATCTTTCTGGTTATGACACACATTTATTCATAAGAGATCTTGACGTCGATGAAAATAAAATCGAACTAATTCCCAACAACAAAGAAAAATATATTTCTTTTACGAAACAAGTATATGAAAGAGTAAATCATAGATTTATTGACTCATTTAAATTTATAGCTATTAGTATCGATAAACTCTCCAGCAACCTTTCCAGAAGCCAATTCTGAGAAACGTGTGAGCATTTTTCCAACAAACTTCTTGACTTTGTTACAAGAAAAGGTGTTTATCCATATAACTTCATGGATAGTGCTGAAAAATTTTGGGAGACAACACTTCCATCCAAAGATGCATTTTACAACAAACTCAACAAATGTGACATTACAGACGAAGATTATGAATTTGCGAGAAATGCGTGGGAAAAATCTAACATAAAATCTCTAAGAGAGTACACAGAACTCTATAACAAATCTGATGTATTGATATTGTCTTATATAATGGAAAATTTTAGAGATGTATGTCTCAAAACGTATAAGCTAGATCCAGCATGGTATTTCACAGCCCCAGGGTTAACGTGGGATGCTATGCTCAAACATACTAAAATAGAACTAGAATTATTAACAGATTACGACATGATTTTGATGATAGAAAAATGTGTTCATGGTGGAATTTCACAATGTTGTAAGCTATATGCTAAAGAAAATAATAAATATACGAATGATTATGACAGTAGAAAGGAAAGCTTTTATCTTACATATCTGGATGCCAATAATTTATATGTATGGCTATGAGCCAGTATTTACCCTATGGTGGGTTTAAGTGGAGAAATACAAATATAGATGTAACAAAAATAGAAGATGATTCTAGCAAAGTTTATATATTGGAAGCTGATTTGGAATATCCACATGAACTACACGATCTCCACCAAAATCTGTCATTGGCACCAGAGAATAAAATACCAAAAGGTTAAAAAAAATCCAAAACTTTTAACAAATCTGGACAATAAAGAAAAATATGTATTACACTATTGAAATCTTAAACACTATCTATCTTTCGGAAAGAAGTTGATAAATGTCCATAGAGTTCTGGAGTTTGATCAATCAGATTGGCTTAAGTCCTATATTGATCTAAACACAAATATGCGAAAAAAGTCTACAAATGACTTTGAAAAAGATTTCTACAAATTAATGAACAATTCTGTTTTTGGAAAACAGTGGAAAATATTAGAAACATAGTGGATATATGGTTCTGCACAAGTTCTAAGTAAATGGATAAACTAGTGGCTAAAACAAAACTTTAAAGATTGAACTATATTTACGAACTCTTTGGTTGCAGTTAATATAATTAAAACAAAACTGTTCTTTAACAAACCCATTTATGTTGGAATGAGTATACTTGATCTATCGAAAGTCTTAATGTACAATTTTCACTATAATATACTGAAACCAAAGTATGGGGAAAATATTAAACTGTGCTACCAATATCCATACATCTATTACATAAAAACACCAGACTTCTACAGTAACATGAAAGAAATGGTCGATCATTTTGATACTTCTGACTTTAAAAAATATAATCCATATGGTATACCGTTATAGTTAACAAAAATATTATCGGCAAAATGAATGATGAATATAATGGAAAAATAATGGAAGAATTTATTGAATTGAAATGGAAAATTAATGCAATAAATGTGGAGGGTGGTGTAAAGAAAAGAGCAAAGGGTTTTAAAAATACTGTAGTCAGAAATTAGATTAGTTTTGGTGACAATAAAAAGTGCTTGTTTGGTAAAAAATTGTTGTACAAAAGTAAGAAACATGAACTCTATATGATTAAGTTGAGAAAAAAGTATTAAGTCCCGAAGATGATAAAAGATTTATTCTTAAAGACGGCATTAATACACTACTATGAGGGCACTACAAAATTGAACAAGAGTGATACTATGAAATATTTTTTAAATTATAATAAAATGATTACCTTTACGATTATCATCTTAATTTTGATAACCTCCTGCAGAGGCGAAAATCAAACATTTTCCACAATAAATATTTAAATGATTTTGGGTACTTAAAAGTATCTGACAAAGATATTACACATTCAAATTCATCAATAGTTTCAAATGCTCTCCCACTTTACCAAGAGTATCACATCATAACAATTAGTGGCGAAATAAGTAAAGAAACATTGGCACTAATCAAAACTCCTAGATGTCGGGTACCAGAAGATATATTTGCCTTTTCTACATCTATTACCAAATGGACAACGAAAGTAATAAAATGGCATTATGTGTTGGCCAATTATGACATACTACAACTAACCCAATAAGTGTTTCGTACATGGACCATACATACTGACATTATGTTTAAACATGATACTCAAAACCTACACATAATAATATCAAACAAACATAGTTCCATACATTTCAAAAGTATTGGCATTAATGTAATAGTAAATTAGATGGGAAAGGGGGAATACTTGGTCATGCTTTTTTTCCGAAATCAGATAACTCACCAGTTGAAATTCACATTGATGCTGAAGAAGATTGGTATCATAAACATGACAACAAATCTCAAGGAAAAATAAATCTTTTCGTTGTGCTATTGCATGAAATAGGGCATGCATTAGGAATACATCATTCGAATGTCTACAAGTCTGTTATGAACCCAATTTATGTCTTAGATCGACTAACATTACAAACTGACGATATTTTGGCAATACAGAGTCTATATGGTAAACCTAAAAGATCTGTGCATTCGCCATCCTCTCCTAAACCAAACAAACCCTAAAAAAGGAGTAGATTTATATAACTTAAAAAACATCAACACATTATTAGTAGCCAACCAAGTGACGTATATTTTTTATAAAAAATTTGTTTGGGCATATCACATAGTAGATAAAATAGTTAGTAAACCAGCGCTTATCACTAACTAACTAGTTTTCTTACCTGCTAATTTTGAAAGCTTTACATCTATTTATCAGAGATCATCGGGGAAAATAGAAATGTTTATCGAGTCAAATATATATATATATATATATATATATATATATATATCCTAGTCTGCAACTCGTGTCTGGATATCCAAAGGTTATTTATGATGTGGGTATACCTCAGAATTCAATAATAAAAGCAGTTGTAAACACCTACTCTCGTCATACTTTTGTATTTTACGATGAAATGTATTTTATGGAACTGGACGAGTGCTTAGTCAGATCTAAATCTTTCGGTTTAACTTCAAAGAAATATTCGGGCTTACCAGCTGGGATAGATTCTGCTTTTAGATACACCAATGGATTATTATACTTCTTCATGAACACAACATACTATGAATTGAGTGAGTTTACAAATATGTTAACCAGAGCTGACAGATTTGATTTTCAATGTTCAATGTAAAGTGTTGTACATTACCATCCTCATACTCAGATATTCTTAATCACTTAAAAAAACTAATAATGCAAATGGAGACGATCTCCATACATTAAATTTTTCTTAAATATTATTAGGTATTTAATGGGACCCCTTCTATTAAAAACACTCTTATAGCATTATTATATAATTTTAAAGAAAAATTATATAACAGTAAATGTTTATAATGGATAACCATCCATTAAAAACGAATAACCATGCATGTTTGCCCACTATTGGACTTCGGTGATTCTTTCACTTTTAACATCATAAATTATTTTTCTTTGGTTTACTAGCACCACATTACAAATAGTTGTATCCGATATTGGTTTGTTAAAATCAACTGTAAGTTTCAGATTAGTTCGACCTTTTACAATAGTGGTTTTTCTGTAAGAACAATCAATAACATACAATGGTCTTCTCCCAATAAATGACCCAGAGTTGAAGCGCAGTTCATTATTACGATAAGGGGTATCTAGTTTAGTCTTTGAATTTCTAAAATCAATGTAAGCAATATACATCTAATGGAAAATTTTATCATCAATGTTTAAATTCCAATTCTCTTTGGGAAACACTTCATTCCATCCATTCGTAATATAAATATTTTTGACAAAACAAGAGTCAAATATAGAACCATGTGTGAATTACCCAGGATCTTCTTTTCTGCTGTGCTGAAAAACAACAATAACAAAGTCTGGCATATCGAATTTGATTGAATTGAACTGATCTTTTATATCAAACTGAAATGAGTTTGCATTAGTAGGTACTAGTTTTTCCAGACATTGCCAATAATTAAAACCAATTGTAACATTGGGGTGTTTGTATAATTATGCTTTAATTTCGTCTCCATAAATAGGATCGTATTCAACATTTGGCCACAGAATTTCCATTTTCTCAATAACAATTTTACCAGCTACTGGTATATTATCTCCATCACCAGATCCATCTGCTTTCTTTGGGGGTCTTCTGTAAAAAGAAACATCATTAGAGTTTCGAATGAATGTGATCTTGTAACCACTTTTCCAGAATATTTCATTACAATCTCTCATAAACCCAAACAAATATCTTAATTGATAGGTGATTTCGTTACACTTATCTTTCCTAACATTTTTACCTAGTTCTTTCCCCAACATTTGGAAGTATGCTGATTCTGATTCTGAACCTAGCAATGTATGCATCATGGTAGAAGTGATGCCAGGGTTGTCAATACTTTCGATTATATAACCATGTTTAGAGATCTCTATTCTTGAGGACTGAAATGGGAAGAAATTATCACAAAGAACAATAGTTGAAGTTTTTTCATAATCTGTATTTGCATAAAATGCATCCCCATTAGGAATATCAAACTCAATGCGCTTGTTGTATTCATTAAAATTATTTTTTTGTTTGGTTGTTTGGTGGAAACGACTGACAATCATAAATTTTAATTTTTCCTTGATCCATTTATTATATAGAAAAAATTTTTCTTAAACAACTGCACTTTTCTTATCAACCCAAGAATTATGACTACTATCAAAACATAACCATTTAATTTGCAGCTTTTTTCCTTTTCTTAGCAAAACTTTTTCCACTAATTAGTCTTTATCATATTTGGTCTTAAGCAGCTCTGGCTCATAGAAAATACCTTTAATATGTTCATTTTTAAATCTTTTATTCTATATGTCGTGGGGTTTGTGTGCAATACTTCACACACTTCAAATAATTCAGTGGACCAATTTGGTGTATATCTTTTTTCAAACAAATCTTTACTTTTACTTATACAAACTTTATCTCCTATTGCAAACTTTGGTTTAACCATTTTTCTTTCTCCTCCATCCATGTAGATTAGAATAGAACTTTCATTCTTTGCATTTACAATGGTTGGTTTCATTCCGATTGTACTGTGAACAGTGTTATTGTATTCACTTATTAATTTAGATAATATAGCCACCCATTTATAGTTTCCCTGCATAATAAATATCTTCCACATTTTCTCCTTCAATGTTATATTAAATCTTTCTATAACACTAGCTTTATTTTCACTGTTTGTTGAATAGTTTGTTGTGTTGGTATTGGACATTAATGCCTTAAATGATCTATTGATAAATTATTTCCCTTTGTTTGTAAATGCATGGGTTTGTGATCTTTCAAAATAGTTTCAAAAGCTAACATAACATTTTCACCAGTTTTAACTTTGATTGGTATTGCCCATTCATATTTGGAAATAGTATCTATCATGGTTAACATACATTTAAAACCTTTGTTAATTCTATGCATACCTTTTAAAGATCCAGAATTCATCTCAACTAAATCAGCTTGCCAGAGATCATCGATACCAAAAGATAGAACAGTTCTTCTGGGGAAGTTTTTTCATACTGGTTTATGAATTTCATTTACAATATCGTTTTTATACCCCCAACAGTGAATATCGAGTTATTGGTAACACAACATCTACAAACACACTTAATTCTACCTTTGATTTATTTGTAAGTTTATATGAACTTAGTGTATTTTTCATACATTTGAGACAGTGTACATTTAAGTTATCATTGTTCATTTTATTTATTTATATAATAAATGAGACAACAAAAAATTGTAAACAATATTGTGAAGAATATAGAGAGAAGACAGGTAATTGAAAAGATTAAAACTTTTAGAAAATTTCGCCAAGATGAATATGATAAAAATTAAAAACACGATCAACCATTGATAGATGCGATAGAAGATTTGGGATAAAAAATTGGACACATAACAAATGAGAATAAAAACTTAAGAATTTAGACTACCCACAGACACCAACAGAAACATCTTTTGAAAGAAAACTGTTTGGTAAAACAGGCACTGATGAATGCTATGACGATGGCATTAAACGAATTGGCGATGACAATGAATGCTATGACGATGGTGTTAAATCCATTGATGATGACGATGGACACTATAACGATGAACGCTATGGTGATGAATGCTATGACGATGGTGTTAAATGCATTGACGATGACAATGAACACTATGACGATGACGAACGCTATGACTAATCATTGGGGTGTTTCAAAACTGATATCTCACAGTTAACTAAATGCAAAACATTTATTGATAAGAAAGGGACCAATTTCTTAATTGACTGCAATGACGAAGTTTTTGGACTAAAGGCTGATAAAGGTAGATTGTATATTGGTGATAGCAAAGTAACATTCATCAATGACAAATTTACTGTAAAAGGTCAGATATACACTGGAACTGATGGTTTGATGAAATTACTAACTAGTAAGAAAGTAACAGAAAGTGACTACACTGCAACCGACTATGGACACTATAGCCATATCCTAGCAGATACAAACACAGTTTGTCAAAGCAATTATCTAAACTTGGGGATGCCAAAATTGAGTAAAGGGAATAAATGGAAAATTATTGTTAAACCTTTTTACGATTCGATTAAAAAGAATCATCCCTCACCTAAAAAAGGGAAAGGTATAAAGAAGTATACAGACTATTCCAAACAATACATATGGATGGATGATTTAGGATGCTTATTGATCGACTTCTCGCTATTTATGGCGAAGAGAATGCTGGAAATAATAACTATTACAATGAAAAAGTTGGAATAATGAATATGCTCAACAGCAAGTTTAGTGACTTTGTTGTGAATAATCCAAAAGGTATACCATATCTGATACGAGTGTTAAACACAATACCACATATTTTTTGGGAGTCGGAGCATCACGGAAAAGGGTTACTCAATGGCATAATAAATTCACTACCTTTTGAGTTGCATGCACCCGGTTATCAGTACTTAGGTCCAGGTACTAGACTAAAAGAGAGAATTGAGCATGGCGATACACCCATTATTCCACTAGATGCGGCTGCAATGGAACATGATATAGCTTATCATCATAAAGATATAGCTGAAAGACTTGTAGCTAACAAAAAAGTAGAAAAGAAAGCATTCAAAAAGATTGTTAAGTTCAGATGCTGATCTCAATGAGAGGTTGTGGGCTAGTATTACTGGATCTGCGATGCATATTAAACGTAAGTTTGGCTGGGGAATTAAAATAAAATGAAAAAATATTTGTTATAATAAATGAAAGTAAAAAACATTGTATTTCAAGTTCCTAATGATGAGTTGAAGGTTTTGAATATTGATTCTTTCCTAACGAAAGACCAACTGGATCATTAAACAAGAAATTAAAGGAGGACAAAGGGATGACTATCACAATTCCAGTTCCACAGCTTAAGAAAATGACCAAAGAAATGAAAACTGGAAATGGTTTGACAGTTCACAAGAGTGAATTTTTACCCTTAATTTTCGCAACATTGGGAGGTCTAAAGCATTAGCTGGTGGTGCATCGTCTATCGCTACATCAGTAATTAATGCTAAGAAGAAAAACCAAGAATTGGAAGAACAACGCAGATATAATTTTTCTATGGAGGAATACAGCAAGGGATTGAAAAATTTTAAGTGGGGTAGGAATGTTAAAAAATAATGAAACTCCACTCAGTAAATTTGATATTTATAAAATGGTTGAAAAATTAAACATTAAAAATTTTTGAGGTGTATTTATGACCGATGAGCTACTTAACACACCACTCGATAGTGAATGTGGGATTGTTAATCTAGATGTTTCGACAAACTTTGGTACACACTGGGTACGCTGTTGGAAAAAAGCAAACAACAAATATTATTTTGATTCATTTGGCGGAAATCCACACCGATAATTAATATCATATCTCGGAAGTAATATATTTTATAATGATGACAGAATTCAAAATTTCATTCAAGTAGCTTGTGGTCATTTATGTGTAGTTGTGCTAAATCACTTTTCACATATTTTTTAAATTTCCAAAGATTATTTCACTATTAATAAACAATGGATATATGTGGAAATGCATCAATGAGCTCTTGGATTGAAGATCAAATTAAAGAACACATGGACAATGATACAACTACTGAGAAGATCAATCCTAATGATTTTGTTTCCTACACACAGTTCAACGACTTTATAGTCACACTGATAAGAAATAAAATATAATTGGATAAAGCCTATCTTACTTACTTCGAAGTAGATAATAATATAGATATTGAACAAAAAAGACTAAGACATGTGGGAGATCCCATTGCACCGATGGATGCAATCAATTTAGAGTACTATCAGAAAAACAGAATCGACATTATTCGTTTAGTTGGAAAATACAGTTCAAAAGAAAAAGTATTTTACTGTGATAATCGAATAGAATATTTATCGAATAAATATAAAAGTGTTATCAACTTATACCATGAACGGAAATAAATTGACGTGTAAAACTTTTGAAGTATTCCTGATGATATGATCTATTTTTAAATACCAAAAGCCCACAATGTACCCGAAGGTACAATTATATATATTGAAATAGTTATGGTATACCAATACATTTAAAAAGATCAGATTATGTTGGTTTTTAATGGAAACACTTCCATTTAAAACAAAAAACTTACTTATAATCTAAGAATTTAAAAATTCTTTAATTTTAATATGGTACTTACCATTAATTAACTTACAAGTCATATCTATTGTAACAAAAACATATTCATTATTCCAAAATTTTGAACAAGTGTCCCTAAATTTCTCAAACGACATATCACCACCAACAAAATAACTATGAATATATTTAAGATTTGTATCGTCTTGTCTGGATATGCAAAGAAAATTGGCATTGTCTCTTATAAGCTGCTTAGGTACTTTTGGGTATGTCTGGGATAAATAGAAAGAATCAATATCTTTGTGTCTACCGTGAGTAAAGTAATCTCTTACCATATTTTGATTTTCGAGTATGATATCATCGAAAACAACTACAGACTCTTTATGACATTCATTTACACCAACCATTTCTTCATTTTATGGAAAGAAGTATGCTATTGGTTCATAAAATAATTTTGATGCTACATCTATATATTTCTTTAAATTGATATATTTTGGTTGGTCAAGACTTTTTGAACATACATAGAGAGTACCAAAGTCCAACCATCCCTTAACATATATAAAATTATCTATCATAAGTGTAGTTTTTCCACAGTTACTAGGACCCACTATCAATCATCTAATATTATTAGGTAATAATTCACCATGACGTTTTGTCGATACAGTCTTGTCTGGTATTCTTATTTTAATATCCCAGTCTACATGTTTCATGTTTTTCTTGCTCATTTATTAATAGATATTTGTAATAATATAATAAATGAGTAAAGTATTCAAACTAACAGATAACAAATCAGTGTTGAAGAAGAGACTACATTACCCTTTAGAGATAAAGGGGCACTAATTGGCTTTAGTTAAGTTCTATACTACTTATCTAACGCATAACATTATCTCTGGGAAAAATAAGATATATTTTGTGGGCCAGAATGATATGGAATAAGCAATTGATATTCCAGTTTGTCAATATAGCTTAAAACATCTTGAAAAAACTATAAAAACAATTTTTTCATTTAGTGTAGATTCAATGGGTGGGAAAGAAAATGATATATCACTCGAGCTGGATAAAATAACAGAGTGAAAGTAAAATGTACGCTTAAATTACAGTTTGGAAAATGGGGTTCAATAGGAAAACTTTTGTGTTTTGTAGAAAATAAAACTCTGAAAGAAAATGTGGTCCATTATGGCTATACAATTCCAAAATTTACTCAATTTGAAACAATAAATATACACTGTAATATAGTAAATGGTACTATATTAAAACATGATGAATATAATAATAGAGAAACTAACATAATAACCACTTTTAAATCGAGAACAACATTTGGATTTGGCGACACGATCTATTACGAACCAGCTTATCCATTATTTTTTCCAGTGCAAACAAAACAAGTTAATGAAATAATAGTTGAAATTAAGGATGAAAAAGGTAAGTTAATTAACTTTCATTTGTCCGAAAGAACAGTAGTATTAGAGATGAGTCCGTAGATATTTTTTGGGTTGGAAGTAGTCAAAATCTATATATAATAACGTATATCGTTTTTAAACTATTAAAGTGTCATGTAAGAAAGATGAATAATATTTATATAGAAAGTGCAATGAAAGATTTAGAAAAAGAATTCAATGTTTCGGCTACTTTAATATGTCGAATTTGGAAATGTGTATCTAAATTTTTAATTAGACTATGTTGTAGCACATTTCCGAAGTCAGAGCGATAATTGTGTTTTAGTGATTGAATAACCATTAAAACTTTATAGAGATATGAGAACAAATAAAAATCAACTGATGTCTAATTATACGACGACGATCATTTACTCTTTAAAAAACCGAATAGAATGCATTTATTTAACACCACAATCCGCCATTCCATCATATGCAAAACCTATACCTCCACGATTAACATAATTTAAAACTTTTTCACTGAAAACCTGGACATATCTGTCTGGCAAGGTTACTATAAAATTTCCAGAAGTAATTACCACTTTATATCCATACCGTGTATCATTAATTTCAGCATGGTTTATGGGATAGGACTGTCCAATTGTAAGTTCGGAAAGTTTCTTAATTTGTTTGATTCCGTTTAATACATTTAGCAACTGATAAATCTTTATTATAAACAATATTTTTTTTTACGTATTAAAATTTTTTTATCCACTTTTTTGCAACTACGCCAAACGGATTTACACATATTTTTGCATATGTACTCAAACGCAAAATTTAACACAACTTTTTTTCTAATGACTACGATCTAACCAAACGCAACTTTTTGAGCCACTTTTTTTTTTTGCGGTTGCGCTCAAATCGGCATTTGATGCTTTGGATCAGAAAATTAAGAGTAATTATTTCTGATGGTTTTCTGGTGGCTCGAACATTTAATTTACCGTTGTTTTTCTGATAACTGGGGGCTGCGTTCAAATCGGCATTTCTATACTACTTATACTACAGCTAGGAAACAATTATTTTCTACATAATGTAAAGAAAGTCTTTATATGCGCTTAAATGAACGTGATAGATTGCATAACTTGTTACGTTTGACATTTGATTGGGACAAAATTAACTCGGCGCCCCACCAGCAGAGAGTCAGCCAATCTATGTATGTTAAGCAGAACAGTGCTCTTGTCCTGCTTATCATGAACCAATAGGAGTGTGGAAACTTGACATATAGAGACCAACATAACTCGTATTCCTTCAGCGGTTACATAGGTGATTACCCATGTAGCAAGCCACAGTAGGCCAGCTGTGGTTTTACTGATGGCATTGCTGGATTACTGATGCCCCAAAAAACTTATCGGTCTACACAACTGGCCCTGCTATAGTTAACTGCTGGCACAGGACACTTGGAATGCCATTTATGGCCCACTGATGTATTGTTGATGGAAATGAAACTGATGGCTTAGAGTAGGTGACCTACTAATGGCCTATAAATGGCTTATGTATTCCAGCAATGGCCACGCATAACGTATACTTATTGCTGCAAAAGTACGGGTAGCCATGTATAGGTAATTTTATATTTGATAACTGTGAATTGGTACATCTATGGACCAATGCTGGTGCAATTTGGTTTATTATGGGAATTTTTATGGCATCTATTAAAATATTCTTAACTGGCGACTGCATTTAAAAACAGATTAATAGCATCCAGGTGACATACATATTGCGAAATATTACATGAAAAGTAAGTTTTTGGGTTAATATCGTGATTCGTGTAGGAAGATTTCTTTCAACGACAGTATTATTTTTTATCTGCATCTTTAAAAACTGATTCTTTCGCATGGTAAATTTCGAATGCACAGTGGAGTAACAGTTAGCATGCTGGGCTGTCAATGCAAGGGGTGTAAGTTTGCACCCTCTCTCCTGCAATGGTAAGTATAAGTGTTTCATGTCGTATAGTGTGTTTAATAGTGAAGTACAGGAAATTAAAACAATGGAATGTTGATATTGATGATCAAAATATTTATTTTTAAGAGATACAGTTAGACATATAATGAAAGCATGTCTAGCCATCAGTAGGCCATCTGATGACTGTGAAATGGTACATCAATGGGCCATTGCTGTTGTGAGCATATGGGCCATGCTTGGGCCATTTGTGTTCACCACGCCTGGGCCAGTTATGGGCAGAGTACGGCTAGTAAGTGGTGCCACTTCAGGACCAGCAATGGTGCCGTGTGCATGCCAGCTGTTGGCCAACTGTTTGCCGGCTTGGCATCCGACTGCATACCATTAATGGGCCACATGTAGTTTGCTACATGGGTAGATCCTATGTTGTCTTGAATGACGGTAAATATATGCAGAACTGAACGTGTTAAGATAAGCTGGTAGTGAATTACTTATAGTCAGTAGTGCGCGAATAGTAATATAATAGGTGATTATACAGAAATGAAATTTGGTGGTTCCTTTGATGTAAGCGAACTTGATCGCTCATTCGTAGGGCCACGTGTTAATGGCGAAAATACTTCAAGACTTGTAATACAAAAATCGATATCTGAGCTCCACATTCTTGATTGGATGCTTTCAGCTGTCACGCATCCTAGGAATCTGTCCGGCAATCACGGGAATTCATTGTCAGCGTTGTTACTTGATTCTGATTGGCCCTTCGTCATGGAAAGACCTGTAAAGTCGAAGTGAATTTCTCATCAATACCTCGGTATCAGATTTGCTGCAAACTGGTCTCTTGTGACTTCGGTACATGTTCTCAAAAGTGTAGTTACCTACATAACCTGCCCTGCACAGTGTGTGGGTGAAATAAATGTCAATATTTGTTCGCACAAAGAATAGCGATATGCATAAAAGACTATCGTACAGCAAACTTACCTATATTGAAATGCATATTTTACTGAAGTATATGGTAATAATTTTGATGGTATGAGTGATTGTAACTGATTAATTGAATAAAAATTTGTCTGTGAATAAAACTGTGTTCTTTTTTTAATATTTTCCTAATTTGCCACAATATGATTTAAAATTAAAAACAAAAAAAAAATTCAAAAATAAATTCATTGTAAGAAAAATGTATCGTATAAGGTACTATATTGCCATATGCAAAATTACAAAATTAAAATAAATATTATTTCAATTTAAACAACTTAAAATTTTAAATGAAACATATATATTTAATAAATTGTACAGGTAAAATTGTCCGTATCATGCATGCAGGTATTCGGTTGATTGTAAGCATTTTTTAAAAAGAAAAATGATGGAAAATAGCAGGGTTTTTTATGTCGGTAATTATAAGTGTGGACAGCTCGTATAGCAGTGAAATCAAGAAATTAATGAAACCCATGTGTTGGAAATATAGTCCAAGATGGGTGGTGACAGCGCAATCTGTACTTTAAATACTTATCCAAATACAGCTGCTGCCTGGTGAGTGAATTAATACACTAGCGCCACCTAGGAGATGAAAACATATGAAATCCAATATAACAGTCGAACGAAGTTGTGAGATAAACTCTAGCAATGTATTTGCAAATGTTAAACGAAAAAAAATGGAATATGGTGGAATGAGCATTGGCAATAGGCCAGGGGGACCTCCGGAAATATAATTTTTAAATCTTTTTTTGAGTTGTTAGTAATATTTATATTTTTTAATAATTTAAAAATATTTGTTTGAAATTTCTTGGGTTTAAGGTCTTTCAAGGTCACGTGGCCAAGGTCAAAAGGCAAGGTCAAGGTCACCTGCATCCAATCTGGCGGTAGAAGTCAGTAACGTAATACGCTTACTGACTTATTAATTTTTGTAGACTTTTTGATTTCAAGTTTATTCAAGGTCATGGGGTAAAGTTGAAGGTCTCCTGCACCAATATGGCTGTAGTAGTCACTAACATAATATTCTTGCTGACTTTTATGAACGTTTCCTCGAAATTTTATTTTCTAGGTCATTCAAGGTCACTGGGTTAAGTCATGGATCCTGTGTCTTTCTCTACTGGCTCGGAGCCTTGAACTCCGGTCACCTGCTCTGTTGCTGAAAGGTAATTTTTAGGGGATTGTTTTTTGCAGCTGGGAAAAAATTGAAATTCTTAACAAGATTTTTTGTGAAAAGGGGAAAATTTTAAGGGAAAAGGGATTTTTCTTGGAAATTTAGTCGATTTTGAGCGAAAAAATTAAATTTTTATTTGAATAAGGGGAAAAGGGAAATTGTAAGATGATGGCGGCGGTCGGCTCCGACGCACTTAGTGTTAAATTTAACTGATTAGACGTTCGAAACCTTGGAAATCTCATGGACTCACGTTCAACAGAAGAATAATATTGTTATTTTAATTGATGTCGGAGGTTACAAAGCATGATTATTTTCCCATTATTGCGAATATTTTAGCGTAGCAAATTGTCCATTGTATAACCCAATTACAAATGGAACCAGTAAACATAATTTTTAGTGGATTGCAAGCAATGTATATACGTCACTACAACTTTTTCAGCTACGTTTGTAGTTTATTTCATCTGTGTGAAAAACGGTGGGAAAACCTCATAAATATTCTCCTTTGCAACGGTGTCCTTTTGTGCTCGTATGTTCCTCGTCGTTTTTATTCAATTTTGTTGTTTTTTAGAGCCCATGCGATCTGTTTCGCCAAATATAGCATATTAGGTAAAAAAGAAACACTTTCAGGATATTTGACTAGAAAACATTGCTGGGGAACACAATGCTCTTCAAAGCTTACTTTGAAGTGGACATTGTTTCTATGTATTGTTTAAGTGCTGTATCAAGACAAAGTACCCTGAACAGTACACGCAGCCTCGAGATTATTTTTTGTCGGTTTCGAGACGCAGCGATACGGGTGACATTAACACGCTCGACTAGCGCCTCGTCGCCCCTAGCGCGCAAGGCACTGAATCTGCGTGCACTGTTTCCGCTCTCACTTTATCCTGTGCAGATGAGATCTGAACAGTAGGACTTTATTACACACGTTTAAAGCTTATATATGTTAAACTACAACTGTACTGTTTTATTTTACTTCTATATGCTGTTCACGATAAAGTGAGCACTTCTGAAATCAACCTTAGAAAAAAGTCACTGCCTCTAACTGCATATAGTTTAACGGGCGCAATGAGTGACATGTGTCCAGTAAAATTGGTAACGATGGTGGAGAAAGTAGTTCTATATATTACAGTTGAGCCAAAATAGTTAGGCAACCATTTGTGATAGCTTAAATTATATCTTTCGCTTCTGTATTTTTTAATGCATCGAAGTGTAAAATGAGTACATTTGTACAATATTTATTTTTATAATAATTTCAAAGTTTCACTTGACCAACGTGTGAATAAAGTGACGAGGTCCATTGTAATGTTAATTTTACATTAGGCGGAAGAACACACAACGTGTATACAAGTAGATATTAAGCAGAGTTTCAAAAGTACTCATTTTACAGTGAAAAGCCTATACTTATTGAGAAAACTGCAAACGAGAGCCCTGGAGATGCGGATTTTGGCCATTTTCACAATATTTCTTCTCTCAGAATAAACTTAATATTATAAATACCAAACTTGACGACCTATATGATAGTTTATTTGTAATAATTTATGGGGAAGAGTCTTTCACGCAGTGGCTTTATTTGGAGCGACACGTGTACACAACGAATATACAGGAAATAATGTACTAACTGGTGTACTAACTGTTGAGAAAGCAGACGACAGCGTAAAGACATCACTGTCAAGCAATATGTCTAAAAAGCCAATCGGACAGAGCCAGAGCTACTCGCGACCAATCAGCGAACAAGTACATTAGTCCACGCATTGTTTTCTAAAATCCTGCTCAGTTCCTACTGTCATGTTCCTCTTCGGCCGCGCACAAACTTAGCGTAGCTAAGTTACAACTATTTATAAAACAAAGCCAGGTAGCTACACGCCTTGGTAAGGCGCTTACAATAGCAAACAGTAAACATGAAAGTTTGTTTGGCATTGGGCGTTCATAAGCCAGCTCATTTAATCGCGGGAAAATAAGTGCGAAGTAAGTATAGTCGTCATCAAAAGGAAATGTGTACTTGTCTGCTCTCCGTCAACGAACACCCCGCCAAGAAAGACCTAAACATATTTTACACAAGTTCACTATTTTATTTTATTTTTTCGATTCAGTTGCCATTTTGAAATAAAGCAAGTTAATCGTGTAAGCCATCGTCGTCCCTGATCAAGTTTACAACAGAATATTAAACCACGTGTGAACATATTTCATAATATCTCCACTCCAGTACGACGACAAGGTTATAATTATTTACGTAGGCTCTTCTAACACAATGCAAATACGAAGATTTCAGAGAACTATATTTATTTTATGAAATTTGCAATAATCCCATTTAGTTGCAAACAAAATGTAAAATTCCGTCCACATGCGATACCAGTGCGTCCTGGCGGCGACAAATGTCAGCTGACAATCTCAAAGTGTTTAGCATCGCTACCTGAGTAGAACAGACCCTGGCGAAGTCTTCAAAGATTGCTTCGAAAATTCGAAAATTACTTGAATATACTTTATCAACTAGTCTTTGGATTCTTGTTGTCACAGTGCCGCGGTGGTGCAGTGGTCAATCTACTCACTTCCCACCTAAGCGAAACAGGTTCGATTCCCGGCAGGATTCGCTCCCGGATGTTCGCGTGAAGGGTTCTCTCGTGGATATCCAGTTCCCCCTCCTCTTGTATTCCGGCGTTGCTCTATACTCACCTCACTTGACCCAAGTCTCTCCACTACACTGGCTGTCACAGTAGAATGCGAGGATTGAGCCTGCATTTTTCTGCATGTTTATTACGTAGAGTTTGGTTTCGCACAGGGGCATCGTTGACCAATTGAAAAAAAAAATGAATAGATGAGTTTTTGAATTTTATAGTGTTAATCTCTCTCTTTTTTAAAACAATATTGGATTCTTTGCGCTTGAAAATTTTGAACAACATACTTAGCATTGGCATGCGCTCTTACCGTGTGTGTATGCTAGAGTCTTCTACACGCTTGAACATTTTGAACAACATACTTAGCATTGACATGCGCTCTAATGTGTGTGTACGCTAGTCTTCTACTCGCTTGAACATTTTGAACAACATACTTAGCATTGACATGCGCTCTAATGTGTGTGTACGCTACAGTCTTCTACTCGCTTGAACATTTTGAACAACATACTTAGCATTGGCATGCGCTCTTACCGTGTGTGTACGCTACAGTCTTCTACTCGCTTGAACATTTTGAACAACATACTTAGCATTGGCATGCGCTCTTACCGTGTGTGTACGCTACAGTCTTCTACTCGCTTGAACATTTTGAACAACATACTTAGCATTGGCATGCGCTCTTACCGTGTGTGTACGCTACAGTCTTCTACTCGCTTGAACATTTTGAACAACATACTTAGCATTGACATGCGCTCTAATGTGTGTGTACGCTAGAGTCTTCTATTCGCTTGAACATTTTGAACAACATACTTAGCATTGGCATGCGCTCTTACCGTGTGTGTACGCTACAGTCTTCTACACGCTTGAACATTTTGAACAACATACTTAGCATTGACATGCGCTCTAATGTGTGTGTACGCTACAGTCTTCTACTCGCTTGAACATTTTGAACAACATACTTAGCATTGACATGCGCTCTAATGTGTGTGTACGCTACAGTCTTCTACTCGCTTGAACATTTTGAACAACATACTTAGCATTGGCATGCGCTCTTACCGTGTGTGTACGCTACAGTCTTCTACTCGCTTGAACATTTTGAACAACATACTTAGCATTGGCATGCGCTCTTACCGTGTGTGTACGCTACAGTCTTCTACTCGCTTGAACATTTTGAACAACATACTTAGCATTGACATGCGCTCTAATGTGTATGTACGCTACAGTCTTCTACACGCTTGAACATTTTGAACAACATACTTAGCATTGGCATGCGCTCTTACCGTGTGTGTACGCTACAGTCTTCTACTCGCTTGAACATTTTGAACAACATACTTAGCATTGACATGCGCTCTAATGTGTATGTACGCTACAGTCTTCTATTCGCTCTTGGTGCGTTATTTGGTGTTTGATTTTTCACAAATTATCATAGTCCGTTTGTTCCTTATTTGTACCATTTTATGCTTTATTACGTTATTCTGCGTTAAACTGTTTAATGCACTCCTTTTGTCTATTCAGTTCGTGGGAAATAGGACTTGGTTTCTCTCTAGAAGGTAGCCATTTTCCAAGAAAATATAAAAATTCAAACTTGTGTGCCAAATGAGATTTAGTACACACGTAAACGTACAAAAACCAATTTTGGAACAAATGCTAACTACATGCTAATTTTAATAACAGTTGGTATCCAGCACGAGTTTTTTAGCATACGCAAGTGAGAGAATATTTCTTGATGACGGCCAAATTCACACGGATACAGTTTTATTGATTCACTAGTGTTATGGCGGGCAGTCAAGATTGTAACAAACCGACAATATTTTGGTTATTTTCCAATCAGCGAAATGAATACCTACGCCGAATAGTAGTTATGTAATGAGGATATAAGGGTTGATCTAGATATCGAGGTCTCGAGAGCTTGATCGCAAGGACTGTGTAAACGAAACACCTGAGAAAATCCACCGACCAGTAGCATCGTCCGACAGAATTGCCGTATTCGAGAATCCATGAGCGACTCTACCGGGAATCGAACCCGGTTTGCCAAGGTGTGATGCCAGTAGTCTGGCCATTGCTTTACCGCGGCGCCCTCTGAATGTTGTTACAGAAAACTATACCTTAAAAATGTCATAAACAATTATATTTACTACCACGATATAGCGTGCTTAATAGTTTGAGAATTGGGGCTGTAAAAAGAAAGACTCAGCAATTATTTTGACAATGAAAAAAAAAAAAAGTAAAATTTATTGTTGCTGTTGAGATAAATCCTAATAATACTACAAACAAAAATAAAAATGTGTTGAAATGAGCACATTGCAAATGTAGCAAAAAATGGCCTGTTGTTTATAATTTATTATGCAGTGTTATTTTTTGTAAACATTTCAGTGGCTTTTCAGGATATTCGGCTTATTTCGCTGTTGCGTCGTGGTATTCAAATGGAGCGAAGAATAACCCGCGCACTGGCACATAATGGCGTCCGATATATTAATTTTTTCCTTATCGGCGCGAGGTAAAGCGCGCTTGACAACGGCAACTGCAGGAGCCTCGGCCGCGAACGAAACTCACGGCCGGAGGAAAGAAATATGGGGGTTGCTAGCGGTTTGTGTAGAGGGAAGTTGCTGTGGTATGAAGAGGGGTTGGGGAGTGGGGGTGTTTCCCTTAGCGAGGTTGAAGAGGCCAAGTCCCTTTCCTGCACCGGCTCACCCGACCTCGAGCAAAATAAAATACGGCGAAGTCGGGAGAAAAAAAAGTGTTATTTTATTTTCACGAGGAGCGTTGAGGCGGTTTGCGCAGACGAGATGGCTGGCGTTTCCTGTTCCAGGTGGCGGCATTTGACAGCCGAGGACGTGCCAGCAAACTGCGTCATCTAGCGTCTTCGCCGTGTGGCTTGGCAAACATTCTCACCAGAGAAGAAACGTAGCTGGTTGCACAGTTCCAAACAAACTCACGTCTTTCTACTAGACTATCAAAGATGCGTGGTGTGGTGAAGTACGACGACAACACAGACTTTAGGCGACGACTCTTGGTTGAGTGCGTACAAGACTCACGCACGTTACAGATCGCCATTTCTAAGTACTCCATAATGGCTAAAATCTTGAGATGTATCTCAAGATACATACAAAACTACACAAAGGCCCTTCACTAAGCCTTCCTACAGACTTCCCACCGCTGAAAGTCTCATAGGTAGACGCAGATCTGCGGTAACACTTCGACAGTTGAGAGCACTGCGTTTAGAGGCGATGGGGCGCTCGATGCAGGTGGCAGTCTCGCCCTCACTGCCACAGCCTCAGACGCGCGAAAAGGCGCTACGAAGGCGAGCGGAAGCCGTAGCTCGTAGTCTCGTTTGTTGTAAAGAAAGAACAACTTTGCAGTGCGCTCTACGTATCGTTACATCTTTATCGCTAAAACAATTTCACGCTCCGTGTATTTCAAAACCGCACACAGTAAATATGTATTTTTTTAAAACAATTCTTCGGAGAATAGTTACCAAGATTATTTTCCCAACACTTAAGGTGAGATAAAACAAATTTTACAAATCTTTAATGTGGAATGTGTAAAACTATAAGAACTTTTGAAATGAATCTTTGAAAAATGTCAATGCCCCGACCTGAATGTACTTTAAAGGGCCCCCAGTACACTTGGTAACAAAATGAGAGAAAGTCGTTCCATATCTTAACTTTGAACTAAAAGTATAAGGTAAACATTTGTGAATAACGAAATTATTTATTATTTTCCGTTTTGTCTAATTCGTAAAAGTACAAGAATGAGCAAATTTGTAAAATATTTATTTTTCCCTTGTAATTTCACTTGAGCGAAGTATGAAGTAAGGTGTTCCTGCACAGACCAATGCGAATGTTACATATATGGCTAATGTGTACACGACGTCCATACAACTAGAGTTTAAACTAAGCTTCAGGAAGTCCACATTTGTTCGTGTACAGCCTATATTGTAGAATGTCAAGAATGAAGTGGTGCTGCAAATCGTGGTTTATTGGTTAGTATCGTGTATGTAATTAGGCGTCTTGCTACTATAAATTGAGCCGGCAACCGACTGGTCCGGAGAGACTCGGCTGCTGGAAAGCGGAAACGTCAAAGCTAAGTAATCTTAAACACGAATGTAGAGCCCATATTGGATAAGTAAATGCAGTAATGGACTTTCTTGCTTATCCATCTAGGAAGTAGAATTTATTATGGTAGGCCTTGACATGTTTTGGGATGGCTATTCACTTTATTTGTTCAGTAAGAAAAAGGCTGTCAATTTAAAAATGGTTTCGCTTCGGCCTCGGCATAGTTTAGTGACTAAAGTCATGTAACGGAAATTCTAGTCTTCCCTATTTTTGCTTATGGATTGAAAGAAAATAACATTATCACGCAAAATATATTTTAGGGAATACTTAAAGTTATATTTGAAAAGGGAAAATGAAAAAGAATCATACATGGTGTTGACAAAATCATACCGAGTAAAGTACAAATTCACTTGAATGAATGTCAAATGAAAATTTTCATGCTGAGCCATGATATACTTTTTAAAGGCGTTTTTCTCATTTCAGTCTTATCAGAAACATTTGCATGAATGTCTAGTTGAGATTTTCGTGCGGTGTAGTGATGTTTTAAGGGCTGTTTCAATATTGTCCTTTTCAGTCTTGAAGAAATGAAACATACAAAAGTAAATGTACCGAATACCCAAAAATGAATTCACATTTACAGCTTTAATGAACAAGGAATGTATGGAGGCAGATCAATAATTGTATCTGTAGCAGTATGTACAATTATATTTGGTGGAATTAGTTTTGTGAACTTCGTTACTTTGCATGGGTATGTAACTTGCTTTTGAAAATAGTTTTTAAATATAAAATACTTTCCCATACTGTGTGTGTGTGGGTGTTCGTAATTCCAAGAGAGGTTATGAGTTCAAAGTTTTGGTTACTGTATTCAAACGACTGGTGGTGTTAATTGTCTCCTTGGTTACGTGGCGTTTCTAGTGTCATCCTTTCTGAAAGGACGTAGCGAGAGCTTCAAATTATATTCTGGTACTTCTTGAGCGATAACCAAACTTTATTTTTTATGAAAATTTATAATATGTTTGAGGACTAATTTTCTTTTTCGTGCACATTTTCGTTATAATGTTACTGATGGTCAATTTTTAAAATGAAATGAACATAACAACCGTTACAAACAAGAGCTTTCACGATAGCAAAATTCAAAAGAACAAATGGTAAAAGGCAGAGGTTCTTTTAAAAGAACACTACAGTCGATGCGATAACATTGCTCTTGCAGCTCTAGTCTGTCCTGTTCTTCTTCTGTGTAGTTTCGCCCACAGCAATTTTCTCAGATCATGTTACATTACGCTACTGATACCAAACAAGCACCCTCAACTTTATTCAGCCACTGTAAATGGCACAATGTTATCAGTCTTTGACTTGCTATTCTTTTTTGAAACAGATGAACTATAATTCGTGATTCATATCAAATATTGTAGACATACGGTTCATAAACTCTGAGTGTGATTAGTGTACACTAAGAATATACTAAACATTTTATCTCACCAAAACGGCCTTACTGTACTTTCCTACACGCTAAATATTCGCAGATGCAAAAAGGATAAGTTGAAACAACAACACATAGTCTAATTTAGTGTCGTTGGCGTAAGTGACGCTACAAATAATCATGTTCGTATTGATGCACCCAATTGGCTCTTACTAGCAGACGATATATCACAAGACATTTTACATCAGGCGTTCTTCAGCTAAACTTTACTCGTAATGTCGCTTTAACTATACGGAATTACACTTCGCTATATATGGGGAAACAAAGTGCCAAGTTAAAAAATAAATATATTTTTTATGAAACAAATAACAGGTCCGCCAGTCTTTGTCTGGCCAGCTACGTCGTTATCAGTGTCACTTTTGTGATAAGACATATGCTTTCGGCCACAATGTAGGGCGACATGAGTGCTGCTTCAATTGTGCCAGAATCCCTGCCGTATGTTATATTTGTGTGACAGGTTCAGTAAGCAGTTCAGCTGTAGTGACAGTTTACTTAGAAATGCAAAGACCTGTAAAGGCGAAGTGCATTTCTCATCAGTACCTCGGTACCTGGTTTGCTGCAAACAGTTCTCTAGTGATTTCGGTACATGTCCTCAAAAGGGTAGTTACCTACATAAACTGCCCTGAACAGCGTGTCGGTGTAATTAATGTCAAGATATTTTCACAAAAGGAATAGCGAAATGCATAAAATACTGCAACCTACAACTAATTTGTATATATTGAGATGTATTGAAGAATATTGTAAATATTTTTGATGGTATGAGCGACTGTAACAAATTAATCGAATAAAAAAATGCATGTAAATAAAATTGTTTTATTTCATATTTTCGTAATTTGCCAGAATATGATTAAAATAAAAAAGTGGCCTATTCTTCTGACTTTCTAATGTGTGCTCCCTTACACCAAGTCCGTAAATGTTTACTTGAACCCTTGGCGTTCTTCTAAAAAAAATGAACTCATAATAACTATAGCACATACGACCGAGAACTCGTTGCAGTGTACAGTGCCGTAAAACACTTCCGCTACATACTTAAACCAAGGCAATTTGCTATCTTAACAGTCCACAAACCTCTGACATATGCATTTAAAAGGCGTTTTGTTAAAGTCACACCCAGACAATAACGGTATCTAGACTTTATCGGCTAATTTACAACCGATATTAGACATGTTTCTGGTAAAGATAATATTTTGGCAGATGCTTGTTCTAGAAAATATTCACTCTCAATCTCGGTGGATATTCGATGGAAAGATATTGCAGTTGTCAAAGCGGTCGATAATGAGCTGCACCACACTCCGCCAATCACAATCGTGTTCACTGCAACTTCAAGACATTCCGTTAGCAGTTGACAATCATATATTTTTCAGGTGACACAACAACTGACTGACAGAGTGAAACCTTACATTCCACTTCAGTTTCGAAAGACAGTATTCAACTCGCTCCACAGCTTAGCTCACTAGGGTGTCAAAGGATTAATTGACTTCTTCCAGAAATAGTTTGTATGGCCATCCCTGAAGCAATATTTTGGATTGTGGGCCTGATATTGCATCCTATCTCAACGTTTAAAAGTGAAAAGACACACTACGACTGCTATCGGCAATTACGAACCAGTCAACCGCTGTTTCTATTATGTGAACATAGACATCGCTAGGCCCTTGCCGCCTTCTAAGAGATGCCGCAATTTATTCACAATTGTAGGTCGGTTCTCCTGTTGGCCAGAAGCTGTTCCAATTACAAATATCTGTGCAGAATCAATAGCTGAAATCATTGTGACAACATAGATTGCACGTTTCGGTATCCCAAACTTAATCACCACATACAGAGGTCACCAGTTTGACTGTGAATTGTTCATTCACCTGACATACTCCTGGGTATTCACCACATCAAAACGACGGCAAACCACTTAGTAGCAAACGGAATAGTGGAACGATGACACCGCCAGCTGAAGTCATCCTTGAAGGCTCACCTCACGGATGATAGGGTACACACACCACCTATAGTCCTCATGAGCCTCAGGTCGTACGGCATTCCACAGAATAACAGCACTGCCGCAGAAGTGACATTTGGTGAACCTATTTGTCTCCCTTCGGACTTCCTCGATGAAAGGCCAACACACCAAGAAATACCCATGTTTTTATTCAAGATCAAGGAAACCATGATGGCACTGCGACAAGCTCTGCCAGAACAGCACACTCCCAAAAAATATCTTTGTGCAACCGGAACTGTTGTCGTCACCATTTGTATATTTCAGAGATGATGTGGTTTGGAGACTATTACAGCCTGTGTACGACGGACACCTTCGTGTTGTGTCGTGGACGGACAAACACTTTCTACTGGACACTAACCACGGCCAACCAAGGATTTCGAATGACAGGCTGAAACCTACATTCGGTTTGCAGGACTCCTCACTGCCTCCTGCGCAGGCTCCAGAGCCGCTAGGACCGCCACAAAGACTTCCAACCCATCAGTCCTCACCAAGTGCGCCTTGACAGGTAGGGCAACATAGTCTACACGCCATCACCCATCTCCAACAACGCAGAACTGCACTCGTCCTGGCCGAGTAGTGCAGATTCCCAGCGCCTTATTGACATTGTCTCTGGAGAGCGAGTATGTGGCGCCACTAGCGCCAAGTCGATATCGACAAGTTAGGAGAGTCAATGCGATCTCTTCGTTTCGTAACTCATGTTTTTCTCTGTATTGTAAAAACTCAGGTGTGTTTTTTTTATTATCTAAGCTCTTGAGTATTTTTATTACCATGAGGTGATGATTTATGCTTGTTATGGTTGAATATAATTAAATAATAAGTTATTGCTTGGCATACTTGCTTTATTTGTGCGTCTCCACAAAACAAAAACCTCTATGTCGCGACAAACGAAACTGTACTTTCGACAAAATATTTTGTTGAATCAACTCTTATGTATTGGTTCCGTCAGTCGTTTTCATTGCCTTCGTTCGAAAAACAGCTCGAGAGTTTGTTGTAGTTTTGTGCGACGCGATTGGAACAGGGTTTGCTCATTCCTGCCACTCTCTGCTCGTTTCGACCATATCCATGTAGACCTGGTTGGTCCCATGCCAGTTTCACAAGGCTTCCGCTATTGCATGACGATCATTGACCGCTTCACCACGTGGCCAGAAGCAATGCCTGTCGAGAAAATGTAAGCCTCAACTGTGGTTCGAGCATTCTGCACCACCTGGATAGCTCGCTTTGGCACACCACTACAATCACAACTGATCAGGGTAGGCTGTGCGAATCTAAACTTTCCAGAGATCTCAGCAACATGACAGGCATGACTCGTTTGAGGATCACAGCATTGGCGAGGTAATGGATCGGCTACGGTCCGTGATGAAACTGCAGTAAGTAACGGTTTAAACATCCTAATAAAACTAGTTTAAAATAAAACTAAATAGAAGAACTCTAAACTTGAAATATTAATTTCCGCACGTTGCCAAATTTTTTAAATATAGTTTTTATACGTTTTTTAATACATTCCACTTTTGTCAGTAGTCATTACAACTGAAGACTAGACTGCCAACGATCAGGTTCGAATCTCACCCAAGCTTCTAAATATATTTATACTAACCGAAACTCTTATGTAGAGAAAAACAAATCTTTACTGGCACCAACCAAATTTTTGTCCAGGGCAACCAATTAATAACAAAATAATAATTTGTTATCAACAACAATATATTTGACTGCTTTTTACAAACAACTAATTTGGTTGCAATAAACAAACTTTATTTGAATCAACAAAACCTTTTTATCAGTGTAGCTAGGTAATTTAGATACAGCTGAAGTCTGCGCAGATTTATAAACAAGACATATTATTACCTCGAACTGCTCACAGTGTAGAAATAATTAGTTTTTTCCCCCCGCCGGAATGAAAGATTCAGCATGGACGAAACCTGAGGAAGGCGAACTTAAAAAGAGCAGCCAGTGCAGTGCATACTTAGGAAGTGGATAAGGTGGGACGACAAGTGTGTGAGAAGACCAAGGAATGAACGGAAGAAGGGGAAATGTGAGTAAACACAATGGTAATCGTCTACGTCAATCACCTTCTCCCAAGGAGAACATCTTCCGACTGTGGAAATGTAGTGGAGATGTCATGCTATCCGTACATGCAACAGCGCCCTTTGATTTATATTATTACTTCTGCCCACCATCGCATCGCTCAGGTTTTATACAACCCGTGACTACCCACGACTACCCGTGACTACCAATGACTACGCGTGACTACCCATTACTACCTGCAACTACCCGAGACTACCTGTGACTACCCATGATTCTCTTAGACTACCAGTGACAACATACGACTACACGTGACTACCTACAACTACCCGTGACTATCTGCAACTACCCGCGACTGCTTGTTGTTACCTGCGACTACCCGTGACTACCTACGACTACCCGTGACTACCCGTGACTATGTACGACTACCCGTGACTATATTCGACTACATTCGATATTTTACGACTACTTGTGAAGTTTAAGATAATATTAAGATCCACTGAGCCACTGCGTCCCCACTTGATATATTTATATCAACTGAGCCACTGCGGCGCCACTTGACAGTGCACTAGCCACTCAGCCACTGCGTCCCAACTTGGGATAGCTCTAGCCACTGGGCCACGGCAGCCCCACTTGGCATTACTCTACCCACTAGGACTCTATGGCTCCACATTATATATTTATATTCACTGAGCCACTGCAGCCCCACTTGGGATCGCTCTACCGCTGGGCCACTGCGGCTCCACTTGGCATTACTCTACCCACTGGGCCTCTGTGGCACCACTTGATATACGCCTATGTCCATCTGGAAGAATGTAGCTTTCTAACAGTGAAAGAATGATAAGAATTAGCTACGTAGTTTCCGAGATAAACCGTGTTACAAAACAAATCTACAAACAAACAAACTCACATGACGTCTTTGTTATATTATCATTGATTAATACATTCAGACCTTTTGTATAATACTGTGTATTTGCTATAAGGCTAAAAGAAAGGGAATGTGAGACTAGAGCTCTAAGACCAACACAGTGAGTGTTAGTACGGCTCAGTACAATCCCAGCCGTGGTTTATGTATGGCTCATCCCACTTACTTTCGTAGAAATCACAAAAAAAAGCTACTAGCTGAGAGATTGAGTTAAAATTTAAATGAACTTGGTGTTAGAGTGAAAGAAAATATTTCTTGTTTACAGAAGTCAAAAGACTTTATTTAATGCGCGTTCTCAAAGGATAAATTAATTCTTCCACACATCTCGATACATCGTAGCATGGAGAGGATCTATGGGAGGGGAAAATTATTGCTCTCAATGATTTCTTTTACAAAATACAATCGTTAAAACACGTCAACCGTATTTATTAATGCAAACGAGAAATGCTGCCAACCACGCACCATAAAAATCGTCCGTTTCGTTTACTACAAATTGAATAAAATAATTATTATGAAAGAGAGATATTTGGCTATATTTCAATTATTCCCTATCTGCGAACTACTAAGGCTTCATTTTCCATAAAACAAACTACATAATTATCTTTGTAGGAGGTTAAGAATCAAAATTCTATAAATACATCGTGGTACATATCTGTCTAAAACTGTATGTGATAACTGTATATTCAGTATTTTAAAATTTCTATGAGTTTATCACTACTCGACACTTTTAAGAAACAAATACAATTGATAGCAGCTGTGATAACAGGCGTAAACGATAAGACTTTTTGAAATATTACTGAAATTCTGGACATTACGTACAAAAACCGTCATAGTCTTCACTAGAGTCGCGATACACGGAGAAACGTCGTTCTGACTTGTTCCGAGAGAATATATTGAAGTTCTTTCTCTCTTATGTTGATATGTGTCAACAGCACGAGTGGGTTGGCATTCCACAGAACAACGTGCATGTCTATGGTGAAAATATAACACTACTTCCAGGCTCTGAGTTTGAAATAGTCGTTATACTTTACTCACACTACCTTCACACTGTCTGAATGAAACCTGTGAAATTTTACCCAATGTATGGCATAATGAATTTTATACTTGCGATAACATTTATGTGATTTAAGAGTCTTTATATGTTTCGGTTTTATCTGGATTGGGGGGGGGGGGGATTTAAACACTCAACTGTATTTTTTACTCTATAAGTTATATGTGTATAAATATGTCTTCGTTCAAAGTACATTCAATCAGAGACAAAAAGATATATAGTGGCAATGCCAATAAATTAAATGTTATTGAGTAAAAAGATGTTAATGAATGACGTTTACTGTAATTTGCGACATAAACGTTTCTTTAAAACCACATTCAATTTAAGTTAGCGGGAATCCTTTGCTGAAAACAAATTTCATTGATAAGTAAACAAATATGTTTCGAGGTTTACTTTTGAATAAGTATACATTTACGTGGAACACAGGAGATATCCTAGACCAATGTTTACTAAATTAAATCCGCCGAGGTTAACTCTTTGGGGTTTACCAGCAAAGCATAATTATTTCTCCTTTCCTCTTCTCACAAATAAATCGCTATTTCCTTATAAAAGTTCAGGGACATCAACAAAAAGGACACAATGCAAACAGAATACAGGTTATCAAAACCTAGTTCACGAGCGCTTTATTCAACTGCTATATTCCGTCTGCTATGATAATTATTTAACCCTCGCCTTGACCGTTTCAAAGTCCTGGTTAACATACTAATTCCTTTGACCAGTCGCGTTGGTGAAATGGCTGGGCTACAATGACCAGACACGTGGTGAAGTGTTAATGACAGTTGGTGAAATATCCGGGCTACAATGACCAGACACGTGGTGAAGTGTTAATGACAGTTGGTGAAATGTCTGAGCTACAATGCACAGGCACGTGGTGAAGTGTTAATGGCAGTTTGTGAAATGTCCGGGCTACAATGCACAGACACGTGGTGAAGTGTTAATGACAGTTTGTGAAATGTCCGAGCTACAATGCACAGACACGTGGTGAAGTGTTACTGACACTTGTTGAACGCCCACGCAAGGTAACGCCCAGTTGTGTGTCGTTATTTTCACCGCATGTGCGACAGCTAGGTCCGCGACTCGGGGTAATCAAGTTATAGGATTGATCCAACCACTAAATATACATTTACAACGAACTAACCCTCGGTTGGAGCACGGTATCGCTACTTCTAAATAACGCACCGAGTAGCATTTTTTTACGAATTCTTTTAAAGTTTTACTAACTTCGACGACTTAAATTGTTACTGGGCATACTTGGCAAGCAAAGAAGATTGCCCTTTTTTTTTTTTTTTTTTTTTTTTTATTTAATGTGGGCTGACGCTTTCAACTGTTTGAAATACGGACGAAAATTTTTAAGAAACCTACAATTAACTTAAACCATCATACTATGTTTATTGTTTATCAAATAAATATTTTGTTAGTAGAACTTAAATGTATATGCATATAAAATGATATCGTAGTTTATTAATTGTAGACAATACACACTTGAACAATGAGTGATATAGGCAATTGATGTGATGAACAGATTTGTTGATACGTGGAAATGTATGTTTTAAAACATTAAAATGTTTAAATTATGCAATTTATTCCCGGCAATGAATTAACACAAGTAAGACAAAAATCATGTGAATGAGTGAAGAGATTTGAGCGGCTCTTAACATCAAATTCTTGAGAGCCGATGAGGGTGAAGCGGGGTGAGTATAGAGCACCGCCGGAATGAAGGGGGCGGGAAACGGGATATCCCCGAGAAAACCCAACGGCAAGAGGCATCGTCCTCCAAACAAATATATACAGCTGATTCAACTAAACATTTTTTTTGGCAGTCTCATATCTTTTCGCCTTATGCAATGGTTTTGTTAATTAATGGGTTTATTTTTCTAGGCGAATATGATTAATTTTTTTTTCCGCAACAAAGTATTTCGTTCAGGCAATAAAATGTATTTTTGGCCCTCATACATTTTGTGGGCACGATAAAACATTTCTCTCATTACGATCGAAAGCACCAACCAGGCTTCACTTACTTAATAGCCTCCTCACAACAACATGACTTTCCCCTCCCCTTCTTCCTAAGTACTTAGTTACATCATTTACTTAATGGCCTCTTCACAACAACATGACTTTCCCCTCCCCTTCTTCCTAAGTACTTAGCTACATCACTTACTTAATGGCCTCCTCACAACAACATGACTTTCCCCTCCCCTTCTTCCTAAGTACTTAGCTACATCACTTTCTTAATGGCCTCCTCACAACAACATGACTTTACCCTCCCCTTCTTCCTAAGTACTTAGCTACATCACTTACTTAATGGCCTCTTCACAACAACATCACTTTCCCCCCCCCCTTATTCCTAAGTACTTAGCTACATCACTTACTTAATGGCCTCCTCACAACAACATGACTTTCCCCTCCCCTTCTTCCTAAGTACTTAGCTACATCACTTACTTAATGGCCTCCTCACAACAACATGACTTTCCCCTCCCCTTCTTCCTAAGTACTTAGCTACATCACTTACTTAATGGCCTTTTCACAACAACATGACTTTCCCCTCCCCTTCTTCCTAAGTACTTAGTTACATCACTTACTTAATGGCCTCCTCACAACAACATGACTTTCCCCTCCCCTTCTTCCTAAGTACTTAGCTACATCACTTACTTAATGGCCTCCTCACAACAACATGACTTTCCCCTCCCCTTCTTCCTAAGTACTTAGTTACATCACTTACTTAATGGCCTCCTCACAACAACATGACTTTCCCCTCCCCTTCTTCCTAAGTACTTAGCTACATCACTTACTTAATGGCCTCCTCACAACAACATGACATTCCCCTCCCCTTCTTCCTAAGTACTTAGCTACATCACTTACTTAATGGCCTCCTCACAACAACATGACTTTACCCTCCCCTTCTTCCTAAGTACTTAGTTACATCACTTACTTAATGGCCTCTTCACAACAACATGACTTTCCCCTCCCCTTCTTCCTAAGTACTTAGCTACATCACTTACTTAATGGCCTTCTCACAACAACATGACTTTACCCTCCCCTTCTTCCTAAGTACTTAGTTACATCACTTACTTAATGGCCTCTTCACAACAACATGACTTTCCCCTCCCCTTCTTCCTAATTACTTAGCTACATCACTTACTTAATGGCCTCCTCACAACAACATGACATTCCCCTCCCCTTCTTCCTAAGTACTTAGCTACATCACTTACTTAATGGCCTTCTCACAACAACATGACTTTACCCTCCCCTTCTTCCTAAGTACTTAGCTACATCACTTACTTAATGGCCTCCTCACAACAACATGACTTTACCCTCCCCTTCTTCCTAAGTACTTAGCTACATCACTTACTTAATGGCCTCTTCACAACAACATGACTTTACCCTCCCCTTCTTCCTAATTACTTAGCTACATCACTTACTTAATGGCCTTCTCACAACAACATGACTTTACCCTCCCCTTCTTCCTAAGTACTTAGTTACATCACTTACTTAATGGCCTCTTCACAACAACATGACTTTCCCCTCCCCTTCTTCCTAATTACTTAGCTACATCACTTTCTTAATGGCCTCCTCACAACAACATGACTTTACCCTCCCCTTCTTCCTAAGTACTTAGCTACATCACTTACTTAATGGCCTCCTCACAACAACATGACTTTACCCTCCCCTTCTTCCTAAGTACTTAGCTACATCACTTACTTAATGGCCTCCTCACAACAACATGACTTTCCCCTCCCCTTCTTCCTAAGTACTTAGCTACATCACGAAAGAGATCACACGATGTGCCGCTTGCATTTGTGTAAGATATGAATTAAAGGTATTCGGAAAAACTGAAATGTGTGTATGTATGTATGTATGTATGTATGTATGTATGTAGGTATGTATGTATGTATGTATGTATATATATATATATATATATATATATATATATATATATATATATATATATATATATATATATATATATATATATAGCAAAATCAATCGATCAAAAATCGATCAACAATCGATCAAAAATCAAGCATATTTTCAACTTTTTTTTTCCAAATTCCGCGCTCAGGACTTGTGTTAATTGAAAACAGCAAATTTAAGCTAAAAAAAGCAAAATAAGCTAAAAATTAAATTAAATATCAAAAATATTCAAATCAATAGAATCTATATGTTTTAAGACAATTCTAAATCGTTCATAGATTTTACATCTTTTTTTATTTCTTTTAAACCATTATATGTTATAAAATATTGATTCTCATTTATTAATTTAAAAGCACTTTTATCAAACAGACTTACATAGCGATCTGGTAGGGTAATTTTATAATTACCATCTAGAATACAAGTAATATTTTTCCCAAACTTAGGATCATAAAATTGAAATTCGGTAGCAACATAATTTTTATTTTTTTCTTAGGCCTTGTAGTTTAGTCAATAAATATTAATAGTTAAACCTAGCGGGCAGCGAGCCGGTTTTATGTTTATTTAAAATTATTAAAAATTAATAATAAAAAATCAAAGATAAAAAATATTATTAAGTTTATAATAATAACAAAAAATAAAAATTTGAAGACAATAATAAAATTAAAATCATAATATTAAAAAAATAATAATAAATATAAAATTAATTTTTTATTATTTTTTTTTCTTTTAAGTAAACACAAAATGGAATCACTGCGCATAAATTGTCAAATGCATTAACGATGTAAAAAGTGTGGCGAAGTATTAAACATAGAATGATTTTCACCACATAAACACACCAAAGATAAGCATATCAACACCTGTAAAAAAATATTATAGATATTATGATAGAACCTGCCATGCCTTAAAAAAAGAGAATTTAATTTACTATACGAATTTGAAAAATATGTTTGTAAGACAAATCTTGAAAAGCATTAAAATACTATATTACACAATAGAGCTCTAGATATTCCAAATGAAACTCAACATAATGATTGTTCAACTAAGATATGCGTAGTATGTGTGTGTATATATATATATATATATATATATATATATATATATATATATATATATATATATATAACCTATTGATTCATTTTATTTTCATAAGGCTACTGCAGACAAATGTATAACAAAATGTAAAAATTGTTTTAGTGAATATGATAAAAATCATCATGCCTTAAAAAAGAGAAAATATTTTGCGAATGTAGAAAATATCTTTATAATACTCAACTTAGAAAGCATAAAAACTGTAAATCGCACAATACAATAGTAGGTATTCTAAATTAAATTCAACACGATAATTACCCAATAAAGACAAGTACAGTATGTAATGAGAATACATATATAAAATTATTTTCTTATGATAAAACTTGCAAGGAGAAATTTACAACAATATTTAAAAAAGGTTTCAGTGAATACCTTAAGAATTATTGTCTTAAAGTAAGATAGTTAAATACATAATTATTATTAATAATTTAATTCCTGTTCAATTTTATTCCACAATTTTAATTATTATCATATTTCCAATTTTTCATTATATATTTAAAAAATTTTCTGTCTAAATAAAGTTAAAATGTCAGCGAGCAATATAGCAGTTGTGTTAAGTGAAAAGAGAGTTCGCGAGTTGATAACTATTCCTAAAAACTAAAAAACTAAATATTGGTATAATCTAAGAAAAGCTGGTTTATTTTAATTTAACAAGAATATTAAATGAACAAAGAAAAAGGAAATTTGTAAATTGACCTTTTTCAGATTACAATATCTTTATATATATAATTTTTCTGTGCGTGTGTATGCCACTGAACTCCTAAACGGCTGGACCGATTTTGATGAAATTTTTTGTGTGTGTTCAAGTGGATTCGAGAATGGTTTAGATTCACAATTCGGTCCACTACAAAATGTTTTTTAAATAAATTTTTTATTTATAATTTATTGTTGATCTTGGAATGTTTTACATTGTATCCAGCAGACAGCGCTGCGATCGCGGTGTCGAATATCCAAAAATATTTCACTTTACTTCCAGTTTGTCCCGATAGTGGCGCTGCGATCAGATTCAGGAGAATTTCGTAACTGTGTGTTGTTATTGTGTTAAAATAAATCGCGTGCTAATTGAAATATTACATTCAGATGTAATTAGTGTGTGAAGGGTTTTGACATTATGCAAATTCGGTGCTGTATTGAAGTGAGTATTTTACATAAATTCCTATCAAATTTACACGTGCGTTGATTAACAATCATCCTAACCTACAAATTTATTTGTGTAGTTAATTGATTTCATAACAAATTTTTAATATTGTTTTTATTTTAAATTGTTACTTATCGGAAATATTAAATAAATAAAAAAAGAAATAAAACGGTCCAGATTGTTACAACTTATTTAAAAAAAGTTTGAAATTTTCGGATTTAAGACATATGTACAGGACAACGTCTGTCGGGTCCGCTAGTAACATATAAAATACTAGAAAGAGTTTTTTAAAAAAAATTTCCTTTTTCTAATCAGTTATTTGTAAAACCAAGAGATAAGAGTAAGCGAATAAAAGAATGGATAACAAAGAACAATTGTACAAATTTACCTTTATCAGACACCAATATCATTTAATCGTATTAGCAAGACAGAAAAGAATTAAAATAAATATTCCCCTATTCTACTAATGTAATGGCAAGCAAAAGAAACAGAAGAAGCAATAAAAATAATAGAGTGAATAAAGCAGCTTCTTAAGGTAGTATATTAACTTATAACATAGAGAATCCCTTTGATATAGTACAGCCTAGTCAATTTTCACTTCTATAATAACTACAGTTTTTGAGATAATACAGAATAATCTTTGGAGATTTAAAGGGTTGAAAACAAGCATTAAATTATGTATCAATTGACGTAATTGTGAAAATAATCAAGAAGAATTATTTACATTTCTGTCATATAATCGCACAATAGTACACGAAGGAGAAATTATAAAGGTTTATAAAATTATAAAACAGGACTTATTTACACACTTATCTGAATTTCAAAGAAAAGGTTCAGGATGGACTTTTGATAGAGTAATTGGAATAGAATTAGCTATAAATAAGTATAATTCATAAAATTCAGCATCATATAATGAACTATCAGAAGTTATTAAGAACTTAAAAAGCACGCATTAATGCGAAAAATGAAGATCAGAAAAGTTTTCTTTGGGCAATAAAATCTGCATTGTTTTCGTCTAAAGAAATCCACAAAGAGAAACTAAATATAAAAATGTGGGGCTTAATATCGATAAAGTAGTATATAATTATGAATATCCTAATAAAATTTATGTCATACCAAAAATATAAAATAAAATTGATACATCTATAAATATATACTCTAATGAAGATAAGTCTACAGTATATCCATCAAAACTTACAAAAATAAGAAGGAGAAACATATAAATTTACTTTATTTCAAATATGATAAAAATTCGCATTATGTTGGATAAAAGATTTATCGAAACTGCTTGAAGCGCAAAAATATAATCATAAAAGTGAAACTTATATATGTGATGTGTGTCGTCAATTCTTTTATTCTCAAGAAAGATTAAATAAACGTACAAAAGACTGCTCTAAAAATGAATCAGTAAGAATAAGTAGGGACACCCTAATTTCGCGAAAAGATTTTACGACCAGTTGCATTTCACAACATTTTAGCTCAAGTCCACATCCGTGATTGGAAGATATAGGTGTATCATGTTTTGGGTGTCTGCCCGCAAATCACAGACACACAGTATCAGAGTAACCTAATTTTGACTGGCCAGTCAAGTAAGTCAATGTCTTCTTATAGAGACACATCACCAATAAGCAACATAATACTGCAAGTATGACCGCCGGGTATTGAAATATAGCATGTGCGGAAATCCATTAGCGATATTCTGGTGTGTCTAAGAATCAATATACCTTCGAAAGGAGAGCAAATAAAAATTTAAAAATTACAAACATACAATGAAGGTTCCTTTTACAAAATATGCAGATTTTGAATCAATTCTAAAGAATATATCAACCACTAAATCATAACAAAGAAAATTAAATAAATTTAAGTTTTTCAGAAAATATCCTGTTTTAAAAGAGGACGATACTGATAATGGATTTCATAAGGAGATACTTAAAATTTATATAATCTTGCTAATGAACAAATTAAATAAGATTGATTTAAAGTTGAATGATGAATCACATACAATGAAATATCAGTTACATGAAGCTTCTGGTTTTTGATATTATATTGTATCTAGTTATGGTGATTAAAAACCACCAGTTGTATATGGAGGCCCAAATGCATATAAGATGTTTATACAAGCAATGAAACGGGAAGTAGAAAAAATTGGGGAAATATATTCACAAACTGAACCAATGCATCCACTTACAAAAGAAGAAAAAGTGTTATATAATAGATCTAAAAAATGTACTGTATGCGAATGCAAATATACAAAGTAAAATAAAAAAGGACATAATCATGATCACATAAGTGGAAAATTCATAAATCCAACATGTAATAATTTTAATCCACAATTGAAATTACTTAATTTTGTTCCAATTTATGTTCATATTTTAGCTGGTAATAATGATATTTTATTTTTAAAGAACTATGGTACGATATTAAAAATATAGACTAATTGCGAATAACGAAGAAAAAATTTCTACTTTTGGGAAAAAAACCAGAAAATTTAAAAATGAGATTTACAGACACATTTTAAATCATGGCAAGTAGTTTAGATAAAGTGTCATCTAATTTAAGTACATATAAAATGAAACACACTCAAAAACTCTGACGGTGTTTGCAAACACAAACAGGACGAGGTCCTAGTCTCAACTGCTTCCTGAATGTAGATGTTTTAAGTTGGAAAACAGCTGAGAGCCCCCAATGATATCAAAAAAGGGATTTTGGTTGGTTCTAGTGAAAAAGTTTGAAAGTATTCTTTGCCTTGCGTTTATACATCAACTTCAAAATATTTACAATATTTTCCCCACAAGATCACATCGAAAAAATTTTATATAAAAATATACTTTTCCTGCCGATTAAATTTCGTATAAAAAGGTTGTATCAAAAGTAATTATCTTTAAAAACATTCCCCAAAATCTACATTTTTACAAGGTTGCATCTCTTTCCAACTATATGCAGGTTACATTTTACTTTAAACCACACTTTACTAAAATGACAGCAAGCACCCCCTCCACCCCTTTAGAATGTTGACGGACGGAAACAACAGTTCCTGCCCAAGTGAAAACCCCGTGCTGTCTCCCCGAATCTGGGCGAGACACCTGTGTTTATATTTTATTTGAAATCATCTAGAACATTACAAAATGATCTTCACTCGTCGATATCCAGAAGTCCTGGAAGGGCACCCTGGTGGCACGTGACTGGATGACTGGCGTCACGTGATCAAGGTGACGTACAAGGGAGGTGAAAAAAGTAATAGTTTCGCGGGCGGCAGCGGCCCCTCGGCGCCCATACTTGCAGACCAGCAGGCCCGCCCAGCGGACGCGAGGCATGGAGCTCGTCAAACACACCCCTGTCGCAGCGAAGGTAAGCCGTTCCAAACAGCCGACATTTTCTCAACTTTATATGGCACCATCGATATTAGCTTTCGTACAATGTGCAGGGTTAGCCATCACATCCCTCCTCCCCTGAAGAAGACCCACGAAGTAGGTATCGAACACGCGTACAGAACATAAGGCGTAGGCTGGCCAGGCCCTTAGCCAACACTCCTTTCCGCATGGAACACGGGTCACGTTGTAAGCAGCAACCATAAAACACACAGGCACTATAGCTTACTCGACGAAGACGTACAATAAACCATAACACCTTTTCATATTTAATTTTGGGTAGTCTTGCTTTAATTTCGATCCATTTTATCCATTTACACATAAAATATCTAATACGTCACTATATATATATATATATATATATATATATATATACACATGTATATGTTGGTATACTTAAAAAATATGTATAGCATAATATTTCACTCATTATACACAGGTATACCTTTAAGTATTTATGACTTTACATATTCGTATATTTTTACTTATGTACTCATTTATATTTACCTAATTTTTCACGTTTAAAAATATATACTCATTTAACTTTTGAGTAGAGTATACTTGCGTACAAAATGTTAATACTCTCTCTTAAATTTTCCTTCAAACGTACTGGAAAACTGAAATATTTTTATAGAAATACAATAATCTTAAAATCTTAGGATTCTTAATAAAACAGTTTTACATCCTTTACTGAATACAGTGAGGCTTTCACAAAAGGGAAGGTCGGAGGACAGCCCTTTTATGTTGTGGGCACGAGATAACTTTTTTCACATTGGGAGATATGAAACTTTTCGTATTTGTTCGGAGAATGAGGAACTTCAATCAATACTGTCATGGGCGAAGGGAACCTCATTATTTTAAACAGCCATCGCCATGTCATGACCAACTTAACACTAAAATAATCCATTTTTGAACTGCGATGGTGAACCTCGACTAAAATTAAATCACCGGGATTCAAAGTTACATCTTTGTAAACTACATTGCTTTTTTGTTCCATTTTCTAGTGATACGTAATTAAATTTCGTGTCACCTCCACCCATATTTCTTCCAGTTTTTTTATTATTCACGTGTTCCAATCAAACACCGTGGAGTGACCACACATTTATTAACGGATGCATCAATCTCCGCCCCAAAAACATTTCAGCTTGTGCATATTTGTGTCCACTACGAACCAAATTAATTAAGCACAAAAACAGTAGTTATAATACGTCATCCCAGTGACGTTGCATATCTGACTGAAAACTGCATTAGGCAATATTAATATTACGGTTAACTCGTTCTACTACATTTGCCTGTGGATGGTACGGGGCAGTTTGAAACATTTTTTCTCCCCATATAAAATTCACATCTCTGAATTCTCCTTATCTGTTACTACACATACGGGAGCGCCAAAAACCATAATACAACCGTTGCATCACAACTTTACAGATTTCAACTGCCTTTATGGTGCGTGACGGGAAAAATAGATAAAATATTGCTGAAACAATCTATTATTAATAGGACATAGACATAACCCGATGTACTCCGGGGCAACGGACCAATGGCGTCTATATACACACGTTCCCAAGGATACGTGGCTACCGTACCCGCATACTGGCCTTCTGGTTTTTTATTCTTCGTTTTAGCATGTTGGTACGCGTCACAACCTTTTACCCAGTTTTCAAGGTCGGTGCGGGCTCCCGGACACGTAATAATTTATAACACGCGACAGATGGTTTTATCTCGCCCTACGTGTACTCCGTAATAAGATTCGTGGTAATTTTAAATACCATCGCCCTCAAATTTTCAGGTACAAAAACTCTGAATATTCCTTGTCTCGTCCATTCGCCTAGAAAACCGTTATGGATAACATACGGCCAAGTTCCATTCTTAATTTCAGACCAAATCTGCTTACATTCTTGATCAGAATTTGGGTAATCTTTAACGGCAGTAAACACGCTTGGGAATTTTTGTAACGTATTCAATTGTGAAACGTCTGTGTTTCCTGCTGCTGGCCTTGACAGGTGACTATCGACGCACGCTACACTCTCTGCAGGTGCCCCATTCTTCACCTGTTCGTCGCATTGTTCAAACTCTTCGGAGCAATACATGCGCGACAACGTGTCTGCTACCGAATTATCAACCCCGCCAATGTGTTGCACATTCAATTTGAAATGGGCCAACCTGCCTCAGGGCTTTTGCGATTTTAATAACCAGCTGAGCGCTTGGTTGTCCGTGTACAACGTGAACAGTGCGTGATTCAAATAATCTGCGAACTTTTCCATACCCAAATACAACTTAAGCATTCTTTTTCATAAATAGTCAATTTACGTTCTGCTTGAGTAAATAATTTACTGGCGTACGCTATCGTAAAAAAATACCCATTTGTCTTTTGAGTTAAACACGTTCCTATTGCTACAGAAATGGCATGGCAGTGCAAAAAGAACTCTTCAGAAAAATTCGGTAAATGCCAAACGGGAGTATTTTCTAACATAGCTTTCAATTTTTGAAAAGCATTTTCCTGATCTTTGTCCCACTGAAACGGCACATTTTGTTTGTTTTCTATATATTTAACGGCTCTGCTAGATCGGAAATATTCGTAATAATCTCATAAGTATATTTTCCTATTACGTGAGTTAACACTGTAGACATACACTGGGGTCTGGAATTTACTGCCATTGGTGAACATGTCCACTGGTACCAGCCCCACGTTATACAAAACGCTAATGATGCCCTGTAAGAATGCCGCTTTTAAATCCAAAATAGTGAAATACTTTGCCTTGTCCAAATGTAGAAATACCGTATCCATGAAGGGTATCGGATAGAAATCAACATACAATTTTTATATTTATTTCTATAATCACAGATAATTCTAAACTGTCCCGGAGTTTTCTCAGGATTTAGAAAAGACGGCCTTGCGTACGGACTTTCAGAATTTTCCGCGATTCCCTGATTTCCACGATTCGGTGATCAAATTTTTTAATACTTTAATATTGGGTGCGGACACACGATACGGCACTCACCCAACGGGCTCTCTATCTTTGAGTTTTAATTCTACTGCAATCTCTTTACAATGCCCTAACTTTGACGTAAGCACATCTTTATATTCTATTTTAAGCTTTTCTGACGCTTTCGCTACCTCTTCAGAATGTTGAAGCAACTGAATTAGAAGGAAATGAGAAGGTTTTACTAGCAAATTAAATACCGTTTTGGAGGAAAAACTAAACCGTAATTCATTCTTAGGTACGTCAACGCATGCGCGCGTACTACCCAAGAAATCGATACCTAAAATCACGTCATGTGACAGATGTTCAAAAACACGGATTAAAAATTTCCTATTCTCACTTTCATCACAGCTATTATGGTAAACGTTATCAAACCTCCGTCGGTTAAGGAAAATACCACTGACTCTCCCCGTTTTAACTGCACAGTTCCAAGCGCATTATTTTATTCAAGGTCTCTTGCCTTATGAGTGTCGCTGTAGTACCCGAGTCAACCAAGCCTGACATCGTTAAGTTTGCAATCACAAGCTCTACCTACAGTAGACCATTTTTGTTACATAGATTTGTGTTTGTGACGCCGCCTATTCCTGCAGGATTTTCCTTTAACGAACAATTATATTTAAAATTCCCAGGATTACCGCATCTGAAACAAATCATATATTTTACGGTATTACGACCTTCAGACTTAGCAACACATTCTGAATTTACTTTTACGTCTGACTGACCCCCTTTTACAAAGCGGCTTTCTTTCCCGCCACTATCAGTTTTCTTATAGAAACATTTTTCCGTCGGATTATTTATTCCTGAAACAAATTTGACATTAACTTTTTCCTGCATGGAATTTCCTTCGCTTTTTTTGCTTTCTATAAAAGCATTTAGCCGTTTGATGATTGGTACGAGAACAGATTTGGCATTGACGTTTAGGCTCTCTTTGCTTACAATCACTAATTGTTAATTCCACTTGAATTACTAAAACTAAATATTCACTTAACGTTTTCGGCTTCGAAGCAAATTCAAAATATTAAAAGTGTTACGAGATTTCAGAAATATCGATGATGATCGATATGTAAATAGGTTTGATAAAAATTATTTATAATTGGTAAATAATAATCAAGTTTTTTTTTCACATAGAAAAGTTTAAAAGTAATGAAAAATGTAAATACTATGCATGATTAAGTATTATTTAAAAAATGATAAAGTCTATTGATTTGAATATATCAATTATCTTTTTGATCTTTCACTCATTTTCGTAATTTTAATTAGAATTTTCTCATTTTGTCACTTTTTGTAAAACATTTATACATTTTTTATATCATAAATTGATCAAATAATAGAACTTTTAGTACTTTTGGATATTGGATATTAAATTATAAAACAGCAACTTCCATTGATAAAGAATTAAACGTTCATTTCAAAATTGTTTCAAAAATCAATAAAAATAATTTAAAATCAGATAAATTGTCTAATTTTAAAGAAAATGTTTATGATCTGGATTGTTTTGATGGATGGGATTATATAATCAGTAATGTATATGGTTTTTTATTTTTAGATTTAAATTTTTTTATTGATTTATATTTTTGTTGAATAAAATCCATTAGTTCCACCAATTATCTATTTTATAATTCATTTGATTTTCAGCTTATTTTGCTTGTTTTTAGCTTAAATTTGCCGTTTTTAATTTACACAAATCCTGCACGGACATTTTTGGAAAAATGGAAGAATTTGCTTGTTATGGTATAAATCTTCTTGTTTTTAGCTTAAATTGGTTTGTTTTTGAGAAACTAAAATTGAAAATTAGTTAGTTTTTTGCCTAAATTTGCTTGTTTTAAGCTTAAATGTGCTTGTTTTTGGGCTTAAATTTGCTTGTTTTTAGCTTAAATTTGCTTGTTTTTGAGAATCGAAAGTTGGAGCCAAATGGGGTTTCTAGAAACTTGAAAACGATAAAATTACTCGAATTTGGGGGTAATTTGCTTGATTTTTCGTTGAAAAACATGAAAACCTTTCTTGAAAACGCTCAAATTTGGCTTAAAATTGCTTGATTTTTTAATGTTTTAGTGCGCTGCGCTAACTCCCGCATAATACACCTACTCTGGTTAATGTGCGTCACACAAAAGTCAATAACTGGAAGCATTACTATATGTAACGAACGTATTTGCCACGTATGAAATGGTTTATTAGAAAGTTTGGTCCTATACGTAGCAGATGTAACATCCCAGTTAAGTTACCTTCTCGGTGATGTACTGCAATGAAGTTTTTAGAAGACGATATCGTAACGTTTCTATTAAGTAACGAAAATAAAAGCTTACAAAATGGCCAGATAGTTGCGTTAGGCCTACATAACAAATCTTGAATAACTAAAAGTGTTTAGTTATTTATTAGTGTAACGAACGAATTTCCGCTACCACTAGTCGATATAAGCTGTTCATGCAAATTAACTCTGTTTATATTTATTTATATTATGATAGATGCTGGCGATTACTTTATTTGGTTATTGTATATAAAATAGTTGTCTACATTATAAATGAAAATGAAAAATATCATCGGCTTAATCCAGAAAACAAAACGGAACTAGCTTGGTAGTTCGCAGCTATACATCACAAACACTCGACATTTTCCAACATTTATAAAACATGCGCACTAATGCTAACATGCGGATATTCGACAGTTCATTGATCATACGGCCAAACTTGTGTTGATAATATTACCCTCTTTTAATAAATTACACAAAGTGAGATGATTATTTTTTTTATGTCAGGCTACGTACGAAGTTCAGGATGACGACTGCATGTTAGTAAGAAATGCGGCCATGATGCTTCTTGCTTTTTATGTTGAAATTGAGCTTGATGGTCGGAGGGCAGCTTTCGATAACATACTACGTATTTCTCGAGTAATCGCGATAACTTTCTCAGGAGAATCGAGACGCCACATTTAACTTAAATAAGCAAACACCGGAAATATTACGAAGATCGTGATTTAACAATCGGAAGCCGCGTTTTGGAAACTTAGAATAAAGTCTAACCTCTCCAGATGGTAAATTACAAAGAGACTGCAAAACGAGAAATCTGAAGTTGCTACTCTACCAAGCCAGATCAGCATCTGGTAAATATGCGATCTTCACAAAGTAACATAGTTATCTCCATCCCCTGTTCTCTTAATTACTCCTTCCTCCTCCAGGATAAGATACAATGGCCCGTCTGTGGGTGTTACGTGTCGTAGTGAGTGAATAAGTTATGGCCCAGTGTTTAGTAATTCTCTGTGCTGCGCTGATACTCGCGTCTGGTCTGGTGTAAGTACAAATTGCTTACATTAATGTGGACAAGTGACGACGTGCTACCTAATAGTATATGTACTAGCTGCTGTTCTTCCCCGCTCAACAATCACACTAGCACTCAGTTCTTAAATAAACTACTTCGCGCAGGTAAGTCTAGCTCAGTCGCTCGACACAGGAACACCCACTCGTGCATTTACACATACCGTAGTCATTTTAACATATTAACTAATTTAGCACTTCCATTCTCTTACCAATAAAGCAGTAAATTATGTTCTCAATACTTACGTCATATAACAACAAATACACTGAAATGTTATTCGCGAAACTGAACTTCACCACAGTACAAGAAACATGTATATTATTAAACCTTCGCCACGCCAGTCATAGAAAACAACTTCTAATCGATAATTTTACTTCGTTTGGTAGTTAACTTCCGCTTTTCTTACAACACTGTCGCTAGCTCCTTCTCAGGGACTCGCGAAAGAACAACAATAGTCCTGAACTTCAAAATTCCGCACCGACTCAATTCATTTAACTTCACCAGCCTCCTTTATCCCGTACATGCAGGGGAAAGGAGGGCAGAAATCAGCTTTGGAAACAGTATTCCCAGGCGCTACCCTTGTTTGTTTTTGCAGCAACAAAATATTGTTGGTGGTGTGAAGGGGGGAAAGGGGGTTAGCTTCTCTTTCCCTCCACAAACTAACTGATGACCGTCTGGGTGGCCTAGGCCCCTCACAAGGGAGCGATCCACCCCCGCGCTGAGGGAGTAGCGTCCCAGTGATGTCAAACCGGCGACTCAATTCTTACGCTAACCAGCCACACACTTGACTGGGTCGAGTGTAAGATTACTTTTCAATAAAATAACGTAAAGTAAGTTAACATTCACGCACTCACATTTCAACGTCCCGGAAAGCACAACATATATTGGTATGTTGGTACCAACATATGTTGGTATATTTAATACCAACTATAGGACTGCGAAATTAACTCTGTTTATTACATAAATATAAGTAATAACTACTAAACTGCACTTACCCGAACCGACTTTCGCTCATGCAATGTGATCTTGAAAACACCATCGCCTCCTTACCTGAAAAAAGAATAGCCAATTAGGTCAACACATACATAATTTACAATTAAAAGAAAAATATTTTTTAATATTTTCACCTATGTATAATCAGGTTTATGACATAGCAAATCATGGGCACAAAAAATTAAATTTAAAACTTACACTTTAACAAATAAATACATACTTGTACACTTTCTCAGAAATTTTATTCCATGATCTTTTGTGTCGTCCCCTTCAGTGCTGGGGATGCACTAAGTTTTGGTCCGCATCGTAATACACGGACACACTATGCAACAAAATAACAAAATACTTGTGAATAACACTGGCGGTTAACAATATTAGTCATTGTTTTCAAATTTCTCGGTTTTTATATAATTTGCTTCTAAATGGAGCTGTATAATTTGTGTTTCAGTCGTAAGTCACATTGGCTGTATCTGCTACTTTTGATATCAGCGTACAGTGGACGAACATAACAAGTGATAATCTTAAAGGTGCTTTCCTGTAAAATTAGTAAAATGTGTCTTATAAGGTTCTCCCCCCGTGGACTTCGTCTCAAACATTTTGGGAAACATTCTTCAAAAGATGTAAACATTGTTTTGTAATGCGTCCTCCTACTCGGTGATACAGAAGCGTTGCAGCGTGCTTCAAATACGCTTTTATTTGTACAAACTATTAGTGTTGAATCAGTACGTTAACCTACGAAGGTAAAACAACCCCTAGACAAGGATGTAATATTACTTCTGAGACGCCTTACGTCCCCCAAGGGGGGTAGGGGTAACAAAATGTGCCTCACTCATTAAATACAGTCCCCAATCCCCGTCCCTGGATGCAGTTAGACGTACTCGATGTTAACACCCATCCGAGCCATGCCCCGTCATGAGCTTATAAATAAATTACTGATAAAATACACCCAACAGCAGTAGAGGTTCATTTCAGTGGCCTACGTCGTGAAGTTCTTTTCCGCCCCCGACAATCAGTACAGCTGTTTTATTCCTGCAGGCGCGAACATCGGCTCTAGAGGTCGAATACGCCGCTCTGTCGCGACACACTCGCACTCACGTGAAGTTTAGCACGGAGAGTTTTGGCTAGCGGAACAGTGCAGGTGTTATCTCCGGCCACAATGATTATCGCCATTGAGCTCGACAATGTTACCAGGGCGACTATTCAGTATCCTACCACGTCCATCGTCCACATACAGTCCGGGTTCTCCTCAACAAATTTCCTACACCAAAGTACCGCAAATATTTCAATGACTTCCGTGGTGAATATGAGCATTTGTTGATCCTACTACCGTCAACATAATATTCCAAGTCTCGGTACAAACAATCTACGTTTCTAATCAGTTCAGCCTACATTTCCCTGGGAGAGTTGCGTCTCACGTGAAACTACATTCCACAGCACTAGCACACGGCTAACTATTTCGCCCGACAAAGTCAGACTTCCCCGACATATGGGTTACGACAGTTTCCCGCCTATCACACATACTCCGACCACGTATGGTTTACAACTCTCTCGGCCCGCAACTCAGCGACTACTCCTCGAGTCCGTGGCCTAGCACACAAGCGTCACCGACGACGACCCCTTCCCCCGTGACGTCACGGGGAACGCGCCAGGACGATACCCGGCGGCTGCTCTTTACAATAGAACGGCGGTAAAAGGAACTACAACAACCATTATTGGTTAATAGCATATATTACAACCATACCCAGCAAGAACACTGTGGTAATTATCACACGAAGAATAATAGTGCTTACTAGTAAATGTTGTATCAAATGATTACACAGTATAAATGAACAAATTATAGGATTAAATATGTATGACTAATTAAATGGTGAGATTAAATATATATGACCGGTTATAAAATAATAAATCATATACATACTAAAAACTACCAACACGGTAATACCAACAGCCAGTAAAAATACACCCTAAAAATAAATATTAAAAATATATACTAATATTACGTAATGAAAATGTCCCAAATCGTCACACGTCCAAGACAATACTTTGAATGCCTCCAACCTTGTTAGCTTGTTATTAATTGTGTATTCATCATATTCGCATGAGCTGTCACAACACAGGAATGGAAAGCAGCAATTTTGTTCTATATTTGTTTAGTCTGAAATAAATTTCTTGCTTACGTGATATTTTCCTGAAAAAGAAATGAATATTTTCTCTTTATTTTCAGTGATTTTTTTTATATCTTTATGCCCATCTAATGAGCACGATTAAACTCAATCAACTCACATTTGTGCTTTAATATTCTCCCAAAATCTCTTCGTATTCTCGCTGTATATTCTCTTGCATTCTTCTGTCCAGGGTTTGTTCGTTCGGGTTTTAGGTTTATCGGCAATTTGATGTTTGTCTATTAATGTTTTTTAATGTAAATAATACCGTATAGTGTCTTCGGTGATATTGATTTTTCAAAGGCGTCTTTCAATTTCAATTAACCAATTATGCTTGGCATCGTATAATAGGGCAATACTGAGAATTCTTCTAGTCCGTCTATTATTGTTCATACATGTATGTCAATTTCGTATTTTGTTTATTTTTATTTTTTCAGTTTCCTCGGGTGTTATAATCCCCTAGTCCGTTTATCACTGTTTGCACTGTCAGTGTAATTATTAATTTTCTGTGAATTTTTATATATTGTAATCTGGAGAGGGCTGTTACAATCTAAGAAAATTTGTTTTCAGTTCGTTATCTTATTCTGCAAATAACATTGTATTTCTCCATTCATTTTCAAGTTTTTATCCCATGGTCTACTCTGCATTTCCTTTTCCCCACAATGGTATTGTTGTTTATTCAATATAGTCGGAAACAATAACTAACTTGTGACTATACCTGTCCGTTATTTCCCATAATATACGTATAGCAATTCTCTTGTATAAAGTGTCTGAATTGACTCACGACTCTTCTATAATATTTGTTTCAGAACAAGCACTTTAACATAACCTGCTCTTCATTTTCGGAATCAACATTGTTCTTTTAATAATAAAGCATCTGCATTTGGCTAAAGCCTTTTCGTTAGAGTTTTATGGCATATTATATATGCGGCATTTAGGAAACTTTCACATTGATAATTTAATTTAATTTTAACTGTACAGTTTTTTAAATCACGTACACGTTGAATATTTCCAATTTTTCCCTTATTTAGACATACATTCAGACTTTAAACAGTCACTTGTGAAATTAGGTAGCATTAATTTCATTGCGTCCAATTTATCAAATTTGTTATTTCCCGTAAATAATCCTGTCCCATTTTGACTTTCCATCACTGCTATAACTGTGTGTATTTCAGATGTACCTATTGCATCAATCTATTTGAAGGCATTTTCATTTTGCTTCTCAATCCTCGGGTGCAATGTGGTGATCCCGTCAAATATTTTGTAATGGTTCACCTACTTGTTTTCTATTATTATAATTATATGAGCTGACGACTCTTTGTTTTATTGAAGTACTTGGCGATTTTATATTATATAGGCCTATATAAGTCACTCGTATCATATATATATATATATATATATATATATATATATATATATATATATATATATATATATATATATATGCTAAGTATTTCATCAACAGATCATGAGCTTCGCTGATTTCAGAAATTGAGATGTTTTTTGCCATTCGTTATTTAATCCTTCTTAATTATTTCACTAAATTTTTTGTAGATACAAACGGTATGCCATCTGTTTCTGATTCGCAACTCGTTAAATATCTTCGTTCCGTATTTCAGTACCCTTTTTGCTTTATCATTTACTTGCTTTCCTAAATATTGGTTCCCAGCGTTAATTATAGTATTTTTATACTTCTCAGTTCTTCATTGAATCCATTACTTACACAATGTTGAAGGATCTGCGCATTTAGTCTTGTGTCATTCACATTCTTTCCGACTCGTAGAGAATCTCGATTCTTAATTACTCTTTCTTTTTGCAGTAAAATGAACGTACTTATTTCAGCTAGATCAAATTGGAACTGTCTATCTCACGAAATAATAATCAACGATGATGATATTTACGTTTAAAATTTGCATAGCCGTAACCTCAAGAATATAGAACTGAAACATCGGTGTATAACTGGCACACACCAGTCAAATGCCGTTACAAGCTGGGAACATGTCATAATGCTGTTCATCAATCAGCATTTCTTAAGTCGGCAGGCTAGCCTATATTGAATCTTTACAGAACGCAACGGCCAATCACACACAATGACAATTACAAACAGATACAACACCAATTCCAAATTCTCATATGGCCTACACTGGAAATACACATTTCTCTGCCACAGAAAACTAAATTCCTTTGATTGTTATTTCATTAATGCTTATCGCGACCTTAGAAGAACTTAACAGCACATCGAGTGAGTGAAAATATTAGGGCGGCTCAACATCGAGGTCATCAGAGGTCATGAGGTTGGAGTCAGATGAGTCTGAAGCAGCGCCGGAATGTGAAAGGGCGGGAGAAAATGGGAGATCCCCGATAAAACCTGCCAACCAGCGGTATCGTCTGGCACGATTCCTACATGCAAAAATCGAGGGATAACTTGGCCTGGGATTGAACCCGGTTCGCCTTGGTGGGAGGCGAGCAGGCTAACCGCTAAGTCACCGCTGCTCCTAGAAAACCATGAGTACATCTATTTTGGCAGAGAGCATTTTTTTAAGTATTTAAATGGTACTCTTTAATTTATTGAGTTATTGGAAGGCAGTTATTACGTAACAAATGTGAAATAACATAACTCAACCTTACTTAACCTAATCGCACCTCATATACTCTCACCTCATCTCAGCTTACCTGGGGCAGCGGTGGCCCAGCTGATATAACGCTCACCTCCCAAGAAGACATACTGGCGTCGCTCCCGGATTATCGCACGTGGAGATTGTTCCTGACGATGTTGCTGGTCGGCGGGGTTTTCTCGCGGATATCCCGTTTGCCGCACCTTTGCATTACGATGCTGCTGTATACTGAACTCTTATCACCCTCACTGGCTCTCAAGACAAGTCTGATGTCGAGAATCGCCGGGCCGTCTCCACTGCACTCCATTCTCTTCACCTCATTTAACCTCATTTAATTGGCTTTAAAGCGTCTTTCCGAAGTAAAGCTAGTCTTATGCTATCACCCGAATGTTTGTCTAGAATATATATGGCCCCTAATGACTTTGAAACCTGACAACAGAATTGCACCAAACTATGTGCACGTATAGCATTTAGTAGTGATATCAGTCGTTTAGAGTTTCGATCGCACCATAAACTTATTTTCCAAATGGTGGCAGTTAAAATATTTAGGGCACTACATTATTGCTCGGGAACTATTAAACCGATTTTAACCAAATTTAATTCGTTGATAGTACATAATGTATAAATTGAAATTACAAAACAATATTCTTACTGGTAAGCTATTTTGGAAGAGAGGGGAAAAAAAAAAAAAAAAAAAAAAAATATTATCCATTTTATTTCGGGAAAAATATAACGGTTTTAACCGAATTAGGTACTTTGACACTACATGATGTGCGCAATAGATTTAGAAACTGATAATGCTATTAGTCTGCCATTTTCTTAGATAATGCAAATTGAAGAAATGAAACTTTTTCCTTAGATAACTGGAACAATTTAACCAATTTAACAATCAGCCGATTATTACCAACGTAATACTAGAGAATGCCTACGCCATATAAACTGACATATTTTAATGTGTCAGACTGTAATTTTTAAAATCACTACCAAATAAACATTATAGAATAACACGATTTGTATATAAATTCATGTAATCAATTCCAACTTTACTTTGTATGTAGGCATTATCTATGTAAGCATCAAATAATCAAATATATAAACTCATTGGCCAGACATTTTGGAAGAAAGCACAACATGAGTGATTAAGCTTTTTTGTCATATCTCGGGAATAAATAACTGATACCATTCAAATTGAGGCTACAAGATATACTTTTGTAGTCTATATGACCTAAGGAGCTAGTCACATATTTTCCAAATAACAGTCTTATAAATACTTAAGTTAAGAAAGTCATGTGACCTTAACAATTTTCACCGACTTTAATGTGTAGCAGTATTTTCAACAAACGTAGAATGTACAAATACATCAATGAACATAGCATTACAAGACTGGAGCTTCTATGTCCTGTGACCGGGAACAATAAACTGTTTCCCACCGAACCTTGCACATTAGTAATGCTATATTAGCTCATGTTTTAATGTGTAGCAGTATTGACAACAAACGTAGAATGTACAAATACATCAATGAACATAGCATTACAAGACTGGAGCTTCTATGTCCTGTGACCGGGAACAATAAACTGTTTCCCACCGAACCTTGCTCATAAGTAATGCTATATTAGCTCATGTTTTAAGTGTGTCTGGCTTTATTCACAGTATGGCCGTAACGTACATCATTCAGATAAGTTTGTTACTTCTAATTAACAGTTTCGCCGGTTTAAATTAAACTTTTTATGATGAGAGTAGGCATTATAATAACCAAATATCGTTTTAAAGTTCATCTTTTGCCTACGTTTTGTAAGATAGTTCCCGGTGATAAAATGCCTTACCTGGGGAACCAATCACTGAATCTCCGCCATATTTTCTCACACGTTATACAGTGGACCATGTAAAGTTTCATAATTAAATTTCGTCAGGCTTTTTTTTCTTCAAATGGTACAATATAAAATATTTTGATAACTTAATAATATATATTATTGACTAATGTCAACATAACTTTATATATATATATATATATATATATATATATATATATATATATATATATATATATATATATATATATATATATATATATATATATATTACACGGCATAGTTACGGTACGCCTATACAGGGCCTGTTTTTAGGCGTTTTGTACGATAGAGCCAAATGAGAATCTAATGTATTTATGCCATATCTCAACCAGTCAACCTATTTCCACCTAATTCTGCATACGAGTAGTGATGCTGTAGGCCATGCAAACTTTCACACTTACGTTCAAATTGACTCTGCTGTAGATATTTGAAGCTGCTAAACCCAGTCTACCAAAACTTTACACTGATACTACCGAAGTTGATGCTACAAATCCTACTTCTGTAAATTAGTAGGCTGCGTGATAGCTTACTGTTCAAGGCATTCTGTGTTCGAGTCCCGGGTAAGGCACGTGTGTATTTATAACTGCCTCATTAGTATTTACCTTCGTTCTGGTTGCATCAGTATTAACGAGACTTCAACACCCTGCTACCATCTAAGTTTTTATAACATTATCAAACTGTTTGTATCCATGTTAAGGAAAGTAGGCTCATTTGTTGTATCCGGAACTACTTGTTTCCTTTTAGAACTGAGAATAACAGTTGCCTGCAGTTCCAAAGGGTACTACTCGTGAAGCGTTATAACATATATTTCTTAAACGTCCCTTCTTTAACATGTTTGTGCCTTTTAAGCTAACTATTACGACCTTGATAGAACTATGCCCTGTAGCGCTGACCAGGGCAACACAAAACTTAAAGCCCAAAGCAGAGTCAAAAACTTGCAGAGTAACAGTAAATTATTTTCTATATAAACTTTTGATAAGAAAAAAAAAGATTCAGTTGATTTGGTATAAAATTATTTTTGATCTCTAAATTACAGAATCTGGGCGCCGTGAAAAATAACTAAGTAAAATTGCCCTTAAAATACTGGATACAAATAAACTTATATAAAAAACACGTTTCATTTTCGAATTATAATTGGAAATATTACTCTTGGCTGTTACCACACACACGCACACACACACACACACACACACACACTTACATATATATATATATAATATGTACAGCATTTGACTTTAAACAACCTCTAACACTTTGAGATAACATTCCTGAGGCTATTACCACGCAATATTTTAAAGTTCATAGAGAATTGTACAAATTTCATACCACTACAAACTCTATCTAGAAATATGTTTTCGAAATATTAAGTTCAAACTAAGGAACTCCCAAGCATTGCCTTTAATCATTATGACCAGACGGGTCTGATAATTTACCCAATACTTATCTCATTCTGAAGTCCCGGAGCTGCTTCTTATCGAGCCTGCAGCATAATGTGGCTTTTATAGTGAAAAAATTAATAGCTCCCCTCCATAACCGATACATTTTTGAACTTCACCAATCAGAAGGCTTTATTAATAATAATTTATAGGAAATTTCCGGTGTTCTTCACTACACGTAGCGCTGTCATACTTCCGAAAGAGGCGCTGTCATCGCCACGCCGACTTTAGCGCAGCACCGCGGTGAGTTGAGAAACTAAGAGCAGCATCGTCCAGTTGATATGTAGGTGAGGACCGGCCGGCTGTGTCGTCCATGACCTACCCCAACCAGCGATCAGGCTGCCTTATCCAAGACAGTGCATGTGAACAAAGTGGTGTCTCGCAGACAAGGTAGGACATCTCCTTCAACTCGGATTACACTGCCTTTCGCAATGCTTTGCGAAATTATTTCTGTGATGAGAACTCGTTATTAACGGTGCATGTGCTAGGCGAGTAGAAGTATTGTCTCATACTTTTATTATCCACAAATGTTGATAAATGGACAAAATACTTTTCGGAATTGGCCTCCGCAGTTGTAGTCGCCAAGCCTGATGCTGTATGCGAGGAGGGAGAAGAAAGTAAGTAGTGAAGGCAGGCTACTCCTGGAGCTCAAGGCGGGTCTGTCTTGTAAGTAGTGAAGGCAGGCTACTCCTGGAGCTCAAGGCGGGTCTGTCTTGTAAGAGCGCAGTTGAGAGACGAGCCCCTTGCTGTGTTTCCTGCACGCATGTCGACACAAGGGGAGTGGCTGTTCTCAGCTCTACACTGAGATACTCGCGGGCGGGAATGTGCATGTTCGCCTCGATGAGCAGACAGCTTGTTAGCGAGTGGAAGAGCTACAACTCGCGGCGCGGATTAAGGCGGCTGGAACATTGCACGTGGTTCTATGGAACATAGAGCTTAACGTCTTACACCAACATGTACAGCCACCAGCCGCCTTCCCTCTTCTGCTTCAACATCCACTCTCTTTGTATCACTACAAATTATTACACTATCTCCTCAAATACATTGCTCATTAATTTTCATTATTATATTGGGGTGTAGTCTCTTGATCATTTTATATTTTCTAGCTTTCATCCCCCCGTTTCCTTTCTGTGGAATATGTTCGTTTCTGGTAGGTATACACGGAGAAATATAATGTTTCATTTACATATTATTTCTTACACAAAGCAAATTAATTTTCTAGTAGCCACAAAAAACTGTAATGACAAATTAATAAGATATTTTTCGCCACAAAAAAACTTGGCACAGTGGATGTAGTCCATTTACAGTTACTTCTTACTATTTTGAGGTCTCGTTAAAGATCTACTTTCACCTCCCCCTCATGCAAATAAAAGTTAACCGAGTATAGAAAATTTCACCAAAGGAACAATGCAACGCATTCGTGCATAGATATTGTGATGGCAGTTTGCATAAGCACTGAGTCTTATTAGGCATTACTAATACACCTATTTTCTACCTCATTTTGTTCATAGTAATAATAATTTATATTTATAAATTATAGTTAAAATACAAGTACAAACTCACTTAAAAATAAAAAGGTATTTTTATATTAACTCAAGTATAAAACACTAGTGATACCCGCAGACCTATTTAGTAAACACCTATATACATCATACATGGGTGATTTTTTAAAGGATTAATTTAAAAAGTCTGAGAAACAATAAATAGACTACAAAAACAATTCAATTTGAGGCTTACGCAATTTTTTTCTTCAGTGTATTGGCTTATCAAATTCTAAAATTCTACACAGTATAAATTTGTTTTAAAAACACTTTGAGTAAATCCCTAATTTCTCTAGGTGTCAACGTGTCTTTGTTTTCTTTTTTTTTTACGAACGTCATCCATACACTGGTGTGTTCGATAGTGTTGTATGTTTAAGAACTTAAATTTTTTTAATAATTATACTTTCTTATGGAATATTTACTTGTATCTTAGTGTATGTATTTGTAGGATTTTACAGTTTTATTTCCATTTGTATTTTTCCAATACTATAGTTAAACTGCTATTATTGACTATATTTTTCTTTCTTAAAGGTGATTTTATAATAGGAAACGCAATTAAATAAGTAAACACGATATCTTTCCCTTTTGTGTGTTCTCAAATGTTATCCGGCATACTGAATTTCGCCAAACGCGACACACATATTTCACTTACTGTATACATAAAACATTTATAATTTTGATTACACTGAAGATATATTACAAATTAACTGGTGGCTTTGCAGAGTGTTGCGGTATTCCTTAGTAGTTTACGAACCATTCAACGATTTCGGGCAAAAATAAGAATTTTATAAAAGCGCAATGTAAACTGTCGGCATTAAATGCAGCAAGATGTTAATCCTCATGAGTAAACTATCTTGAACGTAGCATCGTACCTCAGCTTGTACTTAATAATTTCCCGCAAGTCGCATACCACACTTCTCGTACATGCTTGCACAGAAAGTTGCATACTACACTTCTCGTACATGCTTGCACAGCAAGTTGTATATCACACTTCTCGTACATGTTTGCACAGCAAGTCGCATACCACACTTCTCGTACATGCTTGCACATCAAGTTGTATATCACACTTCTCGTACATGCTTGCACAGCAAGTCGCATACCACACTTGTCGTACATGCTTGCACAGCAAGTTGCTTACTACACTTCTCGTACATGCTTGCACAGCAAGTTGTATATCACACTTGTCGTACATGCTTGCACAGCAAGTTGCATACTACACTTCTCGTACATGCTTGCACAGCAAGTTGTATATCACACTTCTCGTACATGCTTGCACAGCAAGTTGCATACTACACTTCTCGTACATGCTTGCACAGCAAGTTGTATATCACACTTCTCGTACATGTTTGCACAGCAAGTCGCATACCACACTTCTCGTACATGCTTGCACATCAAGTTGTATATCACACTTCTCGTACATGCTTGCACAGCAAGTTGCATACCACACTTCTCGTAAATGCTTGCATACCACACTTGTCGTACATGCTTGCACAGCAAGTTGCATATCACACTTATCGCACATGCTTGCACAGTAAATTGCGTATCATACTTCTCGTACATGCTTGCACAGCCAGTTGTATTCCATACTTCTCATACATGCTTGCACAACAAGTTGCATATCACACAAGCGAGCGGAAGAGGCGCGTCATGCAAAGAGCGCTTGCACAAAGGACACGATAAACTCGAGTTACGTGGGCGTCGCTAGTGGTTATTTATTTTCAAAACGGTTGCCATACTATATTTTTAAGTTTATTTATTATATCTGCTATAACTTTTCACCTATTTCGACCAGAGTCGTACTACTGAAAGTATATATTACAAGCATAATATAAACCAGCAAACAACCACTTTTGTCTGCTAGTTTGGAAGATAGTGCGATGCGGATAAATAAAAGATTTATGTCATAACTCTCAAAATAATTAACCGATTCCTATAAAGTTGGCAAACAAGTATTACTGATGCAAATTATGTTGATCGATATGTTTTAAGCATGTAAGACACTTATTTTTAAAATGGCGGCATTATAGCCACGTTAGCTTATAATGCTATATCGTCGAAACCTTGAAGATAATTCCAACTAAACTTTGTATACGATAGAGCCATGGGTCTAAATAAAGTTTCTTGTCATATCTCGGAAAACAATTGACAGATTCCTTCCAAAAATGGCAAACAAATATTACTGCAGCAGGTCGTTTAAACTTGTATGTTTTCTGTAGGTTAGGCACATATTTTCAAAACGGTGGCTAATTTTTCTATTTTAACTCAGTATATTTTATGAACGAAACAAATTCCAACTTAAGTTTATATGCGGGCAGTGCCTATTACAGCCATTATATATATATAATATATATTTCTCTGTCATTTTGTATGACATCCCCTTCAATAAAAAATAACGATTTTATCTCATGTCTCAGGAAACTACCAACCCATTTTTTACCAAATATGGCGAAGTAGTTTAGTTGTACTGCTGTAGGCCATATGTATGTGTGTGTATATATATATATATAAGGACACAATTATTTTTATAATGGTGGCTATAACATAATTTAGGTATTGTGGGCGATATGTACGAAACTATGTAATCCATTTTAACTTATGTTTGTAAATTGGTAGTATACAATCAACGAAATTGCTACTACAATACTTTTTCTCCTCCATTTATGAAGATCGCAATACGAAATTTATAGAGGTTTTTATGCCATGTCTCGAAGACCAATCAACCGATTCCCACCAAACATTACTCTGGAACATTAAAAATAAATTTGTACCAAAATGTGTTCATCATAAATGCTACAGATGACCATTTAAATTTTCATGATTTAAATGCGTCAGTAAACGATGTTGAAAATGGTAGCTTCAAAATCATTTAGGTAAGTTTGAAATATATGTTAAAAATTTTAACCAAATTCAAGCAAAATTTGTATGTAGACAGTATATATTAGAAGCATTGTAGTTATATAGATAATTTTTTTCTCCAAATTTTGTACGATAACATCAAATAAGAATATAAAGTTTTATATGGCATATATCATGGACCAAACAACCCATTTCCATTAAATTCTTAGCACATGCAGCGCGGCGGTAGGCCATGTAAACTTATATATTCTACGTGGTTCATTGCTTATTTTTATAACGAAAGCTCTGTAAATATTTTAGGTTAGAAGACTCTATAATTAGAAATATTAGATTGACTAAATCCGTACTTCATTCTTCAATTCCGACCTCCGTAATGCAGTGGATTGCACGCTCACTTATAGTAGGAGGTTTTCTGGGTTCAAGTCCCACGTTAAATGTGTGTGGATTTGTAATTGCGTCAGTATTGTTGCATACTTTTCTGGTTTTATTTCTAAAGTTATTGCTGTCAAAGAGAAGTCAAGCCCTTCCTACCAACTGGGATTTTAAGAATTATTTTAAAATTTATTGCAGCTGTGTTGAGGAAAGTAAGCTCATTAGTCATATCAGATACTTCTTCTTAATTAATGCTTATAAACTTATTGCTATGATTATCTCGCTCCATTAAGTTTGTTTTGGAAACTCTGTTTTTGGAAGCACGCTTATTTTTTTAAAGGTTAAAATTTGCAAAATGGTTGACAGTACTACGCAATTTAAACATTCTACTTTCATGTGCATCATAAATAGTACTTTTCTGACTCCTTCGGTAGTAAGTATATTTTATGTTGATGATGTTTTCCTGATGTACAGTCTGGGTCATTGATCCATTTGAAGCCAAACTACTTTTCTGTCTGAGAGATACAAGTCACAACATTAGAAACTATTTTGCACAAAAAAAAAGGTAACTTCGTATTCTTGGAGCTAGATGTATTACACTGGGTGTTTGTCTCTTGGAGTGAATGCGTTCATTTCAAAGCTGGGGAAATAAGGATATGCTTGTTAACTCATTGTTAATGTATCTGTTTCGTGCAGTAAATGAACTCTGCACAATTATATGTGATGTTGTTCATCAACGATCATCGCAGACTCACTGTCATGTGACGCATAGGAACGTGCAGAATTCCTCTTATTAGTTGAAGATATGTTATACTTCGAGCAGTTATACGTTAGCGCAACGCTTGCCATTGGACAGTACTTTATAGGAATCCCCAAGGACAGCTCCACTCCAACTTGCCTGGCTTCACACTTGAAAATCAGCAAATGGATATGCGACACCGATGAAGTCTAGAATGTTGTCAGCAAATATCGCGAATGTTGGACATCCCTGGTGATGTACAGTCAAAGCAGCAAGTACTTCATCGAATGTGAAGAAGTAATGTGAGGAGAGGTGAGGTCAAAGTCGTATGTCGATCGTTGTAGTAAGTAAGAACAATATTACTCCTCAACATAAGTTGATGTCCATCCAAAAGGAAGATTTGTTTCATATGGTTAATGCACAGGCTAGGTAGGGACAGGTGTTCTTCGCGAAAAGATTTCAAGACCAGTTGTACTCTAAAATAATTTTGTTCATATTCACTTTCGTGGTTAGATAATTTGAAATGTCTCGTGCCTCAAGTGTCTGTTCGCGAATCATGGACTTTCAGTATCGGATTACTTTATTACGATTAGCCCAGGCAAATAACAGCATGTCTTCTGACGTAGATACGTGGCCAATAACTAAACTAAGTTGTGTTTGTGGATGTAGGATATTATAAATATTTCTCGGAAAATACATGTCCACAAGTATAGGGTCACCTGTTGTTCGCGAAAATATTCTTGCACAAACCAAATTTCAACTTGATACGTACATGGTTGCAAATTTCCTTTGACTATCGATTGCAGGGTTTTTATGAGAAGACATAATCAACTCGATTGGGCCAATCAGATAATCAAGTTACCCGACATTGGACGACCGTGATTCGCTGGCAGATATGTTATACGCGGGCTAGTTCAAATCTTTCAACTGTGATACTATTGCTGAACTATCGTGCTTTGGAGTACAACTAGTCGTGGAATATATTGGCGGCAAAGCAGCTGGCGCTAGTAACGTTACGCGGGTTCATGCCGTATTTGGGCTAGCTGAATAGGAAATGTTATTTTATTTTCAAATAAACGTGATTTAGTGTTCATTTCTTTTACTACACCAAGTATCCAGCCATTATTCCCTATGCAAAACATTGATTTTTAATTATCTATTTATTCATTCGTTGGCGTCATTCGTGGAGAACTCAAGGCTCAGGCCTCCCTTTACTACATATAGCCGAGATGTTACATGAACGAATTTTCTGGTTTCATTTACACTACATATGGAACATTATATAAAACAAATATTACTAAGCATTATGTAAGAAACATTGACGCAACTAAGTTATTTCCTGTATCGCTACTTATAAAAAGAAACGCGCTAGTAAAAAAAATTACTTTTAAGAATCGTTAAAAAGCGTAATTTTTATGAGATAAAACAAATTGGCGAGTAGTACGCATTTAAATGTCGGAAAAGAACAAATGGTAAATTCATAAACTACAGCAAAAAACAAAAAAACCAGCAAAAATTACTAAATAATTAAACGAAGAGATATACGTAAATACAAGATTAAATTACACTATTTACATGATATTGTAACAGATTAACAAGCAGACATGGAACAATGATTCTACTCTTTCAGACTTTCCGTTTATTATGTCCACTTTAGAAGCGCTGGGAAAGTGTAATAGGAATTTCGAAACACTTTATAGAAACATTTTCTTGTAGGCGAAATAACGTCTGCTGCATGAGATCGGATCACGAAACATTTATTATGAACAATTTTTTGTGCTACAGTACTATATTACGCAATGAACTGAAATAAAAAAGAAACATTGTAAAGATTTAAGAGATTCTAAACAGAACGTTATTTGCTAGACCCATTTCATTTTGGTTGATTATGTGTAGAGAGGAACTTGAGTAACTGCTCAAAAATACAACTAAAATAAAAAAGTTAAAGTTTTATAGTTTATGAACTAAACCAATAATGGAGAAGGAGTCCATAAATTAGAGTATTAATTGGCGATAATTGTCGTCTTCTGAAACACATGTTAGCTGTGTATGTACACTTTACAGCTCATCTAACCAAAAAGACTTCAGTTTGGTTTATAGTTTAGAAACTCCGTTTTACCTCTTCTCTCTGCGTGGATACGAAACTTGAATCAAATAAGAAAATGAACTAAGGAATTTCTTCTTAGAGGTTTTGGCTGAGACAAGCTGAAGGAAACACCACAAAAACTCAGCCCGTCATATCATCATATTATACCGAATTCCCACTCTAACAACACAAATGGGTTCAATACAGCATTAATGTCAACCGTTAATTCTGAAAAATTACGGTACGTACACAACTTGACACACAGATCCGGTACTGCATTCCAATCGCCGTTTGTGTACAACATAGGCAATGTAGGCTGGACCAATTGCCACAACTTATTAGAAAAGAACTAAAGGAATTTTATCCTTTCGCTTTAAATTGTGCCAAATTCCAGACGTAGCTCACAGTTGGAAAACACAAAAAAACAAGTAACACGGGACAAAAAAATACATTTCACCCATAATCAATATTTCAATGGCGTGGCCTTCCTGGCGTTGCAATGTTCTGAGAATTCAGCGTTCTCTTACGAAATCACTAAGTACGTTCTCTTACGAAACCACTAAGTACGTTCTCTTACGAAATCACTAAGTACGTTCTCTTAAGAAACCACTAAGTACGTTCACTTACGAAATCACTAAGTACGTTCTCTTACGAAATCACTAAGTACGTTCTCTTACGAAATCACTAAGTACGTTCTCTTACGAAATCACTAAGTACGTTCTCTTAAGAAACCACTAAGTACGTTCTCTTACGAAATCACTAAGTACGTTCTCTTACGAAACCACTAAGTACGTTCTCTTACGAAATCACTAAGTACGTTCTCTTAAGAAACCACTAAGTACGTTCACTTACGAAATCACTAAGTACGTTCTCTTACGAAATCACTAAGTACGTTCTCTTACGAAATCACTAAGTACGTTCTCTTACGAAATCACTAAGTACGTTCTCTTACGAAATCACTAAGTACGTTCTCTTAAGAAACCACTAACTACGTTCACTTACGAAATCACTAAGTACGTTCTCTTACGAAATCACTAAGTACGTTCTCTTACGAAATCACTAAGTACGTTCACTTACGAAATCACTAAGTACGTTCTCTTAAGAAACCACTAAGTACGTTCACTTACGAAATCACTAAGTACGTTCTCTTACGAAATCACTAAGTACGTTCTCTTACGAAAACACTGAGTACGTTCTCTTAGGAAATCACTAAGTACGTTCTCTTACGAAACCACTAAGTACGTTCTCTTACGAAACCACTGAGTACGTTCTCTTACGAAACCACTAAGTACGTTCTCTTACGAAACCACTAAGTACGTTCTCTTACGAAATCACTAAGTACGTTCTCATACGAAATCACTAAGTACGTTCTCTTACGAAACCACTGAGTACGTTCTCTTACGAAACCACTGAGTACGTTCTCTTACGAAACCACTAAGTACGTTCTCTTACGAAAACACTGAGTACGTTCTCTTACGAAATCACTAAGTACGTTCTCTTACGAAACAACTAAGTACGTTCTCTTACGAAACCACTGAGTACGTTCTCTTACGAAACCACTAAGTACGTTCTCTTACGAAACCACTAAGTACGTTCTCTTACGAAATCACTAAGTACGTTATCTTACGAAATCACTAAGTACGTTCTCTTACGAAACCACTGAGTACGTTCTCTTACGAAACCACTGAGTACGTTCTCTTACGAAACCACTGAGTAAGTTCTCTTACGAAACCACTGAGTACGTTCTCTTACGAAACCACAAAGTACGCTCTCTTAAGAAACCACTTACTACGTTCTCTTACGAAATCACTAAGTACGTTCTCTTACGAAACCAATAAGTACGTTCTCTTACGAAACCACTAAGTACGTTCTCTTACGAAACCACTAAGTACGTTATCTTTCGAAATCACTAAGTACGCTCTCTTAAGAAACCACTAAGTACTTTCTCTTACGAAATCACTAAGTACGTTCTCTTACGAAACCAATAAGAACGGTCTCTTACGAAACCACTGAGTACGATCTCTTACGAAACCACTGAGTACGTTCTCTTACGAAACCACTAAGTACGTTCTCTTACGAAACCACTGAGTACGTTCTCTTACGAAACCACTGAGTACGTTCTCTTACGAAACCACTGAGTACGTTCACATACGAATCCACTGAGTACGTTCTCTAACAAAATCACTAAGTACGTTCTCTTACGAAACCACTAAGTACGTTCTCTTTCGAAACCACTGAGTACCTTCTCTTACGAAATCACTAAGTACTTTCTCTTTCGAAATCACTAAGTACGCTCTCTTAAGAAACCACTAAGTAAGTTCTCTTACGAAAACACTGAGTACGTTCACTTACGAAACCACTGAGTACGTTCTTTTACGAAACCTCTGAGTACGTTCACTTACGAAACCACTGAGTACGTTCACTTACGAAACCACTGAGTACGTTCTCTTACGAAATCACTAAGTACGTTCTCTTACGAAACCACTAAGTACGTTCTCTTACGAAAACACTGAGTACGTTCTCTTAGGAAATCACTAAGTACGTTCTCTTACGAAACCACTAAGTACGTTCTCTTACGAAACCACTGAGTACGTTCTCTTACGAAACCACTAAGTACGTTCTCTTACGAAACCACTAAGTACGTTCTCTTACGAAATCACTAAGTACGTTCTCATACGAAATCACTAAGTACGTTCTCTTACGAAACCACTGAGTACGTTCTCTTACGAAACCACTGAGTACGTTCTCTTACGAAACCACTGAGTACGTTCTCTTACGAAACCACTGAGTACGTTCTCTTACGAAATCTCTAAGTACGTTCTCTTACGAAACCAATAAGTACGTTCTCTTACGAAACCACTAAGTACGTTCTCTTACGAAACCACTAAGTACGTTCTCTTTCGAAATCACTAAGTACGCTCTCTTAAGAAACCACTAAGTACTTTCTCTTACGAAATCACTAAGTACGTTCTCTTACGAAACCAATAAGAACGGTCTCTTACGAAATCACTAAGTACGTTCTCTTACGAAACCACTAAGTACGTTCTCTTACGAAACCACTGAGTACGTTCTCTTACGAAACCACTAAGTACGTTCTCTTACGAAACCACTGAGTACGTTCTTTAACGAAACCACTGAGTACGTTCACTTACGAAACCACTGAGTACGTTCACTTACGAAACCACTGAGTATGTTCTCTTACGAAATCACTAAGTACGTTCTCTTACGAAATCACTAAGTACGTTGTCTTACGAAATCACTAAGTACGTTCTCTTACGAATCCACTGAGTACGTTCTCTTACGAAACCACTAAGTACGTTCTCTTACGAAACAACTAAGTACGTTCTCTTACGAAAACACTGAGTACGTTCTCTTACGAAATCACTAAGTACGTTCTCTTACGAAACAACTAAGTACGTTCTCTTACGAAACCACTGAGTACGTTCTCTTACGAAACCACTAAGTACGTTCTCTTACGAAACCACTGAGTACGTTCTCTTACGAAACCACTAAGTTCGTTCTCTTACGAAACCACTGAGTACGTTCTCTTACGAAACCACTAAGTAAGTTCCCATTATTCCTATATACCAATATAAGACACATTTCTCATCAGAGACTAGTCATAATCTGAATACTTCACTTATATTAGAAATGTTATTTCCAAAACGTCCTATGCGACTAAAAACGGTTTTTTCACACTGCTGTATCTCATAATTTACTGATCGTAAACATGTGGAAATGTTATAGGGGCCTGCACATAACTTTTCTTATGATTTTCTAAAAATTAAAATAATATTATCGCTACTTAAAGTGCCAGAGGTAACAGCAAGATGATGGGAGAACTTGAAGTCAGTTCAGCGCCATGCGCATAGGAGTGTTTGGCACTACATGCGCATGTCAATTCCACCCTTATTGCTCCCACGTTTTCAGTCTGTAGAGAGGTAAACAACTCCTTATCGTGTGCGTATTATAATGCAGTTTGCTTGAAAATTTCACAGAAAACTGCAGACAACGTAACATGTACTGTATATAATTAGTGCAGTTTCCGCATAAAAATTGTAATGCATGAGCAGCTACTTTACATCTTCAGTTTGAATAGACAAATCAGAGTAAAAGTATATAATATTTTTAATAAATGCGTTACCACTGAATTCTTAATTAATGCAATAGGAGAAGAATGAATACATACGTGTAAACTTGATTGTTTGTATACTCAGCGGCGCCAGCACAGAGAAGCATTCCCTCCACACATTCGCATAGGAGACTGCCAATTCACTCGGTTTCAATCAAACGGCTTCGATTCCGAGCTCTTAAATTTGAGAGCAAGAAGTCGGAATTACTCTAGCCTATGATAGTAAGGGTTCCTCTCGGCTAAATACGTCGTGTGCTACTCGCATGCGACTAGAAAACCCAGGTTAAGGCCCCCGGGTACCTAAGGCTTTCCTCGGCGATGAGGGCTACACTGACACGCTCATCAAGTACGTCATCGCCTCTAAGACCAAGCCTCTGAACTGACACAGTGTCGTGTGGTCGTGCTTTAGAAAGGTTCAATGGACGGCCATTCAGTAGTTTTGTACTGAGAGACGGGGTCTTTGGAGGGTGACTTTGGCCTAACCTTTATGTAAGCCTATTTTCTGTTTATGTGAGAAACAACTGTACTTTATTCGCTCTTGTGGCTTAGTAATCAGAGAGCAGTGAAAAAACCAAAATTTAAATTTTTTTATTACAAAATTAAATAAAACTTTTAAACTTTTGGACCAAATTTACCCCAAAGAACCAATATCAAACCCATATTACGGTATATATCTCATGAGTATATTTTAAGACGTAGCACATTGAAAATAAAGTTTTAGCTATTTTTGAGAAATCTTTGAATTGTGTTCTAATGTGCGTGACATTTTGAAAGCACTCAACAGGTGGTGTTTGTCTTATTTTCGTAGATCAACAGGCTTTACGCGTGCGTAGTAGTTTCGTAGTAGAACTAGCTTAGACACCCTGCAAGGCAGTTAATGCGGCGGGTAGCTAGACAGGGACCCTAGGGTATTTTGGCCAAACATTGTAGGACGTTTTCGCAGAAGACAAATGAAGTTCGGCACCATAGCTGGGATGCTCGTAGAGAGTGCCATCTAGCGGTGTTTCCAAGAACCTGTTAACACCAATACCATTCTCTTTTTCCTCCCAACAGTCGGAAACAAACACAGTAAAAAAAAAAAAAAGGAAATTGTGCGTCTTACAAACAATGCTCCGAAAAGTAGTCGGCGAAGATTTTCTTGCTAATGTACAACAAAAATGTTGTATTTTTTCAAACACAAAATTTTATGGAACATACAAAATTGTTTCTGTAATTACAGATTTGTAAAAACTTAACGTCCACGGTATTGTTTTGTTAAAATTAAAAAGTAGTTTTTAATATTCCACATTAATGTTTAAAGAAATTATCTCTACTTTACTTGTTTTGTTGTGAAAATAATATTGGCTACAAGATTCCAAATAATTCTTGGCAAATAAACCAAATAATTTTTTCAGCGTAGGCAGGGGAAATGATGCTGATATATATATGTATATATATGCAATTTTAAATCGTAACATAAGGTATTTTATGAGCCGACTTTCCGTTAAGTCTACCGGGTTCTAAACAAGCATTAAATAACCTAACTACGTCAGATAATATATTATATTGATATTATTCGCTGAAATGCCACATTGTTTCTCATAGTACTATTGGGCGGAAAACCTGTCCATTTTGGAACGCAAAGAATGGCTACTGTGCAGCTGGCACGCTTATTCTACCCTATATTATCTGCTTTGTAAACTAACGCGCCGCATCGATCAGTACGTTACGTATATGCTGTACCTGCTGCTCTTGAGCCAGTAAAGTGTCTGTCATTTAATGCCTTACTTTGCTCTTATCAAATATTCAAAAGGATAATACGCTTCCTATACACTTACCAACTTCACGTCAGTAGAAGTGATACAATACCACAGGAGAAGTATAACAGCCACCTACAGCGAAAACGCCAGCTGCTCATGCCAGCAAAATTGCCTGATTGGCCAATCAACGGATGGTATTTAACTTGCCAGTTGGAAGCCTAGCCATTATGTAGGAGCCGGGAAATTTCGCGAATACATTTTAGGAGAAGCTAGAACTCAAACACATGATGCCCTCTGATACGATATGTTTACAAGTGTGCCATAGTTTGTCAGAACCTTTGAGCCAATAACACATGATGCCCTCTGATACGATATGTTTACAAGTGAACCATAGTTTGTCAGAACCTCTGAGCCAATAACACATGATGCCCTCTGATACGATATGTTTACAAGTGAACGATAGTTTGTCAGAACCTCTGAGCCAATAACACATGATGCCCTCTGATACGATATGTTTACAAGTGAACCATAGTTTGTCAGAACCTCTGAGCCAATAACACATGATGCCCTCTGATACGATATGTTTACAAGTGTGCCATAGTTTGTCAGAACCTCTGAGCCAATAACACGATGTCCTCTGATACGATATGTTTACAAGTGTACCATAGTTTGTCAGAACCTCTGAGCCAATAACACATCATGCGTAAGTTTCAGTGACGTGACATCATAATTGGATAACTTATGGCGAGGTGACGTATCTACTTGACAAATTAAAAGAGAATGTTCTCCTTAAAACTTTGCGTTGCTGGAAATTCACTTTTTAATTCCAATCACTTGTTTTTTGGTTAGAAAATATTTTCGATTCCCAGCCAGAGTTTGGCACGTGGGAATCATGCCGGATGATACCGCTTGTCAGTGGGCGTTCTCGGCCATATGACAGCCTGTTTCTCCTGCTCTTGCATTCCGGCGCTGCCCCATTCTCACATTGCTGCACCTACATCGACCCTCAAAAGCTGACGAAACTTCACTACTCTTCACATTCAAACCTATTAAGTGGAAAACACACAATTTTCTATAAAACACTGTTTATTTTAAACGAAGGAGCTAGTTCCTAAGGGAGTCATAATTCCCCTGATAAAATTGATAACAAATGTTTAGAATTAGAAGTAATGCACGGAAACTGTTTATTTAACGTTTTTCAGTAACATGCATGTTTCTTACTTTGAGAGTTGTAACCACTGAACAAATTACGTCTCGTGCAAAGCTCCACAGAAAAAAACGCCCGTCCAGTTCAGTCTTCACATTTTGAATCAAACCTTTGAAAAATCACCCTACATTGGACGTCTTTGATTGTTCCCTAAATATGTCACGTATCACTAATGTTTTATACTCCTTTCAATATAAAAATGCCTTTGTTTTAGTAAATTGAACTGCTACTTACACTTAACTTACAAATTATAAAATTTCATTTACCTACAGGAAACATCCATAAAACAGTAAGGAAATGGTAGTGTCTAGTAATATATTGTTCTCATGAAAAATATTATTGAAGTGAGTGCCAAGAATGCAGCGCTTTGTGCCGTGATGTAGTGGAGGCCGCGGTCACTGAGTGGTTAGTCTGCTCGCCTCCCACCAATATGATCCGGGTTCAATCCCCGGCCGAATCACCGGATTTTCACATGTGGGAATCGTGCTGGGAGATGCCTTTGGTAAGCGGGTTTTCTCGGGGATCTGCAGTTTCCCCCCGTCCATTTATTCCGGCGCCGCTCCGTACTCACATCAGTTCTCAATACCACGCTGATAAAAGCATTCCAAATCTCTTCATTCTAGACTTGGTAAATCTTTGTTTACATGAAGCCTGAAGGTGGTGTAACCTTTGTTTAACTAGAACGATAAATTTATGTTTTTTTATTATGTAATTTTAATTTCTGAATATATACACTCAAGACGATTACACAAGATAATAAAAAAAAACGTGTCTAAATGTTTCCAATTTTTCCAATTAGTGTTATATCAGTTGTGCAAGCACATTTTATTTTATTATTAATTTGTTACAAAATCAGTAAAATTTAAAAAAAAAAGGAATTTAACTTTTTCATTTCCTTAGAATGACGTTGCATGCAACGTGCCACATATACAGAGTGAATGTAGAATCACTCATTTCTACTGTCCACTGCAGTAAAGTGACGCCCTGAGAGCCGATGAGCGTGAGTAAGGTGAGAATGGAGCAGCACCGGAATGCAAGGGCGGGGAACCCGGATATCCCTGAGAAAACCCGCCGACCAGCGGTATAGTTCGGCACGCTTCCCCCCATGCAAAAACCCAAGGGTGACCCCGTCGGGAACAGAATCCGGTTCGCCTTGGTAGGAGGTGAGCAGTCTAACCACTACACCACCGCGGCACCCTCCACTGAAGTGCCTACAAGGAGAAGCGCGCGTGCCGATCTTACAATCGATAACTGCTTTTCTTATGACAGAGAATTTTCAGTAGTGGCTTATATTCTTAATGTGGTTAGATATCAAAACTACTGTTAAGTATATGTAATGTGGCACAGCGACGTGTAGTTTATGACGCACAAGTTACCCTCACTGCGGTAAAAGTCTCATAGCGGGTAGCTGAGTAGTTAAAGCGTCAATCATATTTCCGGTTAGATACATTATTGCATATATTTTGGTGCCAAGTAAGCATTACTTTGCTGTCAGTAAATGTTAACTGTTACAACTAAGTTCACAGCAGGTGTGAATATTATTGAAAAACTTACACTAACGATAACAACTTGATACTAATAATTAATGGCAGCCGGGTACAGACGGGTACTATATTATACCACAAGACTGCTGCTATATGAGATGTACTGCAAAGTTATTCTAAACCAGTTCATATGACTACATTACACAATAAGGCTAAACTCTGCCAAACCTCCCCACATCAGAGGCCTACAATACAACTCCATACAAAACCTACAAATTGTAAGCACCTATAATACGTGCGTATTTTCTGTAACACAAGCATACTTGTAAATACCAGTGCTGGACTTGTAATTACAAGTGCATCTGCAGTGAAATACAAAGTATTTGTTATCTTTACTTAAAGTTCATATATATTTGTTCATAGTTTTGTTCGCTGTATATAATACTGAAATGTGTAGATGTTTGTGGCTAAGTATGACAATACTGCAGGTCAAAGATAACTGTGCAGGTATTTGTAAGAAAGAATTGTTTGTAGTAAACAACTTCGAATTTGATCTGAAATTCAGGTAAAGTACTAAACGGTTTGGAATTGTTTTGAGCAAAATAGCTGAATTTTTTTAAAACCAAATTAACAAAATTTACTGTCAGTCAGGAGAACGAACACTGCAAATTCGGTTACATTGGCTTATAAACGGTCGGAAGAGTCTTGTAATCGAAAAACAAAAAAAAAAACATCATAATTTACAAAACCATGAAGGTACACGTGTTACAGTTATTATTCAGTCCTGTGCAATCTACCTACAATTGCGGAATTAGTGTGGATGTTATGAAAGTCTCGTCTTTCAACTTGTGGTCTTGTAGAAACTGCGTTATAGGCATCAGTTACTTGAGATCTCTGAAGCATAGAATACAATAGCCTAAGATAAGTCCTTGTGTGTAAATGCCCGAAGAAGGAAGGACTGAACCAGTTGAGTGTGTACAATGAGGTATGGGATGCACGTGTCTAAGTTGATGTTAAGGTCGATACACATTGAAGTTAATACGTATAGGCCATTTACGATCACTTCCAACTTTTCTGAAGCCATGCAAAAGTTCAACTTCCATGATATTCCTCCACCTCCTGCAAACTAAGCTAAACTAAGTCTAGAAAATTACAGCAAAGGGACAACTCACCGCATTTGTGGGCTATCACTTAAATAAAATGTTGCATAAGAACTATTTCCAGTTAAGCATTACTAACAACACTTCTTACTTTCTAATTTTATTAATATTTATTATAAATGAAATAATATTTTATATATATATAATAATTTAATTAAAATATAACCAAAATAAAACGTACTTTTATGTTAATACAAGACTAAATCACTTGCTATACATGACGTATTTATGAAACAACCAATCATGTCCTACATTAAGTTTATTCTTTTAATTTTTGATTCAAAAAGTGTGGAGAAACAGCGAATATACTATAGCTCGTTAGTATTAACTTTGCGTTGCCATTATGCTCACGTATAGATTGCGCTTGAGGGTATTCACATTGAGATTGGATGTTCGTCCCATATAAATATTTTAACGCAAATAGCAATGAAAAAATAACTACTAGTTGTTATCTAGACTGTGATTGTATATGCATCTATGAATACAGGATGAATCACCTCAATTTTGCACCGCAGTTATTTCGGAAATGAAATGCGGTATTAATGTGATTGATGCGCTGGTTTCACAGAATTGAAGTTTAAACAAGGGCCCATAACTGCAGCCCAGATACATATTTTAAGAAGTATAACGTGTGTTTCTTAAACAAAAGCATATCTTTTTTCGAAATGGAACAATGATTTTCATGACAAAATATAATTAACCTTTAGGAAATTTGAATGTCAAAATCGTGATTTTTGCAGTATTATAGTGCAAGTTGTTTGCTATTGTAATATGACAATTTTAAATACGGTCGGTTGTCTGCTACTTTTAACTGCTTAGTTACTAGGCTATGATGTTCGTGTGTGTGTGTTCCTTTGCACTGATTGCACCGGGATCTCCTTATCAGTGTGTAGTGATAGTTCATACTACCCAGAAGTAGGACGTGCTGGAAGATGATGGTATTTACTAATGCTGTGAACACTTATCTCTTTCTTCTTGAGAATCCACAGAAGTTGTTTATTCACAATTGTGTTTCGTAAGAGCGTACTGCAGGTTTTTAATATTATCATATTACGATAGCACGTAAACTAGAACCCTGAAAAATCATCATTGACATTCCAATTTTCCACTAGTTTTATTATCTTGTCTTTAATTAGAAAATATGTAACTTTGTTCAAGAAATGCCCATTCTTATACGTATAGAAATCTTTATATGGTCTGTAATTACAAGCCCTTGTCTAAACTTCAATTGTGTGAAAGCAGCACATCAACAGCACCTTTCATTTCCGAAATATTTGCGGTGCAAACTTCACCTTAGTCGCGACATCAGAGGATGCTATTTCCTTGCTTGCGACAGTCAGTGTTGAAATAAACTAACAGAATATTCTGTTAATTTGCACAGCATTATTTGCTGCTGCTAACCTGAAGCCCGTTTACAGAACTTTTCTGTTGTTACTACCCTGGTGATTATTTTTTCAGTGTAAGACTCACCTTGACCATGTCACTGCCTCAATAGTACAACTAACACTTAGACGAGGGTAAATTATGAAAATAAAATACTTCCCCTCGTGACTGAATGAGTGAGTGAAGGGACTTTGACGGCTCTTAACAGCAAGGCCTTGAGATCCGATGAAGATGATTGGGGTGAGTATGGTGGAACGCCGGAATGAGGTGACGGGGCAAACGGGAGATCCCCGAGAAAATCCGCCGGCGAACTGCATCGTCCGACACAATTCCCACATGTGAAAACCCGGGAGTAACCCGGTCGAAGTTTGAACCCAGTTCGCTCTGGTGGGAGACGAGGAGAGTAACAGCACAAACACCGCGGTCCTCTACGCGAGTGCAGCCTTGAAGCTACAGAGAACAGTGTTGTTGGGAGGCATATTGGAAATAGTGAGCGTGCAGTGAGTGTATCACTGTCCACCGGCCTTCACAACAGAAGTTCAACTACGCTGTTTGTCTTGTACGGATCCTGTTTCCATAAGCTTCTCGGCAAGAAGCTAAGGATAGCCCTGAGTTACTGCATGCCGGTCTGTGTGCTGTCTGGTACAAACTTACGCCCTCCTCCTGGACCGAACACCTCCACCAATATTATCTACAATATTTGTTTTGTGTGTCTGGCCGTCCATTTCTTTGGATTGATGCGTCTATACTAAATGCTAAGTTATTTGAAAATTCGTAAAATTTTTCTATCACCTGGTTGCTCGTTTTTTAATATATTATTTTCATTTTGCTGTAAAAGTTATGCATGATTCTCTTAAGTTGGGTTTCACAAAAATATCTTCTATACTTTATAGTAAACATTTTTTATACGTGTCTATAGGATATTAATACTCTCTTTTCATGTTAACGGTCTTTTTTTACTTTTAGTGTCTCTTGTTTTTACATTTACTTATATTTATCAGTCACTTTATACTATGGTAAATTCCGAATTAATATATTATACATAATTTTTTTCTTCATCGTCGAGAACTCTCTTAAATCTGAAGAAATAGCTTTATAAGTAAATAAATAATGATTTACGTTCATGTTGGTTGAGTACTATAGGAAATAATTGTCAAATTGCTGCACCAAGATTTAGACACGCACCACTGAACTAAGTTATAATACAAAATAATTATATTATGCCTTTTCATTTTGAGTTCAAATCTTACAAATTGCTTTTATGTTTCACTCCTTTCCACGAAGGCCTTAGTATCTCGTTACGTGAATTTATTCACGTATGCAAATATCGGAAAAACATTTAAAATATATAATTTACTATGTCTTACAAGAAGTGAGTTAGTTTTTGTACGAAAGTGTGTGAATAGGAACGTCACATAAATGAATGTTAAGCGCAGAATAGCAGTGGTGTACGGCTGTTAGGGGCGGGCTCTAGTTGGCTGGTGTCTGGTTGCGAGCCATGTTGTCGGCAGGCAAGCTCGTCTACTACTTCACTCGGCTAGCCTTGTCAGTCTACAGTTAGTGTTGCACTCGTTAGTGGAGACTGTGTGTTATGTGTGAAGCATCCGGCACATGCGACATGTATTCTCCATCACAGATCAATCATTTCGACGGCCGGTGTAGCGTTATGTGGCCGTTCTTCGGAGGGCTGCTGTAATTATATATTTCCACGTCGATATTTACCTTTTGCGTCCTGTACATTCTAAGTTTCTGTCGATCCCACGATAATGAAATATGCAGTATGTTCGCGGGTATTTATTGACGCAAGTACCTGAATACACTGCAGATGTGCTTATCAAATGCATCGGATGTGAATACGACCTTATTCTGAGCGAGAAAGTGGCGCTGGTGACGTATGAATTTGTCGGTTGGTCTGGTTTGGCAGAGAAGTGGTGGATTGTCCACTACACCGCAGAGTTTCATGATATGCCGTGGGCTGGTGGCGTCGCCAAGATTCGTCGGCGCTCGTCAGGAGGAGAGAGTGTTCTGCTATTCAGTCTCCGCGTGGTGTCAGCATTGAGGTATTGTGATGTGCAGCGCGATTTCAAGGTCACACTGCGTCTCTTCAACAGCGCCGGGCAATTATCTGCTCTCCTGCGCAGTCAAATAATAATATATACTGTCTAGTCACTAAAACATTGTACATAGCATTTAATGAGATCATGTGATTTCTTATGTGTCGAGGTTAATAGTTCTCAAATTAACTATCGCGCCTAGTTATGTAAACCAGACAATTGGCTGTGCAAAGAGAGTACTAATTGCTTGTTAATTATGCAGCACTTTATAGCACTGAACGAGACTGTTTTGAAAGCTAAGTGGCATTTTAAAAATATTAGTTACTTTGTTAAGTATGAAACCTAATAATGTGTACACTGAGAATTAATGATTTATTGTAATACGTGTATAAAAGTAATAATGGTCGTGGTAAAGCAATAGTGCCTTATTATTTAAAAAAATGGTTTGCAGCCAGAAATTATTTAATAACTCCTTTTTTAAGAGAATGTCTAGTAGTAATAATTAGTTCACTGTGTGAATCATGTATTGAGTCATTTGTAACTAAGCATATTTGTTCCTGCACAGTAAGTAGAGAGTAGTGTGATATGGAAGATCTTGTGTTCATTGAAGGAACGCTTTTTTTTAGGCATAATAATTTACACGCCGTGCATAATAATGCAATGAGTTTATTTTAGTCAATAATATGCTGTATAGGCACGACTCTTTAATTTTCCATGCGACACTTCTCTTTTTAAACGTGTTACTACAGTATTTCTTCATGCGTTACCGAGAAATTTATACTATGCCACTTAGTTTTTATGTATACAAGGTTTAGTTTTTATTATATTGTCCCTGATATGAGCTTTTTTTTTTTTTTTATCTATTTAGAAAATTTCAATTTTAATATTTTCATCAGTAAATGAGATGTTGCATTTTTTAAATATTTAGTTCCCTGATAATTAATTTCATTCTTATCGGTTTCGAGAATATTATCTCTGTTTTAGTCTTCAATATGATTCCTGCAATCTTTATATATTAATAAATATTACATATATATATTATTCACTTGGTTATATTAATATTTTCCTTGTGGTAATTAATCGCTTTATGCAATTTTGAATTTTCTGAGTCAATTAATTTATATCTAAAGTCAATTTGTCTGGTAAATAATAACTTTATTTTCGGTTTCATATATTTGGTTATTTAATTCTTAATTAAGGTCTAGGGGTCACGCATTTATTTCTGTTTTCATGTTGGTAAATACAGATTTCCATATTTCGTTTACTTGGGTGTATAAGTGATTAAATATATGTATATAGTCCAGACTAATTATGCATTGATTATTAATTTGCACCAATTGAATTTCCCCTGTGTAAGTTTTAATTAAATTTTCCTTTAATATAGTACTCTGAAAGACTCTTCTTAAATCTCGTTAGAGCCTTCGAGGTGGCTGGTTCGTCCTATGGTTCTTGCCTGACTGGATGTACGCTGCATTGTTTGCATAATATTTTATTTCACTTCTGTCGCTACACCCTTCCACATTTCGTTTCTGACGTGTCTGTGTGGGTAAAGACTTCATGCGATCATGTGCTTAGCGCGTGACTTCGCATAAAAATCGTGTTTCGATCATGTTACATTTTGCGATTCTAGCTGACAAATGTCTCGTTCACACCTCTTGTGGGTCGCCAGCGAAATCTAGTGGCGACCATAGAACTATCTGGTCGGACTGTTTATATTTCGATGCGTCGTTGTTTCTGGTCATGGCATAAGTTTCTCCCCACCTTCACGTCACTTTTCGTCCTTCGCTTGTCGGCACTATGTCGACCAGTGTGGTGTTGTCGGGGACTTGAGGATCCTCTCACACACACCATCACGTAGAGTAGATAGCCAAGATGCAGTAGTTTTTGTGATGCTATAAAAATTTAATTTATTTGTTTTATTCAATTTATTGTTGTTTCGTCAACCGGCTCCAGCATGTGAGCAGAATATATTTCTACCCTCGTCTGGTGAGTACCGTCTTAATGGATTTTCACTCTGCATTGTGCTCTTATTTATACTGTTAATTAACTATTTCGTTTGATTAATTTTGTTATAGTGAGGGTTTCATGTCTGCACGTGCTTACAATCCTCCATGTTCCGAGCGATTCCTGGTTTTCCAATCCATTCGACAAGTTGTTCCAAGATGCCCATTATTTCCGGAGGATTGAATTATACTGACCATCAGTCAAGATGCATGTGGCCATTTTCTCTCGTTCTATCGATGCTTCTGGACATTATTCGTTTTCTATGAGTTAATAAGTCAATATACACCTTTTTCAAATTTCAACAAAGCCAGTTTTGATATAACGAACTTTCTTCCAAAAAAATTTTTTTTTTCTCAAGAGAAATTCGATTTATTTTTTTAAAATTTAATGCAACCTGTTTTGCAGACGTATTAATATTTTTAAAAACTGAAAATAGTATGAACACATTTCACTGTTCCTAAAAATATGTGTGTGGCTAAATAATTTTTTTTCTCTTAAACATGAAGGAAACAATCATGAACTTTGTAAAAAATAATATTTAACAGAATTCTACCTGAATATGTGGCATAATATTTTATTCTATCAGTTGTTGGGTTTATTAATTTTATTTTTGTTTTTACCCAAGAACTAAAAATTATCTAAATTTGCGATAGTATAATTTACTAGTTTTTAGACACCATGACATTTTATTTGCAAATACTACCGTGTGTTACATAAATTATATTTATTATTCGATTTGACGGAATCATATGTAGTGATACAAATTTCATTTTAGTATGTAAGGGTGCATCCAAGGCTCAACATTTTGCCCTTAAAATAATCATGTGTAATGATATTTCTTTAACTAATGACTATTGTCCAGGCAACAATTAATAATATTATGAAATCTAATGTAAATATGATTTTTGAACTGTGCCTCTGTTATATAACATCCTCACTATTAATTTTTATTAATAGGAAGTATGCCTCATTGAGGCTAGTTTGAAGACTCTCGGTAAACTCAAGTATTATATAATGGGCTTTTCTTCTCAAGTTCAATCATTGTCATAACAAAGAATATAATGCCCCGAGTGTATACTAAAGTAATTTAAATGCTATACCCCAAGACTATGGTTATGTGATAATATCTTTTATCTTTCGTGTTACATTCAAGATACTTTTATGCCAAACTGTCAAACTTTTTGGTATTTCTTAAACATTTAATTATAAAGATAATGGTTATTTCTTTACAATTTTATATAATATTTCACAAAGATATTTTTAAAAATCACAAAAAAAGCACACCACTATTAACGAGATTTTTTAATTTATTTAACTTAATATGCATTCACTTCTGGATTTACATATTATCTCATACAAGCACGTATTAATCTGGCAATATTTTAAAGGATATTTTCATCCTTTTGTGACATGCACGATTCCCAGCATGATTAATGTAATATTTAGGCCACTTATATATATATATATATATATATATATATATATATATATATATATATATATTATTTCTCATCCCGTCCCTAATGTTACTGTAGCCACTTTTTATGCAATTTTATTTGGTGATTCTCTTACCTACCGTATACTTACAAAGGGCTGAGTTACTTTATTTTGAGTGGAACTAATGATATTACAGCTTTCTGATTAAAAAATTGTGGAAGTATTTTTTGAAGTAATACGAGAGTGTGTTTATCTTGCAATTTGCTGTAAATTACAAAAGTCTATTCCTAATATAAGCTATTGTTTTTTTCATGATTTTTTTTTTTCATTATTGCTGTATCATTATAGACTAACTTACATTTCTGCCATAAGTTCTCCTGCAATACACACTCTAATTTACTTCGCTGAACTTCAGTGTTAACATACATAAATAGTTAGGTGTAATATATGTGCATATTGGTGCTGGCCTGTTGGGACGTGTGTGAGACCGTACTGTGTTCCACCTTCGGATCTGCTAACATGAACGTGTGCACCTGTATATCGCTTGTAGAATGTATAATTGCAAGTCACAACATTATTCAATGGACACTTAATCGGCATACGCCCCTCTACAGTGCCTAGTAGTACACGATACTGTCACCTCTTCATATATTACACTGATGTTAAAGGTCGAGGTGTTTGCAAACTAAAACAAACCTTTTCTGTGCCAGTTCAGCATAATGCAGTGGTTATTTGTGCCAAATAGGGAACAATAGTGCCTGACTCCACTCAGGCTCATGAACAGCTGCTGATGAAGAAGGACACTCACCTTGTTCATACCTCTGCCAAGACAAAAGCTTTTTGTCGGAGAGCTGACATTATTTCGCAACTCAACCCTTTTGCTATGAAATTAATGGGTTTTCCCATTTCCTAAATAAGCGAAGGTTGATGCTTTTACACTTACAAGAACGTAACGCACAGTATTTAAATTTCAGCTTTTGAATTTTTATTTCACTTTCTGTTTGATCATAGGACAACTTGTTATATGGTGAAATTATAATAAAATAGACCTTGGATGTCAACGAGAAATAAAATATTAAAGGAAGTACTATCAGCCGTTGGGTAATGGACTTTCTACTAGACGGGACGGTATACCCATATGCGTTACGTGAGAAATTAATAAAATATTAAAGGAAGTACTATCAGCCGTTGGGTAATGGACTTTCTACTAGACGGGACGGTATACCCATATGCGTTACGTGAGAAATTAATAAAAATGTTTCTGGCTTGCAACTCTACTTAACGTGAATAGTTCCCAAATTAAAAGTTTCTTGCTTAAAACGGGGGGGGGACTTACTTTGCTGGCTTGCTATTATTCGGTGAGACACTAGTAATTCTAATACGGCATTTGTTGTCAAAGTGCTGGGGTATATGCTTACGATCCATTTACAACACGGCGTCGGTTTAAAAGTTTCATAAGATATTCCATAACAGGCTGTACTATTATAGTAAAACATGTAGGATACCAATTCTTTCGGGAGTAGCAGGACATGGCTCTCCATCAAAAACCAATTTATTTAGTAGGATGCAGGAAAGGATACTGTATTTGGCTGCAACAGGTTCCTCTATAGAGTTGGGTGTTCGGATACGTGAGATAACTGCTTATGAACCTATGTCGTCAAAAATCTACATACTTCCTACAGCTGCAACGCTGAAGGCGCTATCTAGCACTCTCTTATTCACGGATATAAATCAAGATCCTAGAGCTAGCTGGAGACAACGAGCACCATAACAATGTACAGGAAAATGCTTGCTCTATGTCCACTCCGGACGAGCGTCCTTTCTAAAGTCTAAACTGGACCAGGCTGCCTTATGCTTGTCTCTCCGACCAATGGGAGTGCAGGGTTCGAACTTGCCAGCCAACCGGAAGGCTAACTATTCTAACTAATTGATAACGTCTCACACCAACGGCCTAACATAAAGATACCATATAACATAAGGTCCGAGATAAAATACTCAAATTCCCTGAAGCATTTACAAAAAGGCGAGACAAAAAATATAAATAAAATAAATATTAATTCATATACATACAAAAAAAATCTATCTAATGGACCCATTTAAACATAAAATACTGTCATACGTACAGCTAAGATTAAAAATCCAATTACAGACAAATAAAATAATAAAAATAAAAATCAGCAACAATTTCATATGACATCATTACGTGACAAATGTGACAAAGAAAACATAAATCAAAGATATAATTATTAAGATGTGAAAAATGACTGTGCTACAAAACTGTAATAAATTTTTAACAGAACATAAAATTAATAATAAATACAACATTTGGGTAGACATTATTTTAATGTACTTGAACTAGATGTTTTCTTATGTTTTCCTGGAGTAGGTGAAAATATATACAAAAATGCTTGAAAAAAAAATTGCAATGTTAAACTCTATCGTCAGTGATTCCTGATTGCAAAATCATTGATTCTATTAGGACATAACGAGTTCTACTTATGCCATCAGGTTATATATAGTTTTATACTTGTCCCCGCCTACAGCGTTTCCTAATTTCTACGGCCAACACGACGTCAAATGTACGACATGAAATTGTTTCCACCCCACACTTGTACCTGAGTCAAATGAAAACACAAATTTACCACTAACGATCTGTTGTCTATTCGCTGTTTTTTCGCACGTTTTGAATCAAACCTTTGAAAAAACATTTCATGTAGGTCATGTTTGGCTGATTCCTAAATACGTCATGTATGACAATTTTTCTGTACTTGTGTAAACATAAAACTGCTTTATTATTTGTTAAAATTCTAATTTTAATAGTATTTAGTATGTAAATAATATTATTTAATTTTTAATAAATGTGAATAAAATCAGAAAGTAATAAGGTGTGGTAGTAATGCAGAATGGGAAATAGTTCTTATGCAAAATTGTATTTAAGTGATAGCACACGAATGCTCTGCGTTGGCCCTTTGGTGTTATTTTCTAGACTTAGTTAAGTTTGCAGGAGACAGATAAACATCTTGGAAGTAGAACTTCAAGATGGCTTCAGAAAAGTTGGAAGCGACCGTTATTGGCGTACACATAATAATGTTAATTTGTATCGGAGTTAGCGTCAACTGAAACACTCGTATCTCATATGCCCCATTAACAGGGACAGGCATTTTTCTCGAAAATATTTATGACCACGCTAGTCTTTAATAGCCTACGTCTACAATCACATCTTCCTTTGGTTATTGGCCACATTTCTATGTGAGAAAACATGTTGTTATTTGACTGGGACAATCGTAATACATTATTCATGAATCACGGACATACACTTGAGGCATGTGACATTTAAAATCATCCAACCACAAAAGTGCATATGAACTAAAATGTTTTGGATAACAACTGGTCTTGAAATATTTTCGCTAAAAACACCTGCCTGTTCCTACTCATTAAACACAATTATCAGGTACATTATTTCCTTCTTGGAACATGTGTACACAAGAACTTGGCTTAGGCTATTGTTTTCTACGCTGTGTCGTGATATGGGTTTAACAATTCACAGACAACTGTACAGATATATTATATACATACAATATATACACCACGTAATCACGGCACAGTGCATATCTTGCTATTAGGGTTATACGTCTGGATTCTCCAGACATGAGGAGATAACTTTTATGAACTTCGCAGTTCAAAAAAAACTTCTTCACTGCCTGTAATTGGTTGCACAATGCACAAGATGTATGTTCGCTGTAAGTGTAGCATCATTTTAAAGAGACATTTGTCAAGTTAGGTGAGGTGTTATGCACAGAGAGAGTGTATCTTCATCACATACTTTCTCTTAGGCAATGAAAATACAAGTAGCTCAGAAATTCCGGTGGTGCGAAAAACGTTTTCAGAATCTTGACAGCCGATGAATGTGACACGAGGTGATTTTGGAGAAGCGCTTGAATTCAAGGGCGGCAGAAACGGAAGAACCCTGGGAAAATCCGTCGACCAGCGGCATCATCCGACACGATTCCGACATGCGAGAATCCGGGAGTGGCCCCACTGGGAATCGAACCCGTTTCACCTAGGTGGGAGGCGAGTAGTCTAACTACAGCCCCTATTGTATCAGGCCGCACCTCCCCATGACATTATTATTTACATTGCTTAGACACAGACACCTGCCTTCCTCTCTCCAAAAAAATAGCACACGAAATTCACGATAAAATAGCACGACCGCTTGTACTAGAAACCCAGACAAAAAGTTCAACAATTAAAATTTTTTTTATATTTTAAAGATGTGAATTACTTGATAATGGAATATCACTGGTAGATGGGGCCACCTGTTTTTCACGAAAATATTCCACGACTAGTTGTGCTGTAAAGACATTAGTTCAGAAACAATATCTTGCTTGGATTATTAGATCTCTGACGCATCTGAGGTGCCTTGTAACCAATCACGGACGTTCAGTGCCAGAGTAACTTCATTATGATAGGCCTAGTCAAAAAGGAAATGTATCCTGATGCAGATACACGGCCAATAGCCAAAGGATTCATTCTCGTATGCACGTAAAATGTTGACGTATATCTTACACATAGATCTTTTCGCGAAAAACAGTTGTCCCTAGTGGTATACCTACCTCAAAATATCTTCAGGACGGGAGAGGAAGGCTTGTGGCGAAGATTGTTAATCCCCACTCTTCCTTCAAATTATAAGTTAATATTAAATATATAAATAAGTAGGGGTAGCAAAAGTTCGAGAATTAATTTCAGGACAATGCAGACGTCCAAAACGTGTACCCTGAAATCGCCTTTGCAAATTGGATCACAGTTCATTGAACATGCCTTGGACGACTCTGAGCCAATAGAAAACTTGCAAGGAAACAATTAGCGAGTGTCATACTACCAGGTGTGAAGTAACACTGGCTACTCTCTGAGGCAGCAGACAATGAACAAAGATCTGAGGTTCGAGTGTACACAGGACTGTGGAGTCTGCCCTACACGTTATTGAACTAACGTCATCTTCCTATCCCTAGTAATAAATAATTCATGTGATATAAATATGTAATTGTGGCCAATTATGTTATTAAATGGCATTGTGAAGTCATATTACTCGTAGTTGTAATTAACACGTGTGCCGTTGCTACTAAGTCTGAAGTAACATCTCTACCTTTGTTTCAGTCAGCGTAAAACCTCTGGAGAAATGTCTTGCTACGCCACTGTATGTTCGTACCTGATGCAAGGCGCGTCACAGTTTGTATGTAGCAAAGCAGAGAGAGGCAGGACGAAAGTGCACTCACGGTAGGAGGTAATCAAGGATGGAAGAGTGCGCACTAAGCGATGGAGAAGAAGGGCGACAGGACGAGTCTTGCTCGTTCTTAGCCGGAGGGCGTAGGGACGTCTACAGAGGCAAGCTCTGCTCTGAGAGGCTCAGGGCTTACCCCCCCCCCCCACCCTCCACTCTTGCTAGGAGAGCACGTCCTCACTTTTATTGCCCTTATTTCCCACCAAGGTTCTTGAAGGGAAACATTTTTAAACTGCAGGCCTCTCCACAACCCTGTTCCCCAAAACTTCTATCATTTTGTGGCCTTTAACTCAACCTCTGCTGTCCGCCACTAAATATTTACATCTAGGGCAAAACACAAAGTATTGTTCTACAGAAGCTGATTCATATTGCAATTTAATATTTAAACATAAGCATCTTATTAAATTATATGTAGTGTCCCACGGTAAAGTAGTTCAATACATGCACCAGACGGTAGGTCTCGATTAACCGTCTCAGTCCTGCATTACTTTATGGGTTCAAGAGTTCCAATAAAATCATATTATGGCATGTGATGTACTGAGTACGCCTCACTCTCAACACACGTAAATACGTACTCAGCTGATAGAGACGTTCAGATGAACCATCCACGTTCAAGAGCAGCGGTAACGTCGACAAATCACACTACACACGCCGATCAAACTGACTTCTTCGGACGCTGATGCTGACATTCCTCAGCAACATTTCCAGTGTGGAAGACACAGGGACTAAATTAATAAGTATAATTTTTAAAATGGTTTTGCAGGTACATATCCTGCAGTGAAATTTACCTTGAATATCTTTTTCGATCATAGTTAACATTTCTTTATTAGTTTCAACACATTGCCCATATATCGAAAGCACAAGTATTTGTTATTAATCTCCGATTTTTAAAAAGTCATACAACTACCTCTTAAATTTAGTTCTTTACGACGCAAAACAAGGAGCATAAAATACAAATGTCTCTTCTGCGAGGAAAATGAAGACATGACATAAGAAAAGTACAGCAGTCAATGAAGTATTAATACCTTCACATTCACATAAGAATAGTTTGCGCCAAGCCTGGTGGAAGTAATGCTTACAGTACATAACTTGGCTCAGTGCCTAAAGTGTTCCGCAGTAGGTAATGCCCAATGTGAAGGTAGAGTTGGAGGTTTGGGTGTGATAAACCACTGCCCCACACAGCTGAAATGCCGCGAAAATCCTCCCACCTCTGTGGTTGGAAGCCAGCAGCCTCAAAACACACATCCCCTACCCCGAAAGCATCCTATTTCTCCCGTTAATTTACAACAGTGGTTTCCAAACTTGTATAGACCACCGCCACCCTGGATCCTCAGACTTATGCCCAGTGCCCCCAAGTCAGTTTTAATGTCCCACTAATAAATAAAATAGCAACTTAAATTTAAAATAGCTAAAATTAATTCAGAACTCATTACATTTCAATTATAGCATTTAAATTGACTTAATTATATGAAATGAACTGGATTAAGATGCATCATACTCTCGAAGTCTGGCAGTCTTTCATTTTTTAAAATATACTAATAAAAATTATCGGTCCGCTACGGAAAAAACGAGAAAAAATTTCTTCCATACGTTACAAAAATTATTATATACAATTAAATACCAACTCACAAATATATTTCCACACTCATACTAGAGTCAGTAAGTTCGTGGAGGCCGGTGGTATGTGGCTGTAACCAGTTAGTCTTCGACATTACTGACTGTGGTGGTGTATATACTATATATATACATACCTTAGTTAAATGCATATAATACCAAATATGTACTTTTATTACAAAATACTGCTTGATGTACGCAGCATGTTAGCTAAGAAAGCAGATAGATATCGTAAAGAAACTATCTAGTAAAAAATTCATATTTCATCAATCTCGTGCGCTCTTGTAAACTGCCTCAGCATGCGTCATGGCAGCTATAAATCAAACTATAAACTGTCCTTGCAATGCGCTGATGTCCGCAAAATACACAGCTAAATACGGCTTTTCCCAAGCGCTGTATATGAATATATTCACGTCAGATACAGACAGAATGGTAGCGCCACCGATGAAAGTCCTGTAGTACAAGCAACATGACGACAGTTCAGAACCCTGCGCTTAGGGGCGATGGCATGCTTGACGCGCGTGTCAGTGTCGCCCTTACAGCTCCCGCACCGCGCTCCTCTGCCCTACATTTCTCTTCACTTCCTTCGCAAAACAAGTATTCTCCGGAGCTGAAGAGAAGGCGAGACCTGGAATACTGGCAAGGTAGAAGAATCAGCGACAAAAACAGGCCGCAATGTATGTCTGTGATATCACAAATATCGCTCATACTTTAACAGCAAATATCGACATTGCAAACGTTTCTTATCTTGATATCACAAATTGTAATTTCACTAATATTGGCATCCAATATGTCAGTTATACCGTTATCGCTAATATTCGCTTATTGATATCACTAATATTGATATCGCAAATATCGGTTCAATTGATATCGAACATATTCCACGCAGACACAAACACATTAATAGGGTCACCTTTTTTTCGCCAAACGATCTACGCAAAGGCTAGACTCCAATGTCTTATTGCATACGCGCAGAATTCCTTTGGTTAATGACCACGAGTCTTTGTCGGGAGACAGTCACTTATCTGACTGGGCCAATCAGAATTGGGTAATTTTGACACCGAGTGTCCGTGATTCACGGGCAGAAACCTGCAATGTGTAACATTTAAAAGCACCCAATTGCGAAAGTGGACCTGATCTCTACTTGCTACTTCTGAAATATTTTCTCGAAAAACAGGTCACCGTACGCATTAATCAAGCGTACACGTAGGCTGGCATGTAAAGTGTATGCGATTCTGTGGCTATTCCATGTTTGCAAGATAACAATCCCGAAAGCATGGCTTACATGCAAGCACATTTATTTCTAGACATTTTCGGTGTTTTTTTGGAGTTGATCGCACATATTTAAAAGCGTCGGCACGTTCTTTACGAATTGGGGAAACACTTTTGACATAAACTCAGGTCTAATAAGACGCATGCATGAATAATTCAGAAAATCATGATTTTAAGTGTTTACTATCGTTTAGTTCCTATGCTTAATCACACCCACATAATTAGATATCAGTTTCCCCCTTTCTCCTTGAATGCGCGATAGTTAGACATCCTGTGATTTCGCATTATAATTTGATACGAGCCGCCGCCGCTACAATTGGTAGCGCCCAGAACCATGCTCTATGGCCATCTCGGCTGCTACTCCTTGTTCCTTGATTCCCCCCACAACCTTCCTACTCCAGCAACACACACTTAGTTTTCAATTTGTAAGCTGATTGTTATTCTGACCTGTACACCTTGCCTTTCACCAGCTCGCCTGATGGAACATTCACCTGATGGAACATTCACCTGTTGGAATATTCACCGACTCCAGTCGTCGCTAATGATTCTGATGTGCGGCCTTGTAAGTAATGGCCTTTCACAAAATAATTGTGTTCAAGGACAATAGTGGAGGTAGTGTTATGATTGTTTAGAAAATGTGCACCAAAGACGGAAGGATAGACAGTGAGTCTGGACTGCGGTTTTTAAAATCATTTTGGGCCGTTATTTGTGTTTAGAAACTTAGATGCATTAATGGTAAATGGTTTGTTTGATATTTCAGTACGTTAATTTGAAATATGCGCATACTTGCTGGGTAGATATTTTTGAAGCTTTTTATGAATATTCCTTTAAGGTTGCTTGCCAGTGCCCCGTTTGGTTGGCACAATTATTCTAATTGTGTATGTAAAGTAATTATTTACAGAATATTTCTTAGCAATTTATTCTGGGGTGTCACCGTATGGAACGGGGTTATTACTTTTATAGAGTTTTAACGTATTGTTTTATTTGCTTGCGGTCTTTAATGGGTCTTTTGACTGCAGCGTACGTATCTTGTGAAGTCCTTGATATAAATATAATTAAAGTGTTCTTGAATAATCATACTTTCATTTATAAAGCCAATTCAGGCATTGGTGTTAAGGCCAATTTAAAGTCTTGCAGTTTGGCGCGATGTTGCCACATGAAACAATTAATTGCTATAGCCTTACTGACCTCAGGGTTTTATGAGATGTAGTTAGTGAGTGGAGTTACAGAATTTGAAATAATTTAAAGGGCTTCCTACCCCTTTTTAGTGCTGTGTTTGGAACATGGTAGGACTGGCAAGTCGACGTAATGTGCAATAAGATGCGAGACACGTAAAATTGTCTCAGTGTGAAAAATACTTTTCAAAGGCCAGCCCAAACAAATCAAAGTAATTACCACCGCAAGCTTTTGTTGTATTTAAAGTAATTACAAATGTTTGGGCACTCCAAATTTTAATTGATCACATTATATAAAGAGAGTGCATAAATTCAGAATTCTAGTCATGCATATTTCGCATTGTCAAGTCGGTTACTGAATGTTATAATGGTTCTTAATACCTGTTGTAATGAAGATTATGATTTTAGTGGATACTGTTATTTGACAGTTTTTGTAAAAAGGACTAAAGATCTGTTTAATAAACTTGATATGGCAATTTAGGTATTCAGTGTCAAGTGTATGTTATTTCTATTTTGTACAATTGCACTCTTGTGTGGTGCAGCACGTCTAGTGAGGTCTTGCTTGTGGAATGGCCATAGTAGCGTAGTAGATAAAAACGCTGAGAAGGAACGACTTATCGGTTCCTTTGTGTGTGTTTACACTTTCTCTGATTGGCTGAGCGAAGCTCTGGGAACGGGTATTATCCTTGTTAGGCTACCGCCTGATTCGGAATGTTCCATATTGGTTGATCTGCTAACTGGAAAATAAGTTGCAAAGCGCTGATTGGGGAAGTGTGTTCCGAATTGTTTCTGAACAGCGATGCCTTTTGGTTGTCGTGTGCGGCTAGAGTTAGCAGAACAAGCGGCTATCTCAACTTACTCTCTTCCCACTAAAGAGAACTGGGTTTGATTCCCGGTGAGGTCTCACGCAGGTTTTTGAAAGTGGGAAGATCTCCTGTTTCTTCCACTCTAGCATTCTGGCGCTGCTCCATACTCTCCTCGCTTCATCCTCATCGGCTCTAACGACCTCGATGTTAAGAGCCGCCGAAATCTCTCCACTCACTCACTTACTCAAGTTCCGTGTGCCGTTACTGATGAAATGCTGCCTAATAAATGAGTGACAGGGCGCGAGGGGGGGAGGGGTGGTGGGGAGATCAGGATTTTGTGCGGTCGCAAACCACAAACCCGCCTCTCAAATTTGCCTTCTCGTCAGCTGCCTGCTATAGCAAGTACAAGACTTCCCTTCAGCATAAAGTGTGTTATTCTGTCAATCACTCCATTCCCCTTTCCCACATATAATCTGTTCACAGTTAACTGTGACAAAGCACTGCTGAGCTTTATTCTACTCAGGTTAGGAACAGAACCAGAGTTCTTATGGGAGAGTTTGGCATAGGAAAAATGTTCCTGGCTACACTGAGAGGAAATTGAACAAAATATTTGTTTGTTTAGGACCAAATATATTATGAAGTTGCCTCAACAAAATATATTGTTGAGCAAAGAAAATTTGAAAAGCAACAAAATAACTTTTGTTGGTCTAGCAAAATATATGATTGACTAAAAAAAAAAAATATCTGTGTTGAATCCAAAAAAAATTAACAGTCAACGAAATATTTTGTTGACTCAACTGTAAATATTTGTTTGGCTACTTATTTGACTGCCTTCGATCGAAAATACAGCTTGAGAGTTTTTTGTATATTTTGTAACAATTAGGGTAGTAACCCTCTTTGTTAGTGCATCTATTAATATTTATCAACCATACAAACATATTAATAAAAACAATGCAACAAGAAACTGACCAGCAAAACTGTAAAATACGAAACATTTGTTTGCTCATGCTGCCTAATATTTACAGTATATTTATTTAAAAGCATTCCGGATATAACGGTTGTCGCGTTAGTTGAGATTACTAAGTCTAGCGCTCGGACACTGGTGTCTATGTCCGATGCTCGACGTAATTGTAAAACTTATTTATTTCGGCCCAAACAGTTTCACGTTTGTGTAACCAAACAAATCTTCAGTTGCACCAAAAAAATATTTCAGTTGAGGACAACCAATTAATGAAAACAACCAAACGATTTGGTTTAACAGCAACAAAATATTTCATTTCCCCTATACAAACCGATAAGTTGTTTGCATTAAATAAATTTTGTTTGCTTCAACTATATCATTTCATGGGTGTAGGTGCGCCGGTTTTTCAAAGAAATCACCTTCAAATTGCGCTAAACAGATAAATCCTACATGTTTGTGTATAAAATTTTAATATAAGTCTCAAGTTGTGACGCATACTTGTCCCAGCACAACTGTTGGTTATTGGCATCATTTCGTGACCACAGTCCAAGCCCGCCAGATGTGTCTGCCTGAGATATACTGTTAAAACAATACTGTGTTTCTTATTAGTCTCAAGATGTGACGTATACCTGTCTCAGCCCAACTGTTGGTTATTGCCTTTATTTCGTGACTTCAGTCCAAGCCCGCCAGGTGTGTGCGCCTGAGATATACTGTTAAAAAATTGCTGTGTTTCTTATTAGTCTCAAGTTGTGACGTATACCTGTCTCAGCACAACTGTTGGTTATTGGCATCATTTAGTGACTACAGTACAAGCCCGCCAGATGTGTCTGCCTGAGATATATACTGTAAAAACACTACTGTGTTACTTATTAGTCTCAAGTTGTGACGTATACCTGTCTCAGCCCAACTGTTGGTTATTGCCTTTATTTCGTGACTTCAGTCCAAGCCCGCCAGGTGTGTGCGCCTGAGATATACTGTTAAAACATTGCTGTGTTTCTTATTAGTCTCAAGTTGTGACGTATACCTGTCTCAGCCCAACTGTTGGTTATTGGCATCATTTAGTGACTACAGTCCAAGCCGGCCAGATGTGTCTGCCTGAGATATACAGTAAAAACAATACTGTGTTTCTTATTAGTCTCAAGTTGTGAAGTATACCTGTCTCAGCCCAACTGTTGGTTATTGCCTTCATTTCGTGACTACAGTCCAAGCCGGCCAGATGTGTCTGCCTGAGATATACAGTAAAAACCCTACTGTGTTTCTTATTAGTCTCAAGTTGTGACGTATACCTGTCTCAGCCCAACTGTTGGTTATTGCCTTTTTTTCCGTATAAAATAGATGTATTCGTGCTGCTTTTAAAAAAAAATGTACTTCATTCACAAGACCAGAGATTCAATAAATTTATCATCACCACGAAAATTGCCATGCAGCTGTTATCCAATTTTCTTATCCAAAAGCACTTTACATTAAACTTTGCAATTTTTTGAGGTGTCACGCGAAGTTAGAACAATATATATGACATGCAAAACCGATCAATTTAAATAATACAATTTTTTTAAGTTAATCATATTGAACAATCTTTTCATTCGTCTGTAAAATTTGCATCAGTTATTTACTTTCTAAAGGAAGGAATAGCTAACGAGATAATGTGTGTTCCTTTAATATATATATATATATATATATATATATATATATATATATATATATAGAGGGAGAAACAACATATATAATCACTGCTCTAAACTCTTCCACATTATATTTTCGTGTTTCTTCTTTAATTCTTTAAGAAGATAAATTACCGACGTATGGCTAATAGTAGAATATTGTGGCTTAAACTTAAATACTATTATCTCTATGTACTAACGGGAGCCAATAGAACTAAAATAGGAAATAAACTTCTTTGCTGTTATCTACCGCATTGGCCAATACACTTCGGAGAAGACGGAATATCTAAACGCACCGAATACATATCAGGTAATGTATGCTCGTGAATTCAAGTTCATTAAAGTTTATAGCTTGAACTGACTTGTCATATTCTTAATGACATATATATTTTTTCCTCAAATGGTTACCACAGAAAATTCTATAAACACATTAAATTATATGGCCTTAATTTAGTAATATTTAAATTGGGAAATGTGTTTATATTCTTATAAACATATAGTATACGGAAAAAATTGCGTTCAATTATAGGTATGTAGATTCTATGTCCGATTTCTTAAAAAAAAAATGATAAAAATAAAATGAATACTCCGCCACTGCCGGTCCCAAGCCCGGGGCCTCATCTTGCAAGTGATGAGGAAGGAGGATGGGGATGAGTACCAACTCGTAAAGAAACCTGGGTCCATCTGGCTCCGGATGGAAGCACTCTGTATGGGCCCTCTGCCTAGGATTACAGGCGAAATCCGGTCAACGGTGTCAAAGGCGGAAGAGGAATGTCAGATTCCCAACGGCGGAGAGAGCGGAAGAGCCTAGTGGAGTAAACCACAAATAAAAATAAAAAATTTGGACTAAAATCCGATCTTATCTTGAGATTGATTTCCTAACCTGTACAATGTACAATTTCAGTTGCAAAATGCAAACTCCGCTGCTGGTAACTCGGAAGAGGAATCCACCATTACATTATACAATCCATCGGGACTTAGGGTTCTGGGGAGTCCCAACATCTGCAATAAGGATAGTTGGAGCATCTTTTGTATCCTTCCAAAGTCAAGTTCAAGAAGAAATTCTTTGCAGGTACTTTGAATGTAAATTCCCTACTACTAATTGGTAAACAGAAAGAACTTGAAATTCTCTGAGATAAACAAGAACTACAAATTCTAGCAGTACAAGAAACAAGATTTTTGGACGAAAATGTTACAGACACCAAAAACCATAGAATATTTAAGAGTAAACCAGCAATCAAAATTATGAAATTATTTGTACTACATTCTATGTTCCTAAAAATTTAGTAAATAATGTAACAGAATTAAATCTAGTTCAGAAAGAATAGCTCTCCTCACAATTAAATGCAAAAATAAACAGTATCTTTTCGAAAAACAGTAGGTGACTATGCACCCCATAAAAGAACATATAAAAATGGCATGAGGCTAATTAATGTCTGTAAAATATTTCAATTGAAATTAATGTCGACTTTCTTCAGGAAATCACCAAGAAGAACTAAAACATGGATATCTCCTAATCCAATATCAGGGGAATTCCAAAGAAATAAACAGTGCAGGAAAGAAGTTATTTGGGTCTGTAAAAATGAAAAAGAAAGTCTAGTGGAGTGAAACTTGTGACGAAGAGCTAGCAGAAAAAAAAACAAAACTATGGAGAAAATGGAAATGCTCTGGAAAGAATGAACACTTTGATCAATTTAAGCAACAAAGAAAAGAAACAGCAAGAATAATAAAGTGTGTTGAATGATCCTTTGAAAAGTCACCACATCTTGACATACAAGATAACTTTGTTAAAAAATAAACTCCCGGAATTTTTATCAGTTGTCAAAAAATAACCTAAAATGCTATCAAGCGCCAAGTCTTTGCTTCAGAGATTAAAATGGTAAAATGGGTTTAACCAATACCGAGATTTGTGCAATCCTAAGGAAGTACTTTGATCTACTTCTGAACTGTAAAGAACTGAACTACATGTGAAGAACCATACTACAAGTTAGAATTCCCAGAAATCCATGAAAACTTAGAAACAGATCCACCACCTACTGTTGAAGAAATTGAAAAAGCGATTAAAACCCTAAAAACAACAAAGCCAGTGGAGAAGACTCCACTAATGCTGAACTTATAAAATGGTCTCAACCAAAAATCATAGATAAACTTCAAATCTTCTTTGAAGAAATCTGGAAGACGGAAAAGATTCCGGAAGACTGGAAAGTGGCTCTTATACATCCTTTGCATAAGAAAGGTAACAAGCAAGATGTCAATAACTATATAGGAATGTCCCTTTATCCAGTGATTTATAGGATATTCTCAAACATATTACTAAACAGGGTAGAAGCAACACTTGACAGCCATTTGGGTGAATATCAGAGCGGATTTAGAAAGGGTAGATCTGGCTCAGAACAGATTTTCAACCTGAAGTCCATAGTCCGTCACAGACTCACGAACTCCAAAAACGTAGTAGCATCATTTATAGATTTTAAAAGGCTTTTGATTCCGTCGATAGAGAAACTCTATATAAAGTAATCAGAGAATTTCGAGTTGAATCGAAATTAGCAAATCTAATCTGTGAACCCTCACAGACACCATATCAAAAGCAAAATTTCAGGGCGAAATATCTCAACCATTGAAAATAAATACAGGTGTAAGGCAAGGTGATGGTTTGTCTCCACTAATCTTCAACTGCATCTTGAAGAAAATTGTAAGGATTTAGAGTGAAAAACTAAAAGAACACACGCTATCACCAATAACACGGGGGGTGAAAGAACAAGGGTGTTGAAATAAACTGTCTAGCATTTGCAGACGATTTTGCCATTCTTTCTGAAAACTTAACAAACGCGGCAATACGAGTCAATCTCTTAGAAGAGATAGCAGAAAAAAAAAACAGGTTTAAGAATTTCTGTAGAAATAACAACATTTATGACAAATATAAAAAATGCTCCAGGAATCCTAGCAACAGATATTGGTCAAATAAAGAGACTAAATAAGTTCTAATATTTGGGGGAAATAATTCAAGGAAATGGTTTGGAAAAATTCGCGCTAGATGAAAGGATACACAAGATGGAAAGAGCATATGGTGTAACCAGGAATATCTCCAAGAAACAATATTTATCTAAAAATCTTAAAATACAGCACTACATCACAGTAGTTAAACCGGAATGTTTTTACGCAAGTGAACGTCTAGTACTGAATTACAAGTTGCGTAAATTAAAAGTACTATAAAGGAGAATTATACGTAAAATACTTGGTCCACTAAAAACTACAGAATTATGTAAACTAAGAAATAATGATGAAACATACCGCAACGTAGAAAACATAACAGAAACAATACGGAAGAGACGATTGCTATTTTTCGAACATGTTTATAGAATGGATGGCAACAGGTTAACCAAGCGGATCTTAAAATATTTTTGCAACAAGAAATCAACAACAACCTGGATTCAGGAAGTTACGAAAGATTTGGAAAGAAACAATATGTGAAGAAGAAGCAACAGAGAGAGAAATTTTTAAGAAAAAAGTATTAAAAATGGAAGGATTCCAAGACAGGAAGGACAAGAAAACAGCCTCGAAATGGCCCGTGGAGAGGAGAAAGATACATAGTGAGAAGATAAAGGAGAACTGGAGGAAGAAGAAAGAACAACAAAGGACGAAGCAATGAAATTGGTTCGTGATCCCTAGAAGACCCTAACGGAAAAAGAAGAAGAAATTGGAAAAATGACTTTAATTTGCCCACAATTTAAAATGTACATTTTGGTGTTCCGGTAAATGTATTACTTTGTTGAACAATAACTACGCTACAGAAGACTACACAGTCAGCTGAAATGCACTGATAGTGGGAATTGTGTTGTCATTGCCTATAACAAGAGCCATACCTAGAACGAATTATCCACTGGAAACGAAAGTTTGTACACAGCAGGTACGAGGGTGATGTTGCATAAAATAATTTACTCTACCATTGGGCGTGTAGACTTGCTATCACCTGGCGCTTATACCACCAGAACTCTGGTAAAAATAATATTCGCAAGAAGAAGCTTGTAGTAGTGAACGTACATGAGTAACTACCACGCACTATCGTAGGATTCAATATAGGTACATTCTATTCACAGAAAAGCGATCACATTTTAAAACCCTCCCATTTGGTATTTTATTACTAATGGGACACTATATGGTTAACCATACTGATATACACCGACTTAAGTATGACGTAGAGTGGCGGAACGTAAAGGGAAAATTAGTGTGAAAAACAAGGTAAGTATAAGGAATTATTTATTGAACAATAATTGGTTTTGGTTTTTACAGTAATTAAGTAAGGCAATGTAGTACCTATGGTAAAATGCAATATATTTTTGTTTGTTTTGCCAGCGAAACAGACAAATATAAATATATAGAAATTTTACTACATTCCTATATCTAAGATTTAAATTTCTCAACACTTAATGACTTTAATATGTACTGACTGACTGGAAAAAGTGAAACAAACACGACAAAATCAATCTAAATACAAGAAGTTCCTGATATAACTAATGAGCCTAATTTCGTCAAGATGGTGCTGCGAGTACGACCAGGCCAGGCCAAGGGTTGCTAGGCCAGGCCAAGGGTTGCCAGGCCATGCTAGTCAGCCATGACGGCGCAGTATAAATGTAGCGAGATGTGGCGTCTCACTGCCATATTTGTCCCTGCCGACTCTAGAGGGCCGGCTATGTCGACGTCGTTGAGAGAGCCGCCAATCCAGCGGACCGAGTTCAACGCCGTGAGGGAGTGAGACCGAAACATCACTGGGTAAATATCCTTCCTTATCATCTTCTAGTAATGTGAGGTGAGGGCGAGCGGGACAATATAAGAGCTTTTACAAGGCAGACATTGTATCATTTAATTAGTTGACTTCCAGCAATTTGAGTTAAATGAATGTCCAGTATTTGTGTTAAAGCATTAACGTAATGAACTGACGACTGTTTGATTGTATTCTTGAAGGAGTCAATAAAACGCAGTGTTTGTGATAAAAGCAATTTGTCTTACTGGACTACTTCTGCTCTATTTTATAAATGCGTGACCTGTTGTCTTAAAGCAGGGTCACAGCAATGGCTGTAATTAATTTTAAATAATTACTTAGAAACCTAGTTGGTGGCAAGGACTTGACTTCTCTTTAATAGCAATAACTTTAGAAATGAAATCAGAAACTTATGCAACTGTATTGAGGCAATTACAAATACACGCATGCATTACCGTGGACTTGAACCCAGAAAACCACGTATTTTAAGATATAATGCAATCCATTCCATTACGCAGGTCGAATTTGGAGCATCAACTACAGACCTATTCAGTCTAATGTTTCGAATGATGAGGTTTATTAACCTAAAATATTTACAGGGCCTTTATTTTGAAAACAAGTGACTGAGCCACATAAAACATGTAAGTTTTCAAAGCCTACCGTAGGGCTACACGAGTGAAGAGTTTGATGGAAATCGGTTGTTTGGTCCCTGAGATATAACATAAAAAACCTCATCGTAAAAAATGCCAGAAAAATACCATCTATATACGATGCTTCTAATGCATAGTATCTACATACGAAATTTGGTTGAATTTGGATAAATTGTATTATTTATATGTCAATATCACCTAAATGATTCAGGAAAATGTCATTTTGAACATCGTTGTCTGGCGCATTTAAATCATGAATGATTGCACGGCCTTCTGTAGCATTTATAGTGTACACAGTTTAATATGAAATTATGTGAAAAGTTCCAATGTAACATTTGGTGGGGATGGAATGGTTGGTCCTTGGTTTTGTAGTATTGGGAGGTGGGCAGATAAGGGTACGGGTTGATGTTTAGGGTGCTGGGGTGAGTGTATGGTTAACATGATATGTTCTAAGATTTGTTAGATTTGTAACATTTTTGTGGGTTTTCTTTATTTTGTATAATTAGAAGTTGGATTGGTAAGGGTGGATGGTCGATGTTTAGTGTGGTGGGATGAGTGTGAGGTTAACGTGCTATGTTCTTAATTTTTTTTAGATTTTAAATATTTTTTAAATTTTTTTTTGTTTGTAGTATTAGAAGGTGGGTTGGAAATAGCGGAGGTTGATGTTTAGGGTGGTGTGATAAGTGTGAGATGAACGCAATATGTTTTTAGATATAAAAAAAAATTTTTTTTTACTTTGTGAGATTAATGAGTGGTGATATGAAATGTGCCGAGCCGTTGCTGGAATGTATCCAGGGTCGTATCGCAGTAGCACAGCCCTGGAGGCGGGGAAGAGAACTGCGCCACCCGCCCGCAGATGCCAGTCATCTTTCTGGAAGTAGAAAAAAAAAAGTCAGTTTCCAGGTAAAAAAATATGAGTATGTAGGAAGAGGAAAGGTGTGGTGGGAGCGATGTTATGAAAATTAAATTACCTACTCTGATATTTCGCTTGCAGCCATATGTGATATTGTATGTTGTGTGTTGAGTGTGTATGTTGGTATAAGTGTGTATATGGGAGTGTAGTGGTGCTATTTCACAGCTTCCACCAGATGCTGCCTGCAGCAGTGGCGATGGACCATAAATACAAGCAGCTGTCGGATAGGAGAAGTGTTGCAGCACATGTATGTTTATGTGATAGAGTATTTGCATTGTAAGTCGCACGGCCGTCCCAAGTCAGGGGCTGTATGGAGTATGTTTCGCCTTCTTCTGCGGTCACATATTGCTTCGCTACAAATTTATATGATTGTGGGAATTATCACTCGGGCTGTTGACCTACTAGGGTAATTAAGGAATTTATGACGGACTGTGAGTCAAAATGCTCTTCGGCCGCTTAAAATTTTGTGTCACCTCGGGGTCATAGTCCCAAAGGCTGGATATGTTTCCTTAGCTCTGTTAGCATGGCTAGTGTAAAATTTGTATGTTAATTTTATTAAGTGCTCATATAGTTTTCGATTTTTAATTCGCAATGCAGATAAACAATAGGGTAGTATTGGGACGCATCTACTGATATTCACAGACATTTATTTTGAATTATTTGAAGGCACCTTATATGTGTTTTAGCTGCATGTGCCCAGCTAGGCGCAGCATATGTAATGAGAGCGACCTCCAAGTGCCAGTATATATACACAACCTCACCCCCTCTTCCAGCACGAGGCACACTGCCCTGAAACGCGCGGCTCAAGGTTCATCGGCAGGGAAGCGGGCGAAGACACCTCGAGGAAACTACCTCACAATCGAAGCTTAGCTCAAGCTTTGTCCGCTGAATATGCAGCTTGTGGTGGTGGCGATGGCGACGCCTGGGGCACCAGATTACACTTAGCAACGGGAAAATTTTCGCACCTTCATAATTCAGCACCCGAAACTGTTCAGTTCAACGAATAGGATAACATTCGTAGGCCACGTTACAGAATAAACGTTAATAAATATGTTCTACTGTAGCATTAGGCGTTAAATTTTGAATCCGTGGAAAAACATTACATGTGTTTATTATTTACATGGCCATATTTATTTTAAAAAGTGACGGAAGGTTATAAATAGGCTTATAAGAATATAAACTAGGGCCGCATATGTGCTCAATTGACTGTTAACAGCCTATATAAAAATGTTACAAGCTTGAGAGATGCCAAACCAATAGACCAAGGGAGAAACATAGTAGAGAAAATAAGGAGTTGAAATTAGTTATTAATAGCAATATTTTAGAAAACTTAAATCCATGAACATATCTGCAGAAAGCATGCAACTTTTGAAACGGTGCTGTAGTAGGTAACCTTTTAGGTGTGTCACCTAACAGTGTACACTTGCTTATAAGCACAGCGAGCCACCCTCCCGTCACAGGGGCAAACATTGCTCGTAGAGGATGCCAAATAAGGAAACACGCAGCTCGAGTCCTACAACCAGTGTTGCCCTCTTTAATATAGTAAGAGAAAATGGCCGAGCCCCTAAGTCGTTCTCCATTCACCAAAATGTAAATATCAGCTTAACACTTTAAGTCATCGCTCTGTATTCTCATGCTATACTTTCGGCCAACTGTTTTTCGTGAAAATATTTACGCGGACGCTGTACTTCAACGTCCTATGACATACGTGCAGATTTCCTTTACTTCTTGGTCACGTGTCTTTGCCGGGAGACAGCTCCTTACCTGATAGGATCAATCAGAATTAGGTAACTCCGATAATGAATGTCCATGATTCGCGGGCAGACACCTGCAATGCGTGACAGTTTAAAACATCCAATCACGAAAGTGGATCTGAGCTCTACTGTTTTGGAGTACAAGAAGTCCTGATGAAATCTTTTCGCGAAAAACAGGTAGCCATAGTTACTACCATTAATCAACAAACACTTATGGTACAAGGTTTTAAAATGTGTATGAAAACATTAAGCTGAATTCGGGGTAGTAAATGTATAAATATTTATATAAATAAATAAAATAATAATGAGTATCATCAAATGTGAGATGTTCTTTTTACGAGAACCACCAAATTAAAACTGCGTCGTATGAATAATACAAAATGCAGAACAATGTCAATGTGGATATTCAATTAAATTAAGTTTTTGCGATATTCATTGATTGAAACAAAGATAAATATAATGGGAGAAGAATGGTGCATCACTAAGTATTTGACATATTATACTAATGCATATAAAGTTGTCCATTTAAATTTTTTACTTCATAATTCATATATCAATTATTGCGAAAAAGTGCAGGACAGAAGAGTCCGAAATAATTATTTTGTGAAACCGCACGTGACCAAGTAAATAAGTGGGCATGGTTATCCTGAATTTGAAGAGCAGACAAAGACAAAGAGCGAGGGTGAACAACGGTTGCCATGAGGCTAGGCAGGATATCAGCAAGGCCATGTAGGATATGTGAACCGCACACAGGCGGTGATGCCAAGCTTAATGACTTTATAGGATTACGTAAAAATTACGTGACTTTTAATAATGATACTTGGAAGAGAAAAGAAAGAAGGCCACGCCAGCACCAAAGTAGTTTACGTGACTGGAAAGTTTCGGCGGCATGGCAGATTCGATACATTCGAATGTCCATGCGGTGGTCCCGAATTGCATAGGAGATTAATGTTTAAAAAAATTTTAATGCCCTTTTTTAACAATATATAAATTACCTTAAGATTATGCTGAACATATTATTATTTTTAATAATTAATGATTCTTGACAAGAAAAGTTTTTAACACAGACCCTAAAGTGTCATCTATCTTGGCACAAAGCACTTGAATAAGTAATAGTAGAGAGTCATCAAAAAGGATGTTTACAAAACCTTAACAGTAAATTCTTAATAATAAGTAACCCAACATTTTATATTTTCAGACAGTCATGATTTCAGTTTAGTAATATTATTGACAATTAATAGAAAATTGAGGCAGATAAAGAATATGGATAAAGGACAGACCTTTGCCATAAATATACCTGAAAACAAAAAACGGCACCAGGGTCAAGTACGCCTTGCACAATTACATTTTTTTCAGGGGAATGTTCATAGTCTGCCACCCCATATGTATACAATTTTGGTTGTTTCCTAAACATGCCATCTATCACATACGTTTTATACGTGTGTTAACATGAAGCATCTTATTCTTGGTTACATTGAACTTTTGCTGCTCATTTATTTATAAATGATAATCTTTATTTTAACATTAATGTGAATAAAAACAAAAAGGAAATAGGCTTTTTGGTAATGTCTAGTAATAAATGATGCTTACAAAAAAACATTATTAAAGAGAGTGTACAAGAATGTGGTGCATTGTCCCTTTCGTGGGATTTTGTAGACATTTGTAGCAACGTTATGTTTAAACGTGGCAGCTGCGTTGTTCAGCTGTGGCGTTGCCCGGCACAGACAAGAGACGAGTGTGGACTCGCTAGGATGCTGCCGGCTCGTCCTTTCAGAGTCGCATTGCTCGTGCAGCATGTGTCACTCCGTGTCCTGTAATTTGCAGGAGCTCCACACACACACACACACACGTATAAACCCCGAGGTGAGATAACACAGGCGTCAAGGCCGGCGTGTGAAACAGGCAATGGGCGTTTCTGTAATTTTAGACAGATTTAGAGGCCTTACGTACCTCACGAACAGGCTTCGAGGTTTGATGGCTTCCAAAAAAGGCCAGTTTCACACTGTATTGTTACGTTCATAGCACTGATTTGTGTCACGCAAGATGAAATGAAGTTACAACAACTTTCTATTGCAATATGCGTTAAATATGACACATATATACTAGGTGTTTTTGAATAACGTAGCGAAATACAAATTACAATATCCATGGAGTAGTATAACCAACAAATCCCCCTAGTAACAAAATGTTTTGAAATTTTATATATTATTTTTAAATTTAAATTGAATAAAGGCTATACATACCTGCATGTACATGAAGTCGCATACAATGAAGGCGAACGGAATTGGCACGCCATGATGGAAATAAAATGCAATTGACAACCTTTACTAATCAACTCACATGTGTACCAACAAGCAACCACTAGAGGCGCCCAAGTACCTCGAGTGTAAGTTGTCCAATGTGCAGACGCTCTCCTCAAGGCGCGCAAGTTCCGTTCGTCTTCGTGGTATGCAAAGCTGCACAGTCAGGTACGTGAAGTTATCCACTCCCTGCTCTTCAATTGGTTCCATTTTTAAATACTAGATGCTCTTCCCAAAAAATTTGGTACTAGGAAGCTTTGTTTATATTAATCCATTAGATTATGTGATTTTAATTTTGACATGTTATTCTAAACCACCTTATATAAATATATAATATATAGGGAGAGGAATAGAGCGATAGAGAGTAAAAGCATAAAAACCAACATACTACATGATGTCGGAGTTTGTAAACCAATATACACTGATGTTTTGCTTTAAACATATCAAGTCACAATAAACAAAAAACTTTATGCTAACTTCTAATGTATTTATTGTTTTATATCATCCGCACGGAAAATAAAAGTTCGGGACCTTCTCTATACAACAAAGGAGAAAAAAATCGACAGCAAAACCCTGAGAATATCGCAAAAGCAATAACAGTAATACGCCGTCTCGAAACGGAATAGTTATAATATAATATGTTTAGCGTGCCACAGATAACTCTTAGATGGTTGGCTGATCAAAAATATGGCAATCTTTGATAGGTTGCTCTTAGTAAATATGGGAGACTTATTGTCCTAAATCATCAATTAAAATATGGCACTCTTTGATAGGTTTCTCTTTGTAAACATGGGAGACTTACTGTTCTGAATCCTCAATTAAAATATGGCACTCTTTGATAGGTTGCTCTTTGTAAACATGGGAGACTTACTGTTCTGAATCCTCAATTAAAATATGGCACTCTTTGATAGGTTGCTCTTTGTAAACATGGGAGACTTACTGTTCTGAATCCTCAATTAAAATATGGCACTCTTTGATAGGTTGCTCTTTGTAAACATGGGAGACTTACTGTTCTGAATCCTCAATTAAAATATGGCACTCTTTGATAGGTTGCTCTTTGTAAACATGGGAGACTTACTGTTCTGAATCCTCAATTAAAATATGGCACTCTTTGATAGGTTGCTCTTTGTAAACATGGGAGACTTACTGTTCTGAATCCTCAATTAAAATATGGCACTCTTTGATAGGTTGCTCTTTGTAAACATGGGAGACTTACTGTTCTGAATCCTCAATTAAAATATGGCACTCTTTGATAGGTTGCTCTTTGTAAACATGGGAGACTTACTGTTCTGAATCCTCAATTAAAATATGGCACTCTTTGATAGGTTGCTCTTTGTAAACATGGGAGACTTACTGTTCTGAATCCTCAATTAAAATATGGCACTCTTTGATAGGTTGCTCTTTGTAAACATGGGAGACTTACTGTTCTGAATCCTCAATTAAAAATTGGAACTTGCTGATTAGTGCTTCAAAATGAAAGCCACTTTTTTATGATTTAACATCGATATGTTTGTGGAGGACGCCATTGCAATTGTCAAAGTGAAACAAAACTCAAGATCATCTAAAAAAATTTAGGATTGGTAAGACCTAACTCCTTTTATTTTATGATAACATACTGAGTTATCTATTTATAATCCAATGGCTTCTTATTTTGCGAGAAACGAGGGTTTCAAGAAAGCCGAGTTAGGAAATTTTTAAATCAGTTTGATTCTGCTTATGAAAAGCATAATTCTTAACGCATTTTAAATGCAAATGAAACTGGTTAAACTATTGTCCAATGCAAGATATCTTAAGTTAAGGGAATAAATGACAATCGGAATATACGTGTGTTAACGTCTGCAGAAAGAGGATATTTTACAATGTTCATCTGTTCGATAAGTATTAGGTAAACATTCGTGTACCAAACAGTCATCTTTCCTCGCAAAAATGTGATGAACAAATAGTTAAGAAAAACTCCTGCTGATTCCACAGGCGTAGCAGAGCCATCTGAGTGTGCGCAAAGCAACTCATTTAAACTGCCGTTTAAACACTTCATCGCGAAAAGTAAATCAACGTAAAATGATCCCATCTTGTTGGTCATCGAATTCCACTATAAGCACACGTGGAACCTTGATGTAATCAATCTAGCCGAGGGTAATCTTGTAACAATCATTTTGTTACAGGGAAAAGTGAGAGAATTACGCGGCTCAAAATATCGTTGTTTTGAGAGCCGATGAGGGTGAAATGAAGTGAATATGGAAGAACGCCGGGATGAAATGGTGGGGGAAATGAAAGAACTAAGTGAAAACCCGCGAACCAACTGTATTGTCCTGCATGATCCCCCCCCCCCCCCGCGCTTATATCCGGAACTGACCTCGCCGGGAATCAAACCCGGTTTGTCTTATTGCGGGCGAGCACTCAAGCCGCTACGCAACCTTGGCTCCATAATTGAAACGGTTTTAGTGTCATAATTAGTACTGATTTTAATGTTGAAATAATTTGAACCATTTGAAAGTATGACTTAAATTTTGTTTATTCCATTACAGTCGAACTGTGCTCTCTCATTGATTAGTTCTGGAAGAGCAAACCACTTAAAAAACTATCCTACGTTAACGAAATATTATTGGAATGCTACTTACCTTATTTTATTCACCACGTTTGTAGGAGGAGCAAATTCGTGACAGGGGGGATGCGAATAAGAGAACACAGAAATATTTCTTAACCATCAATTCCATTTTCCATGACGAAGCTTCGACTTTCAGAGAGCCAGAGTTCTTGTATACTGTTAACAGAACTGTTACCATGGAACGAGAGTGACCTTTATGACGGAGATTGTATGGGATTACGATAACAGCAGGGCTTCAACGTTTAAATACAAAAATACAGGAATATCTCTGTCATATAGATTGTAACGGCGAGCTTAGTTGACATGAAAGCCTTGCTTTGACAAATGGAAGTACATAACAATTGGTTTCAATAAGATTACCTGATAATTAACACATACATCATACGCTGTGACTATACATTGCGATGGGGTTTGTAATTTAATTGTTGCTATGGCTGTGAGGTTTATGTCCTCTATCTCAATCTACAGGTCAATGAAAGCTGTAGATTTATGTTCTGTTTCTAGCATAGTCTGATCGTACATCTTTCAACTAAAAGTTGCCGTATGGAAAACACTCACCTCGGAATTTTTTTTTGTGTTTCACTAAATACGTTGGTAGAGGTGAGAGTTCTACGTGTGGTAAATTATACTTTTAACTTATTAAGCACATTAAAAGATGACACCAGCTCTTCTAGCAGTCGACAAGGGAAGCAATGTGGTCGAATGATACAACATGTATAGAACGACACTGGAATAAAATATAGATAATTGATAATAACATCAATTAACACCGGAACACGTTCAGCTGTAAACGTATATCACATCAATATTTTAGATGGCACAAAAAACTCTTTGAAGTGCGTAAGTCTGACAAAGAACATCTTGATATCGGTCGAAACAAGTTTTACCAATTACTATTTAAACTTAATTTTCTTACGCTGATCACATTCTATTATCAAAAGGGAAACCTGTTTTTTACGTAAATATCTACGTGAAGGCTAGACTCTAATACTATAGCATACGTGCAATTTTTCTTTGGTTATTGGCAGGGACAGGTGTTTTTTGCGAAATGATTTCAAGACCAGTTGTACTCCAAAACAATTTTGTTCAAATGCACTTTCGTGGTTGGATGATTTTAAATGTCACGTGCCTCAAGTGTCTGTCCGGGAAGCATGAACGTTCAGTATCGCAGTACTCTATTACGATTGGCCCAGCCAAGTAGGAACATGTCTTGTCACGTAGACACGCGGCCAATTACCAAAGGAAGTTGTGGTTGTGGACATAGGATAGTGAAGTCTAGCATGACCATAAATAATTTCGCGATAACACCTGTCCCTAGTTATTTGCCACGTGTCTTTGTAGGAAGACTGTTACTTACTATACTAGTTTAAGCACAATTAGGTGACTCCTATGCTGTGCCTGTGATTCGCGGCCAGACAACTACACACTCTTTTATTGTGGCACTTTCACTTCTCTACGTAGATAAAAAAACTAACAGATGTACGACTGAAGAGGTTTGCGTGCGTCACACTAACAACTTATTTTAATTAAGCAGTACATATTAATCCAGGAATACATCAAATAACCGCACCATACTCACAAGCCTGCCTTTAAAAAGTACATACATATATTAAATATTATTGTTTCACTTTTCGAGTAACAATTTCTTTACACTTCACTGAAGTTAGGAGTAATTTTGAATGGTAATTGCAGAACCTAACGAAATCTACCGAAATATTAGTGAAAAGAACATCAATTAACTATAAGAAAGAAGAGTTCATGTGTTTCATTACGTTATAAAATATATCACTGCAAATATTTATTTTTAATTAATCTTTTAAATGTTGATATTTTTATCAAAAAATAATTTTTTTTTTCTGGATGCTTCGGAAAGCAGATTGTGCAGATTTACTTTTATCAGACAAGGTAATCAGAAACGTTAGTTTTCTTCTATAGAAAACTATTTTCTACTGCTTTTAATTGACAATCTTAACATATTTGCCACTTAGTAGTTGGCAAAAGTATTAACATTTAAACAATTTGGTTTCGGTACTCATTCATTTAAGACAAACTAGGAATGAGACGATTTTAATTTCCACTGTTTAAAATGCGCTTTGACTGACTATATATTTGGAATTTACAACTGTTTCTTTGTTCACAATATACCTGACACTATGCTGAATCGCATAATTGTTATCATTTGCTACCTATTGGATCAAAGAATTTTTTTTGAAGTCTTTGTATATTTAAAACTTTGTGCTATCCATTCAGTTAAGAGACCAGAAAAATTAATTATCTTATTGACGAAAAATGATGTTGATATTATGTGTATGTATAATGTGATGATAAAACAATTCAACCAATGAAAAATTAACCACGTATATAAGTTTAATTACGGATACTTTCCAAATAAGTATTTCTCAGAATATTCCAGAACAATGACATTAAAGGAGTTCAACAGCTAAACATCAGCCTTTAAATATCAGTCGCTGCCGCCTTGGATGTCCACGTACATGTGTTGTCATTTCTCACACGAACAGTTTTATGAGTATTATATCGTCGCAATCAATTACACGTTAAACTATTTTCGTTTAGCGCGTGCTTTTATCTCTAATGCACGTTCTTGATATATATATATATATATATATATATATATATATATATATATATATATATACACACAACTGTGTGTACTATGTATCTGCTTCAAAGTATGCAAAGCCGAATTGAAATCATAAAAGCTCTGTAAAACTTTCGCTGAGTATACAGCTCATGTGCGTGGGGCCGCGGTGGCTGAGCAGTTAGACTGCTCGCCTCCCACCAAGGCGGAACGTGTTCAATCTCCGGCCGAGCCACTCCTGGTTTTTTGTATGTGGGAATCGAGCCAGACGATGCCACTCGTCGGTGGATTTTATTCGGGGTTCTCCCGTTTTCCCCACCCTTTCATTCCATACTCACCTCGCCTCACCCTTATCGGCTCTCGAGACCTCGCTGTTAAGAGCCGCCCAAATGTAGCTCAAGTACGTAGTTTGCGAGCTAAAAACGTCGCACTTGAAATGCGACCATTAGAGAGTATGTATGTCCTACTAGAAGTGTTATTGGCTAGCATCGACCAGGGTTCAACTCCGTCGAGACCTGCGGAACGGACCGTTCACTTCAATGAATTATAATCAGATCACGTATTCACGGATATTCTGTGTTGGGGCGGGGGAGAGTGATTTGGTGGGCACGTAAAGGAGGTGATATATTACGTAGCCAATCCAATAGCCCTTTATTCTCGTTACGTCATGGGGAAGTTAAATTTTGCTTAAAATACTTTCTTCATAGTCTGGGCTAAGTTTTGAGACATGTAAACACGTTAAGGACTATGCTTAGTTGAATCCCGAACAAAGATATTTTCGAAAGTTGTTTTTCGCGTAAAGAAACTTCGTTTGGATATAGATTCACTGATCCACTAGTGTTTAATGAGATCTAACAAGTACACTGCAACACACCAACAATGACATTCAACAAACAATGTTTTTGTTACAAACACCTGGGTGTGTTAGCCACAAGGAAGTATTTCTTTTTAAGACACACTATTCAACTTTTAGAGATTATCTGTGATTATTTTTCCCAGAAATAATCATCGCATACGTTTCGCTAAAATAAATTTCAAAATCACAACTTTGTGGTTTTATAAATGAACAAATAATACAAACAAGCTAACATACAGAAATCAGATAATTCACACTGAGAGAAGATAACAAGAGATACTTCAAAAATATTTTCAAAATTGAAAATAAATATCCTATAAAAAATGGGAATTGCTTGCATATTTTTAATTTGTGACTGCCTCGGAATTTTTTGTAATAATCTTTTGTAATCTTTTGCTAAGCATACTATGAAATGAATTAAGGTAAGACTTTCCAGCTGCGCTAGTTAAAATTTTTGCATATAGTGATCTTACATAAAAATGATATCGAAAAAAAATTTACTTATGGGAAATGTAACCAAGGTAATGTTTAGAAGTGTATTGTACAAATACGGAATAACTTTTTTGTGGCCAATTCCCTTAACAAGACACGAGCGACTATAAAGCCCTTCACGATAAAGGTATTCTGATAGGATGAATACAAACTCGGAATCCCATGGGCGGATTATCAGCCGAAAGTAAATATTGTCCAGTACAGCGTAGTTTCTTCGTGTAGTGTGGATCAATAGGATATGGTTGTGAATGAAAACACAGAGACCAACTTTAAAAAAAAATCTTGTACTTTTACAAGAAAAATTCTTGGGAACCAGTTGAATCTTTTGTAGAACTAGAAAATGTCTTCTTATAAAATCTACAAAATGTATATTTGTAATATTACAAATTACGCCATTGTATACTTGTATTATTTAAATGACGATATAAAATTATGTTGGTTTTCCTTATAAATCAAATTGAACAAATTAAAAAGAAATATAAATATTATATAATTGCCGAAAGAAAATAAGAATTTGCAGCGTGCTAACACGGGCATTTGATCCCACAGTTTTAACCCCATGGCAAACATGCGTAACGAGGTATGAAGTTATACAATCTATACAGTTAGATACTGACTAAACAAGAAGAATATATATTTATCTTCATTGTTTAATTAGTACTATTTGAGTTGTTTTGCGTGTTTCACGTTATTTAGGCTTGCATTATGTATCTTTTTGCACGCAAATATATATACTTCACATCCTCTCTAGTCACTGCACAAACGGCTATATGTTTTATGTAATATGGTTTTGTGTTGTTGAGTGTCGGCCATTATACTTGAACTCGTAGATACGAATCAGTATAGTAGACGTATTTCTTGAGGTCTATTACAAAAACGACTGTAGTAATTTTTCAAACGAGCAGTTTTACAAGAGAAACTTTTGTACTGTTACAATTGTTTGTAAAATTTCAATCTATTTATCAGTATAGATCACAAACATTTTTTCAGTAAACTTAACCGTTGTTTATGGCAGTTCTGAATGTAGACGACTCGCGTATTTCGAGTTGTTTGAAACATACACAGACGTCGGGTTTGTTAACAAAGGAAACATGTGCGAATTTACTAGCGAAAGCAACAATCTACAAGGAAGTCGCCTCCACCAGCTGTATTGCCTTCTTTAATCCCACTTCCCAGCTCCTTGTTCTTTCTAATAACACTGGGAAGTTGCATTATTAGTGAATTGGCGATCTGACTACGTCACAAATACTGTGACTTGTGTACAACACGATATACCTACAGGCTACCATTTTAAATCCTATAAATAAATAAAATTGAGATTTTCTCCCACAAAACTAAAAAATAACATGTTATAGTGTTAATGCTATGTCAACATAAAATGAGTTAACCAATAGAAGCATATCCATGCAAGTTTTGTCTTCAAAGACAAATAAATCCGTCAACCTAGTTGCCGGATTGGATTCATGCACAGTCCACTAAATGTTAGCTGTTCACATGTGAACATCATACGTTTATTACCAAAGTTAATGACATCGGAGAGGCGAGATCAAACATATGCCAGATTACGAAGCACATATAAACCAGCGGTAGAACGCAAATAACTGCTCTTTAGAGCGTGTTTACCAAATTGAAGTGTACCTTGGGATGAGATATTTTCGCGTTAGAATACTGTATACTAGGATATTATTATGGCGAAATTGCAGCTTGTTCGTGTACGGAGTTTTACAAGAAAAGGTAAAAATCCATTATCAAAGCGAGCACTTTTCATTTTATCATAATAAATCCAGCCAACGACAGAAAAAATAAATAAACTGTAGGATTATTATAACTTGCCTGCGCAGTTTTTTTTCAGATGAAGGAGAAAAAGTACAACTGTAAGGTCGTAGTTTAATTTGTGCGTCTCATCGTGCGCAATAAAGTCTCGTTTTCACAGATGTAGTTTACAGAGCACCGACTGAAACACTTGTACGACTTGCGCATAAGAGCGATGATGCGCTAGTTGTGAGCGTTATTGTCGGCCTTATCGTGCCCTGGCTTCTGGGCCTTAAACGTGCATAACAACTCCAGCTACATAGCAATCTTAATGTCCCGTCAGCAACGGAGTCAATATAGAGGAAAGGTAGAGCCATCTGACCCGCCTTGGCCAATCAGAATATAGATACTCTGATAGTGAATGTCCGTGATTGGCTGGCAGACCCTTAATACGGATGTGGGTTAAACCAACCAACCGCGATACTGGTTGTTAACTAACGTGTTTTCGAGTACAACTGGTTTTGGAATCGTTTCGCGAGAACAGGTCGCCCTAAGGAAAGGAGTTGTTTGGTACACCAGGAGCGTGTGATGGCATGTACAGAAGAAACATGCAGTCAATGTCACATCATAGATAAACCCTGTGCGTGTACTCACTCAGTGATTGGCAGCACGAGATACTGTAAATGGGCCTTGTGTATAATTGGTTACAGCAAGCTGGGAGAGGCTCTTTATTGGCTGGACTGCCTGGCAGACGGCGGGCAGGTTATTACGCGCTGCTCATGGCTAGCCGCACCTGTTGTTAGCGAAAATATTTCAGGACAAGGTGTGTTCCAAAACACTTTAGTTGAGAATCACTTTCGTGATTGGACCATTTGAATTGTTGCGCGTTTTATCTGTCCGCCCGCGAATCACGGTGGGTCGGTATCAGAGGTTCTTCATCTTGGTTGGTTCACTCATGTAACAGACTTTAGTAAAAACAAAGACAAGCAGCCAATAGTCAAATGGAGTCTGCAAGTGTGCACATAGGATATTGAAGTCTAGCCTCCGAGCAAATTTTTTTCGCGTAGAATTTACGGCCTTACTTATAGGGCAACTCAGCTCCGACCATAGATTAAAGTTCAAGAACGCCGCTTGTTTGTCTTCTGTGATTTTATCTAACATTGACCTACCCCAAACTAAAAACAACTGTCAAACTCACATGATTAGAAATTATGAACGTATTTATTTATATATTAATTTTCAAAAGACAATTACATTTATACGAATAAAATATCTCCATCAATTTCATTTTAATCTAACTGCATTCCAAATTGATTATAGTAGAGATCTGCAAAATTCGCGTTATATTTTTGCGTCAAGCTAAAATTCACAGTATTGTATATACTCGAGCCACCGTCGTTTCTCCATTGGCTGCTGCCTTGGCGTTATATCACTCCCTTTCTGAGTAAACTACACGTGATGGCTGTGGAGTATTCATTTATTACCAGGGGAGTTTCAAATAAAGACTGGTCCAATGACAAACGTATTGCAAAGGAAAAGTGTTTTAAGTTTAACATGTCCTTAAATAATTACGCGAATTTGTAGGTTCCCTAGTCATAGGAAGTATCAATGCATCTCAAAGAACTTGTTTATAAAATCTGTGTTCTGCCTTGAAATCCAATCCACGCCGTTTATGATAGACGTTATGGCAGAAAAGCAATTCGATGTTGGGATATGGGAACTGGTTGTGCGCAGCCAGTGAGATTGGTCTACCTCAACTTTAGTCTATGGTTTCGACATGCTACTGGCTAGTGAAAACATTTTGCTGGCAAGTACGGCTGGAGTTCGAGAAATAACCGATTGTTTCGCTCCTGTATTCTTAATTTCTCTGTGACCCAAGCGTGCTAAGAACTGGGAAGTCTTGGCTGCTGCCAACTGAGATCGCTAAACGCATGGGCTTATTTTATGTGTAAATATTATGTTATTAATAGATACGTGCACAATTCACGTTATCCAATTACCACAGACTAAACCACAAGACGTTTACGCTCTCTTAACTTGTCCCATTGGCCGGGAACTTGTGTGACACGCCCCGAAGTAATTTTCAACCAGTAGCATTATATAAACGGCAGAGCAACCAATCCACAGTGAAGCGGTTATACAGAGCAAAGACGTCGTAAAGTTGCCAGCAGCCAATGGAAACACGATATGCACTCAGATAGTTATACTTCACTGAAGTCCAAAATGTTTACAAATAGTAAAATCATTTCTAATATTTCTAGTCATAAATAATAATTATTTAAATGAAATTGAAACAATACATATGATCTAAATGACGTTATTAGGGATGTGTTCGGTTTGTTATAGTTAGAGCCACGGGTTTTTCGCGAAAATATTAATGCATAGGCTGCACTTTAACTTCTTAAGTGTACACTTGCAAATTTCCTTCTACTATAGGTCGCGTGTCTGTCCCAGAAGGCATTTACTTCTCGACTGGGCCAATCAGACTTCAGTTACCCTGGTACTGAACGTCGCTGATTGGCTAACAGACACATGAGCCGCGTCAAAGTTGATATCATCCAACCACGAAATACGTTCTGAACTAGCGTGTTTTGCGGTACAACTGGTCGCGGAATATTTCCGCTAGATACAAGTGTTAATAGTTATGAAACATGAGATTGGCCTAAATAACAACAACAATTGACTTTCATTATTAATCACTTTTGTGTAGTTCTTACGGCACTTTCTTGAATATGGATTATGGTTATTTGATTGTTCTTTTTATTTTAATACTCTAAATATGTATAAACTCTTCAGACACTGTATACATTTACAGCAAGCATTCAAAGAATACTAGAATATTTGTTCCACTCATATCTACCTTTAGAAGAACGGCATTTCAACTGGTCTTTGCTTTCCCCCGTCACCACTTTCCTTTTGGTGTTCAATGTATTTGACATGCCCACACCACACCACGCCACACCACACCACACCACGCCACGCCACACCACACCACTCAATTAAGTTTATTACTGGCAGCCTGTTAGCCACTGGGATGCCTCGTTAATTGTCTCACACTCAAATATTATATATAATATGTAACTAGTGCCATTACCCCCCCCCCTCCCTCACCAAAATGTGAGAGTCATGGACGTACAGCAAAAAGAAAAAAAAAAACTTCAAATGAAACTAGTGCTGCATACAAAACCAACACTACACGTTAAAAAAAAAAGCGGAAAGACACAGCAAAACTAGAGTTTTAATTAAAACGGAACCAAATTTGGGCTGGCGACGAAAACCACAATTTACAAAAAGGAGCCACTCACTGCATGCCTAAGATCACACAAAACTACGACACACAAACTAGTAAAAACACTTAAACCAGACCCAAAAACACAACCACGACTAACCGTTTCAAGTTAGGCTACATCACGGCCACTCAGGCAACGAAACTAATTAAAAGGTCTCTCATGAATGCAGAAGTCTTAAGGACGGCTAAAATAACAATGTATGACATGTTGCAGCTCTTCACCCAGCTCGTGCAGGCGTCGCCAGGATTAAGTATATCTTGACGTTGAATAAGCGTAGAATAGAAAGAGCACAATGAGAGCAATAACTAAAACTAACTAGCCCCATTAACAAAAGAAAAAATTGTTGCCCTAAAGGGAGGGAAATCATGGAAGGAAATAAGAGGAGAGCCGAGCAGGCATAGAGCATGCTACCTCGCAGAATGAAAATAGGAGGAGAGCCGAGCAGGCATAGAGCATGCTACCTCGCAGAGTGGAAATAGGAGGAGAGCCGAGCAGGCATAGAGCATGCTACCTCGCAGAATCGAAATAGGAGGAGAGCCGAGCAGGCACAGAGCATGCTACCTCGCAGAATGGAAATAGGAGGAGAGCCGAGCAGGCATAGAGCATGCTACCTCGCAGAGTGGAAATAGGAGAGCCGAGCAGGCATAGAGCATGCTACCTCGCAGAGTGGAAATAAGTAAAGACATCTAGCACGACGACGGAAGCGCCGCTCCAGGGGGGGGGGGGGTAGATTTGTTTAGTTCAGTAGTGACAGCGGCCGAGAGCCCTTTCCTGCACTGTCTCAAAGCTGCGCGAAGATTATTTTCTCATTCGAACTTTACTGTACCATGAGCTGATTGATGAACTGCGTTCCGACAAGTTGTTCGTCAGTGACGCCATGTTGCTGGCCAGCGTGTGCAGCTGGTGTTCGTGGAATAAACGACTATTTCACTTCTGCATTCTTGTTTACTCAGTGATTCTACATCAAGTCACCTGCTTCCACATCCGAGGATTAGCACTGTTTATAATTTCACCACAAAAATAAAATCGTTTGTAAACTATAAACATATTTCTGAAATTATTATTCTGATAATGCTTTAAAAATTTCCAAATATGATTGGCACTGATGACATTGAGTACAACTTTCGTTAGTATCATTTGTCTGTCAGTAGTACTTCACAGAGGACACGTTTAGTGGAATAACGAATTTTTCTCATTATTCCCGAAATTCTGAATAATGTTTTACTGTATTCACGATCGAACGCAGCAACAAGGGCAAATAAATTAATCGTCCATTTCGACCATTCGAACCCCTAATGATGTCCCCGAAAATGGCGGGTGCAGTAAAAAAGCAGGTTGTGCAGGGGTCGCGCTGGTCGCGGTCCAGAGTACATCTTGTTTGTCATGTGACGCTCGCTCTCTTTCCCGCGGCATTCGCCTGCTCTCCTTTTTTTGTTGCTTGCTCTTCTTCCTCCTCGATGATTGATTAATTTGGCGGGTTGTTGGCGCCGCGGCCGGCAGGCGCGCTGCTGCAGCCAGCCCGAGCCTGCAAGGCCGTTGCTATGGCGACGCCCCCAGGGCTTGGCGGCTCCGCCCCCTCCAGGCGACACTGCTGCCATCTCTCGGCCGCTACCCCCAACACGCCCGCCTTCCCGCCCGCTCTTAAGTCTGACGTCTGTATAGGCGGCCCGGCCCACAGCTCCACTCCTCTCGTGTAGCTGCTGCATGCTGCTCGCGCCAGCCACACACATTCACCTACACACACGCATATATATCTATAAACACACACACACACACATAGGGATAGGAAAATTTCGTGAATTCATTTCAGGACAAGATAGACTTCCAAGACGCGTACACTAAAGTCACTTGACTTGCAGGGAAACAAGTAGCGATTGTCATACTGCCAGGTGTGAAGTAACACTGGCTACTCTCTGAGGCAGCAGACAATGAACAAACATCTGAGGCTCGAGTGTACACAGGACTGTTGAACTCGTGGCATTTTCCTATCCCTACCTATATGTACCATTCGTTGTTTATACATTCGTGCCCAATATAGACTATTGTCTATGCGTTTCACGGGAAGATTAACACTTTAAACATTTGGCAAAATTACAGAGCGGAATCGCCGTTTGAAGGAAACTAGATGCAAAATATCCACGCTTCTCTGTGGAAAGCTGAACAATTTATTGGCCAATGAATATTGTTTTCACTTGTCCACAGAAAGTTTGGTGCTGCGATGATTGGTTGTTAATGGGCCGTGTGTGTCGAAGTGACGTCTTATTATAGTAATACCGAACTAAATATATAATGTTTATCAGTCAGTCCGAATTTTATCGCCAAGCGGTGTTTTTCAGCATACGTCATAATTTTTAATGGGCAGATTTCTCCTCTTACTTCCATTCCTTTCCAAACGTCAGATTACAAATTATAATATGAATGTAAGAGGTTTCAAAACAGAGCGAATAGCAATAAATAATTGTCTGTACGCCATGTGGGCATCGCGTTGACAGTGTAGACTTTGACTAGTGTAACATACCTGTATTACGAGACACGTGTATACGTTCTTCAAGTACAACGTGTCACCGGAAAAAATCGCAAATGTCACGTACCTCTCCGGACCACCGTGCACAAAGCCTGCTGCTGATTGGTTGTGATGACGAAACGCAGCACGTATCAGAAACCATAAATTAATGATGGAATGAAATAATTAAGTGTAAACTTTCATTATCAATATGAACGCCTGATTTTCACGAAAATAATTTCACTTGGAATAAGTTTATCTTTAGTATCGAACGTACACATCCACAGAGTTTCCTTGATTATTGGTCGCATATATATTACGAGAAGAAACTTGGGTGTTTCACTGGGTCAATCAGAATATGTTACTCCGGTAATAAACATCCAATCAAGAAAGTGGATATGAGATATAGTTAGAGTGAGTGAGTGAGTGAAGAGATTAAGGCTGCTCTTAACAGCGTGGTCTTGAGAACCGATGAGGGTGATTTAAAGTGAGTATGGAGCCCCGTCAGAATGCAAGAGCGGTGGAAAACAGGAGATCTCCGAGAAAACCCGCAGGCCAGTGGCATCGTCCGGCACGATTGCCACTTGAGCCAGCCGGAGATTGACCCCAGATAATATTAATGGGATGCAGCTCTCTAACCGCTAAACCACTCCTGGGTCACTCCCAGATTTTAAAGTGTGAGAATCATGTCATACGAAGCCGTTGGCCAGCGAGTTTACTCGGGGATATCCCGTTTCCCCCGCCCTTTCGTTCCGACGCTGCTTTATACTCAACTTAATCACCCTCATTTGTTCTGAAGACCACGCTGGTAAGAGCTGCCCAAATCTCTTAATTTACTCACTCACCGTTTTCGAGCAATTCGTGTTTTACTTCCAAAATAATACTTACCAATAGCTGGCAGATGGATCACGCACAATACCCACAAATACCACTGCTGCGGCTGTCGAAGAGAGGCAATATTCCAGAGAGGCGATATTCCAGAGAGGCGATATTCCAGAGAGCGGTACATTATAGTGGTGCTGAAATTAACTATTTCTTTAGTTTCAGCATCTAACATGTGTACCTTCCTTAGAATTCATTTTAGACCATAGGTCGTAAATATGTTTTAAGGTCTTTTTTTGTGATTAACATGCAGCTGAAGTTTGTCGGTCGAAGTTAGATACATTCAGATACATTCTGTATATCTTGTATGCCTTGTAGTAGTGCCAAGTGTGCGTGGTAACAAATTTCGTTAGCAAAGATTCTCTTGTAAAACTACATGTGAAACATTGTGTATTTATAACAAACGTTTTTAGTAAATCCAGTAAATGACAAGTTTGAAATAAACTTGTAACTCTGTCGGTTTATTTGATGGCGTGTATGAGGTTAAAATTAGACTATATAATACTGATCAAATACTTAGAAAGTGTTATCTGAGGACATGCTACACCAATTCTCATTAAATTATGTGTACTGGTAATGATATTGCAGAATATTTGCAGTTATGTGAGTTTAATACTTCGGACCATCGTTTTCAAAATGATATGCTTGTAAAATGTATACCATCAAACGACAAGTCGGGCTCAGCTTGGTATGACCGAAGTTTCGTCCGCCCTTAAGGGTGAATGTGCCGCCTGAGAAAGCACTGCGTATGCACACTCATTGCCTTGCAGTTTCGCGAATTCGGCGAAAATCAATAGATAACCATGAAAGAGAGTAAACAGGAAAATCCAACAATTACATTAAAACTTTAGAAGTTCCGTGCGATGGGGATGGCATATACGTCGTAGAGTTAGGTTCAAATGAACAAATAATATTCGCGCAGCTTTGAGGGAGAGCAGGTAGGGGAGGCAGTGGAGGGGAAGGCTCTCCCGAACGCTCGCCGCTGGAGGAGGGGAAAACACGTAACATTGCTGGTGCTGTATACAACAAACTGAAAACATCGCTCTCGACTACCGGGCTGTTAAATACTGCGCCGCGCCACATTATAATCAAAATTATATAGCGCATTTTCGTAAATGAAAGACAAATATAAATACCACTTAGAATACTTGTAATACCTTAAAAAAAAGGGTAAAAATATTTTTTTTTTATTATTTTGTGACATTATCTTATATGTAGGGTAACTTAATATTATTCTTATATTCTAGCTTTTGTTTCTACTGGACCACCACTGAAAAATTTAAATTCCAGTCGTGTAATGGAACACGACAAGTAATTTGGGTTTTGTTAATAGATAACTCAGTTATGTTATTGGATATATTATCTCTTTCTTTGATTTACTTAATGAATAAAACTTTAACTAAATAAAATATTTATTTTTATTTTGAGATTCAGATTTATCGCATATACAATAAAAATCTGTGAAAATATATCTTGTTTTGGGATGGTAACGATGTAATGATGCATTTTTCTGTAAAATATTTATATGAGTGAATGCGCTTATCTTGAGAAATAAATGTTCTGGAAATACGACTCATTGCTAGAAAAGGTAGAAAGCAATTTTCAATGCCCCTATGTTTTTACTTTTGTCGTATCATGATCATTCACTGAGAAAATATTTTTTTTTTTGAGTTTGGTCAAATACGGCAAATTTAAGCTTCACTATGCCGTTTCTTAAAGTGAAAATAGAACAATACAACTGTATGGGCGTAGTTTAATCTGTGGACTCCCATCGCAATTTATGAAGACACACTGTTACATATCGCCCGTATTGTTCCCTCACTTCTTGACCTTGAATATGCAGCTACATACGCCTCTTTAAGGCGAAATGTATGTGTGCAGGTATCCATGCACGGTATTTGAGTAGTTGTGTATTTGTGTGTGTACATATATATATATATGGGATGGTCCTCCAAACGTGAGATAAATCTGTTCCTGATGTTTGGAACAAACTCCACACGCTTAGGGTAATTGAAAAGCTGTTCAATATTAAATTAATTAGCTAAATAATAGTATGATTTATATTACATTGGTTTATGTTATTAGTTTATAAAATGCTTGAAAGTATAGATGCGACCTTTGAAATGAGTTGAAGTTTCCTATCATTGTAGAAATTCTAGCCCATTGAAGCACTCATCACTCAACAAGCCCTGCTCAATTAGTTTATTCCCATTCCTGTACATACAGTACAACAATTTTAAAACATATGTTTTTTGATTAAACGCATTTGCTTCGTAGTCTATTGTCGTAGCTTACGGATGCTGATGTAAATAAAATTCTATCCAAGCAAAGCTTGCTTCTATGAATTAATGGCGATAATAACGCGAAATAGCAGCATAATGTAGTGTTTGATTGTAAAAGTCGTCAGCTGCTCTTGAAGCATCCAAATGCTTGTCGCTTTGCCCGTCTAATCTTAGGAAAGACAGAAGCCTCATATCTCTCGCGCTTCCAGGCCTCACGTGCGATAAACAACTGAAGGTTCCAGTGAGATAAACTATAGTTGATTTTTATTTGTACAAACTATTATTTAGTTACTAGTTAGAGAAGAAATCTTTCTAACACTAAAAATATTGTATATTACATTTCACAAAACCTTAATGTGGAATATGCAAAACTAACCTTGAACTGAAACAAGAAAATGGAGTTGAATTCAAGTTTATTTTAAACAATTAACCATGCTCGAAGATATAACTAGAAATATTAATGATGCAGTTGTTATACAGTTGCACACTGACGGGAACAGTCTGGCCCAATAAAAAAGACGATTCCTTCACTGAGCTACACCACTTTTTATCCTACAGTCCAAAGGAAAAAAGGTCATATGAGATCACTTTCATGTCTGTATGTGTGTAGGTGTGTGTCCGTGTGTTTGTCTGTACACAATGTGTAACGACGCTGATTGGATTTTATAAAGTATATATTTTCAACATGGCGTTCATACAAATATTTTAGGATTACTTGGTATATAGGCATACAATACCATGTAACCAATTTCGAACAAATTTTCTACGCTGAAAGTATATATTACAAACGTCATATATGCCAACACATAGCCTCTTTCGTTAGCTATTTTGTAGGATAGTGCCAAATGAATAAATAAAGTTTTAAGCTTTATCTCGGTAAACAATGAACCGATTCCTACCAAATTTGGCAAACAAGTAATACATTGGCAGATGATGTAAACTGTATGTGTTAAGTATGTCAGACAATCATTTTCAAAATGGTGGCCACATAGACATATTAGCTTAGAATGTTATTTCGTTGTAACCATGCAATCAACTTCATCAAAATTTTGTATGCTGGCAATGTATATTACAACTATCAAATGCCAACAGACGGATCATATTTTGTGGGTTATTTTATAACATTACTCCATGCGAATAAATAAAGTTTTTATGTAATGTCTAGAGAAACAAGTTATAGATTCCCACTAAATTTGCCAAGCTATTTGCACTGTATCAGGTGGTGTAAACTGCTATGTTTAAAGTAGGTCAGTCACTTATTTTCAAATTGGTGGCTATATAAATATTTTATTAAAATATACTTTCTTAAAGAAAAAAATTTCACCTTAAATTTGTATGTTGGCAGTATCAATTACAACTATTAAATTAGTCTATACAGGGACTCATTTTTCCGCCATTTCGTGACTTAGCCCCGCTACCAAAATGAAGTTTTTATGTAATTTATCGGGAATCAATCTACCAATTCTAACCAAACTTGACGAAGCAGTTGTATTGTGGTAAGTCTTACAACTCTATCTATTTCTAAGTGTTAGAGACTTTTGTTTCCAGATCGGCAGCTATAAAAATATTTAACTTTGTGTTCTATGTCTATGAAACTATGTAATCAATTTTAGCTTTACGTTGTACACTGACAGTATACAATCATTGAATGAGGTAATAAATAACTTTTTATCCTCCATTTATGAAAATTATCATGCGAAATATATTGAGATTTTATGTCATAATTCAGGGCCCAATAAAGCGATTATTCTCCAAATTGTTCGCACACGTAGTGCTATGATGGCTATCCTTGCACATAGAACGAAAGCAAATACCGACGGTGCCATATGAAAATGTCGGCCCGTGTATGGGACGGTTTACCTTCGCTGCAACGGGGGTGTGTTTGACGAGCACCACGCCTCACATCCGCTGGGCGGGCCTGCAGACCAGCAACGTTCACCTCATGTAATTAAAAGTTGATGCTCAAACCCGACCTCCGTATTGAAGTTTAATTGCGAACTAGATTATGATACATTGTTTCCTTATGTTCGAATCGCGGGTAAGGAATGTGTGTATTTGTAATCGTCTCACTACTGTTGCATATGTTTTTGGTTTCATCTCTAATGATATTTCATTCAACTGAACTTCAAGTTCTTCCCACCAACTCAGCTTTTAACAAATTATTTAGAAATTAGTTTCACTTATGTCTCTATGTTGAGGAAATAAGCTTATTAGTTGTATCAGTATGTCCTTGTTTTAGTTTGTTTGATATAGGATTAAGTATAAATCATTTTGGAGTAATTTTACAAGGCGATTTTCAATTGGTTATTAACCTTCACATTTAGCTACGAAAATTAGAAATGTAATTCACTTTAAAGGAGTACTTGGTTGTTTTGCTTAAGTGAACACATCGATAGCAACATTCCCTTACAATATTTCAGCTGTGGAATAACAAGAATGTCTCTGGCAACTACGAGGATGAGTCAAAAAGTGTTTCCATATTTTTTTTTGTAGCTGAACGGATAAAAAGAGGGAATGATACAAAACACCTGTTCATTTCGGCACTATGCCTTTCGTACGACATAATCACCAATTTCATCTAAGCATTTGTCATAGCGTAAAATACGTTTTCCATTCCCTGAGGACAGAAAGTTACTTCGTTGTTACTGGGAAACTGTCCGCTCCGGAGATGTCTCCTCACCACAGAAGCACTACTCCTCACAACAGAAGCACTACTCCTCACAACAGCAGCACTACTCATCACCACAGCAGCACTACACCTCACAACAGCAGCACTACTCCTCACCAGAGCAGCACTACTCCTCACCGGAGCAGCACTGCTCCTGATCACAGCAGCACTACTCCTTACCACAGCAGCACTACTCCTCACCGGAGCAGCACTACTCATCACCACAGCAGCACTACGCCTCACAACAGCAGCACTACTCCTCACAACAGCAGCACTACTCCTCACAACAGCAGCACTACTCCTCATCACAGCAGCACTACTCCTCTCAACAGCAGCACTACTCCTCACCACAGCAGCACTACTCCTCTCAAGAGCAGCACTACTCATCACCACCGTCTTTGCATTCGGGCACTACTCCATTCTCACCTCATTTCATCCCCATCGGTTTTCAAGACCTCGCTCGTAGTTAAGAGAAGAGCCGCTCAACTTAATAATTTTTTTCCCGTTCACCTACAAAAGAGTAGGTGAACTTAATTTTTGTCTTAAGCTGAGTTTACAATAACAAACATAAACCGCGGTTCTCACAATTGAAAGTGCATAATCTTGATTAATGATTCACTCTTCACCTGATAGCTCTCAAGTTCAACCAATAGACTTGCGACAAGTCTGTCATTTCTATTATTGTTCCTATCTTAACTTGGCATAACACAACCATAATCAGATTATTATTCAAAGCGGACATTTTGTATCAGATAAGGCTATTTATATGAACAAACAAACGTGTGCATACTTATAATTTTAAAGTAATTTTGATGTTTACATAACTATTAAATTACAGTTTCCCACCGACTGCTCTGTTCTGGTTGGTCGTCACCACACAAACTTTACTTAAGATAGAGAATTTTACTCTTTCTCTGAACACTTAACTGCACGCTAAGTTCCAGTGGAAACAGACACTTAGGCTAAGCTAAAACACCTTTAGTTCTTTTATACACGTCATAATTAGAGTAAACTGTTTTCAAGAAAATATTTGACGACTTGTATTCCAATACTCTAGGACCGAGATCAATTTTTCTGATTGGATGCTTTATTTGTCATGCGCTGCAAGTGTCTATCCGCAAATAACGGGAATTCATTGTCAGCGTGACTTGATTCTGATTAGCACTGTAAGGTGAAAAAAAACTGTCTTCCCTACAAACACATGCAAAGAAAAGTTGCAAGCGTGCCGTAATACACTGAGTACATACTGCGTGTGAATATTTTAGCGAAAGACGGGTTTCCCTAGTCATAACTACAGACCTACAAGTTTAGCGAATTCATTTGAGGACAAATTACACTTCAAAAAGTGTACATTTTACTCCTTTTTCCAAATTGGTCGCAGTTTGTAAGCCACACCCTGGTAAAATTCTACCCAATAACTGAAATGCAAGTAAAGGATCACCAAATCCCATGCTACCGATTCTGGGACGAAACATGGTCATCAGCCAATGAGCAACTAGTTGAGACTCTAGTGCACTAAGGATATTGTCGTCTAACGGTTGGCAAATGAATGTGCGAAATTTCCGGTACTATAGCCATAACTATGGTCACATGTAGGTAGACCTACTTCGTGAAAGGATATTCGCTCAGGACATAGTTCACTACTCTACGGGCATATCAGCAGTATTATTTCAATTAATGGCAGCGTGTTTTGTGACTAGACATTTTATTACTTGAATGGCCAATGACAATCAGGTTACTGCGATACTGTACGTCTGTGATTAGCTGGCAGATACCTCAGACGCGTACGAGTAAAAACCAACCAACCGCGATACTGGATCTGAACTTACGTGTTTTGGAGAACATCTAGTCAAGTGATGTCTTAGCGAAAAACAGGAGGCCATAGTCATTACTACGGATATGATAATTCCGCGAATTCATTTCAAGTTAAGCTAGATTTCCAACACGTGCACGCTAAAGTCACCTTTTAATTTGGATCACAGTTCATTAGACACTCCGTGGACGACTCTGAGCCAATAGCAGACTCGCCAAGGAAACAAGTATCGAGTGTTATACTGCCAGGTGTGAAGTAACAGCATACAATCAACAAACGTCTGTGGATCAAGTGTACACAGTACTGTTGAGTGTATCCTACACGGCATTGAACCCATATAATGGCGCTTAATTTTAGTACTGTACGGTCAGCTGTATCGTCGTAGTTTCCAAAGAGTTGTTCGTAACAAGTACGGAAATGTCATAGAGTGCAGGAGTTGAGCAGGGTCCTGTAGTAGATAGGGAGGCTTGAGTGGCGCTGGGTGAGGCCTGTCCGTGAAGAAAGTCCAAGACCGACCAGCGGAAATGAAAACAAAGGCCGGCTGGCGGTGGCAATAGACGAGCCCGGCTGTTGACACTCCGGGAAAAGTACACAAGCTCCTGTGGGAGAGGAGCAGCGGCAGGAAGAAAGAGGAAGCGGAAGTCGATGTTCTATCAGAGGCGGGATAAAGTTAGAGTGAAAATGAGAGGAACACACGCCAGGATAGATACGTATCCACAGCTAATGCCGCACAAGTTGACGAAAAATAACTCCTCAAACGTGGTCCGTGAGTGGGTGAGTGAAGAGATTTGGGCGGCCCTCAACATCGAGGTCTTGAGAGCTGATGAGGGTGAAACCAGGTGTGTATGGAGCAGCGCCGGAATGGAAGAGCGGCGGAAACAGGAGTTCCCCGAAAATTTTAATAAAGTTCTTAAAAACTTAAATGGTAGATATGGTAGACAAGATGGTAGATTGACGTCTCATTGCAATAGTATCATTAGCGATGTAACAAGCTACATATGCTACATGAGTGAGACAAATAAATACACACACACACACACGTTACCCGAGACTCGAGCCTTGAATACCTCAGGCCATAAGCTAGCCTACAATAACTGCATTACAGAGATCGGATTTGGAACATCAACTTCGGATATCATCAGTCTGATTAATGTTTTAATGATCATTAGGGGTAGAGAAAATACGCAGGAATATATAAAGACAAGTTATATTTGACAACACAGTAGTATCATTTACCTATGTTGATTGGCTGAATTACTTTTTCGACATGTGCTAACTGTCTGCACACGAATCACGAAGGAATAGTACCGATATAGCAGAATTCTGATTGGCCCGTTCGAATATGAGAACGCCTTCTCAAGCAGACAGCAATCAATGCCAATAGACAAAAACTACTGTTGGGTGATTATTGTATTAAAGTCTCTCGTGTATTAATTTTTTTAGAAAAATCACTTGCTCTAGTGATTGGGTTTACGAATCTGAATATTTATGAGCCGTCATTTTGAAATTTATCTTCTGAGTCACTTAAATTGTTATGTGAGCTTATATTGCATATCGTAGCGCTAATTGAGCAAAGTATTTTGATCCATAGTGGTTGACTGGTTCCCGAGATATGGCATAAAATCTTAATTTTTTCATATAAAAATATTTTCAGATTTCGGAAAAAAGTTTATGTATTTTTACATACATTTGATGATTGTTATTTATTACTGCCAGCGTATAATATTTGGTTGAAATAGTTGCAATGTGTGGCATACTAAAATTTTTTTTTTAATTGCTATTATTTTGAAAATATATTACTTGCTCTTTAAATAACATTAATTTATATAGGCTACAAAATGATACCTGTCACATAAATTTGGTGGGAACTATATAATTATTCCACAAAGTAGGACACGTGAATTAATTTTTACATGGTGTGCATTCTTCTTAAATGGCGGGAAAATCATTTATTTATAAGTTTATTTTATGATTGCATAGACATTGCCAGTATATAAAGTTAAGTAGAAATTTGTTACATGGTTTCGTAGATACAGCGTACTAATATAAAATGTTTAGATTTTCTGAAAAAAAACTGCTTGACCTTCAGTAAATGTTTTCCCGGCATAAAAGTTTTGTTTCTACAAACGATACTACAGAACATCATTGCTATGGATAGGAAAATTTTGAGAATTAATTTGAAGACAAGATAGACACCAAAAACTTGTATGCTGAACTCGCCTTTGCATTGGATCACAGTTCATTAGACACGCCCTGGACAACTCTGAGCCAATAGCAGACTTGTAAGGACAAAAGTAGCCGTTGCCATACTACCAGGTGTGAAGAAACACTGGCTATTATCTGAGACAGCAGACTATGAAAAAACATCTGAGGCTTGAGTGATCTAGTGAAATTCTCCTATCTCTAATACCTGCGAACAAATGTGGTTATGTTTTGGCATATATTGCGCATACAAGGTTTGGTTACAATTGGCAGGATAGTATGATAGATATAGTAAGTAAACCTAAAATATTTATATGTCCTTAGATGTGATAGGTAATATATATGCACTGCGTTTTGTGAAATTCCGTTAAGGTGTTTAAAATATTTCAGTGGACACACTGGGGCACATGTACAGGCATGCACATACACACAATCTAGAAAGTGATCTTATAAGTCTAATTTTCCTTCCTAAATCAGGGTAAAAAACTACAAAAAAAAACCAACAACCTTACAGTAGTCACAAATATTTTCTAAGCTCTTTGAATTCAACTTTGGGAACTACTTACCCTCCTTCCTTACTAACTGCTAAAGGCAATCAGAAGCCTGTCAAAAGATGTACAGGTAGGGGCAGAAACATTTTTAAAATGTGGATTTCAAAATTTGTACTAACCATGAACAGAGTATATCTAGAGATAGTGATTTCTCGCGAAAAAAATATGAGTAGATGGTAGACTTCAGTACTATAAGCCCCCAACAGCAGTTTGTCTGTTGCCAATGGTTACTGTCTGCCTGAGAAGAAGTTTTCATCTTTGACCAGACTACTTACAATTCAGCAACATCGGCCCGGCTCCTACGTGTTTCCTGTGCAAACAGTTAAAACATGTCAAAAATTAATTGAGCCAATCGAAACAGGAAAACTACCCTACCATGTTTACAAAGATAAATTGTCTTGAAATAATTTCGCGGAATTTCAGTACCCCTACGTATATCGTGTTTGCATTAGCTGACGTTCTCCTCTGTATCAATTGAAATCAGAGATGATGGCAAATACTCGACGGCGGGGAAATGCGAGGTGGACGTATGTATGATAACATTCCAGTGGCCATTCCGGAAATGCTTGTGGGTGCCAGCTGTGATGATGGCGCATTCCACAACTGTAACCATCTCCTCTGGCTATTGCCTGCGCTAACTTGCTGCCGCTTCTATCTACAGGTACACTTTATTAAGTGATATATTTCGAACAATGCTTCGCTATGTCGTCACCGAAAACCAAGTCTCAGACACGAAACAAACACAAAATAGCGAACACAAAAAAACGAGCTGAGAGTAGCTGCAGTCAAAATATATAATTAAACCGTTTAGTAAAACTAAACAGGAATTTCGTCACATAATTAACAATATAGAAAACCGGGAACCAAAATTACTGAACGAATTATGAAAGGAAAAAAAACTTAAACAAACCAAGAGCAATTCAATTTAAGACAACAGACTAGCATAGAGAGGAAAAGTAAATTTTCTCGCACAAGAGAGCATGATAAGGATAAAGTAAGAACCACAAGACAGCATGACAAGGATAAAGTAAGAACCACAAGACAGCATGACAAGGATAAAGTAAGAGCCGCAAGACAGCATGGCAAGGATAAAGTAAGAACCACAAGACAGCATGACAAGGATAAAGTAAGAGCCACTAGACAGCATGACAAGGATAAAGTAAGAGCCACAAGACAGCATGACAAGGATAAAGTAAGAGCCACTAGACAGCATGACAAGGATAAAGTAAGAGCCACAAGACAGCATGACAAGGATAAAGTAAGAGCCACTAGACAGCATGACAAGGATAAAGTAAAAGCCACTAGACAGCATGACAAGGATAAAGTAAGAGCCGCAAGACAGCATGGCAAGGATAAAGTAAGAGCCACTAGACAGCATGACAAGGATAAAGTAAGAACCACAAGACAGCATGACAAGGATAAAGTAAGAGCCACTAGACAGCATGACAAGGATAAAGTAAGAGCCACTAGACAGCATGACAAGGATAAAGTAAGAGCCACAAGACAGCATGACAAGGATAAAGTAAGAGCCACTAGACAGCATGACAAGGATAAAGTAAGAGCCACAAGACAGCATGACAAGGATAAAGTAAGAGCTACAAGACAGCATGACAAGGATAAAGTAAGAGCCACAAGACAGCATGACAAGGATAAATTAAGAGTCACAAGAGTAGCTAGAATAATATTGTTCTGGGACTGGGGATTGGGGATGTTGTGCCGGGAGCCTTCACCACCGCCATCTTGGATGACGTTATTTTGCAGAAATTCGCACAGATAACGGCCAAATTAGTGGAAAAAATTACTTGTTCCCTCCCTTTTCCCATCGAAATGTCCCTTTTCGTCTCGAAATTTACCGTTTTAACCCTCACGAAAGTGCCCTTGTACAGGGCGGCTGGCAGTTTGCACAATGTGGCTGACGATCACACAATTGTTTGATGCCCAGCCATCCTGTGCCAAGATGGCCTCTGGGAATGGTTGCACACCACACCCAGCGGCCATCTTGGAAGCAAACCTTCTGCTCTGTTATTCCAGCGCAGTGGTTGCCTCGGCATGCTGCCGCAAATATTATTTCCTTTCTAACCTAAATGCAAGTATCACACTCAAGGTCGGAACATTTTGCTCTGACATTCAACCTCAACAGCCGCCATCTAGGTACTGACTAGCAAAATGGTGGCTGGCCGTATGTTTTAGAGAAGACCACTGACTACCAAAATGGCGGCCTTGGTACTGACCAGCAAAATGGTGGTCTTACTGGCTGGGTCCCCACGATGAACCCCCATTGCCACCCTGGAGTTAGTCTCCGATGGCCATGTTGGCGGACAGTACGCCTCTGGTAGTCATTTTGGTGGCCAGTAATCTGGTGGCAGTCATGTGGCCTGCCAGTATGCCACCAGTAATCTTGTTAGCCAAGGTGTCAGCCATTTTTACGAGTAGTCAATACTTCTGAAGCTTCCAACCTACCGAATGTCTCTCTGCGAGTATCCTTCACTCACTGACTAGCAAAAAATTTGTTCCCGGGTCCCCACAATGAACCCCAGAAACCTCTATCGCCCATGTGCTCACGATGAATCCCCTACTAGCAAAAATTATATATGTGTCCCTACGAAGAATTCCCGTGCTCTAGCAGCATGATTAATGACTTGCAAAATTATGCCTGTGTCCCCATTGACTAGCAATATGGCGGCCTTAAAGCCAGAAATCTCTATCACAAAGTCAAATTGGTCGAAATCCCTATCACAAAACCTCATGCCAGACACTTACTAGCAAAATGGTGTCATCCGCAACTGACTACAAGATGGCAGCCTCCATGTCACAAATTCATATCGCAAAGTCCCGTTTAAGAAATCACTATCACAAAGCCACATGCTAGAAGTACCTATCGCAGAGCCCCGCAATCCTTGACACAATGTCAGGCAGAAGACCCCTTACCACGATAGAAAAATCCGTACCGACAACATAGGCATCACCCAAAACAAGGAAAAGGTTCGAGTGGATGTCAAGCTCACCAATGAAAAACAAAATGGCTACTCACACCCTTGCACAATGTGTATGGGATGCAGGTGGTGGCCAAAGGCCAAGGTCAAGTTTACGTGACAACATCCTAGCTCAAGGTCAAGGCCATGGCTGCTTCTCATGTTTCCTTCTGTCGTGAGCAAGGTAAATGGATTTTCTCAGAGTGTTCCCATGATTACGCTATAAGCAAAATATTGGTATTTTCCCTTCACATGTCGACATCCAAGGACATGTTAAGGTAAAGGTAGCATGACATCATCCAATGTCAAGGTCATGGTTGCTTCTCATGGTACCTGCAATTTATGTTTACAGAATACATACAAAAAACTGAAATCCCACTGACGAAATACGAAAATATGTCCATAATGTAAAATTTGGTGAATTGTCTTTGTTGAGATTATTCGAATTTCGAATTTGGTCATGAGCGTCGACGCGGGTGCTCCTAGCGACAATCATCGGTAATGCAGCATTTTGTTGACATTCCCCTCTGGCAGGGGTAACAAAGATGGTTGAAGACCTCCACGACCCTAGCAGACGATGATCGTGCACTCTAGCGATCGACTGGAGAAAAGGAGATGTTGTGTATTGCTCAAACAGCTGTCGGTAGGGAGCCGAGTTTGAGACTTGGCACTATACAAAAATATTAATTCTCTTTCAGACTTAGACAAAATCTGGCAATTGTTTATAGTGATGGAGGTGGACCTAATATAAGCACGGGTTTTGTTAGATTAATAAAATATACATACTTTATACATCTTATCTTTATTTTACAGACGTGACCTAAGACTGCATATTCATATGTGATACATGTTCAACTTATTCTTCATTCGAGCAAAATATTAATGATGACTATTTTGTTTTGTAGAACACTTCCTGCTGAGAGCGTTCCAGACACTTATATTCGCATATACCTCACAGCGGTAAACACATGGGTAGGTCTTGTAGACGGTGCAAAATGGAGAGTGACTCTCTTCAAGACATCTGGCACCAGGGCGCTTAGCGAATGTCTTGCTGCAATGCATGCACTTGCTTTCCGAGGAACGAGAAACATTTCCTTTGTACTTCTTGATATGGCTATACAGATTATCGCTGCGGGTAAACACAGCATCACAGTGGAACATCTTGTATGTTGGGCTAAACAGGCAAAGACTACTTTCATGTCGATGTGCATGACAACTTCTACTAAATGTATTTCCACATTAATAACATTGATGTGGAATCTATCTGCTTTTCACAACCTTCGTCGACGAATTGATGCCTGTTTTAAATTATATATGCTTGTATACCGTTCACAGTGTATACTAGTTTGCGTTGCTCGTCTCGGGTTACCTCAGTAGATGACTGCTGGCTGCATGATGAATACGTCTGTATGGTTTCTGAACTTAAATATGCTACCTTACCCCATTGTTCGCTGTCTAGCCTGCGAAGTTGGCAATTCGACCTCTCATGATAGCTATGATTGCCAATAAGATTTTCTGACCGCTAGGACAACATGTCATAATATTCACTGTGTCCTCTCGACGAGAGAAAATACATTCTGAGCTATGTGTGTTGGTACGAACTGCTTTTGTTAACAAAAAGTGAGTAGGGTGTACTGAAATGATATCGTTTACCAACACCAGTTTATTCGAAGCGATAATGTAAAGAGACATGCTAATGTTTACAACAGACGTTAGCTGTCTAGCCTGTGAAGTAGGCTTCTCAACCTCTTTACACTCGTATATGATCAACTTAGTCTTTATTCGAACACTTCCTGCTGTGTGCGTGCATGCAAGGCACACACTTATTTTTGCATATATCTGCACTGCAAGGGTAGGTCTTGTAGACGATGGTAGTTACTATCTTCATGACGTTAGGCAGTGGGGCGACTATCTTGCTCCCCCCCAGACTATTGCCTATTCACTGCAGGCGATCATACAATAACTACCTTGATGACGACGTACATTATCACATATATATTTTTACCTATAAAGTGATTGGACTCTCTACAGGAATTGAACCTACGATATATTATTTTAAAGGATGATGCAATGTCTCCCCTGCACGCCGGGGTACATGTATTAGTTCCTATAACGTTTAAATAGAATATGTAACAAGTAAGCATGTTTTGTCAAGAGGGTGGTGATGTACTCGCAGGTGTCGGGTTACTTTGTTGGTCGCTAATGTATACCATGAACAGATAGGTGGAACGATCATTGTAGTCTCTGCTTCCATTGAGTTCACGTCGACGAGATGTGCTCGCGACCTACAGGTCTTCACTGCTACAACAGTTAAGGTAACCTTTGCTCTTTATGTTTTGCATCTTCTAAAAGCTGAGTACATACATAGTTGTTGTTGTGTGTGTGTTGCGATACATCCTTACTCGTCATTAGTAATACATGTGTAATTTGTTTCTTAATGAGTTTAGAGTTCTAGCAATATAACTGGTATATACTCGAAATAAGCACATGTACTATTTGCTTTTTCTAATTATTTTTTGTCCAGCAAGTAGCATTGTTATCTCTCTTGCACGGCTTACGTTTTAAATGTATGTTGTTGTTTCGTATGTGTGTACGGTTCTGGCACTAGGATCAATATAACTAAAATCCTCTCCTAAAGGGACATTCACTCGAAAGGTCTGCCACTCTGATGTCTCTTTCTCTCCCAGTGTCATGTAACATCCCTTCGACTTGTCGATATGCACGTCGCTTGCGCTGTTGGTCGACCACTTGGCGTAGCCTTACAGATTCTCACACTGTTATATGCTCGTGTGGTAGATCCGATGAATTCTGCTGCTCCATGTGTTGGCCTGTTTAGATTCACTCGATTCGTACGGAAGGTGTTTTGTAAAGGTTGGTCCGGTATTGTCAAGCATCATCTACGGTGGCATACAGCAGCTCTCGCATGTGATTGCAATGGCTGGTACATGCTTATAACAATTTGTTTTATATCAGTATACAATTGTGTGTAACAGTGTTGACCTTATCGTTCCCACACTTCCCAATGAAACATTTTTGTCACCTAATATAACACACAATGCTCGATGCTCATGCACATGTTGTTAAATGCTTGTAACCGATGGTTTATATTTGTGGTTTTCTATGTACTTATAATTCTAGCATGTCTTCAATGATTCGGAAATTACTGCCAAATATGTTTATGTGTGAACTTAGGTTCTATGCATTGTCTGGGGTGATGTCTACGTTGTCGGTATGGATTTTTCAATCTTGGTAGGGGGACCTTTTGCCTTACACCATGTCGGGGAATGCATCACTCTGTGATAGGGATTTCTAGCATGTGGCTTTGTGATAGGAATTCCTGACATGGATGCCGCCATATTGCTAGTCAGTGGGGACAAAAGCATAATTTTGGTATTCAGTAATAACGTCGGTAGGGCATGGGAATTGATCGTAGGGACACAGACAACATTTTTGCTAGTAAGGGATTCGTCGTGGGGACCTGGGCTAATGAAATATCTGTGTATTCGTCGTGGGGAACCGGGCGACATATTTGTCTAGTCACTGAGCGATGTCCAAGATGTGTGGACTCAGGTGACATTTTGGTAGTCAATGCCAATCAATGGCTGAGGGTGGATTCGTTGTTAGGACTCGGGTGCCATTTTGGTAGTCAATGATGTCCTCTGGGACATATGATAGGGACACAGCCGCCATTTTACTAGACAGTATTGTATAGAACCCTCTAGAATATATGGCTGGGACCCAGCTGCTATTTTGCTGGTAAATACCAAGGCCGTCATTTTGGTAGTCAGTGGTGTACTCTAGAACATACTACCAACAACCATTTTGCTAGTCAGTGTCAAGATGGCAGCTGTTGAGGTTGAATGGCAGAGCAAGAAGTTCCAAGCATGAGCGCGATGCTTGCATTTCGATTAGGAAGGAAATAAGATGTGCGGCAGCATGTCGAGGGAACCCCTGCGCTGGATTGATAGAGCAGGAGATTCACTTCCAAGGTGACCACCGTGAGTGGTTGCACATTGATTGCGCAATATTCCTGGGCATTACACAATTGTGTAGTGTTCAGCCGCCTTGTGCAAACTGCACCCGCATTGTGCAAACTGCAGACGCTTTGTGCAAACTGCCAGCCGCATTGTCCACGAGCACTTTCAGGAAGGGAAAACGGGAAATTTTGGTTAAGAAAAGAGATATTTCGATGGGAAAGGGGACATATAAGATGTTAAAACGGAATTCTTCCACGTGTTTGGTAGTTTTATATGCGAATTTATGCAAAACATTATCCAATATGGCGGTCGTGACTCCCTAACTCCTCATCCCCAATCCCCTGTCCCAGAATCCTCTTTTTCTAATTACTCGCAATTCTAGACGCCACAACCATCACGACACAGAGAAAACAGTACGTTTCCTTAGACGCGCTTGCCGCGATGTTCCGGGATCTGATATATGGTTTCGTCTTCAAGCGGACAAGCAACTAATAAGTATACTTGGTTCAAAATTCAGTGTGTTCGAAAGCTAAAAGTTATCCAGTATCGTATACACTTTTGCTGATTTTCTTAACCATATTTTGTGACGTGTATAAAATTAAAAACTGTGAGGACTTTGTTCGAACCCAACTCGAGAATTGCCGCAGTTTTAAAACATAACCCCAATTTATATAGATTCATAGTTCCTTTAATGTTAACGCGGGCATCGAAAGAACACTACAACCATGCAGCCATAATTATCTGCTTAAAAATGTACTTTTTGCTAGAACCACGCTATATGGCTCGACTGATTGCAAGTACTGTTAAAATACGAAACACGTTTGATTGAGAAGAAATCAAGCCAGCACTCCAATTGTTGAGGACCAGCCAATCAGGGCGCTGTAGAGCAAAGTGAAGGTGCCGAGTGTCATGTGGACAACACGGCGCTGTGTGGAAAGACAAAGCAAACATGCTGTGCTACCTGTGCTACGGATCTACTGGAACGCTTTCCGTAGGCTCCAAATTGTGAGTTATGAGAAATTCATTAGTACTTTCCACACCATTTATTTCTTCTTTCAGAATGCCTGAAACGAGAAATTAGTGTGTGTGTGTGTGTTAAGGGAATAAGTGAGGCTTAAAAACTATCAAAAATAAAACGGGGTTTTCCGCCAACATAACAGTTAAGTACTCCGACAAGGGTTAAAGCAAACATACGAGCATATATTTTTCTTTTCAAATGTTGGTTGTCGAAGCGCTCAAATCAACCGTTAAACATGGTTCATTGTGTAATGAGACACTCACCTATTTGCCTTTAGGAAGTCCTCTATTACAGCACTGGCGTCTATGATATTATAAATGGAAAATAGGGGCAAGAAACTTTTGCGTTATCGTACAATGAAACTATTCGTAAATTAAGGCTCTCCATTTCACTAATTAGAATTTCTGTATTTATATCGGTATTTTATGACTTGTGATATTGTAATAAACACAGGCGCAATGAAAGTTTTCTTATTGTATACACATTTTAATGCTACGTCGTCGGCAAATGTTAGACATTTCCCCTCATAAAAAAGAAAAGGTTCAAGCGATGTTGGAGAGCGTACGTCTTGAAATAAGTCTACAAATTTAGTCCGAACTGTGTTATTTTAGTAAATGGACAGATTGTGTGCACGTCTAATAGTTCCTGAGAAAAACAAGATCGTTTTAGAAACTATATTACTGTCCCCGTAACCCACCTACACTGTTGATACAGTATAGTTTGGTTGTAGGTACTATGTAAATATTGTTACCAGAGATAGTAAGTTCAACAGAACTGTATGTTGTTGTCTTGCCTGTGATTGTATCTGCGACTGTGAATATAGCCCCTATATCAGATCTCTCTGTTCCTTCTACACGGCAGAGAGTTAACTTCAATAGTACGACTTAACCCTGTCATCCTCACATTAATTTATAATCTCTTGTGTTGCAGCCAGAATATTTTTGATGCGCGCTGTACTTATATGGCAAAGAACATTTTTTCGTTATAACAACCAAAAGCATGTATTCATTGTGCTTGATGATCAGTGATATCAACCAGTCATAATGTACAGCCTCGCATAGAACAGTAGCGGTCAAATAAAAACTTGCTATGCAACATGTTGACGATTGTCTACAATGGGCATGAAAGGTTTAAGCAATATTGGCATTGTTCCCGCAACAAACATTACGTTATGTTGCCGACACAGAAGTCTGCTGGCTGTTAGCCTGAAGCCTATTTATAGAACGGTTATTTTGTCACTTTTCCCTGCTGATTTGTTCTGTTTGCGCTCGGCGATTACACAGGGCTTCGCCGTGGAGCTCGGTGAGTCGACCACAGTGTGTTAGTGAGCAACTTTGTCTTACAAGCACCCAGGGAGTTAGTCTGTGCTCCCGGTATCACAACACCACATCTTCCATACATGTTCGGTGGTCCTTTCCGGTGTCGAGCTGCTCTCTGCAGTCTAACACGCGTCCTTTCTTCCAGCAAGACCACCGCGTCCAACTCCTCATCTCCTGCCGACCACTGCTCTCAAAGAACACGCTGGTATTCTCTGTTCGCCTCGTTCATCAGTTACCTTATCACTCGTACCACTTCTCGCCGCCATCTTTCATGTCTTCCGGCGTGTCTGCTTTGTCACATTTATCTGACATGTCTTCCGGCGTGTCTGCTTTGTCATCTTTATCTGCATGCATTTTTTTCGCGCCTGCCCTAATGACTCTTTTTTCCTTAGTATTATTATTTCATTCAACAGAATTTGAAAAGAAGTCTCTTGGTAGCCTGACGTCCCATGTTTAACACTTCAAGGACTAAACATGACTGAAACTCGTGATATATTGCTTTTAAAATTGTTACATTGTAGAAGATATAACTCGAATGGTAATGGTTTTTCTGCGTTATTGAAGTTTATTAGTAACTTCCAATAACATTACTGCCAATAAAATAAAAAATTTAAACTAAAAGATACTTAAAGTAATTAAGCCTGTATTAGCACTCTCAAATCCACCTAATTAACGTTTTTAGGTGTTGGAAAAAAAAAAGAAAGTATAATGCGTGATGTGCATTAGTTAACAAAATACTTGTTTCGTTGTCACAGATAGTGAGCTGTAGACTATATTTTAGGCTACAGTAAAATTGAACAATTATGACTTAGAGACTAGCGAGACTGTTTGCGAGTCATTAATCCACAGGTACGATCATTGATCATTGGACTTTGCAATGTGCAGTGCAGACCAAACATTACCTACACATTCGTAATGTGCACTACTGTGTAAACTGTGACTGTAAGTACAGCTACACGACTAAGGCCACGATGATTGTACACCAGCCAACCCAACACTATCCTGGTTGATGGCCAGTCAATTATGAAACTTGTACAGAAGTGAAGGGCAATACCTGCTATATATGGGCCTGTACTTCGTCGGAATGTAGTAGACATAATAGAGACCAACATAACTGCGCCAGTTACTGTAGTGCTGGATATAACTGACACGTGTATACTCTCTAATGTTTTCTTTCTTATACAAGAAAAATCCTTGGAAACCCAGTTGTCAACAAAACCCTGTCTAGAACTACAAAAAATTTTGTTGTAAAATCTGAATAACTTATATTTGTAATATTACAAATGATAGCCTCGTATCACAACATACATTATTGAGAAGTGTGCATATTTTTTTTTTTCTTCTAGAAAACATCTGTGAAGAGTTATTAACAGAGAATAACTTAAAAAGATTTCAAAGTATAATTTTTTGGGGAGAAAAAAATAATTACTTCACTAGCACTGGGACTAGAACCCACACCCCTTGTATTTGTAGCCCACAACCTTAAAATCAAGACAAACTTGACTTACAATCTTATTTTTAAAATAAATATATTTCAAAGTACTTATAAAGTATTAGGAAGTTACTTGATTAAAAATAATACAATTATTTCATTTTAGAGAGTTTTTGTGGGTTGGAAACATTAATAGTTAATAATTAATACGGTCACGTTTCATTGAAATGGTTTGTTATTATTATTATTTGAATTGTTTTATTTTTTCCGTTATTTGAAATTGCAATATATTTCTAATACGTACAAAAATTTATTTTTGCATGCAACTACATTTTACATTATCCATAATTTTGGCACAAACAGCTATATACGGTTTTACGTTGTTGAGTGTCCATCATTTTGCTAAAGCTCGTGGATACGGGTCAGTATAGAACAAACAATTATTGAGGTCTATTGAAAAAAAAAAAAAAAAGTGTTCTGTTACAAGCATTTTTATAATTACAACCAATTTATTAGTAAACATTACATTTTTTACAGTGTATCTTGTCTTGTATGCCGAAATGTATGTGCCGTGATCACAGTGTTAAAGAAAGAAATGCATTTACGTTTATTCCGCCATAACGATAAGATCTAGATTCGATATTTAAGAGCCAAATATTTCTAGGTATACGGAATATTTTAACATTTATTTCGAAATATAAGGTTCTATTATCCTGACATTCGTTTCACATACATAAACGTCAATGGTTTCCCATCAGTGATCACATGAGGTCCGTTAATACTGCTGAGTGTGTCAGTGATAGCACAGTTGTTTGTACACTTTCTGGACAACTACTTAGCCAGTAATAAACAGGAAGAAATATCGTGAGAGTACCATGTTATAACACACATGTATCTCGCCATGTCAGCAGACAATGGATAAAGAGGGCCACCTGTTTTTCTAAAGAATACTTTAGCACAAGTTCTATAACAAAACTGTAACTCATTTGAAAGTAGTGCACATGATAACAATATTGTCAGAAATGGACAATCTATGTTACACATGAAATAATATTGTATATATTTTGGAAACCTGCTATTATTTTGCAAGAATATAATTATTTAAATATACTTAAAACTAATTTCCAAATGTCCACGTTTAAGAAAAATTGAACGATATACATTTTTGGAAGCTTCACAAGCCATATTTTGCAATAAAACATCTTTGAAATCGGGAAATCATAATAGTTACTATGATTTATGTAAGAAAATATAGATTGGATTGTTAGAAAGATAATAACTTATTTATATACATCATTTCAGACATAAAATGAAGTTACTGATATAACTAATGGGCTTATTTTAATCTACATGTAACCATATCATTTTAGTGAAGTTGTTAAAAGCTCATGTGGTAGGTATGCCTTGACGTCTGGTTACAGAGGGAAGGAGCCAGAAACTTATGCAAGACTAGTGCGGCAATTAAATATAAACACGTGCCTTACCAAGAACTCGAACCCAAAACTGCTTGTACCGAACGTTGTCATGCAACTGATAGGATTATGAGCATCAACTTCAGTAGTAATAGTTTTAATGTTTTGATAGACAGGGTTTAATGACCTGAAATATTCTTATGCTCATCATTTTGAAAACAAGTAGTTGAGTCACTTAAGTCATATAGTTTGCTTGGCCTACTGAAGAACAACTTGTGTGAAAAATTTGGCGAGAATCAGTAGTTGGTTCTCAAAGTAGGTCATAAATGTTGCATTTGCTCACCATAAATTATCTTACAAAGAAACTGACAAAAGTGGCTGTTGTATGTATATTTGATTCTTCTGATGGATACTGCCAGAATACAACAAATGGTTGAAATCTGTTAAATTGTTTAGTGGGAATAATACTCAAAATGAAATTGTTTATATTTTCGCCGTTAAAAATATCCCAAACCTACTTAAAACACATAAGTTTCCATAACATATTGTAGCCATAGCATGACAAATTTAGAGGGAATAAATTGATTAGTCCCCATGATATGACATAAAAGTTCCATTTCGTTATGTCTTTCTTCATAAATGGCGGGAAAATGTTATAAACATTCTGTGTTTGTCAAACGTACTGCCAATGTACGTATAAAGTTTGGTTGAAAATATTTTGATAAAGGCAACTCACGATAAAGTGAGCACTTTTGAAATAAACCTGAGAAAAAAGTCACTGCCTCTGCCTGCACACTGCTGTTGTGAGCCTACTAAAGCTAATAGGTCACGCAGTCATCGAGAGGGCGAAGATCGTAGTCCATTAAGTGAGAGTACTCATAACACCCACTACAATTTATTGTAACCACAATTAGATACAAACAAGACATAGGATACGCGTTACTTCACTTTACTTACTTTACTTTATAGCTTCAATCCTCCAATGACTTAATCCAATTATCATTCTAAACTTGCTCTCACAATACAGTTAATTAATTGTCTCGCATGCCTTCGCCTCACATTACTAGGGACGCCCTAATAGGAGAGATAATTACCCACTGATTCGAAGGCGACGTCGTTCCGGCTTGTCTCAACGGCAGCATGTCTCTGGAGTCGAATTCGGACCGCTAGCCTGGCGTCCTCGTGGCGGCGATCTCTAGCCTGGCGCTCAGGTGGCAGCTGGATCAAAATGGCCGCGAGCCTCCAGCGCTCGCGTTATTTATACTGCACAGCCCAGCATGGTTTAGGATACCTTGTTGATGCCTTGGCCGACTACCTTCCAGCGGTCCGCTAGGCCTAGCACCCTATGCTGGTGATGCGCCCAGTAAAGTTGGTGATGATGGAAGGAAAGTAGTTCCATATATTAATGTCGATTATTGTTTCTTTGTTTTATATTTTTTTTATGAATCAAAAGTGTAAAAATTAGCAGTTTTGTAAAATATTTAGTTTTCTAATAATTTCACAGTTTCACTTGACCTACGCATGAATAAAATGATGAGGCACATGGCAACGTTAATTTTTCATATGGCGAGAGACTACACAACGTTCATACAAATGGATCACAAGCAGGGCTTTCAAGAGTGCTCATTTTACAGTGAACAACCTATAATATGGCATAGCCTACTAACATAAATTATATACATTGCTGCTATATTGAAAATATGTGATTACCCCGTTTATATATACATTTAGATGTACTACAAAGAATAAATTCTAGCCTGAATTTAGTAGAAACCGTTCATTGTTTCCCCCAGATATGGCAAACAATTTTTACTCTTATTTCGTATGGCGCAAAAATATCCTGTGTAGATATATTTTGTTGTTTGATAGATACTGCCAGTATTAAAAGTTAAGTTGAAATTGTTTAGAACGTTAAATATATATAGTTTAAAAAGCTCAAATGTTAATAAGGACGCAATTTTGAAAATAAGTGTCTGACCCAATGAAACATTCTAGTTGGTATTGGCTGTCATAAAACAAGTCTTTTGAATAAGGGAGAAATGAGTTCATTATTTCTGGAGATGTGACAGAAATACTTTATTATCATGCTATGCCGCATGATAATAAAGTATGTGGTAGTCATTTTGAAAATAAGTGCCTGGTAATCTCAAAAATATACAAGTTTATATTACTTACCATATTACTACCTGTCTGCCAAATTTGAGGGGAATCGGTTGATTGTTTTACAATATATTACATAAAAACTTAACTTTAACATGCGGTGCTATGTTATAAAATGGTTGACCCAAGAGTCTATATATAGGCACATTTCATGCTGGTAATAGATACTTTCAGCATAAAAAGTTTAGTCGACATTGCTTAACGATATAGTAGATATAACAAATTAAATTTGAATATTTATATGATCGCCTTAATGAAAATAATTGCCTTATTAATTTAAATTGCATCGGTTTACATGAACTATGACAGTATTACTTATGTGCCAAACTTGGAGGAAATGGGTTAAGTATTTTACGAGATATTACTTGTAATGTTTATTTCTTAACTGTTTTTCTTTTTCAAAATGACACATTAATATTTTCTTCTAAATGAAATGCTTATACGATACATCGCCAAACAGAAAAATTCGGTCTAAATAGGCCAAATGGTTGCTAAGACCTGATATAGTGCCCTAAAATTAAAAAGGACGCCATTTTAAAAACAGTTTACCAGTGTGTTTGAAAACTATAAAAGTAGGATGTCCTCACTGAGTAGTAAATGTGTTCCGATTCTGTTGAAATGCAGTTCAAGTGACCCAAGTTTTCAGGGGGAGGTGACACACACGGACACATACGTACATAGAAAGTTTGGCGAGCAATGCAACAGTTCCTCCTTTCCTTCGAGAAGTATACTAGAAATGATGAACTGCGCTGCTCAAATAGAGGCACTTAAAAACATTTATATATTGTTTGTAATAAATATTTCTAATATTTTGTTACCTCAACCACAGGAGCTATTCGATGATCTTGTTTCACAAAAAAAGGGGAGAGGGTTTCGAAGTGTTTTTCAATGTATCCGGAATCGAAAAACAACTTTATTTTATTTAATAATAACTCCTTAATAATTAATTTTCAAATATAATATAAGTCATTGCAAAATATTTGAATTTTAACCATGTTGTTAATTATGTGTATTCTTCTTTTATTTGCATCATAGATAGTATTTTTCAGACAATTTTGATTATGTGTATAATCATTTTTTATTAGTTCTGTATCATAGGATAGTATTAATCAAGACCGAAAGTTTGCCGCGTCAAACGCTTTAAAGCCCAAACAAGGGTGGCAAGCCCAAACAAGGGTGGCTGGTTGGTGGTAAGGGGGGATCGATAGTGCCGCTGGGGAGAGGTGGGAGGGGATTTTCTGCCCCAGACTTAAGGTTAATGTATACTATGTGGCGTCATACACTTTACGTCCAAACTGCAAGCGACCCCCCCTTCATCACTTCCGGGTGGGAGGTGTTTTTTCTCCCAACAATTAAGGTCTATGGAAAGCGCATTTTTCGACTCATTTTCATTGGATTTAGGGGAAGGGTTGTCTTTCTATACCCAACTCTCCGCCAATGGTAAGTTAGGCCCTTCAAAGCAACACCGTCTCCCCTCAAGTCTTAAGTTACAAGTCTTAAATATTATTCCTTATGGATTAAGTGGTAAGTCTTACGTCTTAGGCCTTTAAGTCTGCCCACAATTATTAAATGTACCACACTTGTACCATAATTTGTTTGCAACAGCATGGCGAGATGTGAGAGCGAGCACGTTCCAAAGTTCCTAGACACATTTCGTAAGATTAGCCGCGTCAACGACGGTGACTTAGCCCCTATATTCCGCGGACCTGCCCTCTGGTGTTGTTTTATAGGATCTAATCAATGGCACTCAACTTATACCTTAAACCATTTATTAGAAACCATGTACATAATGTAAAATAATATTATATTTGGTCGTTACTACACACCCATTCTATGTACCCAATGATGAGGGCTACCTGTTTTTCGCGAATGTATTTTCGCTCGGGCTAGACTTCAATATCCTACATGTACAAAGGCAGCCTACTTCGGTTACTTGCCTCTGATCTTTCTAAGAAGACTGACTGGGCCAACCAGCATTAGTCTACTTCTCTACTGCACGTCTATGATTGGCGAGCATACCGGTTAGACGTTAGCAAGTTAACTTATCCAATCACAAAAATGGATCTCAGCTAATGTTTTTTTTGGATTACATCTTGTCGTGAAATCTTTTCGCGTAAAACAGGTGGCTCTACTAATGATCTGTCATGAGGGTCCTGATTCAATCACTTAATTTTTGGGTGGCCAGGGTTGTTTTGTGGTTAGCCTGCTCGCCTCCCACCAAAAGCGATCCGGGTTCATTCCCTGGCCGGGTCACTCCGGATTTTCACTTGTGGAAATCGTGCGGGGCGATGCCATTGAATGACGGGTTTTCTCGGGGTTCTTCCGTTTCCCCTGACCTTTCATTCTGGCACCAGTGCACACTCACCTCGCTGCACCCTCATCGGCTCTCAAGACCTTGCTGATAAGAGCCGCTGTACTTGAGTTCAACATTTTTCTTTTAATCAGTGCACAACACGCTGCATGCTTGATGATAATGCATGGCATTAACCTCTCGCGTGTAAAAATGTACAGAAACACAAGAGACAAAGAACCTCTCTTAAGTACTGGTCTTTCTTTGTACAATCTGTTCGCGATTTGTTCAAATTTTTAGAATCAAACCTTTGAAAAATCACCCATGTAAGACGTATTTAGCTGTTCCCTAAATATGTCATGTATCACATTAGTGTTATAATTCTGTTCACGTAGGCCCTAAATGTCTCTTATTTTTGGATAAACGAAATTCTACTTTAATTTAATTTATAAACTACACAATCTTGTGTATAATTTAAATGGATGAAAATAGGGAGAAAATAGTTATGTTTGTAAAGCCTAGCAGGAAATAGTTCTAATGCAAAATGTTATTAAAGTGAGTGCGCACAAATGCAGTACGTTGTCCCTTTGTTGTAATTTTGTAGACTCGGTAAAACTTTGTTTACATAAGGCGGAGGAATATCCTAGAAGTAGAACTACAGCAGGCCAGGCTTCAGAAATTTGTGAAGTAACAGTAATTTGTCTGTACCCTGTAGTACCAGTAACACACAACACGGTGACTGGCGAATCTCTTCAACTCATAAACTAACTATTTCAAGACCAGTTGTACTCCACAACACTTTCATGGTTTGATGATTTTATATGTCATGTGCCTCAAGTGTCTGTTAGCTAATCACGGAAGTTCAGTATCGGAGTACTTTATTACGATTGGCCCAGTCACATAGCAACATGTCTTGTCACGTAGACACACGGTCAATAACCAAAGGAAGAAGTGGCAGTCGACGTATAGGATATTGAAGTCTAGCATGGCCATAAATATTTTCATTTCGCGAAAAATACCTGTCACTACTTATTACCCTGAGTACTTATACTCTGTCACTTCTGTAATGTTACAGAACAGATGGAATCATGGTCGTTGCTGACAAGTTCAGAAGCTGGAACATATACAGACAGCATCTTTCCCGAAACTCACACTATTTTAAAACTGGTAGCTTCTTGAGCCGTAGACCTACTGAAAATCTCACCATAGGTTTCAGATAGTTTGTTCTTATGAGATATTCGTATGTTCTGTTAAAAGCAATTTATTTATTTTCGCAACAACTGAACACTGGAACCAAATGGAGGTTCTGGAACGTGGGGTCTCAAAGTGTTAAGAGCTTTTTGGGCAATAACTAAACACTGAACGTATATCCACACGAGTTTCGTGTTGGGGTGAGTGAAGAGATTTAGGCGTCTTTTAAGGAGGCCGCCTAGTGGATGGGATTTTGCACATATGAAGGCTAAAAGTGTGGGAGCGTTAGAGGCGACCGACACATGCTCAACAACTCTCTCATCGCCTCTACGCGCAAAGCACTGAACTGGCGCGCAGTATTGCCATCGATAACGCGCCACCGTTAGACTTTCAGCGGAGACGCGACTATTTTATGACGTAATAACAAAATTAATGATTTATGCACGTCCCTATTCTTTTTTTAATGTTTTGTGCCAGCACGTTTATACCTAAAAATGACGGTGAAAACACCTAGTAGAGCTATTTTCACTATCACAAAAAAATGCTTTAGAGCGAAATAAAGGATCTGAAAAACGTATACAGACTCGTAAAAGATTCTTAAGTGGTATTCGTAAGCAGACCTCACTTAGACACGTTGGACGTTTTTAAAATAAAACGTTACTGCTGGAGCTGTGCACACAGTCAGGCGGCCACAGTAACCACGAGGTCTTGAGAGCCGATGCAGGTGATTGAGGTGAGTATGGAGTGGTGCCGGAATGAAGGGTCGTGAGCTACGGGAGATTCCCTAGAAAACCCGCCTACCAGCGACATCTACCAGCACGATTTCCACATGCAAATATCCAGGAGTGATCCTGCTGGGATTCGAACCCGGTTCCCCAGGGTAGGAGGCGAGTAGTTTAACCACTACATCACCGCGGCTCCTTCGTCTTGGGGAAGTAGCTCGAGTTACACTGGGGAGAGTCGTCGAGGAGTTAACGGACGTGCCAGTGTAGCTACCCACCCCCCCCCCCCCTCCTTACCCAGCCGGCAAACACTTTACCAATTCGGCTGGAGGCCAGGCGACGCCTCCCTTGGAGGATCTTTTGTGACCCTCTCGGGAGAGGCCACTTCGATTTCCTGCAGGATTCGAAGCAATTTCCCAGAGCGAGCCGGCCCGGCCCGGCCGAGGTGTTTAATTAGCGGCACCCGGAGCCGCTAGGAAATTGAATGTCTTCAAAGGAGCAGCCGGGGAAAAAATTATAACGAGCAGTGAGTTACCAGCCTAGCCGCGGTGCCACCTCTCTCCAGACGGAGGAGAAACACAGGCCGACGTCTATAAGGCTGAGTTTCACGTCGCACTAGCATGGAAACTGATTTACTGACAATTAGGACAAGCTAGAAGTCAGTGACTTATGTTCAAGACTGTATGGCCATCTGCAGGGTCGCATGTTTTCGCAATAAATAAAATTACGCAGAAATGACACAGAATAAAGACTAATAATATTTGCTAAATATCAGAAGCGAAGTGAAATTAAATTACAATTCTCTGAACGTTGTTTATGTTATCGTGATCATTTACTTAACAGAAATCTCATTGATTATTCTACTCGTAATAAAACTTACAGGGTTGGTCACCCTCTTTAGTATGCGACTAGTCATCGTCAAGAATGATGAAAGCCTGAGGTTGGTTTATTGACATAACAAAAATGTTCCTCTCGTAGCAACTAGCCCGGATACATCATTCTCGCGTGCCTGTTGCTCTGTTTTCAGGACTGTCGACTGGGAAGCGAATTACCTGGCGCTCATTGGGAAACGACCATTGCTCCATGTCATGTCGCTGACCGTTCAGTTCAATCTTCTGGCATGTGTGGCTCGAGTTCATGGAAGAAGCAGTAGTTTGACCTCTGTAGTCTCAGCTTCTCTGTGACTTAACACTGTATTACATGACACCACTTATTTCTGCGATGTTCTTGCAATATTCCAATATATTAGACTGCAGCACGTTAAATTTTCAATTGTATCCGAAAAATGTATTCGTTCTATGAAAGGTTTAAATTAAAGTGCGGTCATTATACAAAACTAGGTGTTGAAAGAATGTCCCGTGGAAGTTTTCTCCCGTGGTTTCGACATTGTCGCTATCAAATATTGAGCCGAGAAAACGACGATCTTCATTACAGTGTATTCGCAGTATCTTCATACTTTGTCAATTAATCCTTTGGAACATCACCCTATGCATTACTTGTCTGGTTGTTCCTAAATATTTTTTTACATCACAAGCATTCTATACTTCTGTTGACATACACGTCTCTTATTTTTGGGTAATCTGATTTTTAAATTACATTTTACCTACAAAAATCAATACGTAACTTAAAATTAATACGGATGAAATAAGATTCAAATTGGCGTTTTGGTGATGCCTAGGTAGATATAGTTCTCATGCGAAATATTATTTAAGTGAGTGAGTACAAAAAAAAATCGAGGAACATATAATGTTACCCAACCCTACCACACGCTCTCCCCACAAAACCTAACCAAAACCCGTACCTCTCCCCCCCCCCCCCCAACACGACCTCAATAAAAGAATCGCAAAATTTAAAAGTATTCTAACAAATCGAGGAATATATACGATTAACCTCACACTCATCCAACCCTCTCACCTCAACACCTTCCTTCCACTCCCTTCATTAAATAATGGAGCAACATCGGAAAACATCGGAAAATTTATATAAAATATCTCGGATCATAATACATTAACCTCACAACACTACACCATCATAACACCCTCCCCACCAAACCAACCCACCTCCACATATACCACAACCCACACAGTCCCCACTCATAAAAATCGATATAAACCATTGTAAAAATTGAACGACACTAATAAGAGTTTAGGAGCATATTACATCACTGACTCCAACCACCATGTTGATTGTTGGCAATGCTGACCTTGATCCTTATGTCCCTAAAAATCAATAAAAAAAGGGGAATAATATAAAAATCCAGTACCGTGTAACGTTAACCTCACACTCACCCTACTCATCAATTCCTACCATCCATCTCACCAACATTAAAAATAATCTAGAATATCGACAAAATTAATCTTAAAATTCGAGTAGCATACAAAACTGGACACTCCCCCCTTCCCTTGTTGACCCCTCCCCCCCCCCCCAACCCTCACCGAACGCTAATTAAACATTGGCCTTAAATAACAAGAAATATCCCACGACCCATACCAATCAATCGTGTCTATCCATTGGCCACTTAATTACGACTTTAAGACCATTTTTATTTTTTCCACTATTGGACCGTATAGAGTTTGCTAGTTATTTCTTTTGTAGTTTCTAACACCAAATAGCTCCCATGTCGTACATTTCTGGAGCCATGGACACGATGACTGTCACTACAAGTCAGCTGATATCGCATGCGGAAGAAGAACCACGGAGTCAAGTTTCAGTTGTAGGAACAATCAGTTACTAGCTAAAGACGGAAGGTCGCCATGATGCAATAAGGTGGATGGTGCATTGTAATGGTGACCAACACACCGATATCCTCAACCAGAGGAAGATGGTATAACTGACCTTGTACTCATCACTCATGCGTGACACCTATCTAGCAATGGAGTCGAAAACCTGCAGCCATCTTAAAAAGCTTTTGTTATTTAACCAAAGATAGTCGGCCCGATCGCCAGTTCTCCAGCAAGCGTGTCTTCCAGTCTGCATATGCGATGGTTGCAAGGAATTTACTGGTCTTGTGGCTACCAGCCGCCATAGTCAGCAGCGTGCCAGATTGAAGTCGATGATTACAGTGGATCTTAAGGAGAGGAAATTGACCGGCTTCCAGATACTCGCCCGTTGCCCGCTCCATGGTCTATCCTAATTCGCGATATGATTATATATTAAAGGACAGGGACGGGTAGAAGCCTACGTTAGATACGCCATGTATATCAAATTTGTGTTTTGTTTACAGAGACGAATTGTTACGTTCAATCCATTAAATATTTTGTTTCTTGCCATTGTGGTATATAAATGAGATAGGTATATGTTCTGTAATATTAATGTAGTTGACAAAGCACTGACATTGATTCACTGACGACGACATGGACAGTGTGGTTGTGGAAGGCGAAGTTACCTGCAGAAAATGTAAATGTCTCCTTGCTCTTTATTTGCGAGACAGTCTCAAGCTTATTGTCACTGCTTGCCGAGATCATGAAATGACGTCATGACTAACTTTCAAGATGGTGGCAACGACGTCATTTTGTAACCTATTCTATAAAAAATGAACCCGCTAAATCGGCGAGCATTCAGTTCAAGACAGACAGGACAACATTGCCAGCTCCCATCCAGTAAGAACGCATCATTATGTAAAATCTGGACAACGTGGTATTGACTGTAGTTTCTGGTCCGGTAGCCAGCTCAAGGAGTTAGCAGAGGTGTGTGATAGTAAGTTGCACTGGATCGGTACTGGGAATCCCGATAAGTGCGAGCCTTGCCAGTAAGTGATCGACTGTACCCCAGGCTAAGGCAAGTTGTGTTTTTACATGTGCGAAGACACCAAATATCCGTGCTCACATGACGATGTGGTAGCTGTTGCAATATGTTAAGACAAATCACCCCTGCATGCGCCAAACTTTCCATCATCGACATCGGATCTGCATACCTCGAAGACCGCCATTTCAGATCCATCTACATCCAAGTTGCTAGTATCAATCACCATAGTACCTGTCACCTCGCATCAACAAGCAACTTCTCTGAGACCCTGTTCCAAATGTAAGACTGCACCCGAACCCAGCTCCTTCCACATGGGTAAATATGGACTAACATCTGAAGCTGACTTCAGCATCGATGACGTGGTAAATTTGCTATTTCAGGCGGCAAACGGCACGCTTCCGAGTGTGAGTGATTCAGTTTCTAAAGCCGAACTTAAGCAGATTAAAAAATCTATCCTCGGTCAGTTAATCGATGCTCTGAGAAGTTAGTGCTTTCCCGCTACTGCTGGGGAAATGTAAGACGCTGTTGCTCTAAACGGCAAACACTTTTCTATTTACGTGTCGTTTTTCTCCTGTTAAACTGTGCATTGAAAAAGTATATAAAGTTACTAAAAGTTGTAAATATTACGTGTTGGTAGTTAGTGTTTGTATAAATATTTCTGGTTCATGTTAATAAATTGCATGTATAACACTTAATAAAATATTTCATGTATATTGACCGCTGTGTCTCAAGTAACAGTGCGCTGATTTCTGTTTTAATATAAAACAGATAACTAACTTTAAATATAATTGGCGATTCAAATAAGAAAATTCCAAAGAAATAAGTACGTACATTATATTAAAAAGGTTCATTAGAATAAGTAGCAATAATGACCACAAAATGCCTAGATACTCAAATACATACGACACCAAGAATTAATATAAAAGTATATTTAAAAAAAATGCAAGATGAGGCTGTGGCAAAAATGCATACCCATGTATGTAAGAAAATATTAATTTATCTTTTTGTGAAATATAAAAAAAAAAAATGTGTTCTTGATTGTGGCAAATAAATTCATATATATTTTTACGTGCGGCAGCTGGTGCCGACTCGGCTGCCCCGCGCCGTGAGAGGTGACCTACCTCGACAGCGGCCAGACTTGCTGGCGTCACAGACCTCCTCTCTCCTGATAGAGATTCCGATACATTTAGCGACGACGCAAGAATGTTCTGGTGTGACTGGTTGGTGACCCCGCCCTCCTCGGCACAACTCGCGAGTTGGGTAAGATTCGAGGTGACCGCCTAGACGATATATTTACTATGGAAGTGTAATACGGATTTTATGATAAATATTTGAACTGTCAAATATGGACTCCTAAATATAAATTAATTGTATAGTTTGATACACTGTCTATTGGGACTGATCTTTACTAATTAAATCTAATTGGTTTCTTTGTGGTAACTATAAATTCTATAAAATTACAGTAATAAGTTGTGAACACTAAGTTAAATCAATTTTTTTTGAGATTTTAAGTTCAGAGAATTTTGCTGTAGTTATTGTAAATAAAATAAGGAAATTATAATTAATTATATTATTTGATTAAGACCTCTATCCCATAAAAAATTTGGTATAACACACTTAATTTATAGAGGAAGAAATTGTAACACTATGAAACTGAGAAAAGTTATCGAAACGATGGTTAAAACGGAAGTTGTTATTTCGAAGTGTGAATAAGTAAAATTTTTATACTGTCAGCACAATTGTGACACCTCACAAGAAGACTGACTCCTCACAAGAAGACTGACCCCTCACAAGATGACTGGACCCTCAAAAGTTTGACACCTCATTGCGGAGCTTGCATCTTTAACAATTTATTCCAGACTAGTTCTTCGCTCGGGCAGAATGCCGCTTATATGGCTAGAGGTTTTTCAAGTTGGCTGCCTGTTCACGACGTCGTTGTAAGATAGGTGCCACACATGAATGGTGAGTACAAGGTCAGTCATACCACCCATCTTCGCACGCTCCAGGATGGCGGTGTGCTGGTCGCCATTACAATATACTATCCACCTTATTGCGTCATGGCGATCGCCCGTCTTTAGCTAGTATCTAACTCCGTGGTTCTTCTTCCCCACACGATATCAGCTGACTTGTAGCGACATGTCATCGATGCCTATAGCAAATTAGTCTTGGTCGGACTGGTCAAGAAAAAGAATGCATGCTTTTCGCCATGGACATGGGTCTGGAAATGTACGACATGGGAACTATCTAGTGGTAGAAACTAAAAAAGAAATAACTAGTTAACTACAGTGCCCGATACTGAGAAAAAATTCTTAAAGTTGTAATTTAATGGCCAATGGACATGATTGATTGGTATGGGTTTCAGGATAATTTTTCTTACATAAGACCAATTACCAATTTTTGCGGAGGGTTGGTGAGGGGGTTGGGGGTAGCTGGGTAGAGAATGAACGAGGGGGCGTATAATGGTATGTATACATTATTCGAATTTTAAGAATTATTTTTTTCCGATTATCTAGATTATTTTTAATGTATGTGAGGTAGGTAGTGGGAATTGATGGTTTGGTTGTGAGTGTGAGGTTAGCGTTATATGATCCTGAATTTTTAAATTTCCCCCTTTTGTTATGCTTTTGGAGTAGGGGGGGACATTCAGGTCAAGGTTAAGGTCGCCAACATTCTCATGGTTTTGGGAGTTGTTGGCGTAAGTAACATAATATGTTCGTCAAATTTTGTGCATTTTTTCGATTATTTAAACTAGTTGTTTTCAAGGTCATTGGGGTTTTATATCAAGGCCACTGCTCTCTAGCATAGTGTCTGTATCAGTGATGTAATATGCTCCTAACTTGTATTAATTTAATTGGAATTTTACTATGGTTTACTCGAATTTTATGACTGTGGCGTGTGACAGCGGCGGGGGCTGTTGGGGAGGGGGTCATTTAAGGTCACGATCACAGGATAATGGTAAAAGTCACCAATATCCAATATGGTGATCGGGTGCCATCACAGCATGGCTACCCCAGGCCACCGGCAGCCCGTGATGTCATCGCTGTAGAAGTGGGGTGTTGTGTTTTCAAATCCTGGGCACTGCCTTTTTTTTTCTTAATTACATTAAATTTCACAGTGTTGACAGTTACTATGGGAAGTATGTATATTTGTAATGATTATTTCTAATTCTTATTTGCCTTAATTCAATGAAAACAATATTTAATTCGCTGCACGCAGTTCAGTCACTAAAACTGTATCACTAAAACAACCAGTGATTTGCCGACGATCCTATGTAGAGCAATTTTCACAGATTCTAGTAGTAGAAGTTCACTGTTAATCAGTGGTTTCCCACTGATTCTAATTTATAGCGTAGAGAACGAGGGCACGCTGTAAACTGGTTGTAAGAGAATCGCTCAGCACAACTACGCCACATACCGAAAAAATACGTTACTGAAACACTTGAACTCGGCAATTTATGTGTGACGTAACAAGTTAGCTGACGAGTTTAAATTGTAGCTTTAAGTGACATTCGTTACCCTTGAATCTTCTCTAGTTATTTTGCATTTCTCTCAAGGGGCTGGGGCCGCGGTGGCTGAGCCGGGTTCAATCCCTGGCCGGGTCACCAGATTTTCGCAAGTGGTAATCGTGCCGGACGATGCCCTTGGTCAGCGGGTTTTCTCGGGGATATCCCCCTTCTCCCGCCCCTTCATTCCGACTCTGCTACACATTCACTTCAATAACCCTCATCGGCTCTCAAGAACTGGATGTTACGAGCCGTCCAAATCTCTCCACTCGGACAGAGTTGCTCGGTGAGATTCAGAACTACCCAACCCCGGCTTGCCCGCAGGTTGTTCTCCTCAGCTGTATAGCCAACTCCGTCATACAATGACCACTAGCCCCATGTGTGAAGAGGGGAAGGGGGAGGGGGAAGCTGCGACAGTCTTGTTTGCCGCCGAGTTTCGCCCGACAAACGTCCTGCCTGCATTGTGCTGGCTGTGTCCAACTTTGGCCACCCACCAGCATAAACACACACTGCATTGTGCTGCGATCTGCGTCACACCGCGGTGTTCTCGTAGTTTCTCCGGGAAGCTATGGCTCAGTGTGAAACTCTGCCGCACTCTCACATACAGTCACTGTTGTCGCTAACAACTCCTAATTGGATTCGTGCTCTAACTTTTACTCTAGCAGTAATATCTAGGGGTACCTGTTTTCCGCGAAAATATTCCAACACAAGTTGTGTTACAAAACTCTTCAATTCAGAACCACTTTGGTGAATGGATCATTTGGATGGTTCCACTTCCCATCTGCCTGTCCGCCAATCACGGACGGTCAGTTTCGGAGGAACACAGTTCTGATGGCTCACTCTTGCATAGGGCTCACAGTAGACTTCAAAACTATATATACACCTCGGCTGTTGTCATACATCCATTGGCTGCTGGTGCCGTTTCCGCATTTGACCAAGCCACTCAGGATTCTATAAATCCGACACTGAAACGTTGTGATTCGTGCGCTAAAAATTATCACGCACCAGAACATGTTTCAGCCAATCACAAAAGGCGCACGACTACACAATGCTTTGAATTGAATCCTGTCTCAAAATCTTTTTTTCAAAATATCGCTGCCCCTACTCATGTAACGTACTTTTCACACAAAGAGAAGTGGACAGTAGCCAAATAAAGACTAATAATGTACATATAATACTGAAGTCTAGCCTCAGCGTATGTCTTTCCGAAAAAAAAAAAAGGTGGCCCTGGTAAAATCGCATGACTCTAGTTGTGGCTACAGGCGACATGCTTCTAAGTTGACTCTAGTTGTAGCTACAGGCGACATGCTTCTAAGTTGACTCTAGTTGTGGCTACAGGCGACTAGCTTCTAAGTTGACTCTAGTTGTGGCTACAGGCGACTTGCTTCTAAGTTGACTCTAGTTGTGGCTACAGGCGACTTGCTTCTAAGTTGACTCTAGTTGTAGCTACAGGCGACATGCTTCTAAGTTGACTCTAGTTGTGGCTACAGGCGACTTGCTTCTAAGTTGACTCTAGTTGTGGCTACAGGCGACTTGCTTCTAAGTTGACTCTAGTTGTAGCTACAGGCGACTTGCTTCTAAGTTGACTCTAGTTGTGGCTACAGGCGACTTGCTTGTAAGTTGACTCTAGTTGTGGCTACAGGCGATTTGCTTCTAAGTTGACTCTAGTTGTGGCTACAGGCGACTTGCTTCTAAGTTTACTTCAATGCAACACCGCTCTCGAAGTTTAAAAGATATGAAAATTAGTTTCCGATAAACGAACCTGCATGCGATTGCTAGGAAGGAGTGTACAAAGTTGATTGTCTAGGTACATGAAATGAGTAAAATGCATGTGTTCGGCTAGACTTTTACCAGTCCCACAGAGAAGAGAGAATATCACGTGTTTGTGCCTCCTAAGTCTGACTGCAAGCTATGTTAAGCCGTTTCACGATTTAGGAACATGCGCCACATAATCAGCCAATCTGTTGTTCTACACGTTAACATTTTTTTCTAAATTTTGCCGAGAAATTTTCGAGTATTTACAAACCTTTGAGAAAATGCTCTTATATAAGCAGCATTGTCATGGTTCTACTGGAGACTGGAGCGGGATACTCACCTAAATTGCGTTATGTTAAGGAATCCTTGCCTCAAACAGGTCAGTGATCCCCCCCCCCCCCCTTTTAACAAAACATGTGGCCCTTCTAGCGTGTGCTTCCCCTTGCTAAGATATTCCAGACGATGCGGCGGCCATCTTGAATATGCAGGCACGTAAAGAATTTACGTTAATACAAGGCGTGATGCTAAATTTAACAGTGTTTTACTTACTTAAGCTGCGGCGCGGTGGCTGAGCGGTTACACTGCTCGACTCCCACCTATTCGAACATGATTCATTCCCAGGCCGGGTCACTCCCAGATTTTTGTAAGTGGGAATCGTGCCGTTGTTCGGTGTGTTTTCTCGAGGATCTCCCGTTTCCACTGCCCTTGCATTCCCGCGCCGCTACATTCTCACCTCATTTCACCCACTTAGGCTCTCTATACGTCGTTGTTATGAGCCGCCACTCCACTCAACTTACTAGAGCTGCTATAGTTTGTACTTTGACTGCTGGCTAGGTGAGAAGCATTATGCACATTGTACATAAACTGTACGTTACTGGGTCACACTATAGCGTAAGATATTTGTGCTTTTACAAAAGAAATTCTTGGAAACCTAATTGCCGATAAAATCCCTTTTATTTTGCGAAACCAGTAGAACATATATTTTTAATATTACAAATTCTTGTATTAAAATTTACATTAATTACAAGTGGACATAGAATTATCTATACAAATATTATAAAGAGGTAGTGTTTGTAACTTTGTTTTTTTGTGTGTTTGGATGTAGGAGGTAATTTTCGAAACTACTCATCCGATTTTAATAATTCTTTCACCAGTAGAATGCTACGTTATCACTGAGTGTCATACGCTATATTTTATTTTAAAAATCAATAGGGATCCCTACTAAAACTACAATAATGTAACCCAAAGTGTAAATAAATGACCTATAAAATTCCTTACATTGCGTGTGCTGCGAAAACTATTGATGATAGAACAAAATTATATACTACGGCTTTGCATGACGGACAGATTCGGAAAATAAAAAGGTGCTGTGTGCTGCGTATGGCGCCAACCTTAGAAGCTCTACTGCCATTATGGGGGGAGTTACTTTTGTGTTTGCTGGGGATTTTCGGCAGACACTCCCTGTAGTTACAAAAGGGACGCGTGCAGATATCATCAAAGCATGTCTTAAATCATCTCCCTTATGGAGTTCTATTCAACACCTAAATTTGCGAACGAATATGAGAGCCTATCTTGGTGGAGACACGCATAAAGATTTCCCACGACAATTTCTCAGACTTGGATGAGTTTTCCTTCTCTAAATTTGGGCACTAATTCTGCTGAAATCATTTTAAATGAGACATTAGGTCATATAGTCCACAGTCTGCAGCATCTTATAGAAGCAGTATATCCGGACCTCGACAATTTACTAGAAAGAGACTTTCACTGGTTGTGTTCCAGGGCAATAGTATCGCCTAGGAACGACACTGTCAATGAAATCAACAATCTCATTATACAAAGAGTTCCCGGCCAAGTCAAAACCTATAAGTCGATTGACACAGTCACCAATGTTGACGATGTCGTCCACTTTCCTCAAGATTTTCTAAATTCCCTTAATCCTTCTGGCTTGCCACCTCACGAACTATCATTAAAAGTCGGTACTCCTATCATGCTTTTAAGGAATATAAGCCCTCCTAACATGTGTAATGGTACAAGATTGCTCTTTAAAGACTTGAAAGAAAATTTGACTGTCGCGACCACCGTAAAAACATCGTTCGCGATTACTATTAATAAGTCCCAGGGTCAAACTTTCTCTTTGGTTGGAATCGACCTACGAAAAGAGTGTTTTTTCCCATGGCCAGTTGGTTTATCACGAGTTGGAAGTCCCGAGAAACAGTACATTTTGCTACCAAACAATAACAGGACGTCAAACATTGTCTACAGAGAATATCTTAGCAAATAACATATTAAATACTTCTATCTTAGATAAATTGCCTTGTAATATAATGTATACTAATATGAAAAATTATAAAAAAGTATAAAAAAATATCAAATAAAAATAGCAAAAAAAATTTAAATTATAAATTATTTAATTAATTATTAAATTATAATGTGCTTTTTTTAATGCTTTAGGAGAGTTTACTCAACCTAATTAACGCCGGGTTAAGCAGTTTTTTATCTTAATTGCACCCGTGCGAAGCCGGGTCGGGTCTCTAGTTATTTATAAAACAAGTATGATGATTGGTGAATAAATAGCAGACAGTAGGAAAAATATTATTTCACATTATAATTAGCAAAACAATATTGCACGAGGTCTAGGACCCACGTATATTGGATTATTAACCCATTCAGAGCCAATGTACACAACATTACACACTGTGGGAAATTCTTGGTGTACACTGCACATTGCGAAGCCTAATGATCACACCTGTGGGGAAACGATTTACAAACCGTCTTCCAGGTCAAAGTTATGATTGTTTCGTATAACTGTAGCGGACTTATAGCCTATAGTTCATTGGCTGTGACAACGAAAAATGTGTGGTGTAGAATAAGTATTGCACGCATCATAAATTATTTTGCAGGCAACAACTAAAACCGTTAATTAAAGTGGCTGTGAAAGGGTTAACCACAAGATCCATTTGACTTAGAAACTTCATAATTATTATATACCCAGAAATTTTGTGGATTCATTTGGAAACAATCTAGACTCCACAATCATTTGTGCACTGGAACATCAGTTTGTTGTTCATTGACTAATGCTTCAGTTTTACCTCAAGTCAGTACACTGTAAACAATTTTCCGGCAAACTTCCTAAACTGTAATGTAATTTTTAACCTATACACTGTATGGATATTATAATATCACACATCAAGCTGCAGATATGGGAATGTTTAGCAGCGCTACTATACAAAGTAGGGAACTTCTCTGTGCATTTGATTGTTTCCTCAGAAAATGTAGGAACGCTACAATAAATGTATAGGGGAAAACATTACTATTTCTGCTTTCTCACTAAGCGTATACACTGGCATGGTAAATTTCCGTACAATTTCTTAGAGTGTACTTATTGGATCCAGTGCACTTTTCGTTTCAGGTTTGTTAGTTCTTCTAGTTCGTCCAGGGTTGTCTTACAAACAACGATACAGTTGAAAATTATGTTAACTGTGCACGTATTTCAAGTCTAGCTTCTCCTTAAATAAATTAGCAAAATTTCTGGGAGTTTAACAATAAAATACGAAAAACTTCAAATGTTCACGTAGGCCATCAACCCTTTTAATGACGGTGTCCTTGATCTATCTGGGACGTTTCATACGAAGTGGCTTGTATGGTCTGAACTGTACAGAGCAGAACATACCGTCCAATGAGAAAGGTTCCCCACTTGTGGCAGACACCATTCGCTACTGAGACTATGTTCCGTAGTCTCATACACCACTGCTGCCAGTAACATAAAGTACGGATATATTTATATTGGTCCCGATGTAAGACAAAGCGTCTTCTGGACATCAGTACAGTTACGAACAAAATATTCATGTGTTGTAACTCCTAAAATTACGTACTTATTTTTGACTGATAGAGTTAAAGACCAGCCTGCGAGAGACGTGCAAAATTCGCGTTATTATTTCGACAGGATATCCTTAAACTATACGTGTGTTTATTTCCTGCTTCTCATTAGACTAGTGTACCTTTCTGAAACGACCTGTATAGCCTTGGACAGGTAGGAAACCAATAACGAAAGGAAGATATACTCAATTCTAAACAAAGTCAACGTGAAAATAATGTCTTACCACCGTTGCACGCGTATATAAACAAATTACACAGTGTATTACATATATTACATATGGTATGAAGTTAGTGGGAGGCGGAGTAATGTGCTTCTGGACAAGATGCCCTGATTGCGAAGACTACAATGAAATGTGCATGCAGACACATTGATGTGGCACATGTCCTGAGTGGGGATGTTTGATGTGGTCCGTGATCGCCTTGTGCACCAGATCTCTCTCCTCGTGTTCGTTGGTGCGACGACGGCCATTAGCTTCTAGCACGTCGCTCAGTCTGTTCCTAGTCGACCTGCTGAGCCTATAACCGCTTCGCTGTCGTAGCATTTCTTCCAACTCGAGAACCAACTTCGCGATATGACACCGTTCTACTACGCCCAAAGGTAGAAACCTGTTAGTATGGTTGTAGCCGTGGCATGCTCGTTCTTTCTGTGCACACGAAAGACTGTGAAACACAAAGTCACTGCCTCTCAGAGGTTCTACATACTTATCTTTATACACAGCTTTCCAGCGTCACCACTGGTATACGAGCTACTTTAGAACTCATCATGCCATTGTTCTGCCCCGGGGTGCGATGCTCAGATCTACGCCTTGAGTAGGCGGTAGGCGTGAGTAGTACGCCTGCGCATCGCACTGAAAAGTTACGGGCGTAAAGTCGCCGATCAAGTCTTTTCTAGTGGCACACCAGACGGGAGGCTATGTTAGCTGACCAATCAGAAAGTAATTTTGGGCACGTGACTTTAACAAACGACAATCGGAAATCCGGCGGCGTGTGAGAAGCTATTTGTTTGTTGCAAGAGACAAGAATGTTGTCTGCCAGGATCTGTAAAATCTAAAATAAGAGAAAATGGTGTAACGCTAGTACGGTAAATGCCAGATACTGACTGAACAGTATATATATATAGTTTCACTACAGTATTATGTATCAAAAAATAAACATTACGAACTTCCGTGGAATGCAATTTGGCTAACTCATCCACATCTCATCCTGTGAAATTAGTATTAAACTTAAACACCGTTATCTAACATTTTAAAACTACATACCATGCAATAATATTTTAACACTAGTTTAAAATTAACCTGAATTCAAAACAGATATTTTAAAACTAAACAACATTAATATAATATTTTAAAACGAACCTACAATCAAAACCTAAACTAACCTTCATTTATAAAATTAATTTTAACCTACAATAGCTCATATTTACGTCAATTAAAACGGCATACACACTACATACTATTGCTCACGTAAATCGTGTAATCATTGCAGATCATACTATGATTCTTACTGAAACAATGCAATCTCAGCTCGATCCCCAATAATAAGCCTTATTTTAAAAAAATACAAATTACAGTATTAAATTAATATCATATTAACCGTTCTTAAAATTTTAATCCTCTTCTAGGCATTCTCGAGGGATAATTTATTGAACATTCTGAACTATTCAACATTCTTCTTACTGTGTGCTAACAGCCTATAATGTAAGGAAGATATGTAATGATAAAAATTAATGATCTGAGAGACTTGTAATACGCTGAAAAACAATTGTGGAGCCAAGTGCTGCTGCAATGTATGTAAACATGACAGAAATACACTCAGCGAATGCAATTAGGCACACTTTCACTTGTAAAGCATGTTTTTTTTTTTAACGTTCACTGTGTTCTAAAAAATACTGCAGTCTCTCTGTAATAAGTACTTACTTTAACTCAAAATAGTGAGAAATGTGGTTATGACATCTACTATAAAATATATCTTTTAACAAAACACTGTAAATTATTCTATTTGAAATTTTTAAAACAAAGAAATAAAATATAATTATAATGCTTACTTCAAAGATAAGCACAGAAACATAGGTTACACCCAAACCATGTTTTTATCAACAACACATTAATATCGGCGATAATCAACACCAAAACAATATGGCGCGAATGAATTCGTGAGTGAGTGTTTTTGTCCCAGCGTTCACCACTACGGCCGGAATACGTAGTCGGAAGCTTGTTTGGCAAAGAAACGATATTTCATGAAGTAGTACTTCTTCTTCAAGCACTACTTATCTGACAAATGAAATTATAAATTATGACTTTACGGAAGTAATTACTGCATAAGCACTACTTATTTGGGCCAAGTTGTGCTTGGTGAAGTACGGAAATAAGTATCTGTATAATATCACTACCAACATAACAAAGATAAACTTTCCACTTTATTTACAGCAGTCACCCAGACGAAATTAATTTGTACGTTAGTCTGTTATTATGATATTTTTCACTGCTGTTTTGAATAATTTTAATTTGTTTTATCGCACACTTGAGATTAAAATAATCGTATGTGCAATAAAAACGTGCCTGTTTCATGTGTTATGTAATAATTTTTTCGGGAGTTTATTAGCCGCGCAAAAAAAAATCAGTTGACGTGCACACACTACGATTATTTGATGTGTGTGTTCGTTTTAATGACATCTCAGTTAATTTAAAACCTACGACACCCTATAATAATATAATTCTGGACATTTCCGTCGAGCGCCAATAATCGTCATTCCGCGAGCGAAATTATAGATCGTAAAAGTGCTTGCGTACATCTCATGCAATCGTCCAGCCAACATAACCTGTGTTTCAGACCTCGTATTGCAAACGCAGGCCTGTGCGACTATTGGAATTTTCGAATACCGTTTCGAATAATGGAAGAAATAGTACTCCAGTGCCCGTGAACTGTGCTCATTTTTAGCATGTTTATTCGGGTACCTTGTTGGTGCTGTAAAAATATTTATCGGTAGTTAATTATTTCTGTATGTGCTTTGATTTAGCATGACTGGCTGCAGGTGACGTTTTAGTAGGTTTCTTGAGTCAAATGTAATATTATCGGCATATGTTTTACCACAATGACTCGTTGCACTATTTTACAACTGCCGTGCGGTTCCCCACGAAGATAGGCACATACTCGAAGTATTTTACATTTTTTTCGAATGTTTTAAGTTTGTTGGTTTCAGGAAATGGGTAAAGTGTTGATTTTACTGAATTATTATGCAAATAATTTATTTCGTATCAGTGGTGGATAAACATTATTGTATTGAATTGTTCGTGCAAGGATTTCCATACAAAACATGTGTTCGAGATATTGCGAATTACAAACAGTAAACTAACGTGTCTGGTAAAGAATGTGTAAAACAGTTACTATAATGTTTGAAATGCACATGCTTTAAAAATGCAGTACTATCAATTCTTTTGTCTTGTAAAAATATTTCTTTACTACGCGTGTGTTGTACAGCCAACAAGTGTAGGGTTAACTTGGATAGTGTGTTTATTTCTGGATCATTGTGCAATTCAAAATGAAAGCTAAAATGTTGACAAAATATTTGTTAGGTATAAAAATCGGTTCGCTTCAGTGTAATGAATATTTCACAATAATAATGATAAATGTCGGTTTTCGTGATGAGTATTAATATGCATTTGTCTTTATTTAAAAAGGAAAGGCTGTTTTTTTTTGTCAAATCTGTATGTACCACATTTTTATGTAAGAACGTTGGGTTATTTTCTTGTTATACAACAGCCCCTAAAAGGTATTACAAATAAGAAACAAATAAAATAATTTGATGATGATACTTAATGTGCGGTAAGGTACTTAACACAAAAATTGCTAAAAATCGTCTTAGTAACCAAAACCCATTGAACCCAAAGGTTAAGAAATGAGGTTATGTTTTCGCATAAAAGTGTAGGATTTAAATTTTCCCACTTGTCCCATGTAATTATATTAAGTATAGTTCTGTTTCCATCAAATATTTTAAGGAAACATCATTTGTAATAAAAATATTTTGTGAATAACCTACTCCTATTATAAATATTCAGTGCTTAAGTTCGCAATGAAGCAGACTTGATGAAGTACTACTTATATGCATAAATAAGCAATGCTGCTTTGACTATGAATACTTGAGAAATAAGTTAAACTTATTTCGTTACTGTGAATACATGATAAGCAGTACTTCATGAAGCATTACTTACAACTATCAAAATAAGCAATACTTGTATGACACTATGAATTAAAAATCATACTTAATCATACTTAATACGTAATTTTTGTTTCACGTATTGCTCATATGCTCATTATGAATTCCACCCTAGGTTTCCCGCCTAGCGCAGTTCAGGAGCGCCAGAAAGCTACGACAAGCAGACGGTAGATGTGTTCACGCCTAGCCGTGTCGTGTTTCTGACAGTCTGAAAATACCTATTTAAGTGTACGGCGGGTAGTCGGGAACTGTCAGTCACACCAAGGTGACACTAGCCTTCTGAGAATAGCGGCCCTTATCTCCACATTCCTTCAATGTACGGTCCTTGTGTTTGGACAGCAATGTAGTCGCCAGTAACCAATGAACACACGGATTATGCTATAGAAGGTACAGAGCAGTAAAGTCGTGCATGTTAACAAATAATACCGCAAACTTGCAGACCGTATGCAATCATTAACGTAGGTTGTGTCGACAATTCCATAGATCCAAGATCCCCATTAGTGCTACACATGTGCGGCAGCGTGAAATACGGCAGATGAAGCAAGCAGTGTGTGAGTTTGTCACAGAGCGAGTGAGGTGTGTATGGAGCTGGATAGGGGCCGTTCATCACACGGGATGAAAGCTGAAAGACAGCTCGCGGGATCGTGTGCGTCACAAGACAAACATCGGCCGTGAATTAGCGCTCACAACACATCCGCCGGCAAACACCCCTCTTACACACACACACACACTGTCCCCTCCCCCCGCTATCCAAAAAACCCCATCCCCTTCTAGCCGATCCACAGACTGGCCTCGCACATTTTGTACAAATAAGTTCGTTTTCTTGTCGTAATTTCAGTTTCAGATATATATTTAGTAGGGACAGGAACATTTGACGTTTTGAACGACATGTAGGCTGGACTTCACGATCATGTGTATTTTCGATCCTCAGCTTTCTCTTCATTGGCTGTTGCAGTAGTGTGTAGCCAGTTACCTTAGGCCAGGTAGCACATGTTTAGTAATTGTTTCCTTGCTGGCCTATTATTGGCTCAAAGTTCACCTGGGCGTGCCTAATACACTGTTAATCTATTGCTAATAGTGCATACAAGTATAAGTGTTTGCAGTCTAGCTTTTCCTAAAATGAATTCAAGAAATTTTCCTGTCCCTAATTATTGGTAGGGTTGCGAACATTTTGCAAATTAATTTCAGACAAGATATATTTCAAACGCGTGTACACTGAAGTCACCTTTGCTATTGAGTAAGAGATTGTAATGCATGCCACAGACGACTCAGAGCCAATAGCAGACTTGCAAGGGAACTCCAGTGTCACCACATGTGAGGTGACACTGGAGCAGCAGCCAATGAACAAACATCTGAGGCTCGACTGTACATAGCATTGTGGGGTTTAGCCTACACGTCATTGAACTACACTCTAAGAAATTGTACGGAAATTTACCATGCCAGTGTATATGCTTAGTGAGAAAGCAGGAATAGTAATGTTTTCCCCTATACATTCACTGTAGCGTTCCTACATTTGCTGAGGAAACAATCAAATGCACAGGGAAGTTCCCGACTTTGTATAGTAGCGCTGCTAAACATTCCTATATCTGCAGCTTGATGTGTGATATTATTACCATACAGTGTATAGGTTATAAACTTCCATTACAAATGAGGAAGTTTACTAGCAATTTTTTTTACAGTGTAGCGAAATTTTCCTGTCCCTAGTGATTGGACAATTTTAATTGTTACGTGTCATATGTGTCTGCCGGCAAAACACAGACCGTAAGTAACGGAGAAACTTAATTATGTTTGGCTCGATCATAAACAGCCTTTCTTCACACAAAGACAGACGGGTAAAACCTTTTTGGAAAATCACGGTAGTCCTACTCATAATCCAGCTGACCTCCCGTGGCGCAATTGGTTGGTGTGTCGCCGGTCTGCTGTGCGGGAGGTTCTGGGAATGAATCCTAGGTAACTCACGGGTGTTATTTTAATTTTAATTATAAGTTAGTAAACAATCCATCCCCTGATAAGCTTTCAGTAGAGTGAGTGATTTTTTTTTTGCGAAGAAATGAGTAGACGTTAGACTTTAACGTTATAAGAACCCAACAGCAGCTGTATGCTACTGCAGTTGTTTGCTGTCTGCTCGAGAAGGCGTTTTCATATTTGACGGACAACTCAGAATCCGGCAACATTGACACGACTTCTACATGATCTGTGTGCAGGCAGTTAACATGTGTGTAAATGTAAAACAGCCAATCATGATAGATAAACGACCTTACAGTGTTTTGAAATAAATCCTGTCTTGAAATATTTTCGGGGAATTTCACTACCCTTGACCTTCAGGCATAACATCGGGAGACAGTAATAAGCACTTTCCAATCAAATTATCATAATTAGTGCCACCTGTTTTACGCGAAAAAATTTCAGGACAACTTGTACTCCAAAAAACTAGAGTTCCGATTCGCTTTTGTAATTGGCTGAGTTGAACTATCAGGTGTTGTAGGTGCCTGCAGCGAATCACGGACACTAAGTGTTGCCGTTATCTAATTCTGATTGGCCCAGTCAGGTAATATACTGACTCCCGACAAAGACGCGTGACCAATAACCAGAAGAAAACTACACGTGGGGCATAGGACATTGGAGTCTAGCTTTAGCGTGAATCGGCCCGCGAAAAACAGGTGGCCCTAGCAATAACCAAATGAAAACCGAACGTATGCCATAGGACACTGGAGTATAGCATTTGCGTGAATTATGTTGTTATGAATGGACTTCAATGTAATTTCCCACTCTGAAACCGGCCTCACACTTTCAGAGTAAACCAGGGCCCAGGGATTGCGTCAAAGCAGAGCGACAATGGCCAGCAGTTATAACTCCCTCCACCAACCAGGGAAAGAGGCCAGTTATGTCTAAACACTAAACAACGCACTTATATAGTCCGACGCATCTTTCCACGATCGGCCAGACTACAGGGAAGATCCCAGCCATGTGTGTGTGTCCGCCCGTCATCATCCGTGCAACTAGATACAGCCTCCGGCATCAAGTTTCAGAGTAAAACCAGGGCCCAGGGATTGCGTCAAAGCAGAGAGACAATGGCCAGCAGTTATAACTCCCTCCACCAACCAGGGAAAGAGGCCAGTTATATCTAAACACTAAACAACGCACTTATATAGTCCGACGCATCTTTCCACGACCGGCCAGACAACAGGGAAGATCGCAGCCATGTGTGTGTGTCCGCCCGACGTCATCCGTGCAACTAGATACAGCCTCCGGCATCAAGTTTCAGAGTAAAACCAGGGCCCAGGGATTGCGTCAAAGCAGAGCGACAATGGAGCAGTTATAACTCCCTCCACCAACCAGTGAAAGAGGCCAGTTATGTCTAAACACTAAACAACGCACTTATATAGTCCGACGCATCTTTCCACGATCGGCCAGACTACAGGGAAGATCCCAGCCATGTGTGTGTGTCCGCCCGTCATCATCCGTGCAACTAGATACAGCCTCCGGCATCAAGTTTCAGAGTAAAACCAGGGCCCAGGGATTGCGTCAAAGCAGAGAGACAATGGCCAGCAGTTATAACTCCCTCCACCAACCAGGGAAAGAGGCCAGTTATATCTAAACACTAAACAACGCACTTATATAGTCCGACGCATCTTTCCACGATCGGCCAGACTACAGGGGAGATCGCAGCCATGTGTATGTCCTCCCGACGTCATCCGTGCAACTAGATACAGCCTCCGGCATCAAGTTTCAGAGTAAAACCAGGGCCCAGGGATTGCGTCAAAGCAGAGAGACAATGGCCAGCAGTTATAACTCCCTCCACCAACCAGGGAAAGAGGCCAGCTATGTCTAAACACTAAACAACGCACTTATATAGTCCGACGCATCTTTCCACGACCGGCCAGACAACAGGGAAGATCGCAGCCATGTGTGTGTGTCCGCCCGACGTCATCCGTGCAACTAGATACAGCCTCCGGCATCAAGTTTCAGAGTAAAACCAGGGCCCAGGGATTGCGTCAAAGCAGAGCGACAATGGAGCAGTTATAACTCCCTCCACCAACCAGGGAAAGAGGCCAGTTATGTCTAAACACTAAACAACGCACTTATATAGTCCAACGCATCTTTCCACGATCGGCCAGACTACAGGGAAGATCCCAGCCATGTGTGTGTGTCCGCCCGTCATCATCCGTGCAACTAGATACAGCCTCCGGCATCAAGTTTCAGAGTAAAACCAGGGCCCAGGGATTGCGTCAAAGCAGAGAGACAATGGCCAGCAGTTATAACTCCCTCCACCAACCAGGGAAAGAGGCCAGTTATGTCTAAACACTAAACAACGCACTTATATAGTCCGACGCATCTTTCCACGATCGGCCAGACTACAGGGGAGATCGCAGCCATGTGTATGTCCTCCCGACGTCATCCGTGCAACTAGATACAGCCTCCGGCATCAAGTTTCAGAGTAAAACCAGGGCCCATGGATTGCGTCAAAGCAGAGCGACAATGGCCAGCAGTTATAACTCCCTCCACCAACCAGGGAAAGAGGCCAGCTATGTCTAAACACTAAACAACGCACTTATATAGTCCGACGCATCTTTCCACGATCGGCCAGACTACAGGGAAGATCGCAGCCATGTGTGTGTCCGCCCAACGTCATCCGTGCAACTAGATACAGCCTCTGGCATCAAGGTTCAGGTGGGGCTGTCGAACATGAATATAAAGAAATAAGGCGTGTGATTGTCATAACTTAAAATGTACTAATAATTAAATATAATTTTAAGTAACTCCCCGTTACAGTATATCTTACATTATTTTATTGTCTGGGTCATATATCATGACTAAAACCCCTCATTTACAGATAAACTCTACCATCTATCATTCATCTACAAGCTACGACCCCTTAGTTTATGAAAATGGCTGCAAGGCATAATCATTAACACTGTGACTCTATTCTTACTATACGAGTTGGAGACATGCAAAAGAGTTACAGGGACTTGCATTACACTTAGTTTATGATTTTCAACCAAGAAAATGATTAGTTCACAAATTAAAGTTCCATACGTACACGAAGCAGGACGCCAATCCGGCGCCTTGCGCTTAGGGGTGATTGGGCGCAAGGTATGCGTGTTAGTGCCGCCTTATTGCTCGCTCGTTTCTGAGTCTGGAACGCGCTAAGAAGATACAAGTGGACATCTTGCATAATAGTATCTGTAGCTGGGTTTATACGCATATCTCAGTAAGTGTGTGGTCTGGGAATAGGTACTACTTTTTCCAGCAAAAGAAAAATAAAACGTTTTAACTCCTACTCTATTCTTTATTTAAAAAGACGAGACAAAATAGTGAATATGGCTAGGACAGTGTTTTAGGGAGTTCCTCGTATCTGTTTTTAAAGGAAAGGAGAAAATTACCATGTGACATCTGTAGTCTAATCTATTGGCTTTCATCGCTTGTAATAATATAACTATCCTTACACATCTCGTTTGCGAGAGATTAAGCCGTCTGCATAGCTGAGTCATTATTGGATAGCCCTGCTTCCTTGCCGCTAGACGTTCCCCTTAACATCACAGACACGACACAATCACTCATCCAGGCATCTGAATCCGCACATGCCAGCTGACATGCTGCCACCAATCAGCTACATGTGGCGACGCCTTACAGTGATCAGTTACCTACTTGTTAGACGACAGCACAGGCAGTAAGGCGCAGCACGTTGTAGCCATTTAGCCACAAGGCTTGTTTAAAGAGCCTAGCATAACCAATCACAAGCCCACATCAAATCAACCGCCGTAACATTCCGCATTTTTATACTAGTGACTTATCGAGGAAAAAAAATGAATAGACAGAAGACTTCAATGTTATTAAGCAGCCAGCAGCAGTTTGTCTGCTGCCATTGATGTTGTCCGCTTGGGAAGGCGTGTTCATATTTGAACGGACCACTCAGAGTTCGGCAATATCGGCGCAGCTCCTACGTGATTCGTGTTCAGACAGTTTACATGTGTCTGCCACATGCTTCAAGATGTTTGCTATCTGCTGCGCTGCCAGCTGGCAAATCAGTTCAATGGCACTGATTGGGGACCGGCCGGCTTACCGACATGTTTCTCACTAGTGCCGCCATTTTGCTGACGTGTGTGCGGCTGGAGAGTGCAGAATAAGCGGCTCCTCCTCCTCTGTATTCTCTTATACTCTGTGCTAGTAATACGCATATACAACACTAGGGATAAATTCTTGTTGTAATAAAAATAATTACCTTAAAATTAAAATATCTACATTTTGGATATACCTAATTTTTTTTATGTTATGAAAAGAAAAAATTTTACAGTAAAAATAATTTCGTTTCAAAACCTTTTAATATATTTCTCTATTTATTTTATTTACTAGATAAATTCGCATAAAATATAAACTTATAACAGTGAAGCATGAAGATATTAGCATACCTAACCACTTTGAAAGCCCTGGTATAGATATACTTGTAAAGACTTTGTGAATTCTCTCACTGTATGAAAAACAAACACTTCCATGGCCTGATCAATTTATTAATATTATTAATGTACAAAATTAATATTTGCACATCCATAAACTTAATATATATATATATATATATATATATATATATATATATATATATAATAAAACGGAAAGCAAAATAAATAAATTCGGTACTAACAAAATTTTTACCAAACACTTATAAGTAAACGTTGCAGCATGGAACCAGTTTACCTCCGACAATGTTACTAACTTTATTGAAAGCACGTTTATTTGTTTACCTCCGACAATGTTACTAACTTTATTGAAAGCACGTTTATTTGTTTACCTCCGACAATGTTACTAACTTTATTGAAAGCACGTTTATTTGTTTACCTCCGACAATGTTACTAACTTTATTGAAAGCACGTTTATTTGTTTACCTCCGACAATGTTACTAACTTTATTGAAAGCAAGTTTATTTGTTTCAATATTTGAAGGTAGAGACAGTGACTTTTTTTAAAGGTATATTTCCAAATTTACAATTAATCGTGAACCTGTTACTGTGTGTAAGGAAGTGAGTTTGAATGTTGGTGAGCGAAGTGTTCCTAAATAACATTTAGAACTTCACTTTCTGAGGATGAAATATGGCGCGGCATCTTAATGAAGGCGGACACATTTGGGTATCTTAGTCAATGTGTCGCCATCACGCTTATAACACGCTAAATTAGATCGGTAGTAATATTTTGTTGACAATAGGCGTAATAACGATGCGGCGTTTAACGACGCCATACGAGAACAATGAGCTATATTTCCCCCGTAACATGTCATAGTGACATTTATTAATGGAGAAATAACATTTCAGGGCTTGGGGCACCGGAAATTTGCGATTTATTGACAGGCTGTTACATTTACATAAATAATTATGTTCACATTACTGTATCTCCATATAAACATCAGAAAATTCTGGTCCTGCATTGAAGCTGAAATTATTACAACATAACAACGGGGATATAATAAAACTTTTGCTTTATTTATTTTTCATGGCGTGTGTTCACAGCTAATAAATATTTTCGGGTCATAATCAAAATAATTTTGTTTCTTTGTATTTATTATGACTCGTTCGTTCAGGCTGTCATAAACGTCAATTGAAATTTTCCAAAGAAATATTTATTTTCATTTTACTCTTAAAATCCAGGCAGGCAAAAAATATACTAATATTGCCCTTTTTACTAGATGTAACTGAATACCAGAAGCGAAATATCAAATCAGTTGCAGTAAAAGTTTGTGCGACGACTTTATGTTTCTGAACTGAATTTTTGCAGTCACATTGTAATGCCCCTGTTCAGCGACAAACGGAATCATTACTTCTGGTGGTGCAGAGGTAGCGCAGTGGCTAGCACGCTTGCCTCCCACCAAGGCGATCCGGGTTTGATCCCCGGTGGGTTCGCTCCCGGATTTTCGTATGTGGGAATCGTGCTGAAGATTCCGCGTGCCGGCGGGTTTTCTCGGGGTACTCCCATTTCCCCCGCCCTTACATTCGAGTGCCTCTCCATCCATTCTAGAGGTCTCCAATCCACAGGAATGTATTATTACGAATTATGGCTCTGTACAGCATCGCAACACCCCATAGGGGAACGAATACAGTCGGCATATTATGTAGGGGTAGTGAAATATCGCGAAAAAATTTCCATACAAGTTAAATTAAAAAACACTATAGGGTTATATACCTATCTTGATTGGTTTAATTAATTTTTGACACGTGTTAACTGTCTGTACACGAATTACGTAGGAGCCATGCCTACGTTGCCGAATTCTGAGTGGCACAGTAAAAAATAAAAACGCATTCTCAAGCAGACAGCAACAGTGGCAATAGACAAACTGCTGTTGGGTGTTTATTATTATGCTTTTATTCGTGGCGAATTTAAGGCTTTCTCCTTCTCTTACACTTAACCATATAACGTACTTCAATGCGAAACAAACCTTAAACTATACAACTAAATTATCTATCCTAAAAAGACATACGTAAACATATAATAAAAAGTATATAGAAAGTTATTCTACAAACCATGTAAAACGAATTTAAACGAAATGTTTTTTATTTTCCTTTGGGATACACTAACATTGAATGATTTAAAATTAGAGTCATACTTCTAAACATAAATTTTGAAACACTTTCAAGAGAAATGCTAATGTGTAAGATAAGCAAATATTTACACCCTTTTACCTCGATACTCTAAGAAACATGTGGAAAAATCCTACAGTATACCTAAACATACACAAATATCACCATACTAATTAAAACGGGTTGGAGTGATCACATTAGCCTAACCAAAATAATTAAAGAAAAGATATGATGTTAATTTACAACAAATAATCAATAAACAATAAGGGGGAAAAAATGTAACATAGCGCCATATTTCTACGAATTTAAAATTTTTCATGTGACAAATGAATTTTTAACTTAGGTATGTATGAAATTACTGACGTTTTAACAGACTTTCAAATTACTATGCAGGTTATTCCAGAAACGAACACTCGAGGCTGTAAAAAATTAGGAAATAGATTCCACTTGTTATAAAGGAATAATGAGTATACTATAAACTCATTTTTTATTCCGCGTAAAACTACTAGCTTTTATAATATGTTGAGGGGTTAATAACATACAATTAGGATTACAGCGCCCACCACTCTGTTTTAAAAGTGATTAAGTTACAAGACGTCATTAACTGTTAGTGGGGCACAAGTACCCTTTTTAAAAACACGTAATTCAATATGTTTGTATTATGAACGATCTGTAGGGGCAGTGACATTTCGCGAAATGATTTCGAGACAGAATATAGTTCAAAGCATTGTGTAGTCGCCCACCTTTTTTTGATAGGCTGAAACATGTTCTGGTTCGTGTTAATTGTTAGCGCACGAATCACAACGTTTCAGTGTCGGATTTATAGAATCCTGAGTGGCTTGGTCAAATGCGGTCGCGACACCAGCAGCCAATGTAGGCATGACAACAGCCGAGGTGTATATATAGTATTGAAGTCTACTGTGAGCTCCGTTTAAAAAAAAAAAAAATCATGGGTCCTAAACACAATTCCGTAAGTTATTAACAAAAATATTTGGTGCATGTTATACTATAAATAAAGCGTTTAGGGAGCAAATAAGAAGAACACATATTATGTTATCTTGTAGGCTGAGTATACATATTATATACAAGCTGACACTGCAAAATAATTCTTTAGTTTTGAAGGCTTGTATCACGGGGTATTTGCACAGTCCTACAAGAAGGCCAAAAATATAAATTTTACAACGATTTTTTTCCTTTTCAAAACGTAGGATTTGTGAGTTCTTTAAAAAAATACTAGACACTTCGACAGATGTAGGTCAAGCGTGAATTTTTCATTTTAGATGTTACAAAATTCGGACTTACATATCGCCAGCAACAATATTCGTCTGTTTGTTTACCTATCGCAATATTTTATAAACGATAAATACCGTTATATTCAGACGAGCAGTTAATTATAAAAAAAAAACAGTGCTTACAATCATACGAACAGCCAACAGCTCGTACTGTGCTAGTAGCAGACAGGGAGAAATGCGGAGCATACGTTTACGTATTCTGTTTCATTTTGTATAAATGTATTCCGAAATAATCTTTGGATATTAAAGTCTTGTAGAACATGTTATAGTCTCGTAGAACATGTTTTAGTTATCTAATGTTGAAGCAGCAAAAGGCTTAAAACACGCGCCCTCAAAAAAAAAAAAAACCAACTTGAAATTGCAGTGTCAAATTTATCACATACAAGTGTGTAAAAAACACGACCATTTTTAAATATTTGTAATGGGAACGAAGGTTTCAATTTAACTCATTCAGTACCATTGTACACATTTGTGTATATTTCGTATTTGGGTAGATAATATTGGAACTGAACTGCATACAGCGAAGCTCAGCGGCTGATGATATTACCTGTGGGTAAATGATTCGTAAACAGTATTACTGGTCTAGGCCATAATTGATTCATATTACTGTAGCCGAACGTACACTTTAGTCTACACCTCACTGGCTGTGCCGGCTTAAGTACAGCAAGCATCATATCATCGTTTTGTTTGCAACATTTGAAACCGGAAATTAACATGGGCTTGAAAGTGTAAATGAATTCAGCAAAATTGTTGGACAGGTGAGAGGCCGGACCACTGTCCGCGAATAAGCACCTAGTGTCTGACTTACCAGTCAACAGCCCAGCCAATAGGGAATACTTCGCGGCACGCAACGGCCTATCAGACGCAAGGACCGTTCCAGGACCGAGCGCAGCCATTTGGCGAATGGATGCGCCCATATGAAAGTAACCACAACTCCAATTAATTTGTGTATATTGTCTATTGTATTGCCGTGCGTCGCGGTGTTAAATCATAGACGACACAGAAAAAGATAGAGCATTACCTACCTGGCGAACATCGATCTTTGCAGACTGAGACGTTCCGCTAAATGCACACCTCCTGCCGGTTTCATTCGATAAAAATGATGTACGAGTATTACACACCGCGCGCTAGAGTGTGGAATAAAATAGGGGTGGGGGAGAGAGAGAACTGAGGCTGAAATGTATGAGTATCGAAAAGTTCCATGCATAAGCGGTCTCCGTGGGGACAGCGAGGTGAATATTTTTATCCCTCGCACTCCTACAGGACTGTTCGCAGGTCGATACCACAGTGGCGACATAAATAAATAAACGCGTGAGTAGAAACGCAGTTTAGGTCGTGGTAGGATCCGCCGAATAAAGAGCTTTCAAGGTGGGTATCGTATACTTACATACAGTCCATTCAAGGTAACTTCATGCTTGCTGAATAAAGACTTTGCAAAACCTCTCCAGGTAAGAAACGTTTATTTGTTCCATAAATTGATCATGTTTCAAAAGTGTTGTATAAAAGTAATCTTCAATTAATTCATTCTCAATACATTAAACGATAGGCTATAATCCAATGTTAACATAATTTAAAATCATTGTGGAAAAATCACATATTTTACTTTATTTGCAAAGAAAACATTTGTTATTGCCATTTTATGTTTTGCAGTACACATTTCGCTTTTTCAAAATAATAAATTTGGTCACATTTTATTACTGCGAATGTAATTTTTGCATGAATTTCTAAATTAATCAAATGGAAAGCATTTATTGAAACAGCAACTTTTGAAAAAACAGTACCGCAAAGGGAATATTTCTTAATATAATTATTAGAGTAAAAATATCCCTCCAAATAAACATAGGGAAACAAATGATATGACAGTTCCTTCAGAATAACCCCCCCTCCCCCCAACAACAAGAATTTTTTTAAAAATAAAATAACATATGTACCATTTTATGCTTTAAGCATACTTTTCAAAGGAAAGTACGGTTTATGAGATCCTTTCCTGTCTGTGTGTCTGTATGTTTCTATGCGCGTGTCCCGATTCTTAAATGGTGAACTCCTGAAACTGATTTCACCAAACTCGTTACATATATAGTTCTTAGGACTATACATAGTTCTATCGACCACGCTGGGCACTCACTTGTAAAATGACTGCCATATTAATATTTAGTTTTGGTGTCATATCTCGGGAACCATTGAACTAATTTAAACAAAATTATGCACGCTGGCAGAACATCGTGGAAACATTGCATTTCAAGATGGATATTGTTTTATGTCCCAGTAGTAGAGTATAGCACGTTCGAGGACATCAGGCTGCAGTGTAAGGGGCTAGGCACACAGCCTCCATGTTGGATTCAGGACTTCCTACTCTATCATTCCGGTCAAGCGTCCGCCATATTAGATTCCGCCATGTTTCTAGCCAGTACGTCACCATCTCTGTTGCTACCTTTTTCATGCTCTTGCATTCCGAGATTTTTCTACGAGTTCTCCAAATTTTTTCTCTTTAGGATTCTTTCTTTCTTTTTTCTTCTTTCCTTCTCCCTTCTTTCTCTCTCGTTCGGTTTTTCTCTTCTTCATTCCTTTCTCTCTCATTGTCTCTCTCTCTCCTTCTTTGTTTACATCGGCTGTTACTGGCGGCCGCCATATTTGTTACTGGATGCCGCCATACATATACATGGAGACGGCCATCTTGGTTTTTCGTTTGTCATTTGTTTCCCTCCATTATTTCTGGCTTTGTCCACTAGGGGTGCCGCCATATTGGTTCTTGCATTGGCCGCTAGGAGCACTGCTTTATTTAGAAATCAAAACACCATCTGGAATAGTGCGGGATCGAACTGCCGGACCTTAGATCGCCATACTTACGGATTAGACAACTGCGTACATTCCTGCAGTAGTCAGAAAGCAGGCTGTTCTACACATAGTTGGAAGAGAGCCTAGAATATATTTCTGATGTTGATGAAGATGGCGACAGTGATGGATGCGTCTAGTGAATAATGACATTATTAGTGTGTTATTTCCTTAATCCGTTTTCAATACCATGTGATGTAAAGTCAATAATTAAGAAACTATCACCAATCTATAACACAATATCATCAATGTTTGTTTCATATACTGTCACAATATTGTCATGGACATGTGTATGGAAACATTCTTCTGCATTACAAGATGAATTTAAGGAATATTAAGCTTTTTTCGTGACAATTTCAGGCAAAAACAACCAATGTCAGACCGTTTTTTATTTTTCAAGAGGGTACTTTTTAACTTTTAACATCAAAATCTTCAAAAAACTGTGCCATTGTTAAAAACTGATGTATGGCAATTTTACTTGATTTCACTGTAAAACAGAATCACATTAGACAGTTAATTGTTTCTCCTGAACGAGTCATATTTTGACATTAGTTGTTTTTGCCAGAAAACTTTCAATTATTCTACGGTAGGTAACACGCCTTGTAAACACGAGGGCACTCCCTACAGGCTGGCAGCTGTGAACATTTAATGGGAAATCCCATCTTAAGTAAATTCTTCTTCAGTTCATTAATTTTAAAGATAGGCTTTTCAAACCAAATTCATTATTCACGAATTTTTCAGGAGAATATCCCTGCGAGCATATATTGTAATATAGATATGCAATATGTACTTTTCTGTAAAACATACATTTTAAAAATTCCTTGCATACCGGCTATAAATGCTAAGTAAATATCATCACTATAGCTAAAAAATGTGTGAAGAAAGTATTTAGTTTAAAATCTCTATCTCTAAAATTAAAATACTGATGCGAAATATCCTCAACATGAAATTTCCTATTTAAATTTCACTGAATCCAGCTGATAGGCCGTGCCCTAACATCTGATAGGCAAACTGCTTGTAGGCCAAACGCTTGTCAGGCAAAAGGCTGTAAGCAAAATGCCTTTAGGTAAAAATACTCCAAGAAAAAACGCTGCACCCTGTCTTTACGTCGTGAATCGTGAAAGAAGCAGAATTGCTGTGTTGCAATTCGCCCGGCAGGGTGACGTCAGGGCAGGTGGTAGAGTAGGAGGAATGAAGAGGTTATAGAACAGTGTGCAAGCCTTGGCAGGAAGTGCACGGAGAAGGGAGAACACAACACAGGGCGGGCCAACTTCCCTTAAATCACGGCGCACTGCAGTCTTTCAGCAAGGGGCAAGCGGGGGCTATGAAGGGCGGGAACACGCAGTAAATATGCCCCACTGCTCGAGCGAAGATTGTCTGCATGCCGGCTCGTTTATCCAGCGTTATCATGCTACGGCTTTTCCACAAGATCCTTCTGCCTTTTGAATGATTCTTGCACTAGGGAACCTCTTATTAACGAGTTTTGATTTCGACCCTTTCACATGCACGTTAACTTTTAATTTCATATGTAGCAAATAATTATGTTTATGTGTGAACTGTACTTACGAATATATTATAGCTACTGATACACTCGAACCTATGGGAAGAGTTTCAATAGATCCATGGCACAAGAAGCAACCAATTATAAAATACTTTGTGTGTGAGTAAAAGCCAATAGCATTGCTCAGGGAGAAGAAATGTCCATATTGACACTAGCTTCTGACATTGTACAGTACCGACTACGAATTCACATAAGTAGTAGGGCATAGTCCCTTCTGGCACAAGAGCCCTGGAGCAAGCTACAGGGCTCTGGATGCCATCTTGGATTCCGGACTTCCTGCTATGTAATTCTGGTCACACGACTGTCATATTGGATCCAGATAGTCCAGGATCGGGAGCCACGGAGCCAACGGCCATCTTGGATTCCCCCATATTGTAATCCGCCATTATTGTAGACAGTACACCACCAGCTTGGACCACAATTTTTGTAACCAGTATGACGCCATATTTGTAGCCAGTATGCCACCATCTTGTTACATACATTCGACTGCCATCTTTGTAACCAGTATGTTGTTTTTAATGCTCTTGCATTACAAAAATTTTCTCCATGTTATCCCACTTTTTCCTCTTTGAAATTCTCTATTTCTCTTTCTTTCATTTGTCTCTGACATTCGTTCGTCCAATCACACACATTATTTCAACCCTACCAGGTGGCAGCCATATTTGTTTATGTTTTTTAAGTATACTTGGTAGTAAATAATCCAGTCCACAAATCTCTCCGATTCGCTAATTACTTACTTTCGTTCGACCCCCCCCCCCCACATTCGTTTTATATTTCTACATGTAGGTTGTCTCGATTATGTGGCCTACTATCGGCCTGTACAAAATGGCGACATTGACCATTCCTACAAAATATGCAAATTGACATATTTTTATTTTTATTTCGAAATGCAAGTTTATTTATTAAAAATATTTTATATTTAAAGTGGGGAGGAATTTTTTTTTGTTAAATCAATACAATAATTTTTTACACAAAATTTATTGTAAAAATAATAAAATATACATAATCAGTAAAAAAAATTTTTATTCTTCTTCGGTGTTCACCACTCGATGTCTGTCTTGGCGACCCAGTGTAGAAACCGTCATGGATGGGTACTTTGTTCAGATCTTCGAGATAGTAGGTCCTGGAGCATAATTACATATACATCACTCACAAAACCGTTCGGGTCTCCAATTCGCTGTGAACCCTTCCTCGAAGATGCACCAGGTCGCCAACAACAGCATTAGACTTGCATAGGGAGTCATTCTTGACAGCTTCCGGCTTCCTGCGAGTGATCGAGGACGAGTTTCGGCAGTAGCTCAAGCAACTTGTAGCTACCATTTTCTGCGAAATGCTTCGACATCTTGCCCTTCAGAGTCCTGTTGAACCTCTCGACGATGCTAGCCTTGAGTCCAGAGTACGTGGAATAATGATCTATGCTATGTTTCTTCATCAGGGCCTTGAACTTTGCATTGTAGAATTCCTTGCCCTGGTCGGTTTGCAAATTGGTTGGGATGCATCATTTGCACAATACATATGCCATGGCCATGGCTATGACATGTGCATTCTTCGACTTCACTGGCCTGGCCCAGGCGAATTTACTATAAGCACTGTTGACTGTCAACATGTATTTGTAATCCTTGTTGTCTCGAGCATATGGTATCTTCTCGACAAGGTTGGATTGAAACACAGTTCTTCCCACAAATCACGACCTTGCAATGGTGGTAGTTGCACCTAGCGACCACATGCAGTTTGTGGGCGATTCCCAATCGATTCATCGTATGTACCCTCCCTCCTTCAGTTCTTCGATGATGGATATTGTCTTGTTGGTGTGTGAGTAATTTCCAACCCTTTGCGAAGCGACCAGTGGTCGTAGTCTATCCACCTGGTTGTACGGATCGTCTCAAAACAAATAGTTGATGTTCTTGCCATTGTCTATCTTCTTCAGACCTTCACCACTTTACAGTGCTAGGTCGCTGAAGATGCCTGCGACAATGTTTATTTTGTCATGATCTTTATCTTTATAAACACCTGTCTCAGGATCATTATGTTGGTAAAGTTCATGCATGAGTTTGTGCAAAAACTTGTTTTCCAGCAGATCATATTCTCTAAAACCCTGGGACTCCTTGCGAAATATAAGTTCATATAGCCAGGGTGTTCCATGTATCATATAATAGCCAACTCGGATGATCTCACCTGGTAGAAACTCTACTTCATCATAACCAAGGAACCATTTATCATTTTGCCCATATACAGCATACATTGTATCATTATTACGAGATGTGTACGATCGTAGGTACCATCGAGCCAGAGCATTAGATTCCAGGGCTTTCTTCCATACCATTTCTTGGGTGGCAAATCCACATCCGATCCATCATCTCCATCTGTCTGTACATAATCATGTTTTGGCTTCTTCATAGGCTCAGCAGTATCGTCGACTTTTGTATTCACTGCTACAGCTGTTTTATTGCTTTCTGTTAGTGCATCAAGACAATGAGCAATGGCTTTAAAAATTTCTTAATTTATATGGTTCCATGAAATGTTAACTCTCTTAGCTAGCAAATACTTAGAGCGAACAGTCTGAATCACCTTATGTAGTTCGCTGGCAATATCCGACATTGTACTGAATAAAGATTCTCAATGTTGCTCACTTTTATAGGATTAATCGTGAGACTCCGCCAAAAAGTCTTTCGATTTTGCCCAGATGTTCGCTGCAGACATCCAATATGTTTCTGCTGTAATTTCGAATATATGTTTGCTTAGCGAGATGGGAAATCGTGGTAACGAATGTATGCTCTATGGAATATTTAAGCACTTTTATTGTCTATTCATTTTGTGCAGATACCATACTTAATATGTCAGCAATTTGCCCTTAAACACTGGTTATGTGATCGTCCATGGCCAAAATATCGTGGACGATTTCGAACTTCACATGATCCATCTTCACACCGAGTTCAGACAATTAAGTTAGAAAGAATGTGGTTTGTTTGGCCAACATACTGCATAGTTCCAAGATTATGCCATTACAAGTTCCAAGGACGAAATGTTTAGTAGCAGCATCTTCCGACCATTTGGGGTCACCAACATTTCGAATTATTCTTCTACCAGGATCACAAGTTCCATCGTTTTTTGGTACGAGACAACCTCAAACTTCGTCTTTGTCTAGCCGCAGCTTGAGGCTACTCTGCCCGAATTTCGATATACTGTTACTTATTCTCGATGGTTGATGATGAACTGATGGAATCCACATGTACTTGCCATTATATACAGACCAGTCCTTAACAATCGTTAAAAATCCGCACTTGTCTTTCCAGCACAGGGAAAACATATCTTTGAAATCTGATAAGTGTCATGTCCATATTGACATGGCCATCTTATACATGCCACAAGTTATATCATCCATGCAAAACAGTACCACTGCATTAGCATTATCACGAAGTAGTTGTTTGGAAATGTGCGAATAAGTCTGGTCGAGGTACATGCAGTCAACATATACGTGCCATCCCATACTAAAGTATTGTTGAATACAAACCTGTTTCACTCAGGCAATGTCATCAAAGACAAATATCGAGTTTGTCAGTGCTTCAATTGGTGTTACGATGGCTTCATTATCGCTGCATGGGAAATAACCCAAGCCTTCCATGGCCTGCAGTACATGTGCCAATCACCAGCATTTTGGTAGCTGGAGCAATTTTAAATTTAGGTACACATCCTCGAACCAAAGGCTTTACGATTATTCAAGCAGGCTCAGTAGTATGCACGTCTTGCTGTAACCGGATAATCCTGCAATGATGCGGCACACAGTAATTCAGAAATAGGCTTCCATGTTGCGATTCATGGAAAATATCTTCGTCTTCAACATGACTGCATATGAGTAGAGTAACATCTTGTTTGACGATGGTGGTGGAAGCAGCGGTGGTGACTGCGACTGTGGCCACGGTAGCGGTGGCGGTAGTAGAGAACCAGTGCAACAAGTTTTAGAATATCTCTTTAAAGTACATCGCCTAGAAAACAGTTTCTGACAGAATTCGCACTGAAATGTCTTATTAGAATATGCGACACATCCGTTCTGTTCCAAGTCTAGAATGATACTGAAAAGAAAAGGTATAAAATAAGTGGATTTATACTTTTCTCGCTCAGTTCACGTGATGTCTTGGCGAGTTAAGACCATAGCTGGAAGCGGGGTCGTCGATAACTGATCAACAGTCTACCATTCAAGCTGCACATCCTGGATACAAGTTATGTGAGCTGGGAACCAAGCTAGCCAAAAGGCTGTCTATCAGTGATACAGGAATCAATGCACTGGAAAAGGCATGCAAGAATCACGACATCGCCTATTCCAAGCACAAGGATCTGCAAGCCTAACACCAGGCAGACAAAATACTTACACAGAAGGCAGACAAAATAAGAAAATCTTTAGACACCGGACTCGGAGAAAGAATAGCAGAGTGGGGTGTTTCCAAAGTGATGAAGGCCAAAGTGAAGATGGGCAAAGGAGCGAAGAGCAAGTAGAAGGTGCAAGTTAAATGAAAAGTTGTGATTAAGGGAAGAAAAGCACACAAGACCAAGAATATGTCTACTGGCGGATTTTTTCTATTGCTTCTGTCTGTACTCGGAGCCCTAGGGGATATAATCGGAGCCACCATTGGTAATGTCCGAGCCGTAAACACAGAATCGAGCGAATGTAAGCAGTTGTCTGAGGCCCAAAGACACAACGCAAACATGGGAGCTATTGCTATAGGTAAAAACAAACTGCCATGGCATCTACCGAAGGCCATACCCAGTAGGAGGTGGATGTGTATAATAATGATGCAGCAGGGGGAAGAAATAATGAAATCTCTACCGATACGGCCACTCACGAACATGGATTTGGAAATGTTTGCACACAAATTGAACATACCTTTTTTTAGATGAGTGTTTATGAAAGTTGTTTTGGCCACAAAACCCAAGATAGAAGAGTGGGCGATAATTAATGTGGACACAACAGCTGGGCCCGGTACGCACTAGGTAGCATATGACAAACATTGCAAATGTGCAGACTATTAAGGCAATTTTGGTAATTTACATCCTCCGCCCGAACTGCGACTGTGCCTGAGAAATTGCCAACTGTGGACATTTGTCATTACTTTCTGGTTAGTTTGTACAAGTAATTATATAAAATAACTATACACAGTAAGGAAACCATCAGTCACATCGATAATGCTTACCTTGATAGGCTGTACCTCTGAGTTGCATGCTGTACATTTTCCACCACTCGACCTGGAGGGGGAATGGACCATAAGTTTAGTCGATATGCAAACCTACAATGCGATACCGAAGAGTGATGAAAAAAATTGCAAAATACATCTCAATAAAAGTGGCAATGTTGCACATGAGGTGTCGCTGCCCATAGGCGCTTATGATTTAAATGACATTGCAAGGTACATCGAATATTCGCTGTCTCCCAACACAGAATTCAAACTATGGGGAAATTCCAATACTCTGAAGAGTATCATCAGGTGCAGCGAAGATATCGAGATTTAGAAACCAGATTCCATTGAACTGCTACTGGGGTTCGAGCCACGCATATACGAAGCTTGAAAAAACATGTGTCGTCCCAGCCCATAAACAGCTTGCCTGTTAATGTGATACAAATAAACTGCAATTTGTCGAGTGGTGCATGCCTCAATGGTAGGCCGAGCAATACGCTGCACGAATTTTTGCTGATGGTTCCTCCAGGTCATAAAATGGTCGAGGTACCACAAAGCATCATTTACGTTCCAGTTGTCACGAAGAGGCTCAAGAGGTGGTTGTGAGAGTTGTTGACCAGCTCAAGTTGGTAAATCAAAATGAAGAAATCACTTTGCGCTTGCATTTCAGAAGATGGGAACAAAACTTATGCCGACCAGAAGCTATAAAAGAATGTGTCGGGCAAAACCTACAATCAGTACGTGAGAGGTCTCGAAGCAGTTAACAAGTGTTGATGAGATTTTCCTCAGCAGTCTCGGCTACGACATCGATCGTCATAGAAGATTTCGTAAACATCGAAGAGCCAGCCATTTTCGAATACAGAATAACGAAAGTGCAACTTCATGCATACCAGTCATTCCTGATCGAACCAGACACACTACCATCGGAAGTTCGGATAGCGGTCCAACACCAAGATATCTGCACTTTTCCTTGCCAGTCTTTCCTGCGAATCAGAGGGACTCTGAGAAAAGAAGATGGATCCAACCCAGTATCGACGAAAATAACGAGTAATGGATTCCTTCACCTGATCGATCGCATCACGTATTTGCTCAACAGCATCGAGGTGGATTAGTCGCGAGATTTAGACATAAGCTCAACGATCAGAAATTAACTTTCGCTCACACAGAATAAGCTGTCTGCAACCAATATGGCAGACTGTTGAATCGAAGATGACTACAGTGTTCCTATACACCCTGGATCCAAGATCGAAGTGTGAGTACCACTCTCCATGCTATTAGGATTTGCCGAAGACTGCAAGCAGATTATCTTAATTCGAAGCAGGAACTGGTGCTGTTCCGAGCCAATAAGCATATTGACACCATCGTAGGTAAGGGAGAAAACCTAGAGGCAGTGGATCTGAAACTACAATCTATCGAATGGATGCTGCTTCATGTACAGTTGAACACTGTAGAACACATAAAAATGTTCAAGATTGTATAAAATGGTAAAAACATCGATGTGGCTTTCAGGTCGTAGAGTCTCAAAGTATACCCTGGATTGCCGGCAAGCCAGCGCATCAACTGGATGGTCAAATATAGTTTTGCTTCTGAGAAAGAGACTGTAAGACAACACAATGTTAAAGTGAGCTGTTCGCAGTTCGATGCAAGCCAAATAGAACTTGTGAAAATATATTTGAATAGCGAAAGTTACCCGTATGTGGATTCGAACATGGACTTCGAAAATGGTCAGTACCTGCTGGCATATCAGATGAACGCTCAATTCCAATCAACATATTACGGAGGGTGCCTCTCTATGAAATTGAGCTCTGATAATTTCAAGAGATTGGCCCCGCTCATGGTACTCGATGTGAATAAACAGGATGAGTGTACCACCTCCAATGTAATCGACTGGAGGATCGAATTCACTACACATGGAAATATTCCTGCTAACATGTACACATTCTGCCTGATACTTCACGATCTGCTTTTATTGTACAATTGCAGAGACACGACCATCCAAATACTGTTGTGAGCATGGCTGAGAATATATAAATGTAACTGCTCACACACTAGAACTGTTAATCGACTTTGAGAATAAACAGTAGCAAAATGTACTGCAACCTGCAATGCTTCCAAAGCCCGAGCAGCTATGTACTCAAAAATATAGCAGTGTTCTACGATGACGATGGTAAGATACACACGCAATCCTTCCGGCCCTGTTATTCGTTTAAACTTTTGGACGAGAAAATCAAGAATATGAACGACTGACTGACCAAGTACCACCACAGACTGGAGTGGGACGATGGCAAGATTCCATACCATCAGATATAAAACATTCTGCGCGACTCGCTGATGCAGTTTCTACAAGGGCTGGTTTAAGTTGCAGGGCCCGAGCAGTAGAAATGGCTAAGCAACTTGTCCAAAAATCAGAAGTCATTGATACGCCATGCGAGTATGGCTTTCCTTCCCTGCGCAAGCTGGCGAAACTTTACGACCAGCACCGACATGTCTGCGACAGGTCAGAACCTGCCTGGAAATGTGCGTGGAGGAAGGCACAGCTGATGCACAAATGGTGTGCCTCGTCCTTGGGCCGTGAATCTCCTGCTTTCGACAAGACAAGAAATCGTAATACTCGAAGAATATTAATAGAAGACTAATGATATTTATTATGTATATTTTGTTATGTCTGCAATAAAGTTTGCGTAAGAAAATTACTGTGTTTTATTTTTAAAAAAATCTCTACTTTATAAATTAAAAATATTTTAAATAAAAATTTTGTGTTAGAAATAAAAATGAAAAATATGACAGTTTACGTATTTGCAGGAATGGCCAATGTCGCCATTTGGTACAGCCTGATAGCAGGAGACATAATCGAGACTATGTACCTGTAGAAAATATAAAACCAATATGGAGGGGGTCGTACAAAAGTGAATAATTATCCAATCGGAGAGATTTTAAGACTCTACTAATTAACAACACCAATAGTAAAAAAAATAACAAATATGGCTGCCACCAGATGGGGTCGAAATAATGTGTGTAATTGGTCAAACGAAAGTGAGAGACAAATGAGAGAAAGAATGATAAAGAAAGAATGCAAAAGAGAAAAAAATTGGGTGCACATGGAGAAGATCTTCGGAATGCAGCAGCATGAAAAAACAATATACTGGTTACCAAGATGGCAGTCGAACGAATGTAACAAGATGGCAGCATACTGGCTGCAAAGATGTTGGTACACTGACTACATAAATGGTGGTCATAGATAGTGGCAGACTGGCTACAAAAATTGTGGCTCAAAATGGGTGCATAGTGGCTACAAAAATGGCGGCAAACTGGCTACAAAGATTGCGGAATCCAATGTGGGTGAATTTGAGATGGCAGTTGGCTCCAGAGCTCCAGGCTCTGCACCACCTGGTCCCAAGTTGGCGGTCGGGTGATCGGAATGACAGAGCAGGAAGTCCGGAATCCAATATGGTGGCCAGAGCCCTAGAGCCTGCTTCTGGGCTCCTGTGCCAGAAGGAACTATGCTCTACTACTAACATATTCTACAACATGCCTGTCTTGAAGGAGTATGCTCGGGATATGTTAATAAAGGGGCACTGCTTCGATCAAAGCTCCGCGTATCCCTCACAGTGTTAATACACCGATAAAATTAATATAAATAATCAACTACACAGAAACAATTGAATAAAGCTCCCTAAATGAAACCTACACAGCTATCACAGCAGAGTAGATATGTACACAGGGACGACATAGCTTGGCGGTTACTTTCATGTGTGCGTACCCATTCACTGATTGGTTGAGAGAGTCTCTGATAACGCACTTTATTGGGTCTGATTAGCTACCGCGTGATTTAAAAGGGTTCCCTGTTGGTTGGGCTGCCAGTTGAGAAATCTAGGGAATAAATTACCAGTCGCGTTTTGGGAAAAGGTGTTCCAACACGTTGACTGGCAAGTGACGTCATTTTGCTGGCGAGTGGTGCTGAAGTTTGCAGAGGATATTTCACCTCCGCAACCCTCGAGCACTGTGTGCCGCTACTGGAAATGTCTATCAATAATCTCAAACTTTTTTTGGAAACAAGATTAACTTTTTTTTATGAAGTTGAGGTTAATAATATTCCGGACAAGCCTACTAATAGTGCACGTGTTCCTTGAATTTCTAAATGCGAGAGACATTTATGTGTGCAGCAAGACAAAGTTTGCAAAATTAAAAATCTAAACTGCCTCAGGGAGAGCGAATTGTTTGTCAGTTTCCATATTTTTTATTTGCACCAGGAAACTTCGACTTTCAACTCATTTAAATTTCTGATTAATTAGAATGGTACATTTCAAATAATGAAATCTCGCTAATTAATTCGGAATAACTTGTTCAATGTATTTTATGTCTAATTATTCTGAAATAATATAGTTGTTATAATTGAACCTAGTTATACAAACTATACCATAATACACAATTCTCTTGAATAGCATTTTTCATAAAATTGGATAAACATGTTTATAGGATATCCATAAAAAACCTACAGACTTTTAAGTTTTTCAGTTGAAGTAACTCAAATGCAAATTTATTTCCTACACAAATTTGTAAGAGACGTCTATGTGACACATTTACTCTTCTAAAAAAATATGTCACTCTAAATAACTCGGACAATTGTAGATAAAACTTTTTATAAAATAAGTTAAACAACAAAAGGTCAAGATTATGTCTCTCAAATATTTTACAAAAAGTAGGAGTTTTGTTTCCACAAATTGCTTTTTATTTAAAAAAAACCGCCATTTTCACGAATCCATTTTTTTTAGAAGATAGATTTTAGAAATGCAAGAAAAAACCCAAATAACTTTTGCAGCTGGATAGCAGTTTTACACAATGCACGGCCTGGGAATATAAAATGTAACTAAGTACTCACACAAATGTTAACTGGAGTGGATGCTCTTTTGATAGAGCCCCCCCCCCCTTCCCCATTTGAATCATTATGAGGTTCAGAGGTTCGGCCTTGTGGCTGTAGAAGTTCCCTTTGACGAAGGCCTACCCACTCAATGCGTGGTGCTCCGAGGACGGGCCTTGTGGTTAAATGGCTATTGTGGCTGTGGAAATTTCCTTTAATGTAGGCCTAACCCCTTAATGTGCACTGCTCTAAGGACGGGCCTTGTGGCTGTAGAAGTTTCCCTATATATAGGCAAACCCCAATGTGAGCGTTGCTCTAAGGACGGGCCTTGTGGTTGTAGAAGATTCCTTTGAAGTAGCAATAACACCCCCCCCCCCAAAAAAACTCGGTGCTCTAATAACGGACTTTGTGGATGAATGGCTATTGTGGTTGTGCAAGTTTTATTTAATGTAGGCCTACCCCCTCAATGTGCGGTGCTCTAAGGACGGGCCTTGTGGATGTAGAAATTTCCTTTGATGTAGGCCTACCCTATAAATGAGTGGTGCTCTAAGGACGGGCCTTGTGGTTGAATGGCTATTGCGGCTGTGGAAGTTTCTTTTGATGTAGGCCTACCCCCTCAATGTGTGGTGCTGTAAGAACGGGCCTTGTGGTTGAATGGCTATTGTGGCTGTGGAAATTTCCTTTAATGTAGGCCTACCCCTTTAACGTGCGATGCTCTAAGGACGGGCCTTGTGACTGTAGAAGTTTCCTTTTATGTAGGCCTACCCCATCAATGAGCGGCGCTCTAAGGACGAGCATTGGGGATGTAGAAGATTCCTTTGCTGTAGGCCTACGTCCTCGATATGTGGTGCTCTAAGGACAGGCCTTGTGGTTAAATGGCTATTGTGGCTGTGGAAATTTCCTTTAATGTAGGCCTACCCCCTTAATGTGCACTGCTCTAAGGACGGGCCTTGTGGCTGTAGAAGTTTCCTTATATGTAGGCCAACCCCATAAATGAGCGTTGCTCTAAGGACGGGCCTTGTGGCTGTAGAAGTTTCCTTTAATGTAGGCCTATCCCCTCAATGCATGTTGCTCTAATGACGGGTCTTGTGGTTGAATGGCTATTGTGGCTGTGCAAGATTCCTTTGACATAGGCCTTCCTCCTCAATGTGTGTTGCTCTAAGGTCGGGCCTTGTGGTTGAATGTCTATTGTTGCTGTGGAAGTTTCCTTTGATGTAGTCTTACCCCTCATTGCATGGTGCTCTAAGGACGGGCCTTGTGTCTGTAGAAGTTTCATTTGATGTAGGCAACCCCCTTAATGCGCGTTGGTTTACGGACGGGTCTTGTGGCTGAAGAAGTTTCCTTTGATGAAGGCCTACCCCCTCAATGTGCAATTATCTAAGGACGGACCTTGTGGTTGTAGAAGCTTCCTTTGATGTAGACCTCCCCCTTCAATGTGCGATGCTCTAAGGTCGGGCCTTGTGGTTGTTGTAGTTTCCTTTGATATAGGCCTACCCTCTCACTGTGTGGGGCTCTGAGAATGGGACTTGTATCTGACTGGCTATTCATCGCTGTGGAAGTTTCCATTTATATCGGCCTACCCCCTAACTGTTTGGGCTTTGAGAATGGGCTTTGCATCTGACTGGCTGTTGATTGCTGCGGAAGTTTCCTTTTATGTAGGCCTACCCGTTCGCTGCATGGGTGACTGAGGAAGGGACTTGCGTCCGACTGGCTGTTAATTGCTGCGAAATGTTCTTCTTATGTAGGTCAACCCCCTTGCTGCATGTATGTCTGAGGAAGGGACTTGTGTCTGACTGGCTGTTGAGTGCTGCGGAAATTTCCTTTGATTTAGGCCTACCCCCTCACTGTGTGGGACTCTGAGAATGGGCCTAGCATCTGACTCACTGTTGATTGCTGCGAAGATTTCCTTTGATTTAGGCCTACCCTCACACTGTGTGGGGCTCTGAGAAACGGCCTTGTATCTGACTGGCTTTTGTGTGCTGCGAAAGTTTCCTTTTATGTAGGCCAACCTCATAAAATGCACATGTCTCTGAGGAAGGGACTTGTGTTTGACTGGCTGTTGTGTGTTGCGGAATTTTCCTTATAGGTAGGGCTGTCTGCTGGAAAGGAAGTTACCATGCACAGTTTGCGAATATCATTCTGATGTATAACCGGTACATCAATACATCATTGTGCAGTCTTCCTTGTGGTTAAGCTAATATTTCTTATTCTCTACATTTATTTGACTCGAATTATTAACGAAAAAATCACTGAACATAAAGCACATTGTTCATTTGTTGTAAGACAATCAATGTAGATATTTATTGCTCAAACAAAATATCATATGTGATTGCAACACATGAACTTAGAAAGAGATAGCTGATCAAACAGGTTAAAAGATACCCAAGTGAATATTACCTTAATAGATAGACAAACTTTCGTTCTACCTTGCTCGATATGCATTCCAGATGAACCTCATATAGCTAATAATGATATATCGAAAAATGTGTTTCTAGCATATAATATTTTTGACTACACGTTTATCAGCATACGTAGCACATGGAAAAAACTTAGCTTACAACCAAATACATATCCATCCTAACAAGTTCCGAATTATAATTTCGTCCATACCTACCTTATTTTCTGACATCAACCGTTATAATGTACTTGATTCATTCTGTAATAAATATTAGTGAGGTTGTCTATGTAACTGGCTGATATTTACGTTTAGTATTTTAACCAGCTCAACCCATTTGTCCATGTCTAGGAAAGTGTTGCACGTGTAGGAAATTTACTGCTAGTGCTGTACACAGTGAGATCACAAAGACAAATCACAGGGTAAATAATAATACAGTGAGAATCAACTGCTTGTAACGCGAACTTCATTCTCACACACTCGGAAAATAGTGTCATCGGCCAGTAAAATCCTAGAATTTCGTTCGCCTAACAGCGCCCGGTAACCAACTCGCCATCCGGTAGCGCAGCCAATAAAGAACGAGTCACTACATGCAGTAGTCAATCAGACACAAGTCCACGAGTCATGTACTCTCGCTGCCAACAAGAGAAAGGTCACAACCACATCAAAGAAACCATCACTCTATTTCACTTATATTCTTTGGCAGACGGGCACGCCCAGGATGGCTTTGGACCAATAAGAAACCACTAACTAGAGGCTGACCCAATCACATCCATACAAGTCTAATGGCAAGGAGTCCGCACTGCTGTAGAAGCCAATAAACAAGAGCTACCGAAACTAACATGTATAGCATGGCGAATTTTAGAGTGCTGCCCGAAAACATCGCGAATTTTGCAAGTCCCTAATTATTACTTATTATATAAAAAAATGTTACTATAATCTGTTGCTAAGTGGAAGACAAAGCCATATGGGCTTAACTTTATCACATAAATTAAGACGATTGTTATTACACGAGGCACCTTGGCGACAGCTACACCAGCTGCCTACGCTGACTACTTGAAATGTGAAGCATTTTCTCCGCTACTGGTTAGTGTTTACACTCAACTCATGTGAGCCAGTCGAATAAGTGTCACCAAGTAAAGAGGAATCATTACTTCTTGTCATGCTTATCACAAAGAGAAGGCGCACGGCAAGAATAATGGAGCATGTACATGCAATGCTATCCCAAAGAGGAGGGAATTTTTCCTCTACATACCTGCTCTCAAGATCTCGATATTAAGAGCCAACCCAGTCCCTTCACTCACTTAATCTCCACTTCACAAAAAATAAACCCTCTTTATTAACTGTTACAGTTTCTTTTATTTGTTTTCTATTCCTTTTTGTCCCTATCCATGTTTATAATAATCCCCACAACGCACGTTAACACAATAAACCACACCTTGTCAACAAGGTTATGTGATTTTCAGCCCTCAGTTTTCGAAACTATCGGAATTATTCATCTACAGGAATGACGTCATTCCGCTATCGGAATGTCTAGAGCCAATTTTGTACACTTGATAGCGGAAATGTATACCAGGATCGAGCAGCGAATTGTCCAAATGGTTCCTACAGCAAGGTATCTATATGAATCATCATTCCTTTAGAGATTTTTCTTTGATACTATTGCGTGATGTAGGATACTTAAAAACAGACACTCTCATGTGGTTTGATATATATAGTGTGTCGGGCATCCGAGCTGGTAGTTGATGAATGGGTCAGTTTCAGCGATAGACGACTAGCGAGGCGAGAAGCGCGCGGGGATAGAAACGGGAGGAAAATCTGCGACTGCGAGCATCAGAGCAGTGAAGTGTGCAACTGGCAGGTTGGACAATTGTACTGGATGCGTTAGTAAAAGACATTGCAAACGATTGCAACATGTTTTAATGATGAGTGTGAGTTAATTAAAAATAACCGCACAGAGACATAAAGAAGGACGTTAATTATATTTATACACACATTAATTTTTACGATCACTGTGAAATAGAAAAGAGCAATTGCGGAGACAGGTAATTTAATGCTGTAAATATAAACTGTGTGAATAAATTAAATATCTTATTTAGTTCTCTTATTTTTGTTAAGACCTCTATCACTCACGAACTCAGATACGCCCATGGGGCGTTCTTGTAACAACATAATAAATATGGACATGTTGCATCAAGGTAATTTAACACACATCTGTCAAACGTGCGTTAGAGTCTCGTCGTGTTGAAGTCACTATACCTGTCAGTGGCTCCTCTTACAGTACTGTAAGCAAAACATTGTATTGCGGTGCCCTAAGTCTGCTTGGCTGATAGTCCACCAGTCTAATAGGCTGGGCATCCTTATAAACCCGCACACAATACATGTAGCCAACTTTGTCTCTCCGTAGCGGCTAAACCACGCCCTTTAGGAAATTTATTTCCACTCGTAAAGTGTTCAGTTGGTTGACCTGTATCAAATATCATAACTATTACCTTGGGGGCAAATATCATTTTGAGGAGCTACAGTAATTACTAATCTACTATCAGCAGTGCCATATTTAGGAACAGATTTAGTACAATGAGTATGAGGGGGTTTCGCGGTAGATAACGCAACCTTAACTCGATTCTTTACTATTCACTTGCTAATGCCATTTGTAATATAGTTGTAGTACATCTGCTATTCCTTCATCAAACAGGATCAAACAATCCGCTAGGATTAAAAAGCAGTATATATTTGATTGTCCCTATCCATGTTTATAATAATCCCCACCGAGCATAATTGCACCATAATTGCAACACCGTGCGTTGTCCGTATTTTTTTTTAAACTGAACATTCATCAGTCATTTGTTTTCGTGGTCTAAGTTCTCCTTAAAAATATTTCATTAACTCGGTCAGTCACCGTGTCCACGGTCATAGAAATGTTACAAATGAAAAATATCTATGACCGATCCTTAATAGAGCAAGGAATCAATGCTCAGTATTTTGGGCGCCATTCTTGCCAGTAATCCGATTTGCCAAAGTTTCGGCTGTTCCCGTTTGTGAATGGTTAATGACTATAGCACTGAACAAGTTGGTAATAGGATATAAGAAGCACACTCAACACGAATACAGCACGTCTTCAACACTAAATCGGGTCCTGACGGGTTAGCCATGGCTTTAAGGATTTTCTTTAGAATAGTGGCTCAGTATTGCTATTGGACTTAAACCGCTGATATACGACGCAGTTTAAACCCGATAAGCCGTCGGTGGCGAAATTTTCGGACTTATAACCTTATGTAGTGACAGGCGCTGCGTCATGTAGGGGTTGTCTAGAGGCCGTTCCGTTAGCTTACCGGACCGCCGCTCCAACTCCATCTCACTTCTTCAGGCTGGCAGATACGACAAAGGAGCTTGCCCAAGTGGGAGATCAGGCTTCTATTAGCAACAGCCGCTTCTGTGCCTCAAGGTGGGGGCTCGTGGTGATTTACATCCTTCATTTCCATGCACGGAACGAAGGTTCCCGTGCAGGATAGAAAAAAAAGTTTATTGAAGGGTTGTAAAGTTTTGGGGGCGGCGTTCTGGAAATGGGACGGGCGGGGAGCAGCATCCCCCAACCAGCAGGCCCTCCCCTCCCCATCTATAACCACACACCCTCCTCCTGGGAGGAGATAAGATAAGAGGGCATATGTATCCAAGGGCGATTTACAACTCTGTTCAACATTTCCATACCGCTCCGCCGCAGTTAAAGGATTGCGACTCGGCGCTGTGGCGTAATCCGTCCATTCCTCGCACGCTCTCTGCGCTACAAGGGCCTAACTGCAGTTGCCTCGCACTCGCCGTGGTCTATAACTAGAGAACAACCCTAGACACTCCGTTAATATGAACAAACACACTGGAAACCAGAGAAAATCTGGCTGAGTTGTCGCCCCCCCCCCCCCCTTTCCGACAAAAGACAGATGCACATCTGGTTACACTCCACTCATACCGAAAGTACCGAATAAATTAATTTCACTATTTTTTTTTTGCTTCATCGTACAAACGTGACGCATCGTTATGTGTGTGTGTGTGTGTGTGTGTGTGTATGGATGGGTGTATAAGACGAATATACGTGTAATTGTTTTTTGTTATCTCCTTATAGCATACTTTTTATGACATTTTCCTGTAAAATTTATTTCAAAGTTGGAATTTGTAAAGCTATTATTTTATCAAGTGCATTTATACATATTTGAAATTCACTGTTCTGTTAGTCAAACAACAGTAGTCGATTTCTACTGTCTCTATATTGACGTAGCGAAAATTTCCTTTTGTAATTAGAATTATAACTAATCATCTGAAGACAATATTACTACTTATTAACTGAAGACAATATTACTTGTAATATGTGGTTAAGTGGTAGACAAGGCCGTATGGCGTTAATATCGCCTTTCTCTGGAAATTTTATTTAACAATAACCAAAACGTAAACGACGAAAAATAATTCCCAATACGTCAAATATCTTGGAAATTGAACATGTTAACTGACAAATTATAAGAATAAATTGATTTTGAAATATTTCCGAAATATAATAATAGTAACATCTCTTGTCACTAAATCGTTTTACGCTTGCACGCCTATGCTATTTGTATAGAGCTGTCCGGTATTTGTATCTAATGTATTTCGTGTAAGATTGCATTAAAAATATTCCCATCTCAATATACTAAGCTTTATAATTTGACAAATATGTATTACGTAGTGAGGTTCTGGGTGGCTCTTAACATCGAGGTATTGAGAGCCACTCAATGTTAGCGCGGTGCATATTTTTACAAAGTATGCCATCTGGCATTACTTGTAATTAAGGGCTAGGGGATTTATGGTTTAGAGACATGATGGGAGCTGCAGCAAGAGATAGTGCACTGCGTGGGTATATTGACGGAAGACTCTCTGGAATAAAGTCACGTTATTATTGTGTTAACGGAACATTACAATTACAAGAAGCTATATATTATCGGCGTAGCATTTTGTATATATTTACGAATAGCTAACGAGATACCGAAAGCAACTGGGCTTGTCCCACCTTGCGTCGAGTTCCGAGGCTGTTGTACTGATGTGGGGTTATGGCGAAGCTCCATTCTAGTCGGCGTCACTACGGAGAAAGACGACGCCTGCCACACAGTGACGCCAGCCAGATATTCGTGTCTTATGTTGCAATCCGCCGGCTTCCTTGTAAGTAGTGGGGCTCTCGCTTACCAGTGTTTCGCGAGGCACGGCCCGTGCAGCAGCAATCACCTTCCTGGTTTGTACTTAAGTTATAGTGCGGGCTCAGTTGACGTTCGCGCCAACATAACAATATGGAGCAGCGCCGGAATGCAAGGCTGGGGGAAACCGGAGATCTCCGAGAAAACTGGCCGACGAGCGGCATCGTCCTGCGCGATTTTCATGTGCGAAAATCCGGGAGCGACCCCGCCGAGGACCGAACACAGTTCCAAATGAATCATATGTTAGTTAGCAATTCAGGATACTAAAGAGAGATAAACAAGGTAGTGATGAAAAATATAAAAAAAAGTAGATACTATAGAAGTGTGCGCAATTTTTTTTCCTGTTCAGTTTTCTAGAATAGAAATCTCAAAACATGGTAAAATATTTGAAGTTGTTGATAATCCGGGTATAACTTCTACAATAATGAATGGTTTATTATGATCACCAAGTGACCAACATTATTAAGAATTGCTGGTGTTGATAATATATATGTCAAAAATCAATTTCTTAGCCACCGACCAAATGAAATAATATATCCACTTAGATATCTGTTTGGTTTTATTCATGATAATAATGAAATTTCTTGGAAAGGCGGTTATAAAATTACTTTTATTCGTAATTCGTGTGATAATAATTGTATATATCTTTAAGAAATCAGGGATTCGCTGGGTGCTGTTCCGACACACCATCCCGATCTGGGTAGAATCTCTATTCAAAAATTCGAAATTATGTGGCCAATTGTTCAATACGAGCCTAACACAGCAATTTCAATTAAAGAAAAAATATATGAAGAACCTAAGATTCCTATTAGTTGTGATCAGCAATTTTTAGAAACAGACGTTTCTATTAAATCAACAATTTTTAATTTTGATTTAAAAAACCAGTTTAATAATTAACAATCTGATATACCTGATTTAGTAATTGTTGGCTTTCAAATTAATAGAAAAAGTAATCTTCAAAAGTATAAACATTCTTCTACGTTTGATCATTGTGATGTAAAAAACATTTCAGTTAAAAATGGGAGAAATGAAATATTTCCAAAAGAAAATTGTAATCTAGATATTAAAAAGAATATTTTTATGAAAGTATATTTGGCTTAAAATGATTTTAGATATTCAAGAGCAAAATTAAATTCAACCTTTAGAAATAATGAACTTTATTAGAACCAATTGTAAACTTAGAAGGTGATTTCAATTATTATTCAATTTGGGGGTGAAGCGTTTTATATGTTATTGATTGTTCATATATATAAACAACTGTAGTTAAAGAAAAAAACAAATATAACAAATAGTGCTGATTTTAATAAAAAGCTCAAGGCTGGTACAGTTTGTAGTGTTGTTTTAACTAGTAAAAGGAACCTTACTTATGATTATTTAAAAGAAAATGTTACTGAAGATTTATAAATTTAATAAAAAGCCCAAGGCTGGTACAGTTTGTAGTGTTGTTTTAACAAGTAAAAGGAACCTTACTTATGATTATTTAAAAGAAAATGTTACTGAAGATTTATAAATTTTTAATTTTATTAAATGGAAGAATCAACAAAATACTTTGATATTTTAATACAATATTTTAGACTCATAGTTGAGTGGTCGCATTTAGAAGTTTTGCGATTTTTTAAAAATATAGATGAATTATTTGATCGTTTAAAAATAATAATTCTAATTGAAATTTTCTCGTATTATCACTTTTATAAAACATAAATACATTTTTAATATTATAAATGGATCAAATTATAGATCTTTTGAAACTTTGGGACATTGGATATGAAATTAAAACAATAAAATTTTTTATTGATAAAGTATTGGACATTGTTTGTTTCAAAATTGTTTAAAAAATCAATAACAATGATTTAAGATAAGATAAATTTTCTAATTTTAAAGACGATGTTTATGGTTTGGATTGTTGTGATGGTTGGGATTATCGATTCAGTAATGACTATGCTTCATTTTTTTTTTACACTTTAAAAATCTTATTGGTGTTTTACTTTTGTTGAATAAAATTTATGAATTCTATTAGTTTGTATCTTTTCACATGATTTACTTGTTTAAGCCTTAAATTTTCTTGATTTTTTTTTTAAATATTGCTTGTTTTACCTTGTGTCAAATCCGGCAAGCCCCTTTTCAAAAACTGCTAAAAAAATTTTTTTATTTTTTTATTTTCTTTTATTTTTGCCTGAAATTGCTTGTATTTGAGAGCTCCTTTTTAAAAAGCTTTTGGAGCTTAAATCTTACCCTCAAATACCTTGATTTTGGATTTTCAAAATATGATTTTCACGATTTTTTCATCGAATTTGAGATTTTGAGTTTTTAACTTTTTCCTGTACGTTTAGACGAAATAACACTACTTAGTGTACTGCATTTTTTGTTGTAATTTTAAAGAAATAACCGCAAAAATGTGCTGCGCCAGCTCTCTCTTTATACATCTACTTATGAGAACAGTACAAAGAAGATGCGAATAGAACACAGTATATATGTTCGAAATTATGACAATCTGCTTATAGGCTGTTCACAGTAAAACAGCCCTTTCGAAAGCCTTGTCTAAGATATACTTGTATGCACGTTGTGTGTTCATCCGCCTTATGTAAAATTAACACTGGCGAGGGTCTCATCACTTTATTCATGCGTCGGTCAAGTAAAACTACGAAATTTTTAGGAAAATAAGTATTATACAAATCTGCTTATTTTCACACTTCAATGCATTAAAATAAACAGAAAGCGAAAGAAATTATTTACGTTATCACAAATGGTTACCTAACACAGTTTATTCTACGTTGAGATATTTAACTATTTTTCATTCATCGTTACCAATTGTAATTTCCAAATGTTACTCAGTACGCCCATAAAAATATAAGCGTCCAGGGGCGGTGACTTTCTCAAAGGTTCATTTCAAAAGTGCTGACTTTATCGTGAATCGTTTTTAGAAACAAACGTTTGAATGTGAAGTAAGCGCAGAAGATGTTGGCACATCTTTCATCGTACACGACATCGCACTGCTATAAGCTGGGATTGAACTTAGCAATCAGCTCCATATTAGCGAACTGTTGCTTGAGAGGGGAGCTTCAAGTTGCGAAGTAAGTTTTTCGTTATCAAGTAGTTATTCAGTAAAAGAATGATAGACTCCTCAAGCAAACTTTTCGTACGGTTCATTAAATAAATTAAATATAAGAGAGCCTTAAACGTTGAAGGGATCGGAAAAGATATGAGAACATTTGACTGTGGTTGGCTGGCGATTTTATATGCACGAGGCTGGTCGTAGGAGCGTGGAGTCGACTGGCAACAATGATCACACCCCGGATCCAGATAAACGGCTACAAGAGGCATATGGCGTGTTGCAGTGTCATCGTTTACAGCCCGGATCCAGATAAACGGCTACAAGAGGCATATGGCGTGTTGCAGTGTCATCGTTTACAGCCCGGATCCAGATAAACGGCTACAAGAGGCATATGGCGTGTTGCAGTGTCATCGTTTACAGCATTCCAAACACAACTTTATTCCTATATTACATTCGTTTCAGCTTTATGGTTGAAACCTTTTACTTACAAAACATTAATCAATATAGGGGAGGACGGGGTGATGGCAGTCAGTGGGCAATAACGATCACTGCAATACACGGAATATGGAACTTAGAAGTTTTAATGTCACTGGTTCTGCCCTGTCTATAACCAACAATGAACCAGAATCGGAAGCGACGCTATCTTGTCAGTTGTTGTTGCTCTGTCATAGTTTGAAATGCTGGCCACATTTTCTGCTGTAAGGTATGTGTTGGCAATTTGTAATGCCAAATTAGTGGGTATTTATCAATAAAACAATTTAAATATCTAGTTTATGATACAGTAGAAAGTTTTCTGAGGTAAAAGTGCGTTGGCTTCTGTTAAACCTCTTTGCCAAAAAAAAAAAAAAAAAAAAAAAAACATTCCGGGCAATGGCGGACAGTCGGTGTGGGGTAATACTGGTCACTTGGAAAGTGACCAGTATTACCTTAGTACATTCAAACCAATATTAGGAAGAGTTATCAATATAAATATTGTTCCAGGGGCCACGGAAGTATAGTCGGGAAACCAAGAGGGGAAAATCGATGGCTAAGTCTCTAGATAAACATGTTCAGGCTGTACAGGATAGTGTATCACTAGGCAGAGCTGCGAAACCACATGGCATCTCTTTAATTACACTACAGGAACGAAATATGAAAGATGTCTTTCATACAACTCTAGGATAGGACGGACACGCAGGACAAAGAAATGACGCTAGCGGAATATGTTAAAAAATTCTCAAAAATATTGTATGGCTAAATTCTAGTGCAGTAGCGCCCTATTGTGTTTGAATTCTAGTGCAGTAGCGCCCTATTGTGTTTGAATTTGTAGAGCGTAGTGAAATAAACCGTCACAGAAAGGAAGCTAAGATGGCGGGAAATGACTGGCTTGTTTGTTTCCAATCCGACATAACATCAGTGTTCTTTAACCAGAGGCGGCCAGTGTAAGCAGAGCTGTGTGTTTTAACACGCCTGAAGTTAACCGTAATTGATGCTAATGAAAGAACACAGACAAATGCGTGTAATGTGGACGAGACAGGAATAACAACCCTGCAAGATCAATGTTTGTTTACTGACGAAAATCATGAAAAATGGTCTGATCCGTCAGAAGTTGGGAACGAGGGAAGAATATAAGGTTTGTCGTAGCAACGAGTTCTGGTGGTGAATACGTATTGGAAGTTATCATTTTCCCTCGACAAAGGTTGACACCACTGGCCCAGAAGAATGGACCCCGTAAGTGAGGTCCTTTCCTTCCGCCCTTGTGCTTCTTTCACTAATGCAAGTGTGGAAAAATGTTTTGGTTAATTGTTCACAACCACATCCTCGACTGCACTCTGGACGCATATGAATTCTGTAAAGAACGTGGCATTGTCTTTCTATCGCTGCTGCCATATTGATCTCATCGCCTCCAGACACTTGATATGACGAATTTCTCGCCTGAAGGCAGAATGTTAGACAAAATAACTCCCTACGGTGTAGCATATCTATTTCAGGAAGCATGGATTTAGTAGTAGCTACTATGATAAAGGCTACTTCCGATTTTGAGGCCACTGAAATTCATCCGCTTAATCCAGATATATTCATAGATGAAGATTTTTTTAGCTGCGAAAATGCTGTAAACGTCAGATGACGGTCCAGTCTGTGTAAGCTCTGCTGCTCAGTCATCACCAGCCAGTTCTGCAAATGTAACGGAAGCAGGGTCATAGCTGCCTCAGCGGAGTCGAAATAACTAGAACATGTAGTAGGATCAGGACACACACCACAAGGCCCCGATTCGCAGCTCTGCCCGCCATCTCGGATTACGCCACTTGGAATTTTCCAGTTTTACCTTAACGAAATTCCCCCTTTTCTCTCAACATTACGCGTTTTTAACCAAATATCACTTGTAACCAAAAAATTCTCCAAATTTCCCTTTTTCCCTAAACATTTTCCCGTTTATTCTCTCAAAAAGCACCGAGCCCCTCATGTGCAAAACGAGCACCCAAATATAATTTTAGCTTATTTGAGGAGCTTGCCTATTACTTGTATGCTATCATTCCATCTTGTATTTTCATGCTCTATCATTCTCTCTTGTATTTTCACAAAAAAATCTATAACCTTAATATTGTATAAATTTTCTTAAATTTAAATACGTATATTCTCATAGTTAAAACACTTAAAACGGCGAAGGTATTAAATGTTATATATCACCGGACTCGTCTTTTCAAGGCACATACGATCGTAATGTCATATAAATTATGTAACCCACTGTCAGGACAACCATATAAGGTTTAAGATGTGTTGCCAGGCGCTTCTTGCCACACTGCTTGCAGATCCTTGAGCGTGTATCGACATACTCGCTAGGAACTCAGCAAACCGGTCTTGTCAAAACAATATTTAAACGATCATACAAATTTGAAAAAAGAATAAAAATAGACTAAAATATATCGGTAATATATTTTTAATAATATTCTGTTAATTTTTTTAGATTTCACACTTTGACATGACAGCTGGTAACATTAAAAAAAAAAAAAGAATATCAGAGAGTGATAGGAGTCGACCACTTTGACCACTCACCTACAGAACGACCATATACAGTGATGTTTACATGTTGTATAGTAGCTACTATGCAAAGATCTGCCATTTCCTCGTACGAATTATATAATTTTTCAATCAATGCATGTATGGCTCATGACTACATTTATTTGAAAGGGTTTTCAGTTTAAATTCATTTTATATACCATGTTGAAAACTTTTTAAAGTCGAATGTTGTATTGAAAAACATTTCGTTAGATTTATAAATCATATGTACCTAAGACCAAATAGTTTTTATTATTTTTAAATTATTATGTATCAAGTCGGGCTGTAAACAAACGAATATTTATATTCACAGATGAACATAATTTGTGAACTATTAAGACTAGTCTCATGACATTCAGTTTGCAAGTGCATTTCTAGCCCCAGGTATATATGATTGTACGTATTTACCTATGTATATAAAATCCCTTTAAAACCATAGAGATTAGTCTATAGGTTCTATATTTCTTTTAGAAGTTTTTTGAACGAAAACAGTGTATAACAGACTGGTTCAGACACTGAATTAAATTAAGAAATAAAATATCACATTTAAATGTTAAAAAATTTATTAAAATATATTACAACATAACACTCAGAAATGAACCCAGCTACTTATATACCTGCTGATGTTCATGTTTCCCCCTACATTTGTTTCTGATAACCATATTACTTTTCATAGGCGTAGGGTATGTCAAAATAAAAAAAAAATCTTTATTAGTATTTGATTTTAAATTAAATTTAACTTAACAATTTTTATTTGTATCTTCGTTAGTTACATACCTACTTATGTACTTATGCTAGGCTGATAAAAGAAATTAAAATTATTTGTGCATTGAAAACAATAAGAAACAATTGTTGTTTCTGAAAGAAATGAAAACAAATTATTAAGAAACCAGTATATTATAAGCGTTCATGCGTTGGGGGGGGGGGGGGGGGTAAAAATACTTGGTTTTTTATTTTGCGGTTAGAGTTTTCGTAGCGAGCATTCTAAATATTTCCGGACCTTATTCTCGCATACGTAAATGTGTATACAATTTTATATTTAAAAAAAATGTATTCGTTTCACAGTAAACGTACTCAAATACCGTTAAAAAAAAAAACCTTCTGAAATAACTTTGAAAATTACTACATTGAATGAATTCTGGTAACTGTCAATCATGTTTAAAGATCAGGACTGCCAACATAACATACCCAACTACAACACAGTGTTCCATAAACTGATACATTCGCGGTAAATTCCAAACTTCTCTGAAGGCCTGCTGAAGATCTTCTTACAGGACTTTCCTAGATTTCATGTAAAGAAATCTTAAACGAGTCTAGAAAATTATATCAAAGGGACAATAAACTATATTCGTACGCACTCAGTGTAAAAACATATCGCATTGGAACTAATTCATACAAGAGATTACCAACATACATATATTCTCTGTTTTATTAATATTATTTATAAATGAATTATTATATTTTGTGAATAATATACTGTGGTATTTGTCACTATTATGTGTACGTGTTTTCTTAGCCTCGAGGGGTAAAGTGTGGGGCCCGGAAATGTTGCAGTAGGCAGGGCATTGGCGTGCAAGTTTAGCTGACAGTTTGCGGGAGGATGTTGTATGGCCGGCAGTTCAGCGCTTCACTACCGCAATGGCTGGCTCGGGGTGGCCCAGCCTATTGCATGGGGCTACTGGCCTGGCCCCGGGTTTACAGACCAAGGTCACGCAAGTATAGTTGTGTGACAAGGGCCATGGGAACAGGAGATAGTTTTGTTGAGTTGGAGGATAGTCGATGACCAAGTCTCCAGCCAGTGCGGACACACGGGCGCTAGTCTGAATCTGGGAGTAGTTTAAGCCTAGGCTAGACGGCGTCAGCCTGTCATAGGGCGCAGTCATTTACCGCTGGTGTTGACAATTCGTGCTGGTTTATAAACATGGAATCAACACGGGAAATATAACCACATCCAGCCGGCGACAAATCAAGATGGGAAGAAGGCAGCTGTTCGACCACCGTAGCCACAATGTTGATCAGCCTTATGCATCGTTAAGGTGAAGACGTTCCAGCACTTCCGACAGGCTTCTTAAAGACTTTATATAAATATATGCGCTTGACTTAACGTAATAACTAAACTATAAATACTTGCAACTAAATAGTTTATTATATATTGAGCTCACCCAACGGAAATCAGGGTGATGAATGTTACTTAATGTAAAGAGAATTGTTTAACATACTGCAAATGCTGTACTTTTATATACACGACGTAGTAGAGTAAAACGTATTATATCCATAAGAGCATGCTTCCCCACATCTATTGTATAGCCCCCATATAGGACCATTACAACGGTGTAAGTCAATGTGGGGCTCGTAAATAGTTGTAATGCAGTGATGTGTGTGTTATCGGTCCAGCCACTGGAGTTGTGGACCCTTTCTGCAGTGAGGAGAGGGGCAATCATGGTCTGTGTGAGACGAGATGAACAGTAATGTAATAGAAGTAGAGGATTAAGTTTAGATAAATGTAAGACCTCCCTTTAGGTAGACGACCAGTTTCAAGTATTGTGTCTTAGCTAATTCTATGTGGATCCCACTGGCGTCACTCAGATTAGAGATACTAGGAGTCAGAGATACCCAACTTTATTAAATAAATGTTTTGGTGTTTAATTACTGTTTGGCACAGTAAACTGATAAGTATTTGTTAATAAACTAAGCTGGAAATGATAAATGTAAGAATTCTAGTCAAAGTGTAAAGAAAAGCCTTGAACAATTAAATAAGAAGTAAATTTGAATTTGATTGGTTCACATTTTATTTACGATCTAAACCCCCTCCTATAAGTTGATGTTAAAGAGGATAGAATGTAGTAACCAAGCAACTCCCACGAAAACCTCTGGAATTAAAGGGATGGAATGAATACAAGAAGTCACAAAACTGACAGCCGAATGAGTGTTACAGTGCCTGTCTATATTACATACTAGTTACGACCTGTGTTGCAGATATACTATTCATTAAGGGGAAACAGCCCACATTCGTGACAATATAAGTGAAAGTTCAATTGAACCGAGGATGAGATAGATATACGTTCACTCAGGTATAAAACCCTTGTGATACAATGCATATTTAGGAATCAACAATCAATTGGGAGATTTCTAAAAGGTTTGATTCATAAAAGTGTGACCAAATTGCGAAAAGACTATTACTTACCATAACCTTTTCTCGATAGAATTTACTCCGTGAAGCCAGTGTTGATGAAATAATAATTAATAAAAAATATTATGCCAGAAAATTAAAGACATTTACAAATGAAGTCAGCGTGTAGGTTATTCCAGTGTTGGTGTGAACAAAATAGTTAATACTTCCGCCTACCTGCTGCATATTTCTTCCGCGTTTGAGACTGGCAAGCGTGGGAACGATAAGGGCGACACTGCCACGCGCAGCAAATATCCCCATCGCCACTAAGTGCAAAGCTCTGAACTGTGGTGCAGCGTTCTCATCGCACTGCGTCCACCTAGGGTACTTTCAGCGGTGAGAATATTATTTTATTTATTGTAGAAATGTTTGGTCCAGGGCCATTGAGTAGTTTTGTGTGAATGTGAGACTTACACTTTAAGATACAGCGCTTTGAAAGAGCCGCTTTCAGCCATTTTGGAGAACTCTACAGTGGTGTCTGTAATGTAAGTGACGTCTTTAAAGCACTAACAGCCCTTAAATAGCGCGTATTTGAAAGAAACTTGAGAACGCAGTTGAACCGCCAGCTAGTCGGGGGCCTTAATATTCAACAAGGACATTGTGCCCGGCATTCTTAAACATTTCGCTTGCGGCCCGCCACCTCGCATGTATGACGGCACTGTCTTTTACGCATCTTGAAAACCGGGCTCGAATCTATCAACGGTAGTTTATTAGCCGCACTTTCGTGAAGTGATATGAGAGTCCGATTATTATTTGAGCCTTCTGTGCGTCGCTGACAATGCAGAGCATGTTCCAGATTTTGCCAGCTAAGCCGATATTACACGATACCACCTGCAGCCGTTCTTGGTTCTTGTACAAGCTTCTACAAGCCCTGGCGTACGAGGCGGTATACCAGCCGCTATGTGAGACGCCATGGAAGATTCATATTACAAGACAGCAGTTTACGTACTGGCATTTGGCACCCTCGTTGTGTGGTTTGTAGTAAATATGAACCCCATTCATAGAAATACCAGATAGTAACTTGCGTATGCATATGAAGAAACTAGCTAGCACGTCTTAATATGACTATATTACTTTTGGCCTTTTACATAAATTGATTGTTTACTAGTGAAGTCACTAGAGTAAGAGTGTGTTATTATTAATTTTGACGAAAATTACTGACCGGCTGCAAAATACAGTTTTTTTTCTTTACGTACCGTGATATTATCCGCACGTAACACTTAATGATTAAAAAATATCGGTTCACAATGTTTCGAACTCACGCTCTTAAGTTGTATGTTTTTAACGGACGCCGCGACTTTACCACTACACTACCAATTCACACAGCAGAACTTACGTTTATATACCTATTTCTGGTACACTTAGCATCTGATTCATTATTTATTATTTAGTACATAATGTTTGAAGTATTCAGAATGGTTTAAAATGTTAATTAAAAGCTGTCAAAGCCAATATTATCCGTCTTCGAATTCTAAATCTATTTGAAAGATCTTCAACCTCACGGATGTGAAATCAATATGGAGGCACTTTTTCGGTTTCTTCATCAACTCGTTTCAAGAAGTAGCCACGGGAAGCGCCTTACGCTCAGAAACTGCGCTGTGATTGGCCAGGTACGAAAGCCGGTATGGAACCTGCCACAAAAATAGAACGTGTCCAATTACCAAACCTGGTACGAAATCTGGCTGGCCGTACAAGGCGGGAAATGCCATGACAGGTGCCACACTAGCCCGTATACCGGCCGCTAAGGCGGACCTTGCACAAGATTGTACGGGATCTGGTGTCGTGTAATGTCGCCATTCGGAACAAGGTTTCAACTAAACTTCATTCGTCGAAGTGCACATACGTTCTACAAATCTTTATAAATTAATGTGTATACTATTAAAGTAGCTACAAAACGAAAAAATGAAACATATGTACTTGTGTAATATGAACCGTTTCATTATCTGTTCTACTGTATATAATGTCGAGGCATTATTTACACTACTGTGACGTATAGTTATAAAACTGATATTTTAAAATTAAAATAAAAATTGACCCGAAAACCTTTAAAAAGCAGCGATGTTAAAAATATACAAATAGTTATAAGAAACACTGATAATAGTATTTAATCAGTATTTTGCTAGGTTAGTAAAACGTAGTTGGTAGTCCTTATGAAATCATACGTCCAATGTTTTAATGACTGTTCAAGTCCCGATCCAGAAAATTATTTTTTAATTTTTAATATTATATTCCTTGCAATTTAAACACTACCGAACTTATATTAGTTCTCTCCAAAATACATTATCAGTAGCACAAACAACGAAAATCAATTACAGATTTTATATACAGTTCCATGGAATTTGTGCAAAGTTCCTTCCTGGAAATAATAATTACTCATAAAAGTTTACATAGTAGTCACTAAAAATAGGAGTCATGCTGCATCAAACCACGTTGAGACGAGCGAGTAACATATAAATATAACCCTACATAATTCATTGGTGCGCGAATGCGCTGGCAGGCATCGCGCTCTACCTGATCTCGCTTCGTGTTCCACTGGTCCGACCTCGGTATTCCCATCCTCTTTCCTCGCCTCTTATCTTTGGTTATTACCTTCCCACCAGCGCGTGGGCACTGGCCAGTTTTCCCCTACCTTGATTTTGTAAGTTCGTCGGAGCAAGTGTGAGCTCGGTCTATTCCTACTGAGGTTTCAATAAGAGCACTTGTCTATTAGGTGGGTGTGGTGTGCGATGTCGACCTATGTTCGTCACGAGACAGGTTGCTTTGGCAGCTGACAATTTTCAAGTTTGTTAATATGATGAAAGTTGTCATGGTTGATTTAGGGCTAAAGTAACATTACATTTTGTTTAAATTGCCCATTCAAAATTCTTGTTGGAATAGATTCTGTTAAATGTTTTTGAACGTTATGCATTTTCCTTCTCTTCACTTGGTTTCGGTTTGCATTGCCGACATGTTGAATATAATACTGTTGGATAAATCCTCCCGACTTAAGGTTCGGTTTGAGGTTCGTAGAGCTTTATGAATGAGGGCGCTTTTGGCTGCTGTTTCATGCATAGTCGGGATGCCAAGCTACGCCTCGATTATTGATGGGTGGATTACCCAAATATTTTGGACATGAATCATAATTGTGGGCAGTTTTTTTGAGTAAACATTTTGCAATCCAATTTAGGATAGAGGTAGAGCTAATATTTGGTTCCTATTATTCATTTTGTAATCTGGTATGTTAGATATCCTCCATGTTGGGAATGTGCTTTAAAATTACAATTTGGTATTTTAATGTTGATATCCTTGTCTTTTATTAAGAATTGATCGGGTGCCTTTGATCGGCGCATATCCCCGATTCCGTTTTTAGTATTCTTATATTTTGTCTTTCCTTCTCGGCCTTTCATTAGCCGAAATGGGTGCGCCGAGCTGACGAGTGTTCGTACTAGTATTCAGTCATTGCAGTTTCAGTTTTGTTCCCTTTATTATCATGAAGTCAAAATCATAATGGTAACACGAATAGTTTGAGTGTTATATGCATACCCTGAGTCAAGTGGGTAATCTCCTCTGATTGCAGAGAATTCATGAGTTTAAATAACACCCCAACAGTTGTTATCAGAATACATCTGCTCCTTTGGTAATTTTGTGGGGTCGAAAGTTGGCAGACAAGATCCTTAAAATTGGAACGCTGTTTCGAGCAGCATAAAAAATTGGAATTTTTCACACTTGTAATTAACTGGAGCTTTGGATATGGTAAAGTTTTTGACATATTTGTATTTGAGTATTTTTATTTATGTTGTGGAATTTAAGGGAAAAAAACTGTCCAGATTTCTAATCGTTTTTGCTACTGTAAAGTTCCTTTTGTGGGCTTACCACAGTGTTATAAATAAAGTATTGATTTCCTACTTTAAATTCACTTTAAAAACACCCATTACCTACAGTTTAGGAATTTTAACAGAATTTTTTTTTAGAGTAGAGAGTCCACTTTACGATTTCCGACTTTAAATAGTAAAGTGACTATCCACTCTATAATAAAATTCTGCTAAAATTCCTAAACTGTAGGTAATGGATGTTTTGGACCTATACCTTGTATGGAAATAATGCCACATGTCGGACTGCAAATTTATGAATTTTGAGCATTGCTGCTATAGAAAGTTTGGGATTTCCCTACTCAATTCAGTGTTTCGTGAGTGAAGTTACGGACTGTAAAATCAGAACTTTTGAAAGCCCTGCTTAAGATCTATTTGTATGCACATTGTGTGTTCTTCCGCCTTGTGTAGAATCATAATTGCTATGGGCCTCATCGCTTTCTTCATGCGTCGGTCAAGTGAAACTGTAAAATTTATAGAAAAGAGTGTAATTTAAAAATCTATTAATTTTTACACTTTGGCGCATTGAAAATTACCAGAAAGCGATAGATATAGTTTAAATTCTTACAAATGGTAACCTAACACTTTTTATTCAACGTTGAGATATGGAACTACTTTACCCTCCTTCATTACCAACATTACTGGGCGCATGCCAGTCAGTGCGCCCTTTAAAATGAAATGCATGTAGGAGCAGGGACTTTTTTTTAAAGGTTAATTTCAAAAGTGCTCACTTGATCGCGAACAGACTTTACCATGGATGTATGGGAAAACTCTTTCGCTCTACTCTTGACATGGGCTATGCCTAGACCACATCTCAGTGGGCAACAGAGGCGAAGACTTGCTACTGCACGTGAGACTGTCACCTTACGTAACACATTTGCTCGGCGACGTGGCGGCTATCTGATAAATCCGTGTGTAAACCAGGAAGGATCCCCTGCGGGAGAAGATCCACAGGCTGGGCCTCGCTTTCTGGAGATTTGCCCCAGATACGCCGAGGATGAGGAGGAAGGAAGTAACAAATAATTGATTTCCTCTCTCGCTCTTCTCTTCCCAGCCAGATCCTCTGTCCTTGTCCACCAAGGCATTCGTCCTCTCGCACACACAAGCACACTATAGTTATTACTTATTTTCAGCGGTCGGACCTTCAATTCATTGAGACTGGACCCATCAACCTTTGTCACGAGTGCCGAGCCGGTAAAAGCAAGAATACACCAACAAACTCGCCTCTCTCTGTACGCTCAACGCTGTTGCCTGCTTGACAGTTTGCTTTACTGTAATATATGTTAATGATGTTCGGGTTTTCAACTTCACTGTAAATTATAGGCATATTCCACCAGAGACTTTTTGAGCTGAAAAACACATGCTAGTTTTCTATAGAAATATTTTGTATCATTAATTTATAGACTATATCCTGGAGAGATCAGAAATTTTCACTAGTAAAAAGATGTTTACTGAGAAAATAATCGTTTTATTTCACTGGATACAGAGACTGCGAGTATCATTTACCACACTTAGGTTTTGGTTTAAAGATTATATCTTCCAAATTGGCATCAATAAATCGAATTTCACTAACAAGTATTTCCCTATTCCAAATTCTGAACCAGACAACAGCCTTAAGTTAGACATAACGTGGCTTCCAAACTAACGTTCCGCCCTACTTTTCAAAGCCCTTAATAGTAAACACTACAAAAATTGTCAGAAATATATGACTTAAGTTGGTTCTAAATTGAGTATCATGTAGTCATAAATAAAATGGGCTATAGGGGAGTGGCGAATTATTACTCAGAGTTAGGTTGAATACTACACTATAATATGGGGTTCACTTATCATATAACCCCTTCAATCCCACTTTAATTTAAGGTGCCAAGTATAAAATACAGAACATTTTATGATTTGACAGAACACGTGATGCGCTATCAGAACCAATGAGCTGTGGGCTATATGCTCGACTACAGTAATATAACCAATGATGACCTAGAACAGTAAGACAGTTTGCGAATCATTTACCCACAGAAAAGATCATTGAACTTCTTAGTGTGCAGTACTGACCAATAATAACGACCTACAAGTGCGTAATGTTCACAACTGTGTACAATGCATCTAAATGAGTTAAGACTATGCGTCTATTTAACTACATGTATCACTGATTCTATTCTAGGGGAGGGGGTGTGGGATGGATCTTTATGTAATACAAAATCAAGTTAGGTCATTGACATTTTAAAAGCCACTTACCTACGGAAACATAATTTGATAATTCCCACCTCGCTCGTGTTGCAATAGGCTGGTCCAGGCGGCCTTTAGCGACGGTCGGACAGAACCATCTCCCAGTTCCTCTTTCCCCGATGTCTCGATAACAAAATACGTCGCTCACAACGCGACACCGTCCTATATGAAGAACTCACGACTCGTGTCCTGGTTCAATGTGTGAAGGCGTGGCCAGGAAGGCCGCTCAGCTACGGCGCGATCACAGTTCATAACAAGTTGCATATGAAAGAAGTATGCATTTATTTGGTAAAAATTGAAAATGTTCTGCAACAATTTGTTTCACTAGGGATTCAGACAACACGCGACGTGAAGAACCATTATAAAAGATCTTCAAAATAATCTCACCCTATTGAAAAAAATGTGTGCAAATATTAAAAATAATTAATCGACATCAGCCACGAAAGTTATTATTTGAATTAACGAGAATATTGTCCAAAATATTAGTTATTTAAAATATTTCTATCATTATTAATAATGCTTTATTGCATACAATCAAAGCAATTTCAATAACGATCTTACTTGATAACGGGTTTCCTGAAGAATATGGTTTCTTAAGCATCTAGGATGGCAATAAACATTATTAATGATTAAAAATTAACTGCAAGTAATTTATTTTTTAAAATATTTAATTAAAAAAGGTTTTAAGCAAATTGTCTATACTTACTAATATACCCTTTCTTCATTCATTTGCATCATAAACAGTACATTTTTTTTTTTAAATTTTGGTTGTATGAGTGTTATATTTTGATGAACTGTGCGTGTTGGGTGCAGTGAAGGCACTCCATTTCTACCTCCTTTCTAGAGATGACATCGGAGTCTCAGGTCAGGCCGATAAGTGTGCGATCAGTAAGGACGACAATGTCACCTGCATCAAGCGTCTCATCGTCACTAAGTGCAAGGCTCTGAACTGGCATGCAGTGTTCTGATCACGCTTAGTCTCTATGGAACCTTAAGCAGTGGCCATTTTGTTTTCTTGCTGGAAGAAACGGCTGTAAGTTACAGTGCAGATCCCTTGAATAATTTCGTATTTATGTGTCTGATGCGTGTATTTTGAGGTACGGCGCTTTGGAGAGGCAGTTTTTAGCTATGTCGGAGTCCTCAGAATGGTGTTTGTAAAGCGCATGGTGTATTAAAAACACTCAACAGCACTCGTCTTGACTGTGTGTTCTTGTTAGTATGGGCTGTTCACGGTAAAATGAGCACTTTTGAAAGCCCTGCTTAAGACCTACTTGGAGGCACGTTGTGTGTTCATCCGCCTTAAGTAAAATTAACACTGGCGAGGGCCATCCATGCTTTGCTCTAGTGAAACTGTTAAGAAAAGTAAATATTTTACAAACACGATAATTTTTACACATCAATGCATTAAAAGAACAGATAGCTAAATAAACAATTTCGATTACCACAAGTGGTCACCTAATACTTTTTATTCGACGTTAAGATACGGAACTACTTTCCACCCATGGTTACCAACTTTACCGTGCGCTTCACACTCAATGCGCCTGTTAAAATATGCAGGGAGGAGCAGTGACTTTTTTATAAGGTTGATTTCTAAAGTGCGCAATCTATCGTGAACAGCATTTAGTATATGGACCGGTCTAGAGAAGTTTAATTTTCACTTAAAATTTCAAAGATTTTTCCTTTATTTTCAAGTTTTTTTCCTTTACTTTTAAGGTATTCCCCCTCTTTTTCAAGCCTAAAACCAGCCTCAAATCAACTCCAAAAATGTGTTAAAAAACCTCCAAAATAAGGTTCTTTTCACCCCTTTCCAGCTCTGGCAAAAAAAAAAAAAAGGTGTATTTTCCTTAATTTTCATGAAATTTCCAAATTTTTTCCTTAATTTTCAAAGTTTTTACGTTGTTTTTCATGTTTAAAAAGTGGCACGAAAGCTCAGTTTAATCTTACGCAAGATATCTGCTTTGCTAATTTTCAAAAATTAATTAATATTATTGTTATATAAAGTAAGCAAATTTTACCTAAATCTGTAAGCTAAATCAAGTAAATGGAAACTAAATCCGCAAGCAAAATCAAACAAATTTAAGCTAAAATCTCGTTTAGATTTCAGAAAAGGAATTTTTATTTGAAAAAACAAAGCAACTATACATTTAAGAATGTATCAAAATTTTGAAAGATTAAACAACCTAAATATACGTCTCAAACAATTCTGTATTTCCGTAAAATCGTTTACATTCTCAATGTATTATTTTAAAGAATTTATATAATTTCAGTAAATATTTCTCTCAAATAATCATAAGTTAGATTCCTTTGGCTAATAGGACAACATTACAAATTGCTTTGCTTCAATAGATTTATCAAAATCCACATTAAATTTTATGTTGGTATTTTTATTAACTACAATTGTTTTTTATGTAAATAATCACTGACAAATAATGATCTTTGCCGCCAATGTTAATAATAATTTACATCACCATTAAAGTTCATAGTTGGTTTATAATATAGCTCATTATTTCTATACATGGTAAGTAGTATCATTGTGGAAAATCTTGCATAAGGGTATTGGGGATCGGAGCAGGGGGAGCAGCCATCTTGTTACGTCACACAACCGCCATCATTGATCTTTTACTCCAGACCTGCGTGACCTTTGTCCTTGACCCCAAGGACCTTTGACACTCAAAAACCACTAAAAAACCGTTAAAAATTACAAAAAGTAATAAAAAAATTCTAAGAAATGAAAAAAAAAAGAAAAAATTTATTATTAAAAATTATTTAAAAAATCATAAATAATTATTGAAAAGATCCTCAGAAATTACCCTTTTTTTTTTCTTTCAGAAATACTGACAGGGATGAGCGTGCCAGGTGGCCAGGAGACAGGGATCAGAACTTATAAGCTTTGACCTTTAAAATGCAAATAATTAAGAAAAATTATAGCAAAACATTTATTTAAAAATGCTTTAAAATTTATAAAATACATAAAAAATTTTAAAAAATTTATAATTTTAAAATTTAATTAAAAAATCTTTAAATAACTAAAATTACCGGTAAAAAAATTTATGTTGATGAAATTTCATTTAAAATATTTCTCAATTTAAAAGTTTTTAACCCTGACGGCCATTTTGTCCCTCTTTTCCCCCCGAAATTTCCTTTTCTCACGAAATTTACCCTTTTCCCTTAGTAAATTACTTTTAAAATATTTACAAAAAATTTAACTGAAAAAACGGGAATTTCCTGAGGTTTCCCCCCACATCACAAATTACTCACCTCTGATCGAATCAAGCATACGACTAACTCACTCGCACACACCTATACTCATACACCCCCTCACAGATACTCATTCCGCCATCTTGATTTTTTTGTTCGCCATTTGTTTACATGCTAATGGAGCCCGCCATATTTGTTTTTTAGTTCGTCATTTTTTTATACATTACTGGAGGCTGCACTCTTGGTAGACGACCACCATCTTGGTAGGCATCTCCTATCCGCCATATTGGAAGCCAATTACCATTACCTTGGTTCCATGACCTTGAAAACAAAAACTCGAGAAAAATGCATAAACGTCAACAAGCAAAATACGTTACAGACTACTACCACCATATCAGATGCAGACTACCTAGACCTTGACCCCATGACCTTGATTGACCTTGAAAATAAAAAAACTCGAGATATAATACATAAAATTCAACAAGCATAATACATTACAAACTACCACCACCATATTTGATCCTAAATAACTCGACCTTGACACAATGACCTTGAAAATTAAAAACTTAGAAAAAATACACTAATGTCAACAAGCATAATTACAGACTACAACTACCACGTTAGATGCAGACCGTCTTGACCTTAACACCATGACCTTCAATGACCTAAAAACAAAAAACTCGAGAATAATGTAAGTGAAGAGGCAGAAGCTAGTCGAGACGATCCACCTTCCACTCAGCTGCTGTAAAACTAAACCTCTCGGCTTACATCCCTACTTATAATATACAATCGTGCAAGCCTTTTGGCGTCATATTGACTTTGTACCAATCGTTCTGCACCATGTATATATTGTGCAGACACCGACCAGACAATCACCAAGTTACCACATGATTGCGGCTAACCAATCACATGCGAGCAATGAGATGTCACACACAGGCAGGTAGGCCGGCTTTAGATGCTAGTTCTTTGATTACATTAGCATGCAGTTATATCTTCAACAGTTTCTTTCATACAAGTTCTTGGCTCACCTATAAATCATTGTCATATTTAAAGTAGACAACTGACTCCTGTTGTCGGATCAATCCCTTACAAGACTGCCCCATCGACCCCATTTACACCATTTATCCCATCGACCTCATACACCTATCGATCCCATCGGCCCCATTAACCCCAGACCCATTGACCCATAATGGCCTCTTATTGTGGTTCTAATTGTGGTGCTGCTTTGCGAATTGCGGTGCGAATTGCATTTCTGTGGTGCTAATTGCGGTGCTAATTGCGGTGCTGCAGTACTGATTGTGATGCTAATTGTGGTGTGGGTATGTCGCAAGTAAAAAAAAAATCCATATATTAAAAAATATAATTAAATGGGCCTACCTCCAAAACCTGAAACGCGAACATTTTATTTAACAATCTCGCTTTAAAAGATATACATCTAGGTCCCTCGGTAAATTTAATTGCTTCCTGAGTAAACTGTACTTTCACTTTGTAATAAAAGTGCCCAGAACTACAGCAGGCTCCGACCATGCTTTGCCATTGGTCAATGCGCAACATGGACTTTGTACTGAACAATGCCGCACCACGACAGGCCACCACCATGCTTCCAAATTGGTCGTAGAGACGCGAAAAGGACTCTCCGTAAGGACCACCGTATCATGAAGACTTGCTTTTTTTTTTTAACAGAGATGAAAATCGGATCTCAGGATTATCACAGGTTACAACCAGATAGCGATGATGCAGGTTCACTGCTCCATGTTCGTCGAGGTCAAAGGCAGTCCTCCTTATTGTGCAATTCACATTTTCGGCATGGCAACACTCTGAGAAAACATACACATATTCGTTCGCCCCGGAAGAAAACACGCAGGTACTGTCATAACAATATGTTATTTACATATGCTTGTAGGCTTATGTACATAAATATATAAACATTTAAATAAATTTTATATTTCTATATAACATACTTATATATAGACATTCAAATTAATTTTATTATTTCATATTTATATGTTAATCTTTATATACAGGCATTTAAATTAATTTTGTATTTCCATATTTATATGTGAACCTATATATACATTTGAATATATATATATATATATATATATATATATATATATATATATATATATATATATATATATATATATATATATATCCCATATTTGAATGTAAAAATACATTTGTATAGATATCTAAATTAATTTTATATTCCCATATTTATATGTACATACTTATATATAGACATTAAAATAAGTTTATATTCCATATTTATACTTACATACTTATATGTAGATATTTATATGTATATACTTATATATAGACATTTAATTTAATTTATGTTCTCATATTTATATGTAAATAGTTAAATATATATTTTAAAATTAATTGTATGCTCACATATTTATATGTACAAACTTATATGTTTTATATTTAATTATATTTAATATTCACTAGTTATATGTACATAACTATGTAGAAAAATTTAATCGAAAATAATTTAATATTTATATACCTATGCCTATATATAAATTAAATTCAAAATAATGTTATATTAACATAATTGTAAACCTAAACCTATTATTATATATTAAATTGAAAATAATTTAATATTTACATAATCATATACCTATAGCTATGCATAAAAATTAATTTGAAAATTATTTTATAATTACATAGTTATATACCTATTCCCATACATATAACTAATATTTTAAATAATTTTATATTCACATATTTATATACCTATACCTTTTGTATAGTTATACAGCTATACATATACATATAAATTAATTGAAAATAATTTTGTATTTACATAGTTATTTACCTATACCTTTACATATAATTTAAGTGGAAAATAATTATATACTTACATAGCTATATATCGGTTCCTATACTCATGAATTATATTGAAAATAATTTCATATTTACATAGTTCATAACTAAAAATAAATTATGTATATTTCTATTTTATATAAATTAATAATTATGCATAGTCCTTATATCTATATATTGTTATTGTACCTGCGTGTTTTCTTCCAGGGTGAACGAATATATGGGCTTCCACAGAGTGCTGCCACATCGAGAAGATGAATTACGCACTATGAAAGGCTGCTGTTGACCTCCACGAACACGGAGCCGTGAACTTGCATCATCGCTAACTGGTTGTCACCAGTGACAAACCTGAGATCCAATTTTCACATCTGTTCAAAAAAAAGCAAGTCGTCATAAGACGGCAGTCCGTAAGAAGAGTCCTTATCACGCGGCTACGACCAATTGGGAAAGACCTAGAATCTAGACACGAAGCTGACCAAATTTTACAAAAAGAAGTAAATAAATAATGTTAGTTAAGAATACTCCAATTGGTGAATAAATTGCTTCTGCAGCTGTTGCTTCAACTATGTTTACAAAAAGAAAATGAGGATGGGGTATTAAAATTAAATTATTAATAAAAAAATATCTTTATAAATGTAGATAATAAACATAACTTTCGATATACTCATTAATAAATTGATATATTTAGTTATAGATCACTTTTTAACACACTGTCAACTAGAGAGAAAAATTAAACATTTAAAGAAGATAGAGTTTTAAAATTAACTTTGGCAATACTAATAAATAAATACAAAAAGAAAAATGTGAAAATGGTTTACACTGTGGATGTTCTTCACCAGTTGTAATTTAAACTTTTAGCTGCACTTGGAGCTTTAGCTGGAGGAGCTAGTGCAATTTATAACTTTGTTGAACAAATAATAAAAATAAAAAATAATTGGAAGAACAACAGATACATAACTTAGCAATGGAAAATATATCAGGAAGTTGTTTAGTTGCAAAAAAAAAAAAAAAGGGAGATCAAAACATTGTAACTTATTTACAATATCTGATATAGATATTGGAAATTATGAAAAAATACTAAATATTAAACATTTCAGAAATGTTTATATGATTAATGAATTACCAAAAATAATACACAAAAATGAATGAACAGTCGTTAATTTTCACATTGTATCAAATCCAGATACTCTCTGGGATTGTTATTTTAAAGAAAATAATTATGTATACTATTTTGATTCATTTGGAGGTAAAATTGCTAGTAATTTAATAAATCATTTCGAAAAGAGAAACGTTTGTTACAATGATAATTGTGTTCAGAATTTTAATTAATTTATATGAGTTGATCTATGTTTACTTGTTTAATATTTTTTCGAGAGACTTTAAATTTCACGATATAATTCTTTGTAATTAAATGATGGCTATATTTAGAAAACCATTAATCTAATTTTGACATATAAACTTTAACACTAATGCTTATGCTTATTGTTTCTGATTATGCTTGAAAATAAAATGTAGAATCAAATCACAATACCAATTTTTCTGCTTTATGAAATCAACGAAGTAATTTTTTTGTTTATACAACAGATTGCATTTTTCTTCAAAATCGCAAAATCAATAATTTAGCTGACCTTATAGATGGAAAAGATGGTGACATTAAAAGGTTTTTAGGTAAAGAAATAGCAGATAAATTACAAAATTGAAACCATTCAGCTTTGGATATTTGTGATACACTTGGTAAATAAAAAGTTCAGAAAAGCAAAGAAGTTATTGATTATGAAATAACTAACTAATTACAAAATTTAAACCAATCAGTTTTGAATTATTTTCATACACTTGTTAATACAAAAGTTAAAAAATGCAAGGATAAAAAATATCATATATTTTATTTACTTTCAATGTGTAATAAATACTAATATTTTTCACTTATATTATTACCTATGTTGCTTTTCTTTTTTGAAGGATTGTACTATTTATAAAAAAATATGAAAATCTCCATTGGTCTGGTGATACTGTGACTGTCACCATGGATTAAAAAGTATAGATTACAGCAAGCCTTTTGATGTTAACATAGCTGATTTTTTAACTTTTAGAAGAAAAAATAGAATATCTAAATATAATGATGGATTAGTTACTAGAATAGGAATATCTGTGAAATATAAAAAAATGTTTAAAGAATAAATTAGAGAATAAATATAACGAATAAATGTAAACAATAAATAGTTTTTTACTATTAAATGGAGAACACTTGGTGCTTGAAGTGTAAATAGGCTACTAGAAGTAATAATGTAAAATTGAAAATACAAATAATGGTCGATTTGTACAGAAAAGTAAATTTGCAATATGAAATTCCAATCAACATTAATTATGAAATATATGTAACCATTTATCAATATGTAACCATATATGTAACCATAATCAATTAATTATATAAATCAGCAAGAAGAAATTTTCCCAGAAGAAAAGGAAGTTCATTTGTAAATGATAATTTATGGCAAATTGATCTTGTTGAAATGGATACTGGCAATTTGAAGGGTATATCAAATGTAAATAATGGGTTCAAGTATATCATGACAATTATTGATGTTTTTTAAAAATATGCATTTGCTATACCGATTAAAGATAAAATGGCCAAAAAGTAGTAATAATTTATAAAGTATATTGGTGTAAAGAAAACCACTTAATAAGCAAAATGAAAAATGTTCTGAATTTTATAATAAAATATTCAAAGAACTTATGCAACAATGTTACATCAATTATTATTCTACATTCAGTGAACTAAAAGGTAGTTTTGTAGAAAGATTTAATAGTAAATAAAAAATAAAATGTGGAGGAAATTTGCTTCGAATTGTAGATGAGTTAGTGAAAAAATATAATGCTAAAAACTTAGAAATATCAGCATGAAACCAATTGAAGATAATAAGACAAATGAAAAAAATTTAAGACAAATGGCATTTGTGCAAGCATAATTTGCGAACATGTTAACTAAAACAAAATAAAAAGATAGCGATGTTGTAAGGTTAGCAAAATGTAACAAAATTTTTGAAAAGGTATACTTCTAATTGCACAATAGACAAATTAACTATTATTAATGTTTTAAATTATGAAGTACCTACTTAGAAAGTGAAAGATAGCGATAGAGAAGAAACAAAAGTAGTGTTTATCAATACAAAATTTTAAAAACTTTCTGTCCTCATGAATATTTCGTTAAAAATATTTTAAAAACCAAGTGTGATAAAATTTATATCAAATGATTATATTTTAATTATTCTCATAACTCATGAATTAATGAAACACTGTTTGTGAATTTTAAATCTATTTTGTGATATATTTTTCAAATGTAACATTATTTTAACTTCCATAAAAATTGTATAACATTCAAACATTACATTCATTAAAAGAATTTTTTAAAAATATTATTAAAAAAATTAGGTTTTTAATTTTATTTCTACACTTCCAAGCTTTAATTTTTCTACTCCAATGTAATGTAATAAACCATAAAGTTCACCCAACAGTTTGCAACAAATCTTTTTGAAATTTTCGTAAATCATATCTCCATCAACAAAATCATTACAAATGTGATTTATGTAAGATTCATATTTTATAAATAGAGACAGAAATTTCAACTTATCTCTTACTAATCTCTTAGGTATTTTCGAAAAAGTTTTAGCTTATTAAAATACGTCTATATTACCATGCCTTCCTTTAGGGAAGAAATTCACGACTTATATCTCGATTTTCTAAAATAATATCGCCAAATATAACTAGAGAATCATTTTCAAATTGATCTATAGGAATAATTTCATCATTATTAATTAAAAAGTATCCCATTTTTCCTTTAACCTATAGCTTTTTTGATAACTCATCAATATAATTTTGTAACTCAATATATTTGGATTGATTTAAACTCTTTGAGAAAAGATACACTATTTAAAAATTTAATCAGTCTTTCTTATAAATAAAATTTTACATCATATTATGATTCTCATGTTATAAGGCAATAGTAATCCATAATTTAAATTCTGATTTTTCTTTATTTATTAAAACTCAAACACCCAATCTACTTTTTTTCATTAAATAAGACAATATTTGTATTAAATAAGATAGTTTTTATTTAATAAAATAATTTATTTCATTTAAAATATATTTTTAAAATTTTAATAGGTAATTTTTTTTATTAAATAAGACATTTTCTCATTTAATAAGAAAACATTTTCAGTTAATTACATAAATTTTTTTATGTGATTTTTTTCCCTTAAAAGAGATAGTTTTTTCATTTGGTAATAAAATTTTTCCATTCAATAATATATTTCTTATTTAATAAGATTTTTTTATTCAATAATATAATGGTTTTATGAAATGGATAATAAAGTGTTAAAGTTAACAAATAATAGCACCATACTAAAGAAGAAACTTCATTATATCATTCATAAGAATAAATCGATTTCTTTGATTAATTTTGATGTAAAAACTGTAACAACCAATATAAACAACAAGACTATAACATTGATTGATAATAATGTAATTTTGAATATACCTAGAGGCAATACTGAATTGTTTGAAAAAAAAATAATTTTCAATTAAACCATTTTCAACTAATAGCATGAACTAACGTCAGACAATGTGGAAAATAGAATATTGCTCAAATATGAGTTTAGTATTAGATTTGAGGTTTGACTATATGATATTCTTAGATTTGAAATAAATGTGATTACTGAGAAAGAAAAACTGCTATAGGTACAAAATCACCTAATTTTATACCATTTAAAATATGGCAAGTTTATAAAACATGTATCTAATTATTTATAAACAGATATAATCGCAAGTTTTCCACAGAAAACAGTGTTTGTATTTGGAGATTATATTATTTATATACTCACATATACAATTCTTTTATTAAGAAATAATGAATCCATAAAAAGTGGAAATAGAAGTTACTAATACATTAAAAAATGAAATTTATATATAAAGTAAACTATACAAAATATTAAAAAAAATTATATATAAATATAAAATAAAATTACACATAAATATAAAATAATTTGTTTAATATCTCCATGGTAATGTATCTACAGTATCATATTTTTCACTCAAAATCATGATTGTCATAGTTAAACTTAAATTCCTTTGATATGATCTTATTCATCAGATTTTCTGTTTTCTATTCTCTTGTTATCATTTTGTTTTTTATAACAACATTTTTCTTAGTTTTTTGTACTAATCTGTCCACCTATTTCATTTTCAAATTCAAAGAATTTTCATGATTTAGAGTGAATCCTTTGATTTAGGTAATTTGTTTTCCCAAAATGTTTTGTAACCATAACTTTTTGGCCCAGTACTTATCCATTCGGTAGCATAATCATTTTTTCCAAATTCATCTGTCCATTCACCAAGCATGCAACCTGTTTTAACAGTATTTTACCATCATCATTGTAAACTACGTTGTCTGTATCATAATATACTCTTTTATTGTTTAATCTATAAAGCATTTTATATCATCTTAATCTATCATTTGAAGAAGTGAAAGTTGCTACAAATATATTTGTTGCATTACTATTTTCTACATATTTATTATTGTAGTTTCATTACATTTTACTTATTTTGTAATTAGTCATTAATGTAAACCACATAAGTCACCTCTCTTTTTATCACCCAGTAAAATTTCGTAAATTGCTGAGCATCATAAACGAACTGTGTGTTGGACAAATTTTGTCTTTCGCCAAATTATCCTCAAAGTGAATTTAAACAAATTTTGGCAACAGCCGTTTTTCCAGGATTTCTTTTCAATTTTCTCAATGCATAAATCAATATCATGTTATTTTTTAATAACATGAATATATTATTCTTTTTATCTGTAATCATCTTCCCAAGGGCTAGTTACACATTTTATTTTCATAAATGTGTTAATGTAATTTCTGAACTTCATGAATTTTAAATATTTTGTACCCTTTTTTATAGCTTTATGTAGTAATAATGTAGTCCATGTTCCATTAATGGCTGTTTCTTCATCATTATGTTTACAATGGCCTTTTCATACTACAACACATTTCGAACATAAAGGAAACACTAGTTTTTCTTGCTTAATTTGATGCACTGGATGATATAAAATTCGTGGTGAGACAACTTTACATTTGATCAATCCAAATCAATTTTCGTCGCACTTTTTAGGTTTAAATATTTTAATTGGATGCTCAACAAGTACAGTAATCATATAACATGAGACTGTTGGATACACACTACATATAATTATATATCTTAAATTTTTCCTGCAACTTTCAGTTTTGAAACATTTGTTCTGCGTAGAATATTCATCAATGGTTCTATGACATTTATATTCAACTCGTTTTGTAAAAAATTGTTTTTTTTTTTCTATTTCTAGGCCCACATTTCCCTTACTTTGTAACCATTTTGTCTTAAAATGGTAATTCGATTGACTGTTTTAGTAAACAAATCATCCATGATTTAATTGTGGCATTTATTTTGTCTGGATAATAACACTCTGAACAACCGTGCCAAAACAGCCATGATATTCATATATCGTTTAGTTTTATCGTCAAAACTGTCAACTTTGGCTCCACAATTAGTTATTTCTCTACCATTTAAATCATGACGAACATTAGGAAATGTATTTAAATATTAAATTGATTCTTTAATAAACATTAGTTTTTTCTGCTTCTTCAACTACAGAGATAGTATTATCCATAAGAAAATTGGATTTATACACAATCATATAAACACTCGCTATTGTTATGTATTGAAAAGGATATATATTTGCTATTTCAAGAAATTATTTTCTAAATACAAGACGACCACGTCGTAAAATATGAAGATCAGAATCGCAATATTCAGCAATTTCTTTTTTTTTTTTAATCGAAAATGTATTTTCTTTTACTAATTCAGCATTCAATTTTGAAAAATATTTTCGTTGTTCGGTTTCATTGTGTTGACTCCATGATATTTTGGGGTGGAATTTTTCGAACGTAATTTTTATTTTCGAGTTTATTGAAAAAGTGTAGCAAATATTCTTTTTTTTTTTTTTTTTTTAGCTCTTATAAACTTAATGTTTTGGGAAATGCCGCAAGACTTCCTTGAATAAAGTTCATACCATCAATTATTTTTTTATGGCAAGCTGTGTTATTGCAAGTATCATTATTTTTTAACCGTGGTATGTAACTTCAGGATTTATACTATTTCTGACACAGTACTTTATTATAAAATATGAATCAACGCCTTTTTAATTATGGGCAATAAATGTATATCCTATGTTTTCAGCAGATATAGCCCATTCGAAAAAAAACCATCATTTGTATTAAAATGGCATTTGATGCCATTAAAGTTTTGAACAAATATAAAGTTTGGCGTGTAAAAACCAGTCTCTTTTGCGGCCTCATAGCCAAAAAAGTAGTATTTTTCTTTGTAAAAGTAGTGGATATATTTCTTCTGTGTTTTTCCATTACAAGTACAGGAACCACCCTTTTTCCGCCTCTTTTGCATGTACCATTTCTGTTAATCGGTTTTCACAAATTCCATACAATTACAACATTTGAAATAACCGCAAATGTGTCGTTTATTTCTCAAGCATATTTTTTTTTACAGATTTTACACTTATACACCATCTTACACACAGCCTTGTGATTAGAGAAACATTATTTTCCAAAGTAATACGTATTACATTTTTGACAATATATGCTAATACGTTCTGAACCTTCCCAAACTTTTTTGTGTTTTGGTTTTTTGAACAAATTACATATATTTTTATGACACTCGTGTTGATCTCTATTATTGTAAGGTTTTCACAATTTTTACAATAACAACTGCTTCGTAAAAATGCTTTCACTATATTAATTACATCGTAATGTTCATTGTGAAAATACAAATAAATAGTTGCTGGTCTTTATAAACCAGATTGTATAATTGAGTTGAAATGTGCAGCTGAAACAACTTTTATTTGAACATTTCTATAATTTTTCCCCATTCTATCACAAAATATCACGAACCAATTCTCTTCGCAATTTTCTTTCTTTCCTAACGTAAATAAGTCCGTTGTTTGTTAATTCTCTATCTAAAATGATATTAGTTTCGTATTTCAAAGCTGTGATTACTTCTCTGAGGCTACATAGATTATCAGTATTGTTAGTTTTATTATTATTTTGTTTGACATTTATACGTTTTGCCAAATTGACAATTTTTTTTTATCGCTTCCTTCATTTCCTCTTGGAACACTGCAAACATCGATGCCGAAATTAGTTTCGTTTATGTCTACATTTTCATTGAATTTAATTATTCTTTCAATTCGAACAAGTAAATTTTCGGCATTTAAATTGTAATTTCTTGCTGCCGAAATTATACGGTGAAAATTCTGATAATTTGCATATATCATCATTTGATCTCCGTGTTTGTAATGAGTTATATTTGTACAATTTTCATTGTTGCGTGAACAGCATTTCGCGCAGCATTCATTTTCTCATTAAATCTCCTTGTAAATCATTTATGCGAATGCTGTATTTTGTTTGACAAATGATAAATTCATCACTTAAATTACGGCCGATTTCACGAATATCGAATGGATTCTTCTTTTCCACAAGCGCATTAGAACTTTTTTGTTCAAAAGGAAAAATTTGACCTTAATGTTTATTTTATTCTTTAACATCGGTATTTGGAAAAGGAAAATTTTTAAATCTCGAATAATTTTAGTTCTTGGGGTTACAAATACATTATTAGGAAAAGGAAATATTTTTTTAAATTCTTTTTTCGGTTTTATTATTTACAAATTTGACATTTGAAAAAGGTAAATTTGCAATATTATTCTTTGTTTCTTCATTTACAATAAAAAGAATAAGTGATGTAATTAACTCTTTTTTTTTGTCTCTGTTTAATTTTTACTTTAAAGTTTTTAGCTTTTGCTCTTATTTCGCAAATTTTTAATCATTTAAAATCACCGCAGATTTTTTAAAAATTGATATTCCTGTGTTTGAATACATTGCGCAGTAATACTTATATTAAAATCTACTTTCTTAGTTTGTGCGTGTATATATATATATATATATATATATATATATATATATATATATATATATATATATATATATATATAAACTAAGAAAGAAGATTTAATTATAAGTATATTATTATATATAATAAGTATTATATTTTTATATATTATAAGTATTATATATATCTTTCCCTTTATTTGCTATATTCAATGGAAAATATACAGGCACTAAAAAGCTTATCTTTAGAGTTTTTATGTGAGTAAAAACTTTCTGTGTTTAATACTTTATTGGACGTTTTACATATTTTATTATTTTCCATTTCATAACTGAGAAGTGATTCCATTTTGTAGTATTTACATGGAAAGAAATTTAATAAGTTAGAAAAATTTAATTTTATTCATTCATGTGTTTATTTATATTTTAATTTTTATTTAGTTTATATTTTTATTGTAATTTTAATTTAAATTTTTTATTTTTTTCTCTTATTAAATTTATCTCCTTATAAATAATACAAAATGGAATCGCTTCTCAAGAAGTTAAACAATTTTTATGAATTCAGTAAACTACAACTAACAATCTAAATTTGGGAAAAAACTTATTTGTATATTAGATGATAAATGTAAAATTACATTACCTGATCGATATGGAAATATGTGTGTTAAAAAGAGTTTTAAATTATTAAATGAGAAACAAATTTAATTCCTAATATATTTTTGTGTACAGAAATGTTTTTACAAAATTTAATCATATTAAATTTGAATGTTTTTATTCCAGTCTGTTTTTTTTTTTAAGTCAGGGAGAAAAAATAATAATTGGTGTGTTAATCCTTGTTACGATTACATACGACCCAACATCATGGGCAAACTATTGTAGTTTTAAACATGTCTGTTAACATATGCCCTATGCTCTGACAGCTCTCGTTTTTAAATATATGGTTTTAAAATAGGCTATGGTGAAACAAATTCAAATCTGACTTGGGAGGGATAATACCCCGTTAAAACTTTGGACTTCCGTTCACAGGCTGTGAATACAAGCTATTGGAGCGTCGCCTACACCAATCACTAGGTAAACACGATTATCCGTGTTCCGTGTTAAGGCTTTCCTTCACCTCTTTTCTAGAAGTTCATCGTTCTCCCGTCATAATTACGGATTCATAGTAATTACTGACAATGCGCAATTAAAGAAAATTTACATATTATGAGTTTTTCAATTTGGTTCGTAATTTGATTTGTGTGTTACTTGCTTGTTTTAAAAAGTCAAATATATATATATATATATTGCGCAAAAAATATTGAACAACTCGTAAATATTAATTTTCTCTTATCATAGATTGTCACTTATTACTATGAATCCGTATTTATGACGCAAAAACCAATAATTTCTGCTGGAGGGTGGGGCTAAGCGGATCCTTAAGGAGGCCAAGCCGCCTGGCTGCCGATGTCCTGCATCTCCGGGGCCCAGAAGCGCACGAGAGTTCAGGTAGAGATGGAGTTACTTTCAATGCACCAATGATCAGAATACATTAACACTTTAAACTACACGATGCATAGCTGTATTTTGATTCCTCGTGTACATCATATTTATTCACATTATTCTGTTACACCTTCCATAGATTGTTTTATAGAATACGCAAATTTTCTTTAACATATTTAACTAAAGCAAATAATGCACTAAAAATAACTTGACAAAATCACACACTTTACGAATACTATGGTGGCAGTGAAAGTCTTGGGAAGCTGCAGAGACACCACCAAAATTGTCAGATAAGTATGATTTTAAATGCATATGAAAGAAGAAACCACATATTTATAACACTAAAAAATATTTGCTATAAATAACTTGTTTAAATGTGTTTGAAAATCAAATATGAAGAGTACAATTTTAATTAAAATTTAAGAGTACATAGTTCCATTCTGAATGTGTCACTATAATAAGTGATCCGATTGTAGGTAATAAAAATTATTAATAATATTTACTAACTCTTTAGATAATTAATTAAAGCAGTCATGAAATTGTTCATTTTCATAACTGGAATAGATGGGCGAAATATTAGTTATTAGAAATATTAGTAAATTCTATTACTATTTTTATAGCACACAGTCAAAGAAATTAATTGTTTCGATGATCTTGGCTGAGGTTTTTGTCAAGTTTTCGTTATTCAAATTGCAGAATGGAAAAACGATTATATTTAATTAATAATAATAAACTCTTAATACTTGAGATTATAACACTTTTAAATAAGATAATTCTATCAAAATATTTTCCTCTCTAAAATGTGTATGCTTTATTAATTTTTTCATATGAAATTAGAACTGTCGTATCTGACACTGACAGTAGCGATTGCTAATGAACCTGGCAAGCAATACCGCCACGTCGTTTGCAGTTCTTCATTGAAAGACGCTCTGCCTCTACACTAAGGGCGAAGCCATGCATGTGCGTCAATCTCTCATCGCCTCTAAGCGCGCGTTCCTGCCGTAATACGCCTATTTGAGACTTTCCGTGGCCTCCGTATAATTTTATGATCCAACAATAAAAATTAAAGTCTGGCTTATAACCCTATGGAACTTTGAAGATTGGACACTTTTATGATCATACCTAAAAATTATCGCGAAAACACTAATTTCAGGTATTTGCTTTCTACATATACATGCTGTAGAGAAAAAGGAGCTTCTGTAAATTGAACACACACGTGTAATTGTTTTTAAATGTTATTCATAAGCTGGTTTCACTCAGAAACTTTGACAAAACTCTAAATAAAACGTTTTGTGCTGAATTGATGTACACTCATTACTGGTCTTAATAGACAACCACGTTACACAGAGAAAAAGAAATATTAAAGGGGAACAACATTGGCTTGGGCCAAACAAGTTGAAAGGGTGAGGATCGGCGGCTTGGCCACCATCTTGGAATTTCCCCTTTTCTCTCAGAATCACTTGTTTAGAAATCAATTATTTTACACAGAATTTGCGTTTTTCCCCCTTAAAATGTCCCGTTTTTTTTTCTTCTAAAAATTAGAGGGTAAGTAAAAGCTATACCCTAGAACATGCAGTAGTGAGCAGCAGAAATACAATATTCGAGAAATATTACTGTATTTGTGTGGCTTGTTATTGCTTCTAGACTAAACAATGAAGTAGCTGAATAGTCGTTCAAATAAAATTATTTTAAAAACGATTTTTTTTAAATTTAAATCTATTTTACAATTAAAACAATTAAAGGCATAAATATTAAGTGTTATATATCACCGGGCTCGTCTTTCAAGGCACATGCGAATGCGATGTCATACCGCCATTTTGTTTTCGCTCTCCATGCCATTTCCTTTCTCTCTTTTCTCTCTCATTCCATCTCTTTCTCTCTTGTCTATCATATTCTGTCGACTTGCCGTATACATAGTTGCTTCATCGCCTGCTAGAGTGAATTAATGGTCAGTGTGTATATTTATTTTGAATTATATGATGTAATACATACATGGCATACAAAAATTATATTTAAGTATCAGGACTTTGTCATAACTATTTGAATTTGAATACCTTATTTGATAAAAGTAGATATTTTTTATATAAGCACTTTATTCAATTAGATTTTGACTGTTGTACGAAAGATAAGTCTTCTAACCTTGAAACTACACACACACACGCATGCACACACATACACACACACACACACTGGCAGGCACGCGAGCTAGACGCAACTGTTGTGACAGACTAAGAGTGCTAGCGACTTCAGTAAGATACCACTGGAAGAAGGGACCAATGATCGCGATCGCTAGCACTTCGTCCAGCCTTGTCCAGTCAATTAGACATCGATACATTTATAAATAATTAGAATTATTTTATTAAAAGTCATCATTTGAAAAATGCCGAAATCTTTGGAAAATGCAGTAAAATGTATCTTAAATGTATTTTTAATGTAAAATCGTTTTAAAATTTGAAATTATGTAAATTTCAGAGCTGGTAATATTAAAAAAAGAAATTCTCATTAAGGTAGAGGACTCGAACCAGTGACCTCTCGGATAGCAGTCGGCCATTTTGTCCACTGAACCATGCGTGCTTAAAAGTTCTAAGAAAATCCTTTTAAAAATTTGTATGTCATATATGCCTATGCTCGCATTGATTGTCTTTATATTATGTTTAAATAATTATTCGCAAGTCGGGCTGTAAGTAAACTACCATTTATAGGCACAGGTGAATATAATTTGCGTTCTCTTAGGGCAAGGCTTGTGAAATTCAGTTTGCAATAATAATTTATAATGTATGTATGAACCCTTTATTGACAAAATGTTTAGCCTATATATTTGCTTTATAGTGACGTTTTTAACAAAATCAGTTTACAAGAGACTGGTAGCACTACAAGATTAAAATAAGAAATAAAATATTCAAGTTTTTTTTTCAAATTCATTAAAGTATATAAATACAAAAACGCTAAAAAAGACCAGCTACTTATACACCTGTTGAAGTTACACCCCTACATATGTTTCTGGTAAACATATAAATTTCCATAGGTGTAGGGATATGTCGACTAATAATATGTATTTATAATATAACTTTTAAAATTTATTTTATTTCAATATTTTTAAGTTGTACTTAAATTGTACGTAAAGTACAGTCGAACAATGTAAAAGTTCTCGCAACTTCAATTCCGGTCTCCTATCTTCAAGACTAAACAGTACCCAATATCAGAATCTGCAAATTATTCACTGCTTCGGGTGTTTTGTAAGCGTAACTATCCGACTCGGATAACAATATTATATTTAAATATGCAAGTAGGCATATGTTAATACAAATATAGAAAATTAAATTAATTTTATATAAGTATATTTATGTGTAAATAATTATATATAAATGAAATTAAAATTAAAATAATTATATTTTCGTATACCTATATATAATTATGCATAATCCTATCTTATCTATAGATTATTATATAAAATGTATATTCCTAACTTATACATATATCAGAGAGTACCTGCATGTGTTCTTCCAGGCGAATAAGTATTTGAGTTTTCTCAGAGTGCTCCAATAACGCGAGAAGATGAATGGTGAATATTAAGGGCTGCCTTTCATCTCAATCATCATGGAGCCGCAACCTGCATCATCGATAATGAAAGTCCTACATGAATGGTTGAGTCCTACACCAGAGGTAAAATTTACGAGTCGTGACATGTGTTGGAATGGACATGACTAAGTAAAAAATATTCCCAGTCCTACACAACATGAAAGTATATTCCAAGTCCTACACAACGTGAAAGTATATTCCCAGTCCTACACAACATGAAAGTATATTCCCAGTCCTACACAACATGAAAGTATATTCCAAGTCCTACACAAGGTGGAACGAATGTGACTAAATGCGTTTGTTCAAGTACTATACAAGCTGTCTAAATGAGTTCTTACACAATGGTTTGGTTATATCAGGTTAGGTTATGTGAAATACGGTTAAGTTGATAATTAAATAGAGTTAGGTTAAGTGAAATGGATGTGGAGTAAAGATGAGAAATTAGAGACTAAATTGAAAATATCCAGAGTCCCGATCGGATGGTGCTACATTGACTATCATACGTATGCTCGCAAGTGAGCATTATGAATGGTGAGTTATTCAGAGTCTCTTCATTTTGGCTCGAGAATAAGTCGATCAATAGTTTGTCAACCAGTATCGGCCAAGTGCTATAAGACAAATGGCTGATTCTCAACACTACATGCAATGAAAGCGACGAATTATCTGCATACATAAACTAATATATTAATGCCTCATACAGTTGGTGAACGAATGTAATTTCAATACATATGGACAAGGTGGACAAACAGAAAGATTGTGAAAGATTTATGGGAAGATGTGAAAAGGTTGATGGATCGACATATCATGGGTCATGGATCACTATGGATCACTTGTGGTTCATTACGGGTAGTTTATGGTCCATTTAGATGTCGTTATGGGTCAATTATGGGTGGTGGTGGTGAAAGTGCTGATTGTGGTGTTCATTGTGATTGCAGTGCTGATCGTGGTTCTGATTGTTGTGCTGATTGTGATTGCACTGTGATTGTGGTGCTGATTGTGGTTCTGATTGCGGTGCATGTGGTGGTGGCAGTGATCGCGAGAGATTGATGGAATGATAAACATGTCTATCATTAATTTTTTTAAATATTTTTTTTTAATTCTCCAGATTTCAAGGTCTAAGGTGACCAAGTTACAGTCAAAGGTCAAGGTCATCTGTGTCCAACATGGTGGTTGCCTGATGTCATACAATGGTGATTGGTATCAGAGGATTATGTTACATTGAAAGATGGTAAGGGTTATTGTGATATGGGCTGTTCTTTAATGCATGGTGTTTTGGGTAGATGTCATTGTACCTGACATTCTTTCTGGATATGTTGGTTTTTAAAAATAATTCTGCTAGATCCGACTGATTATTTCTAAGTGTAAGGTGAATGTTACTCGAAGTGCTGATTGGCTTCTGTTTGTTTGAAGTGCATTTCTGATGTTTGGACATGTCAAATTTTCTTAAGTGGCTGAAATAATACTAGACATGTAAGACATATGTGTGTATAAGATTAGTATAATTTTTATTCGGACTATGATAGGTTAGGTTATGTTAGGTTATTTCTGATTTTGTCGGTCCTTTGGTAGGTTACATTATGTTAGTTTACAGATGGTACTAATGTTTGTGGTTGGCTGGTCTGGACTATAAATTTGCTTGTTATACTTGGGTTAACATGGATGGTATGGTTGGGTGATATGTTTTTAAGTATATCTGTCTCGCGATTGTTGATGTATGTTGAATAATGTGGACAGTCAGCCTGTAATACTAAAGTATGCTGATTTATAGTAAGTGGTATGGGTGGTCAGTCTGATCAGTAGTACCAGTTAACTTCCTGTTCAACTAAATCCGATCAACTTCAAACTTGATCTTCTAACAAGAAAACATCACAGGTTTACTCAAAAGAACCTATAATAGCAATTTGGCTAGTAACGCCTTCATTAACAGGAAATGTCTTCCAGCAAATAAAGTCTCGGGAATTAATCTCATATATATTCTTTGGAGTGGGTTCTTTCGGATTACCAGCTTTTCTGAAGATACGAAATTCCAACAAACCACTTCCAGGTTTAGCAGTAATGCCTTGCAAGCCAGATCGAAACATGAAAGACAATAGAATGTAACTCTCTTCTGCTATCTTTATACTAAGTTAAAATTCCTCACGCAATCCCCCACACAGGCGTGCGGTTATTGTCGAACTGCCGGCTCTGGATGGTCAAGCTGAGTGTACGAACATCCTAACAGTACCCCTAGCTTAAGGCTCACAATCCAAATTAAATCTAAAACACCACTTAACCGTTCGTGACGTCCGAAGAACATAGAATCTTGAGTCTCGAAACAACTAATTAACAATGCAAATAACGCGAAAGAATAATAAATATGCTACCAGAGTAAAAAAAAAAAAAAAGATTGCAACGATTAACTCATCTCAAATATACAAATAAAAACAATTATATTGCCATTTACAAAATAAAAATAATTCGTAGGATAAAATACCAAGAGGGCAAAATATCCGTTACGTGTTAAAATGCAAATACTTTCAATTGAATACTCATTGACGACAGAATTTACGTTTGCTACAATTGGTTTCAGTTATTTTATAGGGTTTTTGAGTGCCATCGAATAAGACAGCAAATTGTTGGGATATGGCATCTGAATAACACATTGCAGTGTTTGGGAGAAACAAATAAAATAAACTAACTCACCGAAATGAAATAGTTCACAGTTTAATATTATATTATGAGGTCTTGAAAAAATATCAGACTATAAAAAATGTTCGTAATTATTAAAAACTACTTACATTATGAAAAGATTGCACATTATTTATTGTAACATCACATAATTTTTTTTTTATAAAATGAATTGCGCTAAGCACACAAAAATTAAAATGTACAAAGAGCTTTTAGTTAAAATTGTAAAATTTTCTGCGAAATTTATTGTTTATTTCAATTGCTTGCCAAAAAAAAAAAAAAAAGAAAAAAGAAATTGTGATGTATTTTATCATTTATAAACTATGCGATCTAAAACCTTTAATTAGAGGAAGTAGTATAGAAATAGTATACAAGCTGAGCGGTATTTCTCACAAACATAACATAAAATAACGAGCTTCTTGGCGACCAGAACACGCGCTAAGTTGGTTAATATATTTGATCCTCTTTCAAACTGAAGGAGCGGTGGCTTGTGTCAAGTTATTTACCTTGCAGTAAGATGGTGGCACGAACAACACCAAATGATTATACACCTGCTCCGCATATGGCCTCTAAAAGAACTCAAAATATTGGTGGCCCTAGTTTTACGGGTGATTTGTAAACAATTCCTCGCCATCTCTGAGAAAAGGTTTTCACTGAACAAAACGAAGTTTGTTTGGTGAAACGAAATTGATTAGTTCTGTAAGGGCGATTAAATATGTTTTATAAGAAATTATTATTTTTTGTTGTTATATGGTTTTCCTTAACTTGTGAGATTCGTTATAAGCAACTAAAGATTCGTATAGTTCTACGTATATTATAATTTCATTTATAATGAACAAAAAAATGTAAGTAACAACGAGATTGGTTTTAATAATCTTGACGTACGAAATCTACGTCCAAGCTACATATACTGTTCTAAAATCCAGAGTAAAAAGAGATTATTTTCTGTAATTATTATTTTAACACATTACAAGTACGCAGACAAGAAATTTCAAGTTTTACATCTTTGAATTTTTGTTTTCTTTTTAACTTGTTTTATTCTGATGGTTTACACAATTATTAAGCATCAGTAAGTACACAAGTAAACACTATTATTATCCAGTTACAAAAGTTATTAACAAATCCTAGGGCTGTAAATTCTGATAAAGGAAAACAAAAAACCCGATTTCCCTACAGCCAACTAAACAAATGCCAGTTTTGGAACAATCTGATTTTATTGCTTTCACAAATGATGTAATTATTCTAATATTACACTGTTTCAGCCAACGGAAAGGTTATTCATTCCAGATAAAATAATTATTTAATTTACCTTGATATTTGTAATACCTAGGGCATCCTAACCGATCATTGTGAACCTACATTAAAAATAGTTGTGTGTACTATATAAAAGTAAGCACTGATAGATGAGTGCTATATTTATGAGTGCACTGAGGTAATTTAAAGGTACCGTAGTATAAAACGATTGCGATACATTATCTATTTGGGAAACTATTAAACATGTTAAATATGGGATGGATTTTCGGAGACCTGATGAAAATGAAAAAATTTACTTAGAACGGACTATAACAATGCGTTTGAGAGCAGTAAAAAGGTGCAGTGCAACAATTTTGTGGGCGCAATGATGTTTGCGACAGAATAGAAGGGCAAGACCGAAGACCGACGAGAAAGACTTGTAAAGAGTTGGTGAGGAGTAAACTAAAGAAAGTTGGACACGCCAGCTACAACAGTTGGTGAGGAGTAAACTAAAGAAAGTTGGACACGCCAGCTACAACAGTTGGTGAGGAGTAAACTAAAGAAAGTTGGACACGCCAGCTACAACAGTTGGTGAGGAGTAAACTAAAGAAAGTTGGACACGCCAGCTACAACAGTTGGTGAGGAGTAAACTAAAGAAAGTTGGACACGCCAGCTACAACAGTTGGTGAGGAGTAAACTAAAGAATGTTGGACACGCCAGCCACAACAGTTGGTGAGGAGTAAACTAAAGAAAGTTGGACACGCCAGCTACAACAGTTGGTGAGGAGTAAACTAAAGAAAGTTGGACACGCCAGCTACAACAGTTGGTGAGGAGTAAACTAAAGAAAGTTGGACGCGCCAGCTACAACAGTTGGTGAGGAGTAAACTAAAGAAAGTTGGACGTGCCAGCTGCAACAGTTGGTGAGGAGTAAACTAAAGAAAGTTGGACACGCCAGCTACAACAGTTGGTGAGGCAGTTTAGTGCGCGTCCAGTTTGGTCGCCGCTCAGTTTAAGACTATTGTGAGAATTGTCCTTGTGTTGGCGGAAATTGTCGACGAGAATGTACACTGTAAAATATGCAGTGACGTAAATATACTGTAAAAAATAATGTATAACAATTAGCTGACATGTGTAAGGTAATATTCGCAACCGTGTGTGGGAAACATCGTTTTCCTTACGGGTAAGGTAAAATTTCCGCACTCTGGAGTAAAATTCACGTACATCGAAGTGGAAAATAATATAAACGAATGGTAAAATTACCTGACGATGCGTGCAATGCTTCAACATTGTCTGAACATCCTAGAGGGAGGGGGGGGGGAAGAAACAGTCCTGTAACACATTAATATTCAGTGATACCGTCAAGCTGTCGTCGTGGAGTAATGTATAGCGTATCGGGATATCGTGATAGAGTCCCATGGTTTGTGCTCACCCACCAGCAAGTGTCGAGGGTTTTACAGTTGAGATTTCAGTACCTGATCATTAGAGGATCTAGGTAATAAAAAAAATTAACTCTACTGATTCTAAGCGATGTTTTAAAATATAATATTTATTATAAATATTGTTAAAATTCCATTACTCGTATGGGATTTCCCCCCACTTCTGTGAGGCACTTTTTTCGTACGATTAAGTAATAATTCTTTACATGTTATGTAAATTTACTCTACATTTAAGAAGTATTTTTACCTTACGTGTAGTGGTAATTAACTTTCCTTACATGTAAGGGAATTTCACCTAAATTCTTTTACAGTTTACAAATCAAAGACCCGGATGCAAACACTGACATCTGCCCCCTCCATTTTAAATAGCAGTAAATTATAATGCTATAAATAATACGAATGCTTACGAAAAGACGAATGTTATTCACAACATTATTGCGGCGAGCACAGCTTTGAACTATAAACATTAATAAGTAAAACATTTTGACGTACATATTTAAATTTTCTTCTACCGTAACTTCATGAAAGCAAAGCATGGGGGACAAGGTCTAGATGCAGCAGCATCGCCTGCATTGTATTGCCGTAGTTACTCCGCTGTATACACAGAAACGCGATCCATCAATGCAACAAACCGAACTGAGCTTCCTTCATGTAAAATACGGATCCTCCCCTTTACTCTCAGTAACTTCGAGTTCATGGGTTTAACAGTGGCCAGGTTACGTGAAGCATTCTTCGCCTCTTAGCAGAATCACCGACACTGCATTTATTCAACAACAAGGTTGCCGTAAAGTTTGCAGTGATACATACGAATTTACAATTTAAAAAAATTCCACCATGCTGCACTCTTATAAAGTGCACGATATGTGTTACACTTGTAAATTATGTCCAAACTTTATATCTGTAAATATAAGCAATTTCCATAAACCTGTAAAATAAAGAAACCAATAGTAATAACGTTAACAGGTAGGTATGGGATCACATCAGAAAACTATTGTCACATTAATTATTACATTTGCATTATTTACGTAAGTAGAGGGCGGGTATAGGAAACAACGTAAAATGTATTACTAAAAACCTCTGGCTCATCGGGATTATTTTACCCGGAAAGATAACTTTAACAATGAGTCAGTCATGTTACGTTAATATTTATTGCCTATTTCCATAAGAAATGACTTTCCTCGTGTAACAGTTGGTCAGGATATATATATATATGTACGTGTATAAATATAAAAATAAATGTGGGTGTGTTTATAAACATAAAAAATATTTTAGGGTGGCCCCAAAATAATTTGGTTGTCGCCACTGAAATTTTGTGGCAGTTACAATTTATTTTGTGTTGGCTGCAAACTATTTTGTGTTTATGACAAAAATTTTGAGAAGACTAATTGCCAGCAAAGTACTTTGTGAGCGCCACAAAATAAAATTCCTTTTGTTCTTTTAGCGTTGAAATTCAGCTAAAAATTTCGAAAGATATTCGATATGCAAAACGGTTTAGAAACATACAAAGACCTATTACCTAACGTAATTTTTTAGTGAGAGAGACTTTTTAAAATTGTAAATAAAAAGTAGTTGATAGCAAAACGTCACTAAGTATGTAAGATGGAAGAGCTAATTTGTGAAAGGCGTGAGCGAAATTTGACGTCTGCAGTATGTGGATGTTGGATGACAACAATAGTGGTGTCATTTCTCAAAGTTTATAACTTATCTAAACTTAAATTCCTAATGCCTGGTAATGTTACGCGTCAAATGCAGTTTCTAACATTTTGTAAATTAACTTTCGATACCCTTTTTAAAGGGTGTCTCTTTTCTCCCTTATTTACCACGTTAAGGCATTAGGCCATTTGATGTTTGCAAATTTTCTACCCTTTATTCCAGAACAAATCATTTCTTCTACTTGGATTGCAGGCTAACCGTGAGTTTGTATACATAATGCCAAAGTAAAGAGATGGCGGTATGCTGAGGTAATAGCAGACTGTACTACACTATCGTTACGTGTTGGAGGTGCCTAGATCTGTATCAGTGTGCTCTGATTATTGAATTGTATCGCAGCCCTTCATGGGCTTTTTATACCCACTAAGCGATAAGATGTGCTTCGTCCAATTGTGGACTAGATGCCACGACAGGTTGTTGTGCTTGGCCGGGCTACAAGAGAGCCTGCACGGTACTAGATCCCATCCCGTAACTTTTGGCATGTCTGTGTGTTTGCGTGTTCAATTAAATTTGAACCACCTAAAAGAAACATTTTAAAGCCGTTAATTTATGCACGTATTAAAATATGTGAACTCTTTTGAGTGACCACACTTTCCAATGTGTCATTTAGTATGCAAGATAAAATGCATGGTTTTCATATACTTACAAACTAGTTCGGCACTCGCCCAACTAGTTCGGCACTCACCGAACTAGTTCGGCACTCACCCAACTTGTTCGGCATTCACCCAACTAGTTCGGCACTCGCCCAACTTGTTCGGCATTCACCCAACTAGTTCGGCACTCGCCCAACTTGTTCGGCACTCGCCCAACTAGTTCGGCACTCGCCCAACTAGTTCGGCACTCACCAAACTAGTTCGGCACTCACCCAACTAGTTCGGCACTCGCCCAACTAGTTCGGCACTCACCCAACTACTTCGGCACTCACCCAACTAGTTCAGCACTCGCCCAACTTGTTCGGCACTCACCCAACTTGTTCGGCACTCACCCAACTAGTTCGGCATTCACCCAACTAGTTCGGCACTCGCCCAACTTGTTCGGCATTCACCCAACTAGTTCGGCACTCGCCCAACTTGTTCGGCACTCGCCCAACTAGTTCGGCACTCGCCTAACTAGTTCGGCACTCACCAAACTAGTTCGGCACTCGCCCAACTAGTTCAGCACTCGCCCAACTAGTTCGGCATTCACCCAACTAGTTCGGCACTCAGCCAACTTGTTCGGCACTCACCCAACTTGTTCGGCACTCACCCAACTAGTTCGGCACTCGCCCAACTAGTTCGGCACTCACCGAACTAGTTCGGCACTCACCCAACTTGTTCGGCATTCACCCAACTAGTTCGGCACTCGCCCAACTTGTTCGGCATTCACCCAACTAGTTCGGCACTCGCCTAACTTGTTCGGCATTCACCCAACTAGTTCGGCACTCGCCCAACTTGTTCGGCATTCACCCAACTAGTTCGGCACTCGCCCAACTAGTTCGGCATTCACCCAACTAGTTCGGCACTCAGCCAACTTGTTCGGCACTCACCCAACTTGTTCGGCACTCACCCAACTTGTTCGGCATTCATCCAACTAGTTCGGCACTCGCCCAACTTGTTCGGCACTCACCCAACTTGTTCGGCACTCGCCCAACTTGTTCGGCACTCGCCCAACTAGTTCGGCACTCACCCAACTCTTTCCATCTTCCACTCTCCTTTTCGCGCTTCTTTAATCTTAACCGAGGATGAAATTACATACCTGGAAGTAAACAATAATAAATCTCAATGATTTTGTTTTGGATATTTGTTTATATATCTTACACACATCCTACTAAAAATTAAGCCACGAAATTAACAACGTGCGCCAAAAAATATCTTAAATTATAATAGATTGTTGAAATTAATTTAAATAAGCTAAAGCACCAACATAATTCCTGTCTGGGTAGTCTTCACAGCATCAAAGAATATAATATTACAATTTCAAAGAATATAACGCAGTTAGTTCTCTTGCAGACTTTGTGTATACTCTATAGTGTAATATTCTTGGGCAAAATAAAACAAAACAATCTTCTGCAATATTTTTAAATCATAACATTATAACAATTCTTTTGTTTTAAGTTTTATGGCCACACATAAAAAAAATATGTTCATTGGAATTAGATGAACAATACACTTGATTCTATGAATGAAATGTAAACTAAACAGAACACAGTGAAAATATTAACATAGTCTTTAGATGTCGTGAAATGATGTAGGTAACTTCATGAAAAACGTTTGATGGTACATAACAAACAAAACTTGACTAATAAAACGTAAAAACATTTCATATTATTAAAACATGACATCATACGCCAATGCTATTAATTTTATTGAGACATTTCATACACCAATAGAGCTAAATGAAAAATGATCTTCACTGTCATCAGTTTAACAAACAGAACTTAATCCTTGTGGTGTGAACGCTATTCATTATTTTCTAGTATTTATTGGTCAGTAAACTTCTGTAGGGTTTACACGAGCTTAGAATGTCTTCATAGCTCTGTACTTTACGAAATAAAATGAGTTCTGGCGTTAGCTGAACGAATTCAGACAATGAAGGAACCAGACATGAATATGAAACAATTGGCACAGGGTACATTTTTGCACTATTAACGAGTTGACTTTCCTTCATGATAAATTAAGCTCCGTTTCTGGGGCGCTTAAGGTGTTACGTGCAGAACACAACGTTTCGGAATTAAAAAACCAGTAAGTCAGAATGCGAATTTGAAATTTAGATTTAAGTATATGTTATTCGGTTTGTAAATCCCCAAACCGATATATCTTTACAAAACTTCTTAAGGTTCGGATTCACCTCTTTTGCGAAAATTCTTCGTTTTCGTGTCATAATAACGGATTCATAGTAATTAAATACAATGTACAATTAAATACAATGTACAATTACATATTGATGAAGTATGAATATGTACTCGACTTTTTAAAGTTTGCAGATAACACAAAATTTAAATTCACACACAAATATAGTGAAGCAACTCGTAAAGTGTACATTTTCTATAATCGTACATTTTCAGTAAATACTATTAATAGTACATTGCCAGTAATTACTATAAATCGTACATTGTCAGTAATTACTACGAATCGTACATTGTCAGTAATTACTATGAATCGTACATTTTCAGTAATTACTATGGATAACTTACATGTGTAACCACTGTTCATTTTCCTCCATATCGAAGAGGTGTGGTTATTAAGAAACAAAACTGGTGAAATAAATGTGGATTAGACCTCAATTACTACTCTTCGAGAGCTAGATATTTCTATAGATTTTCAGGATTTTAGTGGTTTCGTGACGCACTATTGTAAATTATTTGTATAAAACACCACCTCGTTTGAAATGCAGCAATCATCATTTCCTCATTAGCGTAAATATACCAATTTTTTCTTAAAATCTTGATCCATAGAAATTAAAAAACTTATCTTAACACGAACTTTAGTTTCAGCATAAATGATTATTAGAGCCAAAGGAGAGATTTTGAGATTCAACATCATTTCAAAAGTTATCATTGAAATACGATACCTGAATCACCCGCGGAAAGAGTTTAACTTCTAGCAATTTACAACTTGAATTTCATCTGAAGAGTTAAAATTGAAATGATTGTGGACCATAAAAGAATTTTTTCAAGTAATGTAAATCATGACATTTTAATAAAATTAACTATTACGTCTTGGTGTATCTAAATGTATTACTTTGTTTCAGTTTTGAAATTTGTACAGAAAATATCATAATAGGTATAAAACTTTATTTAGTCCGTCTCGCAAATTTCTGAAAATTCGTTTTTCTCCTGTGTTATACATTCTTCAGTTTATTATTTTATATCACGATAATGAAGTTAGTAATGTGCTAAATTTGTAGGAAATAGTATTAACCTCACTATGGAAAAGGCATTGTTCAATAAAACAGAATCTGTTTCGAGAAAAAAATAATAATTGTTTTCATAGGAGCATTATAAAATATTTTGTGGTTGATACCAAATTATTTTGTTATTTTCATTTTGTTGCCACAAACTTTGAGATTTTGTTTGTGCAACTAAAGATTTATATGTTTCTGCGTACAATAAATAGATTTGATTATTATGAAAAAAATGGTTAAAACCCGTGAGAGATTCGAACCTCAGCTAAAGTTACTATTGAGGAAAATATAATGTTTTTAAGTGCAGACAATTCGAATACTGGACAAATTACGTAATATTTAAAGTTCCACACTCTAAATATGAATCAGTGAGAATTTCACTGTTTCAATCAGTCAAACGTCTATGACTGATTCAACAGCCACTTCAGTGAATTTAACTGATGAATCAGTGAAGAAATGCCAGGCTTCATTCACATATTGATTTAGTGACATTTCCCACTGATTTATCAGTTTTTTTTTCACTATTTACTTAGTGGTTTGTTTTTGACACATGGATCATTTAAACAGCGTCTAAAATTGCCGACAAACAACGTTCGCAAATGGCCGTTAAACAACGTGTATCAACTGAAATAACAACGAATAAACTAATAAAACCCATAAAACAAAATTTCTTAAATGTGTTTCGTCTATCAAACCGCCATTTTATGAGGACATAGGAACACACAGCCTTTCATTCCGTTTTAATGTATTTCATTATCAATTTCACTAGAGTGAATTCCACTGATGTGCTAGTAGATAACAGCTCATGAACTGAGGATTCAGTAAAAATAATTGCACTGACTGAGATCACTGATTCAGATGCAGACTGTAGCACAGGTATCTGTGAACAGGCACAGTGTCCTGATGCCGGCTGGTTCATGAGCTATTCTTGCACAGATCCGCTCTTTATTCTTACTCGTCCTCTCGGCTTAGTCTGGACATAAGATTAAGAAGTTTCAAATTCACGCTGTGCTAAATTTTTACGTTAAATAATGATCCCGGCGAGATGACACAGTAACATTCTTCTTCACTAAAGCCCCCAAGAGCAGAAAAAAAATGTACGGGCCAAGGGTTTTTTTACTCCAGAAATATTAAGAACATTCGCTCCTAGGTTTGTTCTGCTGACCAATAAATGTACATCCTCAAGTGGACCCGGGGCTGCAGAAGTGTAGTAATATGATTTCCTGCTGCTTCCTGGGCGAACCGGGCCGGCGGAGTCGGCCATGGATTTTTACATGGGGAATCTTGTCAAACGATCCGCTGGTTGGCGAGTTTTCTCGGGACCTCCTGTTTTTTCCCCTCCCTTGCATTCCGTCGCTGCTCCACACTCATTTCGCTTCACCCTCATCGACTCTCAAGACCTCGATGTTAAGAGCCGCCGAAATCTCTCCACTCACTCACTTAAGTGGATCCAGCTTTGTTACTCGATAGCCTCACATCGTAAAAATTGTACCTAAGTGAAGCATTATTTAGAGTTTCCAGACAGCCCCAAACTTCAAATAGTCCGAAAGACATAATTCGAGAGAGGCTTCAGTTAAAATTACACGTGGTGGAGAAAAAATTAGAACGAAAATTAATTTTAAAATGCCATTTTCGTCAAATTTGTGAAGAAATTGTCCGAATTTTTACCTATGATTCAATCTTATAGTGATACAAGAGACAAACCAACATGCGCAGAGCCCAGTGTCAGCGGGTAGTCACGTGACAAGCACTTGAGGCAGTGCAGGGATTAGTACCTCAGCAGCGGATTGGTCCGGCACAGTTGTTGGGCGGCCCGAGTTACACGGTACGGCTTACCTCCATGGCATCTACGTCGCACAGTACTGCGGGACATGAGTATAGAGGCCATGGAGTATGTGTGGTTCCGAACACTTACTGGGGTTGTAAGGATATCAACTGGAATTAGGTTCAATCCCATGGACCCCTGAATCATATTTACACCTAAATTACTTATTTATTGTTACTATTGGACCGTCTCATATAATAACTGTCCCGTTCAGTTTATTCTTCTACTTCACTATCGAACATATTTTAAAGTATGCATTCAGGGTGTGGAAAACACCACAAGAAATTCGATGGTTTGAGAATACTAAGGGAAGTTAAAAATATTTTCCTGTCTATCAACACGATCACAAATAAAGGTGCTAGCATACAACACATATGTTTTTTATATCAAATTAAGAGTGATGCTCCTTAAATTTTATTTGCCAAGAATAATATAATACTTCGTTAAATTTCTACGTTTAGTTAAAATTAACAGTTTGATTATAACTGGTTAACTATCTTAAATGATTTGTGCTACATCAATTTCAAAACAACTTCATAAAGAATAACTCAATAGCAATGTGTTTTAAGGCGGTCATATACTTAGTTCTTGAAATCCGTTTTAGCGTATTTGAAAAATGAGTATTTTGACGCAAATATTAAACGTTCCTCCAGTAGGTTTACCTACGATAAGAAAGCGCATTCCAAACGGCGACGGAATGGTACAATCAAGACATCACGCGCATTGTAAAGATTATTTTCATGTCCTCCAACATAGTCAAAAACTGCTTATTCAGGCTGCTGTATCTCACAATATGCAAACTGGATACATGGGAAGATACAACAGAGGTATGCATTGAACTTTGCTACAGAGAGGCATCCAATAAAATTGCAGGGTCACCGCTTAAATTTCTGAACTTCTACGATCAAGAAGAAACCTCTCTGCACTAGTTCAGTGGCATACGCGTAGAGGCGATAATGATTAATTTACTCAGTATTTATAGGTTTTATGGAAATAAACAGTGGTCTAACGTTATTATTTCGTAATCAAACACTGTGCCCCAACAAATAAATTTAATACACCTGAAATTAAATCTCGACCACAAAGGCCATCTCTTTCTAATCTTCGTGGTCATAGAAACCTAGTTGTGGTAACAAGAAACATCTTTTAAAGAGGAATCCTTACTATATAAATAAGCTTTTTGCACCATTATTGCAGAACAAGCACGGGATATCGTATACAATGCTGCAGCACGATTTAGTAAAAAAAAAAAAACAAGTGTTTTAAATTGGTGTACGCCATTGAAGCAACGAGTGCCGAAACAGGAAAATCAGAATCAACAGTCAAACGAATTTGGCAGAGGGTAAAGAGGAAAACCAGTCTAACTTTTCAATACGTAAACCATACCATACCATACCATACCATACCATACCATACCATACCATAGACTGGGCTGGAACAAATCACTGGCTAGTTACATAAACTTGCAGGTGCTCGTCTGTAAGAAGTTTATATACCGATTTGCGACACAAACAGCAAATTAAGACATTAAGGTTTATCGTCACTTGTTCAGTATTCTATAACCATTATAAGTATAGGAGAAACTGTTTTAAATATGCTGGCTACATTTGAATAAATTCAGATGTTTCACAATCTTATGATGAACGCGTGATGAAATGAAATTCGTGAAATCCATTTCTGCTCGTGTAGTGAAGACTGGAAAGCCAAGAGTCAGTTTTCCACCCCTCCAGCCATGCCGAGGTAGGGGAAAGCCGCCACTGCACAGAAGGATCTGTTGTTTCTTGTCCAACTACATAAAAGAAATACGCGCAGAGGAGACTCAGAACGTCAACCGAAAATATCATAGTTGAAAGTTAACACCTTATATACCTGGACAACGATGATTACCTCCGTCCTGCGGAGTTTCATTCCGAAATTTGTAGTCAAACTGTAAGTAAAGATAACTGCTTAACAATAACGTCGTGTTTTTTCTAACATCCAAATTAATTCGACAGTCAACAGAGAAACTAATTTTTGGAAAAAAAAAATTAATATTGTTATTACGATACTAAATATGAGTAGCAAATTTATTGTGTAAAAACAAGATCCAATAATTTTAAAATTGTTGACTCCTAATCATAAAATTGGTTTCCATTTCCGAACATTTATTCAAGTTTCACAACCCGATGTTATTGGTATCTAAGTGTTGTAAACTAAAAGTAGCAATCTTCTTGTGCAATGATACATTTTAATTAATCAGTAGTATGATTATCTTCGTTTTGACCCAGGCATTTGACATAAGGATTCAGAATTCGTCTGCCATCTTGGTTGGCGTCACATGTGCGGCCGACGGCCATGTTGGTCAGTGCAGTCCGCTATTTTGGTAGGCGTGAAAGCCAGGGCTCAATGGCATGTTGGTCGGTGCGATCCGCCATCTTTGATTGGTGTCATAGCCAGTGCTCTATGCAATGTTGGATGTTCGTTCTCCCAACTGGTTTAGTAAAATTATTCTAACAAAAATTATTTTAATAAGAAATATTTTAATTAGTAACATTTAAATAAATAAGTATTCCAAATAAAGTATTACAAATTAACATCCACCACCACCCATCGTCCTTACCACATACCACCTCTCCCCAACTGTCTCCACTCCACAACCTTCCCTTCACTCTCTCCCCTAATCCTCTCCCACCCCTACCCCTAACCCACATTGAACAAAAACATTCCAAAAATGGAGGAACATATGATACTACCCCATCCTACAATCCTAACCAAAACCCTTAACTCTCTTCCCCCAAAGTTATTAATTGAATTTACATAACAGAAAATATCCCTCTTCCAGTACCAATCAGTAGAACATGTTCATTAGCTGTTAAATTACGAATTTTGACATTTTTTCAAGTATTGGACAGTATAGAATGTGCTCAGGGTATAGGCGATTAAATTTTGTTTGCATGGCTCATCCAGTGCGTTGAAGCCAGTGTCGCCACATGCCAGACTCTTAGCTATCTTCATCCCCGGCTTGCAGAACTTGTATCCAGAAATGTGTAGCTCAAACGGTAGATTGTTGATGGCCGTATTCGGGTCATGGCGGTTAACTGACCTAAGAACATATAAAATTGCTCCTTTTATACATTTACGTTTTAGTATCACTGTGGACTTGGAACAGTACTGATATAGAATAAAAATTATGAATCTCCTTTGTCGCTTCTGCGGTAAAGGGTTTATAGTTTTGCACAGTTTTTCCCTGAGATGGACGATACGAACTTCCGGCATGTCAATATGGACAAGACATTATCGGATCACAAAAGCCTGTATTCCTTTCACTGGAAAGACAAGAACGAATTTCTGGTGATAGTTAGGAACTCGCCCCTATATAATGGCAGGTACCGACACGGATTCAATCAGTCCATCGTCGACCATCGTGAATAAGTTACAGGATATCGAAATTCGGGCAGAGTAGCTTCAAGCTGCGTCTTGATAAAGACAAAGATGGAGGTTGTCTCGTACCAAGAAACAACGGAACAAGTGATGCTGGTAGAAGGATAATTCTAAATGTTGGCGAACTTAAACGATCCGAAGATGCTGCTAAACATTTCGTCTTCGAAACTGGCAATGGCTTCATCTCGCAATTGGCCGATCAGAGCAAATTCTTTCGCACTTGTCCAAGCTCGGGGCGAAGATGGATCGTGTGAAGAGGGAGATTGTCCCCGATTTGATGGTAATGGACGAGCACGTAACGATTGTTCAAAGGCAAAATACTGACAGACATTGGCAAAAAACTATAAGAATATAAAAGTGCTGAAAAACTCCATAGAGCACACATTCGCTACCTCAATTTCCCACCTCGCCTCGGGAACGGATCTTAAAAACAATAGAATGTAAATATTGGATATCTGCAATGAACGCCTGCAAAGGATCGAAAATCTTTGTTTGAAGACTCACAACTATACCTTTAAAAGAGAGCAACAGTAACAATTTGATTGCTAGCGACCTGCATCAAGATATATAGTCGGTTCGCTTCAAGTACTCGCTCGACAAGAGAGCTTGACTTTCGCACATTTAAACCGATATCAATGTAATAAGAGAGAGCGATAGAGTGTCTGAAGCCATTAAGACCGAAGTCGACAATGCTGCTGAGCTTACGAAGAAAAGGAAACCTGATGATATACAAACGAATTGGGATGAAGGATCGGCTGTGTATTTCACACACAAGAAAAAGGTACCCCAGAGAGCCCTCTCACTCAACGGTACCTACAATCGTACACATTTTGTAATAATTATACAAAATATGGTGTATACAGGCATAAAAATAAACGATTCCTCGGGGCTGATGAAATAGATTTTCTGTGTGGTGTCATCGCCAAAGTAGGTGGAACTCCCGGCCATTACAAACTTATATTTCGCGAGGGGCCCAGGGTGTTTACAGAATCCGACCTGCAAAGTGTTCCTCGAATTTACGCACGTGCTTTACCAAGTTAACAATCCCGTGACAGGCGCTTGTCAATTAACACATGAGTATTTCTAAGTTAAACCTCAGTACGGAATAAATCAGAACAGTTGCTAGACAAAGAATTAAATAATAATAAAAAATTACTAAATATAAGATACATGTTGTATCTCCAGGGTGTAATAAATAATACAAGTGTCCAAAAGTAATAATTGAGATATGTTAAAAGCATATATAATTAATATGTGTCGCATTTATGTATATTAATTTAAAAGGTTAATAGAGTTTAAAATAATATAAGTGTCTTAGCGAGATAAAATCAGTTAGTTCAAAGTGAATATAATTATATAAACGTGCGTATTTTAAATTTGTTCTTGAAGAGATATAAACAATTAATATAATGGACTATATAATATTAAAGCAATTTAAATAAATTGAAGTAACTGTCTACGTGAGATAATTAATATTTGAGTGAATTAAAACATAAGTTGTACACTACAATAATGGACAAATTACCTATTGGCAAGCCATGGAAAACTAAATAAAATATCTAATTTTCTCATTACATTAAATAGTAAAACGTATGAGGCTCACATTTAACATGCATGTCAGTCGAGCAGAAATATGCTTAAGATATTTTGTAGTGTTAAAATAGTACGTACATTTAATTTATCATTATGTGTACAGTGCACCATAGCTTAAAAAGCGTACATGTTTTCTTGCGGCAAAATGTTGTGGCACGACATGTGAAAGTCCAAGGTTGCAGCAAAGCAGGAAACTTGGGCGGTTGTTTGTTTATAACATACAAATACCCATATGACATATAACGAAAATGTTTGGGGCGAACAAATTTTACGTGATTGCGATGAGGTAGAATCAACGCTTCGAACAAAAGGTGCATCGACAAGCAAAATTTGCAACAATACAGATAAATGAAAACGAGCAGTTAGTCTGCTCGCCTCCCTCCAAGGCGATCTGGGTTCAATCCCCGGCTGGGTCATTCCGGATGTTCGCATGAGGGAATCGTGCCGGACGATGCCGTTGGTGGGCTGGTTTTCTCGGGGATCTCCAGTTTCTCCCGCCCCTTTATTCCGGCGCTGCTCCATACCTCTTCGGCTCAGTCACCTCTTCGGCTCAGTCACCTCTTCGGCTCTGGAGACCTCAATGTTAAGAACCGCCCAAATCTATCCACTATTTTTATACTCGTGAGAGACCGTATTCCAAATACAAGGCCGCAGTTTTATCTCGTCAATAAAATGTTCTGCATCAAAGTCACCCCAACACACAACATCGAGCAACTAACACTGTTACAGTGTTGGCAGCCCTGCTGGCGCACGATGTTACTAGCGAACGCTCGAACACTGAGCATCGTAACTACGAGTGTTGCGGTTTACAAAGCGCGGCGTTTGGGAATACACTCAACCGTGAATAACAGGAGCCTTACAGCTGAGAGCACAAGTCCATCGCCCCATGGTATACTAACATTATCATAATTCCACACTGTTTCTGTGTTACTTGTTTTTGCATATGTTATATCACTAAATTCCTCTTTGCACATACTTCCTGATGCCGTTAAAATAAATGTATGTTTCGAGGGGGAAAATCGTACGTGATTTAATTATTTCTGTCTATACGCGTGTTACGAATAGTCACTTTGTGGCAAATAACTTGCCTACGTAAGTCACTTTATTTAGATAAAACTGCATTTCGTGATCTGAAACTGTTCCGGAAATGTTGAGTGTGTCCACGTTACATCGTTAACATTTTCTGTATTTTCACGGACATTGTCACAGTCGGGTTTATATATTCATTTGCAATACGGGTGAAAAAAAAAAAAAAAACATTTGAATCGTCAAATCATAGCGCAATTTTTATTTAGACTTTAGCCACATCTGTGATTTTAGGCAAATAGATTTCTTTCTTACATAAACGTTGAATATTTCCGAGAGACTTCCCCTACACTCCCAAAAGACAGTTACAAAAGTTCAGATTTTTATTAACATCAATATTTATTTTTAAAAAATAAACTCATTTTGACAGTTGAAAATTTTTCGTATAGTTTTCTTAATTGCAGTGTTTATTTTGTATTCCGATTACACTTTCTAAAGATGCAAATTCTTAACTTTTTTCCTTTTGCTTTATACCTCGGCCAGGCCATTTCTATTTTGTTGACGTAAAGGATTTTCATCTTTTGGCGTTTTTATTCTTCTTCAAAACTCAAGGATTCGTCTTGTTTTGAAGTCAAATTCTTAATACTTCCAAGCCATTTCACTTCTCAATCGTTACTATTTGGGAAGAATTTTTTCTTAAAAGGCATTTCATGGCTGCAATGTTTCTTTGTCTTTTGTTTAATTTATTTAAGGTTAATACGCTTAATGTAATTGTTCCCTCGAAAATGCACGTTAACTAGATAAATATTTTCCGCGTTTTCTCCTGGAAGAATTGTTAATCTCACAACCAGAACTTTCATTCGGGCTCAGTATGTAAATTGCAATAGCACCAACAGAATTTATATTTGTATTCCTGGAAATCTATAGATGCTAAAATATTCTGCACACTGTTAAAAAAATGACGCGAAATTTCACGGGAAAATTGTAGTTAATAATTTCCCAAAGTTCTTCGTAAATCACGGACACATTGCTTCTTCACCAACTCAGACTTGTCGTAAATGTCGCACCATCTTCCGTAAATCCGCAGTATTCTTTCGTACATTTGCTAGTTGATTGGTCTTTTCTTCCGGTTCATGAATATTGCGGATTAACTATTTCAATTTTCGCTATGTGGATGTTTCACTGTGTATAACATTTCTGCAATTACAATACTTTTGTTTTGGTGCGAGATTCGAACACGGACCAGAAGTTTGATAATTCATTATTTTCAGCTCTATTTCTTAATTTGTATTGGTATTTGCAATAACTATATATAATATAGCGCCCAAGGAACTGAAACTAATGTTGCGGAGTGACATTTATGAAATCGGAATAACAGTAAACCAAGTTTCATTTACCGTAACTTTTAAAATTGAATCGTTTTTACCTTTTGATGTGGCGTTGACCTTTAGTCTTCTCAAAGTTTGAAATATTACTACGAAAGAGCACACACGAAAATGCTCATTAAATGAAATTTACTACACTTACTTAGGATAAATGTCGCATCAAAGCTAAATACAAAAACGTTTTTGACATGGTGTACAGGGAGTAAAAGGTATTTTCCGACGTTTTGTTAGTTTATCCACAGCCCAAACAAGTAAGAGGGTTGAATAATTACTCTGTGAAACCCAAATTAAATAAATGTTTTATATTATTACGCTCTGCCTGCAGACTAAGCATAATAGGCCAGTAAATACGACTGCATTATTTACATTAGTCTGATAAATAATGTGCAGCACTTCTGGACATTTAGAAATACGTTTTGCAGTTTCATGACGATAACGTTTGGTACCTACATTATATACTCTATTATTTTTCTTCGTTTTAACTTAAAAGTATATTCGAAAGTCAATTTCTATGAGTTAAACAACAGCTAAAGAAAAACAATATTTTACCGACAAATGCATGTTTAAAGAACTTGTTAATCTATTATTGACTACGTTGACAAAACAATATTGCTAACTTCTTTAAGAGAATAAGAAGACGATGCTGCAGCAACCAACGGTATACGTTTATACAAGAAGTTATGTTTAGTGAACTTAAAGCACCCTGCTTACATCTTTCAATGTGCGACATGACAAAGAGCTTTCGGATGTAATCTTATAGCAGGATTTCTACACTCTTTGAATGATGAACCAAAGCAGTGAACATGTGTCCCGTGTATGACGTGTCTTTATTTTTTTTCTTAACACATCACTTATCACACGCGTTTTATACACCTGTTAACATAAAACTATATTAATTTGGCTAATTTAAACTTCTACTTATATTTTATCTATAAATTATACTATCTCATTTATAATTAATATGCATAAAACAGAGATAATATTGGTGTGTTGGTAATGACTAGTAAAAATTAAATTTCATGAAAAATATTACAAACTGAAAAATTTTTAAGTTAACAATTACTTGAAAGATTCCCACCATCAGTTTTACACATCTAGTACTAAAGAAGGCTTTTTTGATCTAGCATTAAATTTTAAATCTGTAATTTAAAACAATTCTTGCAAGGAACATTTAACGAAAAATTTGTAGTAAGGAAGACAATCCTGACTAGAAAATTGAGAGAAATCACGGCTGTAAACAAGAAGTGGAAATATTTCGTTAATGTTGATTTGTGTCTTTTTAGGAATCGCTGAAAAATTTCGATATCACTGTTAACCTCAAAAGTGCGATTTTTAAAATCCTGTAAACTACCCCTAGCTGTTAATATAACTGTAGTGAGTTGCCGAACAATTTATTGACGGCTGAAATAAGTCTCTTTCTTCATCACAAGAACGGTATTTTTCTTCTGCTAGATAACCCCAGCTTGTAATAAGTGGAAGCCCGAACTGTGGTTTTCTCGATCGCTGTGTATAATTTATCAGCTGCACAAGAGGCGTATGAAGTTGTGTGTAAAAACTCCCGACACTTGAGCGCCCCCACCTCCCAACCCCTCCCCCAACAACCCCACATCGCCTCGGCATGAGGTCAGGATGCCGCAAATGCAAGCGCCGATAATCAAAGGAAAGCTTTCCTTTGAAACAGTTTTCTTTACGTTACAAAAAAATTACTTTAATTCAAATGAAAGATAATGCAGCTCAAATTCCCTGTGAAGAAACTTTTTTTTAATTTGGTTTTACGGCAACATTACACTGCTTTGAGAATGTTTGTTTGGAGAAAAAATCTTGCTGCATACAAAAGGAAAGATTAAGAAATATTAAAAGGTTTTTTTTTTTTCGTACACTGTAGTTTTTAGTACGAAATAAAACTAATTAAATGCTACGTTAGTCATAAATTTGGTAGATCATCGACATAACATTTTAACTGCACTATACGATGTCATTGACATAAATATACTCTACACAACAAAAGCTTAGTATTAGGCCACATGTTAATTAATACCTGCTTAAACTTTACGTGATATATAATATTGATCAATAAAGGAAATAGGGTGACATTGGAAATATTTGACACTTCGTTTAGAAACAGATTTACTGAAAATGAGACAAAAAAAAAACCATTTTTGGTGTTTTTAGTATATTATTTACATGTGTAGTACTAACTTGTATTTTAAAAAATTGTGTGTTTGATACATATTTCTTAGAAATACCCAACTAGGCTGCAAATTCTTGTTCTGTTTTGTTGCACTTACTCATTCCAACAACTTGCAACTTTTTTTTTCGGTTATTAACTTTTTTTCCCCATTTTATACTCAACAACGGCATGAAACTTCCACTGCTGCTGCATGTCTCAACATGGATGGCAATACTCGGTAAATTTGTAATTTCCCAGTAACAAAACTGTAATGTTTTCTTTGGAATGCAAACAGAATTATGTAGCACTGGAAACAGCATTTCGCTGGATTAGCTTGTAAGAAACGAACAGTTTTTTATTTTGGCCAATTTGTAGTTAATTTATTATGGTCTTTGTTTGTTTTTCTCGCTCAACTTTATTTATAAAGGCAGTAAAGAAATATTAGACTAAAATAGGTGTAAGGAAATGCGTATGCATAACATTTTACACAAACATATGTACAATAATGAGAGATTTGTGTGGGTCAGGGCCACAGGAAAGTGACCGAGCTACACAGAACGCCCTGCAGCCAGCAGTATAGACATGCACTGGGCTAATGTGGCCCTGAAACACAGCCCAGCGCCTGTGTTACACGCGAGGTCTAGGGAAGTATTTCCATAGTTGTACAACACGCTCCACACTCGCGTAAGGGCTCGCCCACACTGGCGCTAGGCGATACAGCGATAAAGCGATCGAGGTTATGAGGGTGGCCACACTGGTGCTAGGCGATACAGCGATAAAGCGATCGAGGTTATGAGGGTGGCCACACTGGTGCTAGGCGATACAGCGATAAAGCGATCGAGGTTATGAGGGTGGCCACACTGGTGCTAGGCGATACAGCGATAAAGCGATCGAGGTTATGAGGGTGGCCACACTGGCGCTAGGCGATACAGCGATAAAGCGATCGAGGTTATGAGGGTGGCCACACTGGCGCTAGGCGATACAGCGATAAAGCGATCGAGGTTATGAGGGTGGCCACACTGGCGCTAGGCGATACAGCGATAAAGCGATCGAGGTTATGAGGGTGGCCACACTGGCGCTAGGCGATACAGCGATAAAGCGATCGAGGTTATGAGGGTGGCCACACTGGTGCTAGGCGATACAGCGATAAAGCGATCAAGGTTATGAGGGTGGCCACACTGGCGCTGGGCGATACAGCGATAAAGCGATCGAGGTTATGAGGGTGGCCACACTGGCGCTAGGCGATACAGCGATAAAGCGATCGAGGTTATGAGGGTGGCCACACTGGTAAGCGATAAAGCGATAAAGCGATCGAGGTCATGAGGGTGGCCAAACTGGCGCTAGGCGATACAGCGATAAAGCGATCGAGGTTATGAGGGTGGCCACACTGGTGCTAGGCGATACAGCGATAAAGCGATCGAGGTTATGAGGGTGGCCACACTGGTGCTAGGCGATACAGCGATAAAGCGATCAAGGTTATGAGGGTGGTCACACTGGTAAGCGATACAGCGATAAAGCGATCGATGTTATGAGGGTGGCCACACTGGCACTAGGCGATACAGCGATAAAGCGATCGAGGTTATGAGGGTGGCCACACTGGCGCTAGGCGATCGCGCACGGCAGAGCGATACTGAGCTTCATCGTTCACGAACCAAATAATTTTGATTACTGAGCGTTGGTCGCTCTCATGTTCTTGTGTACGGAACATGGCGTCGAATAAACTATTGATCAGCGCTGTGCAGTGCCGTCCGATGTTACGGCAAGATACCTATCAACATTATAATAGTCGTGCCATTACAGATAAGGAGTGGCCAGATGTAGGAACTTTGTGTGGAATGCCAGGTATAGCAATACAGTTATTAGATAGGAGGTTTACACTTAGTGATACATGCTAGTAATTGAAGCCTTTTTGATTACGATGGATTTATCCTTTATTATAGTGCTTACAAGTCCTCGAAAGGAGGCTATTGGAATATTATTTGCTTTATAAATTGCCAGTTGATTAACAGTGTCAACAGTGCGGGGAGTTTGAACATAAACCAAATATGCATCGTTGCCTCTCGTTAAAATTCATACTAGTGCATATATACTGCTGCTGTAGTGCGCTACACGATACTTTTGTTAGGAAAAGAGTAACATATTCTGTACTGAAGGGAGGTGTCTGGCAAACGTTCATAAAGTTATCTGACATATTTTGTTCTCATTAGCAAACGAAACACACGGGAAATTTAGAAATATAAATTACGTTAATGTAAAACACGTGGCTTAATGTTTTTTATAAACATAATATGCACATATTGAAATAAAAAGTCTACAGTTTTCATAAGTACAATATTATGTTATCAGATTTGGTACAAAATTCTTAGCCGGTTATGTGTAAATAATCATTAAGATTTTTATAATTTAAGAAGGTAGTCAATAGCCCTTTATCAAGCACGTTGAAGATGTACAAATAGAAAAAATGATAGTTGCAAGAATGGAAAGCAATGCATAAACGAAAAACAATCACCGATGGTTTGAACATAACAAAACGAAGATAATAGAGTGGGCGAAATGCAGTCATAAACAGTAAAGTTGAAGTAATTTGCAAACGAAGATAATAGAGTGAGCGAAATGCAGTCATAAACAGTAAAGTTGAAGTAATTGGCAAACCGGTCTCTAATATATTTGGCTTGATTAGTGACGCAGTTGTTTCTTCTGCCACGGAACGTTGCATGTTATTATGTATGACATGTCCAGTGTTTATGTCAACCATAAGGTTACAGTAGTCAACATAACTATCGCCATCCTTGCTTGTGACAATCTTGTGAATAAGGCAGGCACATTGTATTAACACAAAATATTTGTCAGGAGAAGTTTCTATATCTTTTCTGAGAAAACGCCAATTTGCAAGCAAAAAGCCAAATGCACATTCAATGCACTTTCTAGCTGTAGAAAGTCGCCTGTTGAAGTTTTTTAGTTGAGGAGTCAGTTAGGGTATGTTCTCACGAGGTACGGTTTTAATGGGTAAGCTTCATCCCCAATAAGAACATTTGGCAACGTTATGTGTGAATGTGGTAGGTTCTGGTCGTCTGGTTCATTGAAAGACCCATTTTTGAGCGGGGTGAACAAAATTAAGCCAACCGACGTTCCACCATCACTTTGTTTTCCTCAGCCTCCAACTTCATTTGTTAAAAATTATCAGCGTCTCCTACCCCTTCTAGCACTACCGATAAATAATTTAAATAATCAAGGTAGCGAAAACCAGAGCTTGTCGAACATTTAATTTGGCAATCCCAACAGTCAATAGAGGCGAAAAAATTTAGAATTCTCCTACGTGCATAGTATTCACTTATAGATTGTTGTAGATATTCTTTTGTGGGAACTGCCATGAATTCTCGACTAGTTGATCCCAAATCTCATGGCATGTATCAAAAATAATTTCACTCACAGTAGATCTTCCCAATCTGAATGCAAATTCTAAAGAGTGGAATGACGACCCCTCAGCAAAGTACCTGGAAGCAAAATAACCTGAAATTGTGGACATCAATAATAAAGTGCTTTATATTAATGTTTTAGTTTCACTTCATAGAGTGTGTTACGTGAGGACTTCTGAAACCAAGATGTTGAACCGAATCACTGTCATATCTGCCGTACACTTCAGCATAGACAATGCGTGGCTTCCTTGCTGTGAAAATTTGGCAGCGAATTGAGGTAAATAGTTTTACATATTAAGTTGGTCGTGTAAGAATAATTCTTTCGCTGGTGGACGCTTAGTTTGGTCTATATTTGTTTACTCAAATAGCGTAGATATACGATGGCATAGTAATATATTTAGGTTTCTAACATTTATTTTATTGCGAAAGAATAATCTAAGCAGGCTTTCAAAATTGCTTAACTAACTGTGAAACAGTTATTAATTGTAGAAGGATTGGGTAGTAATCTTTAACATACAGAAGTGTACCTATGAAATGCATGGTAAGACCTTGTGTTAATATTCATTTAATATTTCATCACGGTAATATTCTTGAAAACACTTTTAGGGCCTGAAGATAAAAAGAAGTGGAAAAACCTAAAGGACAATTTCAGACGAGAATTGCAAAATATTTCAAAGCCGAAGTCTGGATCGGAAAACTTAACATACAAAGGGAGATGGCCATTCTTCGAACAAATGATGTTTTTAAAAGACTTAGTTGTGCCTAATCCTATGCAAGGTAATATCAGTATTCGGCCACATGAAGTATCTGCGATACAGCATGTTACTGATAATGAATCTGATGTTGATATTCCTTCCCCACAGTAAGTAACGAAAGATAAAGTGCCACTGTCTTGGATAAAACCCCTTCCACCAGTTCCCGAAGTTCCCCTATTGGGCCCTGGAAACGTAAAGGCCGAACCTTTCTTCAGGAGTTCAAAGAACAATTTTAAGAAACGCAGGGAAAAAAACATTAAACTATTGGAGAAGGAAGTTAAAGGGATTCCATCCAAGATGAGAATGCTGACTTGTTGTTTCTTAAAAGTTTGCTCCCATTCATCGGTCCACTACCAGCCTTGGAAAAGCTTGAGTTAAAGCAAGCTGTGTTACATCTTTACAAAAAGTTGCAGCAAGAACAGCCATAGCCACAAGAACAATCCAGTTTCATTCCACCATCGAATCAACACTTCAGCGATTCCTCAAATATGTCCTTTCAGCTACAGCAGGCACAAGAGAATTCCCTCCTGCAGCAGTTCAACGTCACTCCGAATGTTACCTATCACGAGCCGGGACCTGGTGGGAATTTTCAGGAAAACTTCGATGACCTGGGTAGCACAGAGAACTCATTACAACCCAAAACCAGGCAACGTCACACGAAGAAGGGTTGCCAGAATCGCAGCGCAAACAAGTGCCTTACTGACTTGCAGCATATGCCTAGAAGTCACTTGTGTCAATATGTAACTAATATTTGCTACTTTCGCTGAGAAAAGGTTAAACACACAGTTGTTCACATGGGAATCAAAGAAAGGAAAGGTTGCAGGACAAAGAGTGATTCCATGGGTTTTACAATCGAAGAGGGAACGGTGTTCCACAGTTGCAAAAGTTTGCAATCCAGACTGACAATGAGGTATTCATGCATGTTGAAAAGCAAATACTTGTTCAACTTGGGAAATAAAAGGGGAACAGGGTTCACATGAAATTTTTAAAACAAACTATCCGTATCTGTAAAGGGATGTTTATCATAAAATTGAGAGAAGAGTTGTACACAACTGCTTGTACGTCACTGAAGCCATAAAGCATACACAAGTTATTGTGGGTGACTGAAAAAAATTGCTTCTACCGGAGAGCAGCATTAATACAAACAGGATTGCACACTCGCCGGGGTTATACACAAATTAAAAGGGAAAATATAAACACAAGAGAATTATCCAAAATATCATTATCATTCCAAAGTTAAATTTTCTATTAGATTACTAATTAATTCGCACACAGCCCAAAGGAATAAAAAAACTTAAACACATGAAGTATAGGAGACCCCAAAATAACACTAAAGATATTTACCTGCCATGACTAGTTCAGCCCCTAATCTAAAACCCATAAACGGAGATGATAAATGACATAAAACTCAACTTAATTGAAAATATTGAACAATGAAAAAAAAATTCAAACAAGGTAAATTAATATGCAAAGAAACTTGACTTAGTATCCAATAACAACTTAATCTAGTACCTAGGATTTTCATTCAACATTTATATAGTGCGCACATGTAGATGACCCTAACCAGACTCCAACATGTGGGTGATCAGGTCAAGGTCAAACAAATTCAGAGTCAACATAAATTTTCAAATGGCTGGCCAGCCAGGTATATACAAAAACTTTACCAAACTTTCAGCTAGGATCGGCCTGCCTGCTCCTAAGCATGCAGGAATTCTCAAAACTTATGAAGAAGCTGGAGAATGGAACTTCTTCATAGGCGAAACATGCACCCTAGTTAGGTACCTTCCAGAATTAGGGTCAGCCAAACTTGCAGTGATGGGCGTCAAGAAATGTTGGATCTGGTAAAGACCAGACCAGCGAAAGGAAAGTTTTGCCATCTTCTTGTCTACTGCACGACTGAACAAAACTAAATCACCAATGCGAAATTGGTTGTCAATTCGTTTTTTGTCATAATTAATACAGCTTTTGAAGAGAGCTTGTTTAAGTTTCCTCAGGGCAGCAGCCCAAACTTCACTAATATCCTTGGGGTCATCAGGTAATAAGTCTTTTATATGCCAGAGATTAGACAAAGGTTTTTAGGTAAGTATGTAAAGACCAAATTAAAGGGACTGGTTTAGTGGGACTCATGTGTAGCAAAATTAAAAGCCATTTGTAGCCATGTAAGATTCTTATCCCAATTCTGAATGTTCTTTCGCATGGAAGGCTATGAGGGCCGAACGGATGTTTCGGTAGAAATGCTCCGCAAGCGAAAGTGGAGGATTATATAGAGATAAGGTGATATGGCGAACGCCATAAGAGAAACACATGCCACGAAAAATTCTAGATGTGAACTGAGAACCATTGTCTGACACAATAGAAGTAGGCACACCAACATTCTGAAATATCCGAGCCTGCAAGATCCGGACAGTGCAGGCAGCATCAGCTTTTCTCATAGAGATGAGTCATACAAATTTGGAAAAGGCATCAGCACAGACAAGAACCATATTGTTCCCAAACTTGCTTCTGGAGAAGGGGCCAACAAAATCAATGATCAGTTTCTACAAAGGTTTTTCTGGAACGTCTGAAGAAAGACCAAGGTGTGTGTTTTTTGTACGCTTACTTAAAGCACACAATTTACAACATTTAACACGTTCAGCAATTTCAGAATTCTTGCCCTTCCAAAAAAAAATGTTTCCGAATGGCTGGAATGGTCTTGCGTGTCCATAAATGGGCACAAAGGGGGGGGGGATGAATGAAAATACTCGAAAATAATAGGTCTGAGGTGAGTAAGCAACACAAGTTTCATATGGTCACGAGACTTACAACAAACGATATTTTTAGACAGAAAATAAGGCTTTACTTCATCTCCAGATTTCAATTTGTTTACCATATCTTTCAAATCGGGATCATTTACTTGATGCTCCTGCATATCCGTAAAAGCTACAGAAAAATCTGCCAAAAGATTACAGTATGGAAAAACAGTAGTATCACCATTGTCTTTCGAAAAATCGAACATGCGGGAGAGAGTGTCAGCAACCACATTTTGAGATCCCCTAATGTGCTGAACTCGAAATTTCAATGAAGAAATCTTAATTACCCAATGACCAATTTTACCAAGTTGATGCAGATGGGCCAAAAGCCACGATAATGCTTGATAATATGTTTCCAGTAAAAATTCCGCATGCTCAAGATATTGTCTGAAATTATCGATGCCAAAAACCCATTCCAAACATTCTAACTCATAAATATAAGCTTTTCGCTCTTGGGGAGTAAGAGTGCGAGATGCAAAGGAAATAGATTGCCTAACCCCATCAAATTCCTGGCAAAGGACCACTCCGACAGCCAAACTGGAGACGTCTATTTGAAGAATAAATTATTTAGAAAAATCTGGCATTCGAAGAACTGGGGAATCAATAATATCGTTTTTGAGGATATCGAAAGCCTTCTCTTCATCTTCCACCCACACAAATGTGACTGATTTCTTATGCAAAAGGTTGAGTGGTGCAGCTTTCTCCACGAGGTTAGGTGTGAATTCGCCAAAAAATTGCACCATTCCTATAAACCGGGCAATTCCCTTGACATCGCGAGGTGGCGAGAATTCTCTAATGCACCTGGTGTGCTTCGGATCAATTGAAACACCTTGTGAGGAAATTCGGTGGCCTAAAAAGGAAATTTCACTAACAGCAAATTTTACTTTACTAAGGTTGACTGCAAGACCAGCTTTCCATAAACGAGATAACACTTACTTCTAATGCTCTAGATATTGTTCGAAGGATTCAGAATATATAACCAAGTTTTCCAAATAATTATAAATGTATTCAAACTTTATATCATAAAGGATTTTGTCTAAAAGATGGGTGAGAGCCTGGGAGTGGCCAAACTAAAAGGTACGCAGGTGGATTTATACAAATTCCATGGATCAAAAAAACTGATTAGTGGTTTGGACTCCTCAGACAACGGAATTTGGAAATACGCCGAATTAAGGTCAATTGTAGTGAAGAATTTTGCTTTGTCAAACCAATTAAAGGCCTAATGAATGTCCGGGAGTGGGACAGACTCTATTTCAATTAATTTGTTTACTTTGCGGTTATCAATGACCTATCTATGTTTATTGTTTGGTTTAGGGACAAAGATACTGGACTCGCATACTGAAAGGTGGATGGTTGAATCATGCCTCTATCAAGCAATTCCTGGATCTGTTTACTTAATATTTCCATTTTGGGTAGTACTAGTTTATAAAAATTACTGGTGACATATTTCTTCTCCATTAGTCTGATATGGTACTTAAGTAGGTCGGATAGACCTAATACAGAAGTTGAGAACTTTGGGAAAGGCATCACAAATTTTGTTAATAGCCACCCATTGTTGTGGCTCCAAATGAGCAAAAGGTTATGCAATATGTTTGGATTCATTACTAATCTCTGATGAGAGTGGTTGACTTTGTTGAGAATTCACAAAACTAAATCTTTCAGTAGGTGAGAATAAAAAAAATGTGTTGATCCTGCATGTCTAACATAAGTCCTGTGGATGCCATGAAATCTGCTCCTAAAATAAAGGACAATCTAGGTTTCTCAGAATTGTGTGTCCACATAAAATGCCCAATTTTCAATTTGAAAGTTGCAGAACACAAAATTGGTAAAGCTTAACTGGAAGCTGTGTGATACTTAATTTTACATGCCTCAGTATTATTAACTAATCTTAATTATTTCAACTGACCCGAAATGACTGTGCTGGCGGAGCCAGAGTTTACCAGCGCCTGAGCTGATAAAGATTTTAAGTTCACATAAACACACGCAGTAGCTAGCTTCTGCACACCAACTACAGTGGTAAAACTAACTTGAAAAGTGGTACGCTGATTTTTTAATTGTTAAACGACTGAAAGAGGTGAGCATTGAGCTGGGAATTGGAAACACTGCTACAATAGTGGGAAGTATATATCGAGTGCGTGAAGTGTGTTGTAATTGAGAGACGTAACCCATAATTCTTTTGAGACACAAGAGCTTATAACCATGAATTACTATTTATATTAAGAGCATCGGTATTTCATTTTAAATTTTGAAGACAGTTAGTGATTTCAAACACTTTCCTTTCTCCTCAAATAAAGTTTGACTTATGTCTATAACTTTTATTTTATTATTTTTAGTAAAACTTATTTAGTTGAGCGTGTTGTTACCTAACCTATAATGACAGAGGTCCCTTCATCATTACAAAAAGAAATATCGAAATAATTTTTTCCCATTTCAGTAGCATTACCTATGTGGAGAACACTTGATATTATTTTTCTTATAATAAGACAAATTTTGTAAGTAATGTTAATTTATTGAAATGTTATTTATTTTTCTTTCACCTTGATATCTAACCTGACTATCCTTTAAAATTTTTTGGAAGTAGAGTTTATTTCGAGTGAATTAGAAGACTACAGTTTATTGTCAGGAAGTAAAGTGGAATATAAAATACAGACTGTTGTAGAAATTCGAGTTACGCATTCGGTTGTAAAACCTTTTTAAATCATTAAACAATACATACTTTTCTATGCTTACATTATAATTATTGTTTTAAGGAAACTAAATTCTTTTTTTTTTGTCAAAACAAAAACCTTTAATTCTTATCTACTCTACCGTGGGTATCCTTTGCTAAATAACAACAAATTTAATATTTTAAATTTTTATATCCAAATTATTCTTCCTCAGAAATATTGGACTTTAACTAATGTAATTGACTTAACTATTTTGTGATCTTCCTTGAGTGTTTAAATAAATGTCCAAATAGTTTGATGTGAGTGTTTATTTGTTCATAAATAATATAAATATCTACCTAGGTATCTTATTATGCAGTAAGAATGAAGTTAAGTACTTAACATTAATTTAATCACTATTGGCATTCATATTTGATTGATCGATTTTTGGAGGATTCTACAATTTATCTTATATTTTTTATTGATATTTGTTTTAGTATTTAACATAGTCACTGCCACAAGAGACACTCGACATCCACGAAGCACTACCACGTGACTTTCCTCCCCCCCCCCCCCCCCACCAACGATTAGCACTTTACTACCCACACCCTCCTAAGGATTTTTTTAAGTTGTTTTATTAAATATTTTGGTTGTGTATAAGGAAGTCTAATACTAATAAATAAGTTTTATTTTTTTGAGTATACTACTTTTTTGAGTTTATTCAATTCTCAGCTTCCAGGCGGACCAAAATTATTTTTGAATTTCTTTTCCTGGTGGTGGAGGCAATTCTCATTTGAAGGCAGCTTTTTTGATGTGAAAGCAATAATCGTGCCCTCTTTGGTAGTAGGGTGTTCTCGCAACAATACTGCGCCTATGGCTGTTTGTGACGCGTCTCACGTAAGTATGGTTAGACGTGTACCATCAAATTTAGCCACAATAGGTGGGTTAGACAGTATTGTTTTCAGCTTTTGAAATGCTAGTTGTTCATATTCACCCCATTAGAATGGCACTGTCTCCTTCGTCAATTCAGTTAATGGTTCAGCTAATTGGGCGTAGTTAAGTATGTTTCGCTTTACGTAGAACGTAAGGCCAAGAAATGTTCGGAACTGTTTAGCATTCTTAGGCTGTGCCATCTGTTGTATTGTAGCATTCTTAGCTGTGCCAACTGTTGTATTGTAGCATTCTTAGGCTGTGCCATCTGTTGTATTGTAGTATTCTTAGGCTGTGCCATCTGTTGTATTGTAGCATTCTTAGTTGCGCCATCTGTTGTATTGTAGTATTCTTAGGCTGTGCCATCTGTTGTATTGTAGCATTCTTAGGCTGTGCCATCTGTTGTATTGTAGCATTCTTAGGCTGTGCCATCTGTTGTATTGTAGCATTCTTAGGCTGTGCCATCTGTTGTATTGTAGCATTCTTAGGTTGTGCCATCTGTTGTATTGTAGTATTCTTAGTTGTGCCATCTGTTGTATTGTAGCATTCTTAGGCTGTGCCATCTGTTGTATTGTAGCATTCTTAGGCTGTGCCATCTATTGTATTGTAGTATTCTTAGGCTGAGCCATCTGTTGTATTGTGGCATTCTTAGTTGTGCCATCTGTTGTATTGTAGTATTCTTAGGCTGAGCCATCTGTTGTATTGTAGCATTCTTAGGCTGTGCCATCTGTTGTATTGTAGTATTCTTAGGCTGAGCCATCTGTTGTATTGTAGCATTCTTAGGCTGTGCCATCTGTACTATTGTAGTATTCTTAGGCTGAGCCATCTGTTGTATTGTAGCATTCTTAGTTGTGCCATCTGTTGTATTTTAGTATTCTTAGGCTGAGCCATCTGTTGTATTGTAGCATTCTTAGGCTGTGCCATCTGTTGTATTGTAGCATTCATAGGCTGTGCCATCTGTTGTATTGTAGCATTCTTAGGCTGTGCCATCTGTTGTATTGTAGCATTCTTAGGCTGTGCCATCTGTTGTATTGTAGCATTCTTAGGCTGTGCCATCTGTTGTATTGTAGCATTCTTAGGCTGTGCCATCTGTTGTATTGCAGCATTCTTAGGCTGTGCCATCTGTTGTATTGTAGTATTCTTAGTTGTGCCATCTGTTGTATTGTAGCATTCTTAGGCTGTGCCATCTGTTGTATTGTAGCATTCTTAGTTGTGCCATCTGTTGTATTGTAGCATTCTTAGGCTGTGCCATCTGTTGTATTGTAGTATTCTTAGGCTGAGCCATCTGTTGTATTGTGGCATTCTTAGTTGTGCCATCTGTTGTATTGTAGTATTCTTAGGCTGAGCCATCTGTTGTATTGTAGCATTCTTAGGCTGTGCCATCTGTTGTATTGTAGCATTCTTAGGCTGTGCTATCTGTTGTATTGTAGTATTCTTAGGCTAAGCCATCTGTTGTATTGTGGCATTCTTAGTTGTGCCATCTGTTGTATTGTAGTATTCTTAGGCTGAGCCATCTGTTGTATTGTAGCATTCTTAGGCTGTGCCATCTGTTGTATTGTAGTATTCTTAGGCTGAGCCATCTGTTGTATTGTAGCATTCTTAGTTGTGCCATCTGTTGTATTGTAGCATTCTTAGGCTGTGCCATATGTTGTATTGTAGCATTCTTAGGCTGTGCCATCTGTTGTATTGCAGCATTCTTAGGCTGTGCCATCTGTTGTATTGTAGCATTCTTGGCTGTGCCATCTGTTGTATTGTAGCATTCTTAGGCTGTGCAATCTGTTGTATTGTAGCATTCTTAGGCTGTGCCATCTGTTGTATTGTAGCATTCTTAGGCTGTGCTATCTGTTGTATTGTAGCATTCTTGGGCTATGCCATCTGATGTATTGTAGCAATTTTTTCTGAATCAGTTGAAATCCTGTTGTGTGTCATTTAGTGTCCTAGAAATTTAATTTCATAATGTACAAAATTGCATTTCTTACTGTTAATTTGTACATGGAATTTTTCTCAATCTGTCCATGACTTTTCGTATATTTTCTAAATGCTCCATGAACCTACTTCCGATACCGAATATACATATTATCGATATATGCCACAGCGGTATTCCATCGCAATGGTCCTCACATTATGTCTACACAATTTTGAAAGTACTCTACACTTCTGCTTATTTGTGCTTTGCTCAACCGGCTTTCGGCTTATCCGTGTGGCGGTCGGGCGATTCTGTAAAGTGTGTTGTTTAAAAAGCAGCGATACATGATGTCTACCACAGTGCTGCGTGAGCTGAGGTTCATCTCTTTAAACTGTCAACCTCTCACAGAGACCTGCATGAGTCATCCATTTCTGCCCGATCACATTTTGACTTATCATAGGCTGTGTCCGAAATGTCACATTTTGTTGACAAAATCACATGACCCGCCTTTGTATAGAAAAATGGTGATGTATTTGGTAATTCGGTATTTCGTATTTTCTGTCTAGCAGATGTTAGCAAAAATAGAAAATGAACACTTGTGCAAATGTTTTCTATAACAAATCATTGTTCATAAAATACACTAGGCATGATTTAAAAAGCAAGTAACTGTTTTGCTTTGTTTATATATTTTGCAACAAATATTTTTGAGGTCGTTATTGCATATTTTTTATTTATTAACGAACGTGCAGCATTCCAGGAATGAATGTAGATATTACATCCATTTTAATCATGAAATTTAGATAAAAATATTTTACCTTATTAAGATAAAATGTGTTTCCGCGAGTGCTAAACAAGTGACTGTCGACAATGTCCGAAGTGAAACGTACGAAATAACAGAGTTTGTGATATTGTACACGGCCTCAGTTATCCTTCCTCCAAATATGTCTGGCCAGTTTATCGATCGCTCAGGCTAGGTTGTTGTTCACTGTTTGTAGTGTCATGTTCGCAAAATCAACAAATTGTAAAAGGACAGTTAAGCCTATCATGGAAAAGTTAGAAAAAAATTCAGCATGGTGTGTTACAACCAAAAACAACAATCCTGGTGCCCCCAAAAAAATTGTAAATTTTTTCAAGAAAGGCACTGTTAGACTTTTCTACATTTTGTCTCATTTTAACACAAATTAATCTTGCCTAGTTTTTAAACTTTTGTGTGTGCATATGTGTGTGTAAGTCGGTAAAATTGAGATAAGCTCGTAGTAAGGGGATTATACTGTGTAGTTTAAAATGACTATGCTTTTAAATTGAGGTGTGTCAATATCCTTAGTAGCACCTACTAGTGAAAATATTTCCTAACTGGCATTTGCTCGTCTTTATTTACTAACATAGTTGCCATGCAGCAGCAGGAGCCTACTGTTTCTATTAAGGTGTCAGAAGATTTCCCAGCGAGTCTGAAGGACACGCAGTGTTGATGTGTTCATGTAACCTGCGTGACACTCGTCCTTAGTGGCTAGCGTGGGCTGTTTATTTCAATATTCCAAGTAGGGCCTGTGGCTCAGTTTACGCTGATGCTTTTCCCTTGCGCCTTGAACGTCACACTATTGCTGTGTCATGCATCCCTTCATGGTTGTCTGCTGGTAAGGGGCCGCCGTTTATATGTGAAAGCACGGGTGAAATTTCACGGTCGGCTTGTGGTGTTGGAAAACGCGCGGGACCTTACATATATGTGTACTTCTCGTGTTCCGCTTTTCCTTCCTGCTTGGAAGTCCTTGAAACGTGATCTGGCACCTAGTTTTATTAGTAAGTTGATCTAAGTGAGGCGCTGGAACCGGCGTTGTGTTCGCCTGGCTAACCTGAACTAAGTTCTCGCCTTTGGCATTGAAACGCACTATGTCGGTGTACAAACAATTTGGTACTCATTTCGCAAATAACACCTGGCATGCGTCAATAATACGGGAAACTTTAACATCGGGTGGGACGGGTCTTATCTCCTAACTTTAGCAGCATGCTTCGCCTCGCGGGTGGTCCTGAATTTATCTTTCATCTCTTAAGGACCCTGCCTGCCTGTTTCTTTGCTGGAAATGTTTTTCGCCATAATCATTCTGCAGGTGGTGTTCCTTTCCGTGTTCCGCCCTTAAGGGGATTGCCTATTATGCGTGTATTGAAGGATGTTGTGGTAAGGTGGGTTTCCGTGATATGTCCCTCTGTAAGCCCAGTTACGTTGTATGTTGGGTTCCCGCCCAGTGTAAATTGGCATTATTCTGTGGGTAGGGTGTCTGTTGTTCTTGGAATGCTGTTACATGTGTTGGAGAGCCATTTTGTAGGGAAGTGTCAGTGTTTTTTTTGTTTCAACTCTTGTGTTAGTGTGGCTACCTGACTTTTCAAAGTGTTTATCTCCGTCTGGAGTGTGGTGATTTCCGTAATTTTGTTCCGGCTCTCCATGACTTGATTATGCATATGTATTTCTAACTCAGCATTTTTCAAGTTCTGGAGCAGTTGTTCAAGTGTTTCATTTTGTAGTGGTGTTATCTTTTCTGCTATGTGGGGTACTAAAGATATCCAAATGATTTTTATAAACTCGTCTTCTGGCAAGTTAGGCTTGCATTAATTCTTATAAAATGTCAGATTCTTCACATGGACGTGGGAACTTTGTCCTGGTTTTTGTTTTGTACTATAAAGCAAATTTGTGTATTTTTCAATTTCATTGATAGGCGTGAATATGGATTTTAGTTTAGTCTCTACATACCGCCATGTTAACTCTCCTGTGTGAGTATAACACGAATTTTCATATGCCCGTTTAGTGGTGCCTTGCAAGTAAAATATTATACGACTGCATTATTCAATGTCTGACCACCCATTTATTTCGCTCGCTGTGTTGGAGGTTTCCAGAAATTCCTGAATGTCTTCCTCATTGTCCCCTGTAAATGGGGGAATGGATACTGCGTAATTGATATTTATTTGAAGAGGTTGTTGAGTGTTATGAGGTGGTGGTAGCTGTGATGCGTCTGTATTATTTACATATTGATGTTCCGTGCATTCAATGTTTGTGTTCTCGTGATATGTGGTTTTAGTGTTTATGCTGGGAATTGACATTACAAATGGCTCGGTTGCATGAAGTGTTGATAGTGTGTTGTCTGTGGGAAAATCGGTGTTGTTGTGTGTGTTTTGTTTCTAATGCGCGCTTAGCGTCGGTTATACAAGTGTGGCATGTTGAACAAATTTCTTGATCGATTTAGCCGCAGATTTCTGTGACTTACTCATGACTTCATAGCAGTATGTTTACTGTGTTGAAGGTCTTAATTGCTAGCATGAACACACATAAGCTGTTTTTAGAGATTACTTTTTCCACACTGCGCAAGCCCTCGTGGAATTTTGTGTTTGCAAAAATCAAAGCGGTCCGAAAAGTGGCAGTGATTTAACATGCAGCACTTTTTAAGCAAGCAAAAGTACACTCATACTCGCACTACACTAGAATGGGCGCCTTGTCCTGACGAGGGAAGTGCATTGCGGCTAATTCTTCCTGCGCGCGCTGGCGTGACTGGAATTTGTTGACTAGCATAACCCCTCGTGGATTTTAATAACTTGGACAAGTTCTCAATGTTACTACTGTTTACTATCAAGCTAGTCAGGTTACCGATCTGTGTTGGCCTTAACTTTTTGGCAGGGAGTGAAACCCTGGATGGCGGAGATTATGAGGCGTTTCCGTATTCTGATTTTAATAGGAGTAGCAATGGCAATGAATCGAAATGTGAGAAATAAAAACACCATTGCCTCCACGCTTGCTGTCTCCTTATTTTACTTTCTATACTCTGCACTATTTTACCAGGGAATGCAACCCCTTGGTTTGGTAGAAGTGGTACACGTTTGTAATTGGGGTTTACAACTAGACTGGGATTGCTGTCTTCCCCCGATTACTTTAATTTAATTCTAGCAGTGAATCCACTTAAGGGGGAAGTTGGAAGCTCTGGCTGCCTCCACCAATCGCTGTGACATCTCCTGAGGATGAATCAGGTCTTGCAAGGAAGATCGGTAGTCATAACTATATGGATAAAGCACTCGGTATATAAAGTACTACATTTTTAAAACTCTCAGCAACTGTACAATATTAGACATGACTCACATTCAGTGTTACTCTACAGTTCTCAAGTATTGGCAACAAGATCTATAACTATACGATTTTGTTTAATACCAATTATGTGCTCGTTAACTCAGAGGGAGTCTGAAGGGGCTCCACGAGTATCCCTAACACGTCACGACCTAGGGCGCCCTACTGGGAATATATTTACCCTGGCTATTCTAGTCGTCGCCAGTGTGCAGACCTCCTCCTCGACGATGACAGTGGCTGGAGTCGAAATCGGACCACGGTCCTGCTGGTCCTCCCTGGAAGCCGTCCTGCAGTCGTCTGGATTCAAGATGGCCACGAGCCACCATCGCCGCAGCCTTATATAGGGACGTGTCTGACCTCAATATTTACCTGGCACGTGTGTTTTCTAAACAGCCGGGCTGGCTCGCCGAGGTCACACCATCCTGTGCTCCTGCACGTCGCCTGCCAGCCCTGGCTACTTGTGACAAAACCAGTAGCGACAAATCGTATGTTAGAACAAAGAAAGTGTTTCTAGAATGCTGTATCAGGAATTCACGCAATATATCTGTGCAGCTCTCAGCAATATCCACAGAGGTGATGTGATATATAAATAAAAATAAATAAATATTAATATATATGTGTGTGTGTTTCTAATTATCCATACATTTAGGTGCTTTCCTTAGGCAATTGGCCATCCGAGATTCTGTATTACTTTGACATAAAATTAAATAACAATAAAAAAATTATTATTGTTTAATGATTTTTCTATGTCTAATTGTCATCGCAAGGCTTAGAACTAACTCTGAAGCTGATTAGGAAGTGTTTCGCTCTTTCGAGACAGCTGAAGCGCCAAGTTCGACATGTAATCTCTATCACCTCTAAAACTCGCAGGAGGAGGATTTCCATAAATTTCACACTTCTCTTCCGTGTATTAATGAAACCTCTTCATAAATAGGGTAGTTGGTTTTCCGAATTTTTGATTTAAAATACAGGTTTACGAAAATAAACTTCAGTTTATGTTGTGCAGGTATGACTATTCATAAATAAGAATTATGAAAAACCTGAAATATAATTTTATTTGGGCAAGATATGAAGTGTTTGAAGTGTTGCTGTTGTAAGTGGTTCGTGCTAATATTTTGTTTTATGAGACAGTTTAAAGTAGCGTGGTTATTCTACTGGTCGGATGTCGCACCAGCCTCACACAAAGGCGAACCGATTTGTATTCCACACGGACCCACTCCTGTTTATCGGTATGTGAGAAACATGGCGGATTTGACAGTGTTAGAAATAATTGAAGAGTAGAAAATGAAACAGCTTATTGTAAAATATCCCTAGTCTCCCACATTCTATGGTCTTCGAAAAGTCCACAAGCCTGACGTATCACTTCGACCAATAGTCAGTGCTGTTGGCTCACCGACATATTTGATAGCCAAATATCTAAATAAATCCTGCAACCAGCCTTACCTAATCCAGCCTCACTCATACAGAACTCTGCCTAGTATGTGGAAATATTGGCAAATATTTCACTACAATCAGAAGACATCCTGGTCAGTTTTGATATCTCTCTTTTCAAAAGCGTACCATTCCTAGAAGCTCTCCATATTCTACAAGAGCTACTCGGGGGAAGGCAGCCTCAGTGATGAAGTGTTGAAGCTACTGCAGTAGTGTGTCATCTCAACTTTCTTCTCGTAACAGGGATATATATATCCCTGTTATATATAAACATATATATACACACACAAAATTAGGGCACTGCCATGAGTCTACCATATTTCTTCTTTACTGGCCAATCTCTTCATGCCAAACCTTCAAGAGAGAGCTTTTTCCTCCACTACCTACGAACCACAATATTGGTATAGATATGTTGATGGCACATTCGTGGTGTGGGGTCATAGAGAAAAGATACTACAACAATTCCTATAACATCTGAACAACATACATCCCAAAATAAAGTGCACTATGGAAATGGAAAAAATATGACCAACTTCCATTTCTAGATGCTATTGTAAACAGGACACAGAACCTCACCTTGGGCCACACAGTTTACAGGAACACTACCCATACCGACAGATATGTACAAGCAAACTCTCACCACCCGACATCACAGAAGAGGACAGCCATTTCTACATTGGTGAACAGAGTGAAAAGCATATGTGAAGAACAGCATCTCGAGGCAGAAATGTAACATCTCACCACAGCTCTAGATGCTAATGATTACTCAAGACGTGAAATACAGCAGAGCATCAAGACGCACCAAATAATGAAGGAAAGTTAACACTTACAACACTTCACTAAACTGTGTTATGTAAAAGGAATCACTAACTTACTGGCATGCTTACTGAAGAGGGACATGCACACCATCACAATAATTATTAAGAAAGTCGATAGTGTCCTGGGATCTGTGAAAGACAAAACAACAGCCGTAGAACAGTCTAGAGATTACAAAGTACCGTGTTCATACGAGAAAGTGTACATAGGCCAAACTGGCAGGAAAAATACAACCAGAATAATAGAACACATCAGGGCCTACAAGCATGAAAACCAGCATTCATCTATCGCAGAACACTCCATGACAACCAAACATAGAATTGATTTCGACAAGCACAGCACAATAGCCAACATACAAAAATGTATAGACCAAGAACCATTAGAGAATCAATAGAAACATTAAAACATCCGAATAACATCAACAGAGGAGATGTATACAAGTTAAACAAATATGTGCACATCTCGTCGTAGACGACATGAAATCCTGTGATGCGAGATCAGAGAACACAGACTCACCAGGATTGGCGACCACCTTAGCCAATCAGGAAGAAGAATGCAATTAGCCAGAGAGTCCAGCCAATTAGGGTAGAGACCACATCCTCATTAGGATTGCCACTTCTCTTCAGCCAATCAGGAAGAAGAGAGTCATTCAGGAAACATCCCCCCCCCCCAGAGATCAGACTATATAAAGGCCTCCTCCTTCCACTGTCCTCAGTTCACTTCGAACCGAGCTCTGGTGCTGGAAGGACAGCCTCTCACAGGCATATACTGCTTCTCTCAAGAGAACATGTCAGCCACCAGAGTTTTGAGTTGACAGGCGAGTTGGCAGCGACTACGAAACCGACACAACGTCAATAGGACGGCAGAAATATGGTGGTAAGGAGCATGGACGAAAGGTAACTGCTGTATATCTTGTTGGCCAACTGTTGGCACAGGTGGTACATGTTAGAATACATTACTATAAGTGTTTTCTTATGTGGTGCACAATAAGACCACATGGACAATAGTGGCTATTTATTTGGGAAGTATTTTTTATGTGGGCCATTAAACACAAAATGATTGATAGAATTTAATGTATGACCCAATGAATCACCCACTGGTATCTTAGAACATTTGGAGAACATTTGACTGATGTATGCCAAAGAGTATAAAAATAAGATCATTTTTTCATATAAAACCCTCATGTGGTAGACAGGTTCAATTATGATAGTTGGGCATAATCATGTGGCCAATTACGGGCCACTTATCAGAAAATGACTTCAGAATTTCATTCGTGGCCCACAAGCAAACATCAGTGAAACACCCACAGGCATCTTAGAGTATGTAAATAATGTGTGGCTGAAGTATGCCAAAGAGTATTATTATAATACCATGTTTGCGCATAAAGTCCTCACGTGGTAGAATGGTTCATTTATGGTAGTTCGGCATGAATATGTGGGAAATTGTTGACCATTTAACACAAAATTACTGACGGAATTTCATATATGGCGCACAAGCAAATGTCTGTGAAACACTCACAGGCATCTTAGAGTATGCAGAGAATGTGTAGGTAATGTTTGCCAAAGGGTAGATACAGCCTTTTGTGGTACGCCAACTGTTCCTTATTACTGAGGAAACTTGATAAGCAAGATTATGTTCCATTTATGGCATGCCGAATATATGTTGTCCAGTAGTAAATAGCATATGCATATTCAATTATTTTTTTAAATTTCATGTATATATGAAGCAAAATCATCACATGGCATTGCTAGTAATGGTAAAAAATAGTTTTTAGACCAGAAACCCGCAAAGTATAACATGGAAAAAAAAAACATTATTTTATATTTTAAATTCTACCTGAAAGTAGTCCGAAACTAAAATACAAGTCTTAAATATAACACATAAATCCCAGAATTGACTCGTGATACTAACAATGTCTATATTGCAAAGCTAATAATGCATTATGTATGTGAAGTATGTATCCAGATTTACCTTAAAAAGTCGTATATGAATATATATTAGAGTATTTGATAGCATACTTGACTGTCGATCAAAGGTTTGTGAGTTTGATTCTAGGTTTCTCCAAAGATTTTTTTTTTTAATTGTGAAATAAATATGAAGATAACAAATATATATATGGTAAATACATCAATTTTATTTTGGTTTTGAAAATGCATGGCAAGCTGCACCTATGTGGGCCACAAGTGGCCAATAGCTGGGCCACAAGTGGCTTACTAATAGTTGGCTAACGACATGTGGTATTACTTACGGCAGGCCAGAAGCAGAAAGTCGGAAGTGACTCGCTTGTGGTTAACATACGGGCAACTCATGTTTTCCCAGACATCAGCCAACAGTTCATCAAGAATAAGTGGCCCGCTTGTGGTTGACTTATAGGCAACCCTGGTTCGCCAGACATGTGCTGACAGTTAAATATCCGTATGTGGCCCACGTGTAAACACATCATACCACAGTCATCATTCACCATGTGTGACACATCATCTGCGGGTGCATTCCGCTTCTTGAATACCTGTGTATGCCGCATGTGGGCTGCTTGTTCACAATCAGATATGTACATGTGGGCCGACTATATTTTGCTATTTGGGTTCCTCTGCTACCTCATCACAGCACACAACACAACACAAACTGGCACTTGCCAAAATACGCAGCACCAGCAGGAAACCAAACGCAACTTTGTGTGGCGGTTTCAACAGACAACTCCTTCTCATCACCAATAGAAGTAAACACCCTTGACGACAGCAAAACAACGTCAACACGGCTGTAACACAAGCAAACATAAATTCAATAAGACTCGCCCCTCCTGTGTATATCCCTGACAACTCCAACTGAAATACACTACCTGGCTGGTAAACCCGGCTAATCATTTTTCACGAAAATAAGAGTCACGAACAGACAACACCTGAGGGTATTTGTAGAGAAGGAAAAGCATTCTGTTCTCTACAGGTTCCTTCAGTTACACTGTATACCATATTACACACTCACTGTGAAAAACGAAATGCCAATAAAAATAGTTACTAAATGACTAACTCATAACGCAAAGACACAACACTTCAGGAGTGAGCTTAAAGAATACGGCTTTAGCCCAATTAATGTATAGCAATTTCGAACACTAGCTGACACACCTGCAGTCTTTGAGGCTGCATACATACCTCAATACCAAAAGATCCACATACTGAAAATATGCATTTTTTTACACGTCAGTTCGCATATAACTGTACAAACGCCACGCTGAAGATGTGGTGCAGTGCATACGATGTTGTGCGTTGAGCCACATTCAGAAATACTATACACTTAAGCCAGTCTGCGCTCTGTGTGCGGGATCGCACACAAAGGTAGCAGATCATGCCTTTAAACATCAGGACAAGCAAAGTAGGAAAGTACACTCTGCAAAACAACAGAACATTGCGAAGTGATCCATAAGCACATAGAGTCACGCAAACAAAGGATGGGACATAAACCCACCAGACAAATACGAGACATGAGGCAGGAACCGCGGAATGCCACACGAGCGAACATTCAGTCTAAGAAAATGCATACTGAACAGGGAAACACACACAGGGAACATGCACTCACACAACAGAAGAAGGACAAGCCTCAACAACACGGGAGAAGGGAAAATAACACAACAGAAAACATGGCCATGTGCTCAGAAATTCATGAACTGGCCGCTTTTCTGCGTGAAACTCACTTCGCAACTCTAATGGACCACTTTAGGCCCATAACCACTCATGCGAAAGCCATTACATCACTAAACGAGAAGCAGATGCTGCTTCTCACGGCACTCGCCCCTTTAACACATAAGCGAACAATTATTTTAGAACAACATTAATTGACATTCTATTTTAAAATAAAATAACGAATAGTAATCCAATACAAAGCCATATAATTGCAAAAAAAACTCCCCAAATCGTTATAAAATGTAAATTATTGACGCATTATTTACATGTTTCCGTCTTGGAATTCTCTGAACGGTCAGTAAGAAATGTAACACACATTTAATAAAACTACATGCCTCATTACTCTCTCCACACTATTCCAGAAGCCAACAGACATACGACACTAGTCACATAGGGCGCCCTGCCCAACCTGGTTATGTGGGAATTCGTGAAAGGTGGGCAATATTGCCAACCGCCACTCGTCTTCCAGGTCGAAACATACATGCCAGTCGAGGTAGGGGTCGGTGGGCTAACCAAACCAAACATACCTGAAAGTCGAGGTAGAGGTCGGTGGGATAACCAAACCAAACCAAACATACATGCCAGTCGAGGTAGGGTCGGTGGGCTAACCAAACTTAACCAAACCAAACATACATGACAGTAGAGGTAGGGGTCGGTGGGCAAACCGAACCAAACCAAACATAAATGCTAGTCGATATAGGGGTCGGTGAGCTAACCAAACCAAACCAAACATATATGCCAGTCGAGGTAGGGGTCGGTGGGCTAACCAAACCAAACCAAACATACATGCCAGTGGGATACGGGTCGGTGGCCTAACCAAACCAAACCAAACCAAACATACATGCCAATCGAGGTAGGGGTCGGTGGGCTAACCAAACCAAACATACATGCCATTCGAGGTAGGGGTCGGTGGGTTAACCAAACCAAACCAAACATACATGCCAGTCGAGATAGGGGTCGGTCGGTTAACCAAACCAAACATACATGCCAGTCGAGGTAGGGGTCGGTGGGCTAACCAAACCAAACATACATGCCATTCGAGGTAGGGGTCGGTGGGTTAACCAAACCAAACCAAACATACACGCCAGTCGAGATAGGGGTCGGTCGGTTAACCAAACCAAACATACATGCCAGTCGAGGTAGGGGTCGGTGGGCTAACCAAACCAAACATACATGCCATTCGAGGTAGGGGTCGGTGGGTTAACCAAACCAAACCAAACATACACGCCAGTCGAGATAGGGGTCGGTCGGTTAACCAAACCAAACATACATGCCAGTCGAGGTAGGGGTCGGTGGGCTAACCAAACCAAATCAAACCAAACATACATGCCAGTAGAGGTAGGGGTCTATGGGCTAACCAAACCAAACAAATTTGAACAAATTAATTTGATTTATTTGATTTCTTAAATAATAATTAAAAAACAAAAAAAATTAAAAACATAAAATACAAAAGAAAAACATGTGAATAAAGTAATAACCATAATAATATTTATAACCACTATTAATTACTCATAATGACGCATCGGCTTCATAGTCTGTTTTAGGTCGGGAAGAAGACGACTTTGCCGAACATCGAGCAGAGTGTCGTTGGGTTGGGGGGGGGGGGGGAGGGGGAGACTGTTTTGACTGGAGTCTGAAAGTATTCCGGTACCAAGAGCTCTGCCCCCCCCCCCCAACCCCTCAGTATACTGATACTGTTTGTTTTTCAATGTTACTACACAATGAAACGATGAAACGTACCCTGTGGGCTGGCCCGGGGAGACTAGGGACCCACCTACACGCTACACGCGAGATTAATTAGCACACATGTATAGAACAGGACCACATGTTAGACATACATCACGGCCCTCGCATTCATTCCCCCGCCGAACACACAAACACGTTATTTATTTTAAAATAGGCAACAACAAATAAATATCCTAAATACGGGTCCGGTGCCCAACAAAATACAATTACACCCCGCCTTGCCGCCTAACCCTATGATTACGCCAAGTCTCGGGGTTCATTTGTTTTTACAATCATCCAGTGAGTTATGGGAGTCTAAGCTACCGGCCTCATGACACAGATAATTCCGGTTCCGTATGAGGGTTCGGCGGCGGTCACTGCCGAAACGTTCGACAAAAATCCTTGACGCGGCTAAACCCAAAAACCTAGAAATTGACAAAACGGCCGCGAACTCAGTTTAAACATATCTTTCATAAGAACTATCCTTTATAATATTTGTCAACTAACATATTTTCTCCCTGTTTTATTTTTGTGAATTATAAATAAAAATTAGGATTATTATATTAATTATTAGATATAGTTAAAATCAATCTAAACAATGCACGCATGTTATTACAATTTCAATAAGCTTGTGGTGTATTATTTATTTGGGAAACAAGACACTCCATGAATGGTGTGATTTTTCAAACGTTTGATTTAAAAAGACTTAAGACGAGAATAGACGAGATTGGCTGTTAAGGGCTGTGAAATATTCCCTATTGGCTGGGCTACCAGCAGGCAAGTAAGCTCCCGGGTGCTGAGTGGCGAACGGCGAACGGTCTTGTTTTCCAGTGAACGCTATTTTGCTGGCGCGTACGTCTGGAGTTCGCTGCGTGAGAGGCTGCTTCAACTCAATCTGATCTGTGCCGCGGGTAGACGAGCATTTTTGAAATCTCTGATAAGGGTCTGTTTTTTTTCCGCCTTATTAAAATTTTTTGTTGTTGGTATGCGATCACATTATTATCCCTTTAAGCACCCGGTAAAATGTTCTATCGAAGTTATTGCTTCCGCTGAGCTAGACGCAAATATCGACTTGTGTATGGTGAAAGCTAACAGTACATTTGCAGTTACTTATAGTTTTATTATTGTCTCCAGTTTACTTCTTCACACAGAGCTTATCTGATGTACCGATGAATAATTGTTAATGGCATCAAATAATGCTTGATTTAAAATAAACACACTATATATAACCAAAAGAAAAGAGCTTCGATTAAATACTTTTTCCTTAAACTAAATTTGGTCGAAATTAATGAGAATCAGGACACTTTGAATGGAAATAGTAATGATAAAAAAGTAAAACTGGTTTTAACAAACACTCTCTTTAAAGCGTACTTATTTCCATCTACAATAACAACAAACCTCATAAACTATTACAATAATTTTTTCAAACACATTCACATATTTTTTAATGGCCCAGTGTTGTTTTGAAATCATACAAACTTATTTTTGTTGAGGGGCATATTTCCATTTTTCGTTCCGTGTCGCCGACCATCCGTGGCGCAATCAGTTTGTGCGGCGCCGATCTGGGATGCGGGAGGTTCTGTGTTCGAATCCCTGGTAAGCCGTGGGTGTTCATGTAATTTAGGTTATAAGTTAATCTGTAAGCCGTTTTCTGCTAAGTTTACAAGCATAAAACCGGGAGACATTCAAAAGCCATTTACGTTAAACTACATTCGTTCCGTGTCTACCAGACTTAAGAAAGAAATAAACCTTACTATTGGTATTTAAAAGCCAATGAATATAAATTAACGGTCGCCAGTTTTACTTGCGGGCATGGCGTTGGAAATTGCAATGTATCTGACAAAGAAGCTGTGAATGTTTCAATGACATAAGTATGTCAAAAGTATGCGATTATTTAATTTTATCTGCGTAAAACAAGCATGAACGAAAGTAAACAAAATATTTGTCCACAGCATTTAATTTGAGACTTGTAAATAAATTTTATGCATCGCTGTCAGTTGGGGGCAGCGAATATTTTCAAAGATTGATTTAAGAAACTATCATTTGGCTGCGAAATAGATGTAGCAAAATTTACTGCTGAAATCTTACAGTCCTTGTTATAACTCTTTCTATTTATATTTTATTATTTTTAATTAAACCAGGGTTCTCACAGTCTATTACAATCTTTGAATTTTAGATGTTTTGTTTGAATTCCTTGAAAGTACTTACATAATGGTGGCACTTAATAATACTAAAATTTTTATATCGAAGTGGAGTTCATAACATGGATTTATCAGTAACTTTAGAAGTGAAGTATTTATTTATCAGAAACATTTCTCGTTTACTTTATCAGGATACTATTAGCAAAAGAAACCAGACATACTAATAAATAAATACCAATTTAAAAGATATCAAGTATGTTCAATAATTCCTTGTTGTTGATTGAAAATTAAATGAAATACATAATCAGTGTAACCAACCTTAAAAATTAAGATCTTCAATTATAAATAAACCCCACTCTTCTTTACTATAAGGTAGTTTTCTCTTTACCCATTTCTCTATTACAATATACGATTTCCAGCCAAGATACTTCCACAACCTGAAGGTAATATATAGTTTTGTTCTGTTTTCTGTTTTACTAAATCCGACATGATGATTATCCAATAAAGCTATCACGTAGAATAAAATCAGTAAAATGTTCTTTAAAACTTAAACATCTCTAAGAAAACTGTCAATATCCTCTCTGTGCACAGTGGTGACTCGCCACTTTATCTACGTGGTTGTGGATTTGATTCCACGCCCAGAATAGCGGGACGTCCATGGACACATCTCCTCTTTGTAAACGAGGAGGGGGAGGGAGGAACGTACTGGGGAAGAGATGTGACCAACAATATAACGAGAAAACCATTTGTTTCCTGAACTACAGTCTGCGGAACTGATAACGTAAGAACACGTCTTAAACACAAATTTTCACTTTCTCGTGTTGGTAGACAATGTGAAATTCGTTTACATATATTTTATTGTAGATTAAGACAACATTTTCTGGTCAATATTGCGTCGTTACTTGAGAAACGTTTCTTGCTTCAAATGTATTTGACTGAATATAAATTACCATTTCCCCTGCTCAAACACTACTACACAATTTTTGAATCAAAACTTCAGGAAATCACCACATGTATTACATGTTTTTTTTTCTTTCGTATATATGTAATGTGTAACAAGTGTTTAATACTTACATTTAAATTTAAATATCTTATTTTTGATTAAATATGATTTCTACTTATACGGGATGAGTCATTAAAGTATGTTAACGCGACGTGAATGGAATCCCCAGGACAAATGAATAGCGAAACATATATATGACATCGGGCATACAGTTATTTCTAAGGTTGGTAGACGGCCTTGAACGTTGCGACAGGAAATGTGTTAAACAACGATAAAGTAAAAACCACTTGTGATTAAGCAACAAAAATTGGTATACAGGCAAACGTTTACAAGGTACGCTACTACACGACATGGCATTACGAAATTATAAGCTGCACCTCACCTACAATGTTAAATGTTCACATTCACTACGTAATTACTCCAGACAGAGTTAATTCACTCTTTACTACAGAAACAATTCATACACTGATGGTATAGCTAATCCTCGGCATACTAAATTTCGGCACATTTAGTGACTGCCAGTACATATTTAATGGCTGTACAGTTAATATTCCATGAAAGCAGGTGCAACAGATTTAACGACCGTCGCACTGTTGAAAGATCGTTCGCAGATTCACACAATAATATTTTCCCGGAACAATCCTCCTCAGACTCCAATTGAGACGCAACAAATCAGTCGGAGATAACCTGCTATCCACGGCGATAAACTTGGTGAGAAACGCCACAGCTCCATTATGTTACAAGAAACCAGAACTCGACAAGGACCCATTTCACGGCCGCTGGAGCAGTCCATGATATCGTGAGTGCCGATATTTCTTCCACAATCCAACCAAATAGCAACGATCACAGATGCTGTGGCTTCTTCCAACAAACAAACAATCCTTTTAAAAGTGCCCGCGCAGGCAGTTCGAAGTATTAATATGTGGCCTTTGACAAGCTCCCTTGCCATACCCACAGTACATTTAACATATGTTCCTCGTCACTCGTGGACAACGGCTCTCCACAGCCCTGACGGCGTCAAAGTCTTGTAATCTTACCAGGGTGTCACTGCGACTCACACGCACTCCTCCTTCCAAGCTAGCCAACTTGCCACTCCCTTCACACAAAATTGCTTCGAAGAGCTAGGCCTTTTACTGAGACACGCGCGCCCCTGGCGACAGATGTCAAGGGAAAACCATACCCACCGCAAAGATATTTCACTCCGCCACCCCTGCCTACCAGACACCTGCGGCACTAATTACTGTACCTCGGTGGATCAGCGGACAGTGAACCTGTTGAAGAGCCAATGTGATATTCCAAATGCTTATGCACGTCACAGCCTCACCCCTGCAAACTAACCTCCCACAAACTAAGACATACAACATGGCGCAGGCAAAGTTCGGTGATCCTTTACGTCGTTTAATGACTACAATTCAAATGACAACAAGAAAATCAGCAAACAGCGATAGGAAAATAAACTCAAAACCCTCCTATAAAACAACTCCGAACAATCGACTTATTTAGCTGATACGCCTCGAAATCTTCACTGGAGCCATCGAACATTTCAGCTGACGTACATAGAACACAACTGTCGGCGTCACCTATTTCTTGAGCTCCAACATCATCATCTCCAACAGGTCCATCCGAGTCTTTGCCTGAACCACTATGTCGCTAACATTGTCGCTTTTCTGATAACACATTAACTTTCCAATATAATGTACCGCGACACGAGCGCTTTAATTGTGCCAGAAATCCCTTTTGTATGTCATATTTGTGTGACAGGTACGATAAGCAAATCAACTTTACTGACTATTTACTTAGGCATGGAAAGACATGTAAAGGTGATGTGCATTTATCATCAGTACCTCGCTACCGGGTTTTATGCAAACTGGTCTCTTGTGACTTCGGTACATGTCATTAAAAGTGTAGTTACCTACATAACCTGTCCTGCACGGTGTGTCGGTCTAATAAATATCACGATATTTTCGCACAAGGACAACATGAGTGTGAATAGCGAGATGCAGAAAAGGCTAAAACCATCAACAAATTTGCATGTATTGAGATGCATATAATTTGAATAATATCGATATTTTCTTGAGGGTATGAGCGACTGTAATAAATTTATTGAATAAAAATACATGTGTAAAAAATTAAGAGTTTTATTTCATGTTAACATATTTTTTTATAATTAAAATTTAAACCGTATGGAAGTTAGTTTAGTTAAAAAGTATTGTGTAACACTCCATTGTACTTAATGTACAATTTTAAAAAAATGTTCTCTATCTTTTGTTTTCAAATCTAAGGATATTTACACTGGTTACCTCTTCCCCACAGTTGCATCGTGCTGTCGCCTGCGCAAGCGCGTGTTATAACATGTGAAACTGACTCGCGTGCCTTCCGGCGCGAACGTGCGTGGTTACAAGACAGAGAGACTTAATTTTCAATATAATTAGTTTTTCATACAATTGTAAAAACAAATAGAATAAAGTTAATATTAAAAAATATAGATTGAATTGATTTTTTTCTGAACTGTTTTGTATGCTTAAGGGATGGTTTAAGCCAATAGGAGTGTGCGAAAAATGTTACAACTCCTAGCATTAGTGGCATGTTTTACACAGGGGTAGGAAATATTCCATGTTCAACAAAGGTTATAAAATTTTTCTAAGTTCAGTGTGAGCGACAATGTCCCTACATGTAAATAAAATAATTAATAAAAATACTTAATGTCTTGGAGAGTAAAAAAAATTATTGGCATGCTTTTTAAAAAAATCATGACAGCACTAGGGAAATGTATGTTGACAACCAAGGGATTGGGGAGTAGGATTGCAGCATTTTGCCACCGCCATTTTGTTACGTCACATGTCCGCCATCTTGGATGTCATTTTCCTTTACCAAAACCTTTGACCGGTGACCGTGACCTAGGTGACATCAAACCCAAAAACCCTAAAAATGTTGCACAAAATTCTAAAAAATATTATTAAAAAATTATTTATGAAATATTTTAAAGAAAATTGTTTAAAATATAAAAAAATCACTGGAAATTGTTTACAAAAAACATTATACTAAAAAATCTAAAAATCACATTAAAATTTTTTTATTAAAAAGATTTTTATCCCGGTGGCCATTTTTCCTTAACAAGTTTCCTTTTTTGCTTAAAATTTCCCTAAAAATGTATTTAAAAAATCGTTTAAAAAACTTACTTTTAGGAAGCGCCCCCCCCTTTTTTTTCATGTTTCACCACCCCCTTCATCCATGCCTGCAATTACTCAACTCTGTTCGATTCCAGCAGACGAACGACTCCATCGCCTCCACTCCCCTCACCAATACTCATTCCGCCATCTTGATTATTTTGTTTGTCATTTCAATATATGCAACTGGAGGTTGCCATATTTGTTTATTTCGTACATCACTTGTTTATATATGTTGCAGGAGGCTGTCATGTTGGGAGGCAGCCTTCTTGCTAGGCGCAGTCCTCCAGGTTTTTAAAGTACTTAAACGGGGAGGTTTAAAAATAAATAAATAAAATACATAGTACCTTTTGCATAAAATTTGTTGCGCAAATAACAGCATATACAGGTTTATTAACCTTCCTCGACGATCCAGGAATTGAAGCGGGCAGGGAAACACCACCATTTGAAGTATGCCCTTCGGTTATGATGATTCACGTTCTCGAATCTTGAAGTTGGCGATGTCCAATCGACTCATCGTGTGTAGCCCGCCTCCTTAAGTATTTCAATGATTGAAACTATCTCGTTAGTGTGGTAGTAATTTCCAACACTTTGCGAAGCCAGCAGTAGCTGCAGCCTATCGACTATCTCATTCCGGACGTCCAAAAATACGTAATCAATGTTCTTGCCTTCGTCTGTCTTCTTCAAACCTTCGTCGCTTTTCAGTGCTAGGCCGCTCAAGAGGTTTTTTCGTGATATTCATCCTTATAAACGCCGCTCTCGGGATCGTTACCTTGGTAAAGTGCGTGCGTGAGTTCGAGCAAAGGCTTGTATTCCAGCAGGTCAGATTATGTAATGTTCCTGAACGCGTTGCGAAATTGGAATCCGAATAGTCCGGGGGTTCCACTTGTCGTGTAATTGACAACTCGGATGATACCACTCTATTTCATCGGCACCGAGGAACCATTTATCATTATGCGTGTATACACTGTAATTCGTTTCATTATATCGGGATGTGTATGATCGTAGGTACCGTCAAGTCAGAGCATAAGATTTCAGGGCTCTCTTCCGTACTTTCTTCTTGTGTGATAAATCCGCATCCAACCCATAGTCCTGATGTGACTGTACTTCATTATGATTTTGCTTCTTCAAAGGCTTAGCGGTATTGTCGATTTCGGTCTTCGCGGCTACGGGTGCTCCATAGCTCTCCCTGAGTACATCGAGACGACGTTATGGGCTTAAAGATCTCTCCATTTATACGGTCGTGCGAAATTTGAGCTATTTTGGTGAGCAAATACTTTGAGCGGACAGACTGAATCACCCGATGTAGTTCGCTGGCAATGTCCGACATCGTACTGAATAAAACTGTTTACTGTCGCTCTGTTTTATACGTTTATTCGTGAGTCTCCGCCAGAATATTTTCGATTTTTCTCAGACGTTCGCTGCAAACATCCAGTATGTGTCTGCCATAATTTTGAATATCTGTTTTCGTGGCGAGGTGGGAAATCGTGGTATCGAATGTATGTGTCATATATCCTTCCAGGTTTTTCAGATTCTTTTCATTTTGTGCAGATGCTACATTCAGTGTGTCGATAAGTTGCCTTTGAACACTCGTAACGTGCTCGTCCATGGCCACCATATCGTGGACGATCTCCGTCTTCACACGCTCCATCTTCGCTCCGAGCTCGGACAGGTAGTTTCGAAAGAATGTCTTTTGTTCAGCCAACATTCTGCGCTGTTCCAAATTGATGTCGTTACAAGTTTCGAGGACGAAATGTTTAGTAGTAGCATCCCCAGATCGTTCGGGTTCACAAACGTTTCGAACTATTCATTTACCAGCATCACAGTTCTTTCAGTAGTAGAGATTAGCCGATTGACTTGCAAGGGAATGGGGAGTAAGATGCGGATCCGGGGAGCCACAATACTGTTACGTCACTCAATTGCCATCGTGCATGTCATTGGCATTTACCCGTGACCCATGTGACCTTTGACCTTGAAAATATAAATTAAAAAAAACCTAAAAAATTTGAAACAATTCGGGAAAATCCCAAAAAATTATGATAAAGAATTAATTTAAAAAAATGACTAAAAATTATTAATATATTATTTTAAAATTAATCAGAAACTTATAAAATGAAATAAAACTTACATTTCCGAAGGTCCCGCCAGCAACACTAATTATTACTCACATTTTTGTTCGACTCCCAGCAGACAACTGTCTCACTCACACCCACTCCCCTCATCAATACTCATTTCGCCATATTGATATTTTCGTCCGTCATTTGTTTATTACTGGAGGCCACCACCTTGGTAGGCGACTTCCATATTGGAAAGTGGTGACTCTCTTGGTGAGCGACCGCCATCTTGGTAGGTGACCACCATCTTGGTTTGTATCACCCATCCGTCATATTGGAAACCAATTACTATGACCTTGGCCCCATGACCTAGAATGAACTTGCAAACGAAAAGCTCGATAAAAATGCACAAAAGTCAGCAAGCATAATACATAAGAGACAACTACCAGTTGCAAGCACATGATAACTCGGTGATTGGCTGGTAGGTGTCTGCAGAATGTATTAATGGTACAGTACGATTGGTTCTAAGTCAATATGATGCAATGGGCTCGTACACTGGTAGGGACATAATAAGTAGCAGGGAGTCAAGCTGAGAGGTTTAGTTTGACACCAGCTGTGTGGAAGGTGGATCGTCTCGGCTAACTTGTGCCACCTCACTTGGGTTTTTCTCGACATTTTGTTTTTTTAGTTCATCATGGTCATGGGGTCAAGGTCAAGGTAGCCTACATCTAAAATGGTCGTAGAAGTAATTATGTATTATGCTTGCTGACTTTTATGCACTTTTTCTCAAGTTTTGGTTTTCAAGGTCATCCAATGACATGGTGTGAAGGTCGAGGTAGTCAATTTGCTATTCCCTACTACTTTCATCATCTCCTGGTACGAGACAACTGCCATCGTCGTCTTTATGATGGCGTCTTTTGAGGCTACTCTGCCCGAATTTCGATATGCCGTAACCACTTCTCGATGGCTGACGATCAACTAATCGAACCTGCACCTATACCTTCCATTATTTAGGGGCCAGTCGTTTACGCGTCAAAAAACCGCATTTCTCTTTCCAGCACAAGGCACACATATCTTTGAAATGTGATAGTGTCATGCCCGTGTCCATATTATCGTCGTTAACGTGCCGCAAATTCGTGTTGCCCATGCGAAACATCACCAACATGTTTCCATTGTCGGGAAGCATCTGTCTGGGTATGCACGAATAAGTCTGTCCGTGGTACACACGTTCCACGTTCTCATGCCAACCCGTGCTAAAGTATTCTTGAATACGAGTTTGTTTCTCACAGGCAATGCCGTAGAAAACAAATATCGAGTTTTTCAATGCTTCGTTCGGAGGCACGACTGCTCCGTTATCACTGCACGGGAAATAATCCATGCTTTCCACAGCCTGCAGTACTCGTGCCAATAGCCGGTATTCTGGTAGCTGGAGCAATTTCGAATATAGGTACACGTTCTTGAACCAAAGACCATTCTCTTCTTCTAGCAGGCTTAGTAACCCGCATGTTTTCCGCAATTTGGAAGTCCAGCGATGATGCACCTTAATGTATACGGAAATAGACTTCCATGCCACGATTCGTGGGAGGTATTTTCATCTTCAGCATGAATGCATTTGGGTAGAGTAACATCTTGCTTGATAATACGTATGTTATCACTATAATCTTCTTGAGCAGCTGGGTGTGGAGGTGGATGTGGATGTAGAGGAAGACGCGGAGGTGGATATGGAGGTGGGTGTGGAGATGGATGTTGATGAGAGGAGGTGGATGTGGATATGGGGGTGGCTGTGGAGGGGGTTGTGGATGTGGCGCGGGAGAACCAGTGCTACAAATTGTAGAATGTCTCTTTAAAGCATTACTCCGAGAAATCTGATTTTGGCCGAATTTGCATTCAAAAGTCACACTCGAACTGTTCATCTTGCAGGTCGTTATTTCGTGTCATCGTAAATTCCACAAAGTAATAAATGCATTACCGCATAAGCGACACAGCAGATGCATCATTGCTTCCGTACTGTTCCGTATCTAGAATGATACTGAGAAGAAAATGTATTAAAGTGTGGTATTTATACTTTTCTTGCCCAGTTGACCGTGATGTCTCGAAGATGTAAGATCGCAGCTAGTAGTGGGATCATCGATATACTGATCAACAACTTACTGTTCGAGCTACTCATTCTCGGATATCGGTTTTGCAAGTCAGGAAACATGATGAACGCCAAAGTGAAGACGGGCATGGGTGATAAGAGCAAAAGAAAGTCACGAGCGAAAATAAAAGGAGTTACGAAAGGAAGAAAATATCTACGAGTGGATTTTTCCATTTCTTTTACCTGCAATCAGGGCCCTCAGAGGCCTAATCAGAGCCACAAGTGGAATCGTTCGAGCGGTCAACACACCATCGAACGAACGGAAGCAGTTGTCCGAGGCAAAAAGAGACAATGCAAACATGGAAGCTATCGCAATTGGTAAAAAAACGGGCAACACCTCCACCTAAGGCTTCACCCAGTAGGAGGCAGAAGTGTGCACAAACGACACAACAGGAAGAGGCAATAATGAAACTTCTACCAAAATGAAACACTCGCGAATATGGATTTGGGACTATTTGTATGCAAATGGAAAATACCTCATCTTTGCAAAGTGTTTATAAGAGATGATTTGCCCGCTAAACCCAAGAGACACGAATGTGGCGTAATTAATCCGGAGACAACAGACGGGCTCGGCACGTTTAGTTAGAGTGCGTAAAAAAGGGTAAACACACATACTGTTATGATATTTTTGGGAAATTGCATCCTTCACCTGAATTGCGCAAGTATTTGAAATTACCGAAATAACATACAATTATGAAACGGAGCAGCTGCCTAACACGTGGAACTGCGGACATTTGTGCCTTCACTTCTTGGTTCGCTCGTAATTACATAAAAAGGCTATACACAGCGAGGAAACCATCAGTCATGTCGATAACACTTAACTTGACAGGCCGTAGCTCTGAGCTGCATACTGTATATTTTTTACCACTCGACCTGGAGGGAGAATTGATATAATGCCTTGGTGATTTTCAAACTTGCAATGCGATACCGAACATTAAAGAAAAAAATATATAAGTTCTAACTCGTAAATAGTGGTGATGTTTCAAATGAAGTTTCGCTGCCCATTGGCTCTTATGAAATAGATGACATTGCAAGGTACATTGAAGATTCGCTTTCCCCTGACAGAGAATTGTAAGTATGTGGGAATACCAATTCTGAAGAGTGTTATCAGATACAGCGTAGATATCGACTTTAGGAAACTGGATATTATCGGACCAATGCTGGGGTTTGAGCCATGCATCTATTAAGCTGGTAAAAGACACGTGTCATCGCAGCATGTAAACATTTTTCCGGTCAATGTGATACGAACAATCTGCACTTTTGCGAGCTGCTTAAACCTGAACAGCAGGCCGAGCAATACACTGCACGATTTTTCGCCTATGGTCCTTCCAGGTCATAGCACCATAAAGCATCATTTGCATTTCTGTCGTCACGAAGAGAGCTCATGAGGTGGTCGTGACAGTCATCGACCAGCACCGAGTGTCGGTGAACTTCCGAAACGAAACTAAGAAACAACTCCGTGCCTGCATTTAAGAAGATGGGTATAAGAATTACGATGACCAGAAGCTATAAAAGAATGTGTTGTGCAAAACCGACAATCGATCACCATGGAAGATTTCCTAAAATACGAATAGCCGGCCATATTCGAAGACAGCTTAACGAAGGTAGAACTTTATGGATAAGGGGCCGTCCCTGATCGGTCCATACAAACTACATTTGGAAGTTCGGGTAACGCTCCAACACCAAGATATCTGCATTCTTCCTTGTCAGTCTTTCCTGCGAATCAGAGGGACTCTGAGGAAAGAAGATGGGTCCAATCCAGCATCGACGAAAATAATGAGCATTGGTATTCTTCACCTGATCGATGGCATTGCCTACTTTTTCAAGGGTGCCAAGGTGGACTATTCGCGAGATCCGGGCAATACTGCAGTTATCATCAAAAATTACCTTTCGCTCATGCCGAATGAGCTGTCTGCAGCCAAGATGGCGGGCTGTCAAATCGAAGATGTCTACAGTGTTCCCATGTATGCCGAAGGCAGGTAAGAAGAATGTGTTCCGCTCTCCATGCTTCTGGGATTCGCCGAAGACTACAAAGAATTATCTTCAATTCGAAGCAGGAGCTGGTGACAATGCTTGCCAATACGCTTGTGGACACCATCATGGGTATGGGAGAAAACTTGGAGGGAGTGTAACTGTATCAACTGTTACGCCCCTTTAGGGCGTAGCAGGGCTAAAGGAAGTCAAAGAGAAGGACACACACCATTAAAAATAATCTAAAAATTGGACACAAAAATTCCAAAATCAGTACAAATATATCGAAGCCCATCTATACATTATCACCGAGAACAACTTTGCAACTTGATTTGAAATAATTTAAATTGCATCTGTAAATTTTTGTTGCTTGCTATCAATCGGTGTACTAGGGGAAGGAGAGAACATACATTCACTGGAACGAAAAAGGAAAACAACAATATTAATATATCCTGAGAAATCACCCAACCTGAATAAACACTTGTGAAATCCTATTAAAAAAGGAAATGACTCCCTGAGTAAAATAAGAAACATTAAAACTTTAAAATTAAAAGTACGCCTAAAGATTCACTACAAAGTACAACATGGAATTGGAATACGAATTCCAGGAATACCGTTGAGAAGGAGTAAAAACCCTTATTACCATTACACACCATAAAATATCTACTAAACTCCTTCGCCGTAAAATTCTTTTGGCAAATCGTAATCCACGAGACCATTCCTACTGCACGCCAAAAAAAAAAAAAAAAAGTAAGAATCCACCTCTTACATATATTTTTATAAAATACCATATTGAAAATTCATACATTCAAAACAGTGAAGAAACCCTTCCCTACAAAAATCCATATACACAAAAATCGCTATTAAAAAAACTGCTAAATAGGAGAATTCTACCCCCAGCATAACAACAACTACTTTCATTGCTATACTTAACTTGAGTATTACTCATATTACGCGAAAACCCGTCTAGCATGCTGAAGTACGAAGTGGTGTAGACATGATCTATCGTAGGCCAGCCCGCGCAACTCTAAGAGGAACACTGCACACTTGCTCGGGCTGGGGACGAACATTAATACGCGAAAACGCGGCTCGGGAAGGTTAAGGATGCGGCGGGAATAGAGGAGAGGCGTATGGAAGGTGCCAGAGTGTGCGAGGCTGAACTCGTTACCAATAGTAGCCACCGGACAGCGCTCGGCCGCGCCAGGAGCGCCGCACGCCTCTCTTCAGTATAGCTCAGCGCTTAGAAGCGTTCAGACGTCGCACCACCCCCCCGGGGGGGGGGGGGGGGGAAGGAAAACAAAGTACCTTTTTCTGCAGCAAAAAAGTTGCCTCTTCAATTAGTAACCCCTCTTCAAACAAAATAACAGTTTATTAATGTGGGCTACCAAATAAAGACGTAGCAAATAACCAAGCTGTCTTGCTAACCAAGTTTATTAACGTCATGTAGTTCTGTAAACACACCAACCCCATAATAGCAGCATTGAATCGTATTCCAGGAAATTGTAAGCATCACACAATTCAGCAGCTGGCGGGACGAAAATAAATCATTCAGGCAGGACATTTTTTTTGGCAGGTCAGGAGTACTCAAAAAGTTGTTTGATTTTGCTGATCGACACGCATGCCAGAATTGAAGCATTGCTTCACAACTATCTTTCGAAAGGAAGCTGCTTCATGTACAGTTGAGCACTGCAGAAAGACTATACCTGCTGCAGAATGTAAAAGATGGAAAAAAATCGGTGTGGCTTTCAGGTCGGGGAATCTGGAGACATACCCTGGATTGCCAGCAAGCCAGCACATCAACTACATGGTGAAGTTCGGCTTTGCTTCTGAGAAACCTAGGTACATCATTGTTGAGCTACAGACGGGAAGACAGCACAATGTAAGAGTGAGCCGTTCGCATTTCGAAACAAGTCAAATATAAATTGTCAAACTATTTACGAATAGCAAAAGCTATCCGTACGTAGACATGAACACGAACTTTGTTAATGGTCAGTACCTGCTCGCATATCATACGTACGCTCAATTCCAAACTGCATATTATAGACGCACCCAATCCACGATATGTAGCCCTGATACGTTCAAGAGTTTGGCCCTGCTCATGGTATTCGATGTGAGTAAACATAATCGCCTGCAGGACTGAATTCCCTACACATGGCAATATTCCTGCAAAAAGTACACATTCTGGCTGATACTTTACAACCAGCTTGTTTCTTAAAATTGGCCAGACAAAACTGTCCAAATACTGAGAATAGAATCTTATATGGAGGGTGCTGTCAGCATAACCTATACTTTAAAGCCAGAAATATGGATGTCACCTGGTCATACATATATGAAGTAAACAAATCAAAACTAATATAGTTGTCGGGCGAAGATGAGTCACAAACTGTAAAACAAATGTCAACAAAAGAACATGGAGAACTGCATCTAGAGAGGTAGCAGCCTCACAACATGGCAGCCTCTAGTAATATATATACACACACAAATGATGTATGAAAAACCAATATGGCCACCTCTGGTAACATATAAACAAATGACAAACGAAAAAATCAAAATGGTGGAATGAATAAAGGTGAGGGTAGTGGAGGCCAGGGAGTAAGTCGTCTGCTGGAGTTGAATATAGGTGAGCTATTGGTATTGAGTGTGAGGGGTTGTAGGAAATTGAGGGGTGGGGGGGGGGGGCTGGAAATGTAGGTTTTTAAAATAGTTTTTAAATAAAAATTTTTGGGAAATTTTAAGGGAAAAACAGAAATTTTAGGGGGAAAAATAAATCGTTAGGGAAAAAGTGCCACCGGGGAAAAAACTTTTTAATAAGAAATTGTTAAATAAAATTTTGTAAAAATAAATTTTCAAAATGGGGTTTTAATACTTTAAGTAATTGCTAGTAAAATTTTTCGTAATAAACTTTTTATACATTTTTAAAACGATATTCAGATTACTATAACGATTTTTTTAAAATAAATTTTTTCTTGGTATATTTTTTAGAATTGTTTTGCAACATTTGTTTTTTTTTTTGGGTCAGCGGTCACTGGGATCAAGGTCAAGGTCACTGGCTTAAGGTCATTGTAAAGGTTAATGGCATCCAATATGGCGGACGGGTGGGTTAAGAACATGGTAGCGACCGAACCCTGCAATCCTACTTCTCAATCCCTTGGCTGCCAACATACATTTTCTTACATCAAACGACAAAATATTTATTCGTCCCCACACACACGCGGAATGTAAGACGTGAAGTGGGCACATTTGGTACGAAGGAAAGCGAAAATAAATGACATCGGGAGGACCCCGAGAAAACTACACCACGTGGAATGATACAACTAGAAGTACAAAATTATGTACTGTCTGCAAAAATGGCGGCCGTTATAAATTTTTTAGTGCACAAGGATACATTTTAGGGAAAATTATGGATTTTTTGGAAAAAATTATTGATTTTTCGGAAATAATTATTTATTTTTGATGTGAGATTTAGGGTAAAGCGAGCGATTTTAGGGTAAAAACAAATGATTTTTTGAGAGGAAAATTCCAAGATGGCAGATTCCAAGTTAGCAGGATTCAAGATGAAGCTCGGCGAGAGCCGGAGCTTGGCCCTGAAATCTGCGCCAGAACTCTCCATTGCCTACTACTATTAATGGATAGAAAGATTGAAAGTCTGTGGAGCAGATTGCGATTGTGGATAGGATTTTGGAGTGGATTGCAAAGCGGATTGCAAAAGATTGGTTCAAGGATTGTAATAGTAATGGAAAGTTTGAAAGTTTGATTGGAAGACTTATGGTAAGATTGAACGATTTATTGTAATAAAGACATATTGCGCAATAGTATAAAAGATTGATGGAAAGATAGAAAGTTTGGTTGAAAGCTTAAAAGATTGTGAAGCGTATTGTAGAGTAGATTGTGATTGTGGGATATATTGCGATTGCGGAGCGAATTGTGGAGCGGATTGCAAAATATTAATGGGTAGAATGAAAGACTGATGGAAATATAGAAATATTAATGGTAAGATTGAAAGATTATGGTGATTATTGTGGTGCTGATTGTGGTGCTGATTGCGAAATATTGATGGAAATATTGGAAAATTGATGGAATGATGGTTAAGAAAAACGCAAAAGTTAAGACAGTTTATTAACCTCGTACCTTCCAAGTCTCGGGAGCCTATTGGTTCGTAAACCTTAGACAACAATGCTTTTAAAAGTATTCGTATATGCTAATCAATACAATAATTATATCATACTTGTACAGAGAGTCGTTACTCATGTGATGGTGCTTGGTTTTAGTCACATAAACATATGTTTCAATAATATGATTCCATATTTATGCCAACAAAACAACCGAGGGAGTGAATACTGTGCAAATGCTGACATCTTGTAATAATTAGACTTCAAGAGAGGAGACCGGAAATTAAGTTGAGAGAACTTTTTGCATTGTTCCGCTGTACTCTATCTACAATACAAGTAATTACAACAGAAAAAATAAATTTAAATAAAATAAATTTTAAAAAAGAAAAATTAATTTTTTTGATATGACCTATGCCTACAAAAAGTAATACGGTGACGAGAAACAAATGCAGTGGGCAGTGTCAACATCAGCATGTACATAAGTAGGTGGTTTCATTTAATGGAGCTTAGTTTGACAATGGCTAATGTGAAAGGTGTATCGTCTCATCTTGTGTAAATAATTTGAGAATATTTTTCGAGTATTTATATATAAAAATATATTAATGCATTTTAAACACGAAGATTTAATATTTTTTATTAACCCTATACGGTAGCTAGCCTGTTATCAACTGTTTTCGTTAAAAATATTACTACGAAGCAAATATATATGCTAATCAGTATGGCTATGAAGGGCTTCAATATATGTGCCTGGAACTATAAATGATGTTTGCAAACTGAATTTCACGAGCATACCTCCTAAGAGTTCGCAATTTATATTTGCCTAACATTATCTTTTCTAATTCGCCTGCTTAAAAAAAATTTGGCCTCCTACATAATGATCTAAAATGAATATATAAGAACAGTCAATGTGAGCATTGGTACATATGATTCAGACCCCGAATGAAAATTACGAAAGGTCTTGAATACAACATATGCCTCTAAAATGTTTTCAAATTGGCAAATACAGTTCATTTACACTGAACAATCTCGCCAATAAATGTGGTCATGAGCTATATATGTATCGATTGAAAAGAAATCTAAAAAGATGTTTAATACATTAAACATTTCTGGTAATGTAAGCGTTTAGAGTACCAGACTCTTATTTCAGAAGTAATGGGTTCGAATCCCCTTCCCTCGCTGAGAATGTTTTCTTTTTTTGTAGTTGTACCAAGTGTAATGAGTAAGTGTAGAATTTACGTAATTTAACTTTTATAATGCGATTTTGCACAAAAATACATTTTAAAAACACATTGCTTTTTTTTAAATCTTTGGGACACTTTTCAACTAACGAATAAAATAAAATAATTTTAATTATTTATAAACGCATCGATTCCAGCAGTCTGATCGTTTTAAGATGTATTTGTTAAGATCAGCTGTCCTGCCTGTCTGCGCATGCACAGCATAATTATCGTGGTGGTAGAGGTAATGGCTAGATCGTATCCGCTCTCCTCCAGACGATATTTTGAGCTCTGCGAAATAAAAAAGCAGCACCCCTAGAAGCCAACTCTAAAACCAACATGGCGGACACATCAGCACCTCTAGCGGGCGTTGAAGGAACTATATAGATGGCGGCGAAGAAGGCGACAAGAGAGAAAGAGTTGGAGTGAGAGAGACAAGATGGAATGAGAGACATCCAAGACAGTGAGAGAGCAAGAAAAACAACACGGAATGATAGAGCACGAAAATGCAGGACAATACGATAGAGCATGAAAATACAAGATGGAATGATGGCCTACAAGTATTAAGGAAGCCCCCCAAATCTTTAAAATAGCTTGAAATCTGGATTTCGGGAATTCCTAGTGTATTTTCTACGGTATGGTTCTTTTTGAGGTAAAATAAAGGGAAATTTTGCGGGAAATAATGAATTTTGATTTTAAAATTTAGTTAAAATAAAATGGCTTTTTTTTTGTTGGAAAAACTGGAAATTTTGAGTGAAAAAACGGGAAATTCCAAGATGGCGGATGGAGCATCCCGCTTCTGGCCCCAGACCTTGTTGTGGATAATACATTTCACTGCTACTGACGGAATAGTACTGATTTACACTAGACTGCAGTGAATTCCACTACTTCAAAATATTTGTCCCCTGTTCATTCACTGATTCACTAGGTCGTAGCAACTTTTTAACTGACTTGCAGTAGCTATCATTACACTGGCTGACTGCAGTGATTCAGGTTTAAAGTTTGTGATTGTTATACACTGTAGCTTTAGTTGTCCGACTACTAACCGGGCGTGATAAGTTTACAGTAACTGCAATTAATACGTGGTTGAAATAAACATTTCAGATGACATGTATTAAGAGTTTACGCATGTGTGAATGTGTATTATTGAAGTCATCATGTGTGTTGATTTAACTATACGTTTCATTACAGGCGTCAATATTAACCTATTTATAAAAATTTTCGTCATTTGGTTTAACCGATAATTATTTTAATAATCCATTCTGACACATCAGTATTGAATGCAGGCAATTGTGTATACTCATGTGATATTTATGCAAGAGCCTTAATTTTTTCTTCTTCGCAGCTCGTAAAAACTGTAAAAATTTTTCCTTTCGTGTTTTTAGTTACAATATAATAGTGGAGATACATTTCATAACGATTTTTTACTATGTACCACCACTACTAAACGATAGCTGACAGAACGTCCAGTCCTTTAAATAACAAGCGTATGTTTTCGAAGTAGCCTATTCATTAGCTCTTAGCATATCGATACCAGGAAGTAGCAGAATAAATTTCCATGGACTTATAGATTGTGCGCTGAGAGTACCTGTTGACGTTTTTTTTAGGGTAGGTTTATCATTAAAGGCTGAAGAATTAAGAAATGTACTTAATGGCCCGATAAGCACACGGAAAATGAACAATAAGAAGATTTGCAGTTAATGATTGAAATAGCAACTGTTAAGTCTAGCCAATCAGAATCGTAGAAGACGAAAGCAGCTGATATGACCTGGAAATATGGACAAGAGTGAAGATTATTTACATATATTTTGGCGTTTTTTCTTGTGTAATCGTTTTGAAAAACTCGTGATATCTTATAGAAGGGAAAGCCGATGCAAACATTAGGCAATTACATCCATACATCTTAAAAGGATAATTAAAACGAAATCAATAAACTTTTCCAAGAAATAAAACATGGCCATGAACTGTTTTTTTAAGTTTAGAGGATACAGGCTCTCGATTAAAATAATTATTTTCATACGATTTCATTATACGACATAACCTAAATCCAAGGCGCAAATACATTTTTTTCGCCAACAAAAAATACCACTGGTCTCTGATTGGCTACTTCGTCTTGACTTGTACTTAAGATATCAAACATACCAATCTCTTAGGTCACGACAAGATCGCACACGACACGTCAAGACCAGCACCCGCCAGTCGAAAACTAATACATTTGAGCACATTGAATCATATATTAAGCACACAGCACACTTACTCAGGTAAGTGAATCGTAACCTAACCTTCAATCAAAGAAAATAATTGTCGCTTCTTTCGTAGAAGACTAAGGAAGATCGAAGCTGCACAGCATTCACCCCCGTACTACTACCACTACATACATTACCACTAATAATTGACGCTTATTTCGTAGAAGACTAAGGAAGATCGAAGCTCCAGAGCATTCACCCCCGTACTACTATCACTACATACATTACCACTAATAATTGACGCTTCTTTCATAGAAGACTAAGGAAGATCGAAGCTGCACAGCATTCACCCCCGTACTACTACCACTACATACATTACCACTAATAATTGACGCTTCTTTCGTAGAAGACTAAGGAAGATCGAAGTTCCACAGCATTCACCCCCGTACTACTTCCACTGAATACATTACCACTAATAATTGACGCTTCTTTCGTAGAAGACTAAGGAAGATCGAATCTCCATAGCATTCACCCCCGTACTACTACCACTAAATATATTACCACTAATAATTGACGCTTCTTTCGTAGAAGACAAAGGAATATCGAAGCTCCACAGCATTCACCCCCGTACTACTATCACTACATACATTAAAACTAATAATTAACGCTTCTTTCGTAGAAGACTAAGGAAGATCGAAGCCCCACAGCATTCACCCCCGTACTACTATCACTACATACATTACCACTAATAATTGACGCTTCTTTCGTAGAAGACTAAGGAAGATCGAAGCTCCACAGCATTCACCCCCGTACTACTATCACTACATACATTACCACTAATAATTGACGCTTCTTTCGTAGAAGACTAAGGAAGATCGAAGCTCCACAGCATTCACCCCCGTACTACTAACACTACATACATTACCACTAATAATTGACGCTTCTATCGTAGAAGACTAAGGAAGATCGAAGCCCCACAGCATTCACCCCCGTACTACTATCACTACATACATTACCACTAATAATTGACGCTTCTTTCGTAGAAGACTAAGGAAGATCGAAGCTCCACAGCATTCACCCCCGTACTACTATCACTACATACATTACCACTAATAATTGACGCTTCTTTCGTAGAAGACTAAGGAAGATCGAAGCTCCACAGCATTCACCCCCGTACTACTAACACTACATACATTACCACTAATAATTGACGCTTCTATCGTAGAAGACTAAGGAAGATCGAAGCTCCACAGCATTCACCCCCGTACTGCTACCACTACATACATTACCACTAATAATTGACGCTTCTTTCCTAGAAGACTAAGGAAGATCGAAGCTGCTCAGCATTCACCCCCGTACTACTATCACTACATACATTACCACTAATAATTGACGCTTCTTTCGTAGAAGACTAAGGAAGATCGAAGCTCCACAGCATTCACCCCCGTACTACTACCACTACATACATTACCACTAATAATTGACGCTTCTTTCGTAGAAGACTAAGGAAGATCGAAGCTCCACAGCATTCACCCCCGTACTACTACCACTACATACATTACCACTAATAATTGACGCTTCTTTCGTAGAAGACTAAGGAAGATAGAAGCCCCACAGCATTCACCCCCGTATTACTACCACTACATACATTGCCACTAATAATTGACGCTTCTTTCGTAGAAGACAAAGGAAGATCGAAGCTCGACAGCATTCACCCCCGTACTACTAACACTACATACATTACCACTAATAATTGACGCTTCTATCGTAGAAGACTAAGGAAGATCGAAGCTCCACAACATTCACCCCCGTACTACTATCACTACATACATTACCACTAATAATTGAAGCTTCTTTCGTAGAAGACTAAGGAAGATCGAAGCTCCACAGCATTCACCCCCGTACTGATACCACTACATACATTACCAGTAATACTTGATGCTTCTTTCGTAGAAGACTAATTAAGATCGAAGCTCCACAGCATTCACCCCCGTACTACTACCACTACATACATTACCACTAATAATTGACGCTTCTTTCGTAGAAGACTAAGGAAGATCGAAGCTCCACAGCATTCACCCCCGTACTACTAACACTACATACATTACCACTAATAATTGACGCTTCTTTCGCATGGAGACTTAGGAAGATCGAAGCTCCACAGCATTCACCCCCGTACTACTATCACTACATACATTAAAACTAATAATTGACGCTTCTTTCGTAGAAGACTAAGGAAGATCGAAGCCCCACAGCATTCACCCCCGTACTACTACCACTACATACATTACCACTAATAATTGACGCTTCTTTCGTAGAAGACTAAGGAAGATCGAAGCTCCACAGCATTCACCAACGTACTACTACCACTACATACATTACCACTAATAATTGACGCTTCTATCGTAGAAGACTAAGGAAGATCGAAGCTCCACAGCATTCACCCCCGTACTGCTACCACTACATAGATTACCACAGGTAATAAAAGAGATAACACTGTCAAAGGCTCTTTTCTACCCGTTATTTCAGCACTTTCTAAATAAATTTTAAAAAATTGTACTCTTGCCTTTCCTGCTTGTATTATAATGGTTACACTGATTAGCGCGTGTCCAGTCAAGTTGGTAATGAAGGAGGGGATGTAGTAACATGATTTGTATTCACATTGAATTACGTATTTGGTAAACATTTGCGAGTTCTTAAATGCTTTCTCTAACTTTCTGCTTTTGAGTGTAAGCATTAGGAAATATGGAAAACATTAACTTTTCTAATTTCACAGTTTTACTTGACCGACGGAGGAATAAAATGATTAGGCTCTAGGGCAATGTTAATTTTGCACATGGGGGAGGAATTCACAATGTGAATACATGTAGATCTTAACCAGGGGCCGATTTCCCGCTTGTATTAAGGAAGGCAATGGTAATAAAGTGTCTAGTGTGGAGTTACACTGTTTGGTTGTAGCTTTGTTCGCGTAGGAAGTATTTTCTGCAAATTCAGCACCTAAATGTTCAGAAGGGGCCGCCGTGAACATATAAATGTATTGACGAGTATAGGGTGGGCCAAAGTCGCCATTTGAACAACGCCTGAGAGTTAACTGAAGAACTATTGTCGTCCTTTGTTTTACTATTTAATAGGTGTCAACCGTTTTCACTCTTTATGGTTAAAGATATAAAATATATATAATTCAACAATTTCTTTTTATATCCCTGTTTTTGGAATCATTTTACTTCGAATAAGAACTGGCATATATAATTTGTCACGCACAAAAAAAAATATTTTGTGGAATGAAACAAGAAGTGTTTGGTGCAACCATATTATTTGTTTGTATAGGGGCAATAAAATATTTTGTTGCTGAAACCAAATTATTTTGTTGTTCTCATTTGGTTGACACAAACTGTAAGATTTGGTTAAAGCATCTAAAGATTTGTTTGGTTACACTCACGTTAAACAGTTTGGACCGATATAAAATCATTTACAAGTTTTACTGAGCACCACGCCTTAGTAATCTCAGCTAATATGAAAACTGATGACCCCAGAAAGCTTCCAAATATCGGCCAACGTGTTCAAAATTACTTTTAATTTTGAAAACTTGATTCGTCAGTTTCTTGTTGCATTGTTTTACTAACGTGTTTATGCGATTTTTAAGCATTAATAGATACACTAACAAACATAGTTACTGTTCTGATTGTCACAAAAATACAAACAAACTTTCGAGCTGTATTTTAGAACGAAGGCAGTCAAATGAATTAGAGGCCAAAAAAATTATACACAGTCGATTCAACAAAATATTTAGTTGACAGTCTAATTTTTTTTGGCCCAACACAGATTTTTTAATTTATTCAAACATAAATTTTTTTTAGACGAGCAAAAGTAATTATGTCACTTTTAAAGTTTTATTTGCTCAGCAATATATTTTGTTAGGCAACTAAATATATATTTGCCCCTGTACAAACAAATATTTTGTTCGATTTTCTCTCAGTGCGAAACCTACTTGGTTCCATTAACACTTTTAATTGAATTCTCACCACTGACAACCTTGACAATCACGACAGTAAAAAAAATAATTTTGCAGGCACATAGTTCAAAATGTGTTTCTGCTGCTACTTAACACTCTGCTGACTCGTGCTCGCAGATCTGTCTTATGGTTGAACAATCCTTCAAACGATCAAGCGTCCCCTCGAAGGCCGATCTCGGCTTAAGTAGTTTAACTGTTCCGATCTAGAAGATTTCCCTACGCCCCGAGTCGCGTTGAGTAAGGCTACGACAATTAACAGCTCATTCTTTAAAAGATAAACCAACAATCTACTGAAAGTCAGGGGCTCACGAGTAGCGATAAGTTTCTCGCGTGTTGCGTTTGTAAATCGCCGCCCGCTTCTCAATTTATAACTCTGTCCTTGGCACGCTCGCAGGAGAGGGGCCGCTGCCAGGAAGTGATACGGATCTGCAATATTCACTGATCCGCTACATGCAGCTGTTTTTCTCAGCTGAGGCGGAGAAGCGCAGAAGCCATACGGGCGATAAAGCCGCGCGCATCAGGTGCACTATCTCCAATACGCGCAAGGCTCCTAAGTGCGAGCAGTGTTCTCACAGTGCTGCGAGTAGCCACGAAACTGAGTGGCGATCCTTTAATTGTATTCGTGGTAAGTGTGCAGCAAAGTTCAATGCAGGTACAATTACTAGTTTCGCAGGAGATTCGTACACAACATTTTTGGATACAACAGTCCGGAAAGGTCGGTTTTGGACATTTTGAAGAGCTCCAAATCAGTGTTGGCAAAAAGCGTGATCTCTTGAAAGTTGTATTTCGCCCAAGTATCTACTCACGCGTTCACACGTCACACACAGAGTTTTCTTTTGAAACGTGAAATACAAACCGACTGCAGTGCAGTTGGCTCACAGCTATACAAGAGTACCAACCCCCTACCCCGCACTTGAACTGCGATACAGTGTTTTAAACAGATGTTATCTCAAGGAACTATTTAATGCACGTCGTATGTGGAAGAAATATATACTTCATACTAGAGTTGTTGAGTACTTTCAAAATGTCGCGCACATTAGAAACACTTATCTGAGCGATTCGAAACGGCTTTTTAAAGCGACGTATCTAAAAATATACGTGACATATACATAGAAAACTACTCAAGGACCCTGCACCCAACCTCTTTACAGACTCTCCACCAATAAAATAGTATTGTCACCGCTGAAAGTCCCATATGTAAAGGCAGTACGACACCACCGTACGCCAGTACAGAGGCTTGAGCTCAGTGGCGATGGCACACGTGAGCGCGTGGCATTGTATTCCAGCGCCTCTCCGTCTCAGACGCTGATGAAAACTACAGGTATGTGGGAGAGAGACTCGAATAAACACGAGGGTCTTGAAACTTTCTGCAGCGCAGATCTCGTGTCATGTAGGTAGGCGCCTTAAAATATGCGGTGTTATTGGGGAAGGCTAAAGCACGAGATAGTGTGGGTGTGTATGGGGTGTGTTGGAAGGGGGGGGGGGATGAAGCGAATGTGGGGCGAGAAGAAGAATAGCAACTGTTCCGGAAGACAAAAGGCGGCCGCGCCGGTAGCTGCTGCTCATCTCTCCAACAATAGCTCCTTTCAGAGCGGACAAAGTGGGGAGGTAGGAAATGTATTTGTTTGCCGGAGTGCTGTCATGTACACTTGGCGTTATGGCTGAGCCACCCTTGCTTGTATCCCGGGGAGTATTCGGTCTCACCTTCCTGGCTAGGTTACTAGAGTGTGTTATTGCTGTCCGACATATTCGTTTATGACCACCAGGCGGCGCTGCTTCCTCACTCCTAAGCACGTCTCGAGATGTAAAGTATTAGGTAATATATACACAATGTGGCGTAAATAATGGCCAACCCATGAACAGCTGATAAGTAGAGACATGTGTTTTTCGCGGAAATATTTCAAGACCAGTTGTACTCCACGACACTTTTGTTAATATGCACATCCGTGGTTTTACACGTGCCACCAGGGTCTGGCCGCGAATCATGTACGTTCAGTATCGGAGTATCCAGGTTCGATACCCGGCAGGTTCACTCCCTGATTATCGCATGTGGGAATCATGCTGGACGATGCCACTTGCCGGCGGGTTTTCTCGGGGTACTCCCGTTTCCCCCTCCCTTGCATTCCAGCGTCGCTCCATCCTAGAGTCCCACTGCATGTTATGTCCGGAGATGACGGGCTCCTACGGGTCCCAGCTGGAAAGCCTGTCTTTCGGAGAGTGTTGCCTCGCCCTTGGTTCACTCCCCATTCGAGTTTTTTTTTAGTATTGGAGTAGTTATTCTTAATTCCTCCAAACAAATATGAACATATCGTCTAACGTAGACACCCTGCCAATAATCAAAGGAGCCTGTGGTTTCGGATATAGGATTTTGAAGTCTCAGGGCCATAAATATTTTCGCGAATTGCACCTGTCTGTACCGATAAGGCAGGTCATACCCTACCGGAAAATCGCAATTTGGCTTAGTAAGTAAGTAAAAGTGGTTTTTTTCTCACGACATTGCCGCGACATGTTCGGGATGTGCAAGTTGTACACGTGATATCATAATTCCATTGTGCAGTGTGTGCAACTGCCCTGGAGGCCAACAATCTCAGCAGTCACATTTACGGCGAAATTTTGTAAATAATTGCGTGGCAGCGTATCCACACGTTTCTCGATATCTCACACACAGAGGTAAATAATCTCTGAATGTAAACATAAAATCATTACACCCTATAGAGCCACAAAATGTCCACTAACACATCTAGGCCATACCTGGAATGTGGTAACGTTTAGACCCAGAGCCATCATAGCAAATGTTTAGTTTCTAAAAGATCATATCTGTGGCGGCAGGAAAACTTCGCGTTTTAAACGACCTGTTGGTTAGATACTTGACTGTTCTTTGTATTTTCGGGCCTTAGTTTACTTTGTGTTGGCTGTTGTCGCGGTTTCTAGTCAGGTTTACCTTAGACAAGGTGGCACAGGATTCGGTGCTTGGTTCCTTGCCGGTCTGTTATTGGCTTGAAGTTCACATGGGTGTGTCCAGTAAACTGTGATCCTATTGTAACATTACAGAAACGTACATGTGTTTGAAGTCTAGCTTGACCTAACATTAACTCGCGAAATGTTCCAATCCTTAAATATAATATTTTTAATATACAGACGCACTACTACACATAAACGTTTTCATGATAACAAACACATTATGTTAACTACATGATATAACTAAACAATGTTCAAACTACGCTATCGAAGTTCTATAACACTAAATGTAGACAGCACACAATTTTCTAAGGAAACGGCAATATAGCCCACAAAACTGCCAAACCAATACGATAGTAGAACTATTGTGTAAAATGTTTGCAAACAACATAATAACAATACGTGTCTATTTATAACAGTGGTGCATAAAACACTTAACTACAGGTAGAGGCTTGTGACATTCCAAAACAAGAGCCAGTATTATGGTGAAAAAGAAGCCACGTTTTATAAGGTCAAATTGCGACGTTCTGGTCGTGACCTGCCATATCAGCTGTTCACAGGTCAACAATTATATATATATATATATATATATATATATATATATATATATATATATATATATATATATATATATATATATATATACGCACGCGCGCGCGCACACACACACACACACACACACACACACATATATATATATATATATATATATATATATATATATATATATATATATATATATATATATATATATATATATGGTCCGCCTAACGTTGACACTCCGAAATTTCCGGAATGGTTGCAGATCACAAAATGCGGTTATCGCTAATGAAATTACTTATGGGGCAAGTAATACCTTTGCGAATAGCAAGTTTACCGTTCGCTGCAGAACGTATCACATTTCTAGGGTACAAACTAAATATCACATTTCTAGGGTACAAACTAAATATCTTTCTTACTTCACTTTCTACACAAACAGAACGAAGTGAATATCTTAACATTCATTGCTTACTACCATTCTGATTTACCCAAACACAACAAACATTTATACCATTATAATATAATATCTTAAATTCATCCATGGTAAATAAATAAATCGTACAGGCTATAATGAATCAATTTAAAAAAATATTTATAAAAAATTCTTTAAAAAAATCGCCATATACATCTTACATACAAGAAATAAACAACACATGTCCCTTAATCGTATATCACACGAAGGCGAATAATATATTTATATAAATAGGTTCGGACATTCTACCAGCCCTTACCTACACACATCCAAAATATTCTATTTACTAAACACCATTCGATATCAGAATTGCATTTCATCTCTCCTAATGACAAACATTTTGAACTCTCCTCGCAAACATGTTACCACCATTTACTTGAAAGCATTCTCTATAAGAAATTGTTATGTTAGAGCCTTCTTAACTCCCACAAACCACTCACTTATAAACGTTATTTTTAATTCCATGATAGATTGCAATTATTTTATGGATTCATTTACTTTTCAGTCTTATATAAAATCTTTTTTTTTACACATCCCGATATGTCAATGATTGATTAAAAAAAGGAGACGTGATCGAAATCACGTATGAAATAGTCCAGCGAATTTCTCTGATAAAACATTCATTTTGTCTCGTTTCTTACCGTCCAATGCATCAAACACTCGTCCTGATCACTAAAAGCTTCTCGTACCAAAACCAAATTCATTTTTCGCTTCATCTTTCATCGTGAACGCAACCCAACTCTGAAATTGCTTCCTCAGAACGCAAGAGATTCAAATTCAATCACTAAATTAAAACAAATATAAGTGGTAACAGCTTGGTCATGCTATAAATATTTGAACGAACTTGAGGTGTGGATTTGATATAAATAATAGTTATTGTGGAGGTTCCTCTTTCATAATAACTGTAACTTATTTGCTTTCTGCTTCATGCGACTGAAGAGATGTTTCTGATGCTTACGTTGCTGTTTAATTAATAAATTCATTGTTAATGTATGTAGATGTGTGAATGAGCATGTACGACTAAACGTTGCATTAATATCTTATTTTTATGTATATATTTAGGAAAATGATAATTTTATTAGACGTCTTATATTAAAATTTTTTTAAATGCGCTTTTAAATGATTTTTTTGCCTTTTCCCGTCCTTATAAATAATTTGCTGTGGTTTTTCTTTTCTTCATAATCCTAAAATAGATTACAAGTTAATAGATCTTGCTGGGTCAAAGTTTCTTCATGTTTTATTTTAAATAGTACACGTATGAATGTGTCAGTGGTAAGTAGTTTGTGAATGCTTGTATTGTTAGAGTAATCGTTAAGTTCATGTTAAGGTTTATTTATTTAATGAATTCTTATATAGATCATATAAGATTTTGTATGTTTATGTAACATTAAGTTTGTTCATTGTTATTATTTCTAAAAAAAAAGCAAATGTTATGTTATGTCTTATTATGCAAAGTAGTTAAGTATTAAAGAATGTCATAATACTTTATCTAAGCCGAAAAATGAAGACGATTTATTACTATTATTATTATATTATTCATTATGACTACCACCCATCGAAAAAATGTTTAACTCATAATATTTGAGTTCATATCATACTGACTTTAAAAAAATCATCCATTTCTATATATTATGCCAGATAAACATTTAAACTTGTAATACCTCAATCCTGACCAGAACATAACAACACTCAATATATTAATTCACATTCCATTAGACAATATCAGTTATGTCAAGTATTTTCCTTCACACCAACCATGACAACAAAACAACCATAAAAACAACCTTATGAAATATTCCAGCGAATTACTCATATAAATCATATCATCACCATATCATCATAATCATATCATATCATCTCATCATCACTTCATCACACCATCTTAAACATCCTATCATAATTTTATCATAACATGATTACATAAGCATAACATCATCATCATATCATCACATCATAGTTATATCTTGATCACATTACGTCAGATACGATCTCAAATAGCCAATATAGTTTCAAAGCAACTGATACCGAAGGTAGATAACATATCCAATCTTACATTAATTTGTAGATGTTTCCCCTCCTTTATTCACAGATTACTCTTTACTGGAAAATGTTTTCATCAAAAAGTCTTATATTCCAACAAATATGAAAAGCACGGGCAGCAATCGGGCCGGTAAAAGATAGCCAACAAACTCCGGCCATATGATGCCGGCCCGCTGTCTTATGCCGGAAGTTGCCCGATAGATGGCGGCAATACACCAGGCCTGGGGCAGCAATCGGGCAGGTAAAAGATAGCCAACAAACTCCGGCCATATGATGCCGGCCCGCTGTCTTATGCCGGAAGTTTCCCCATAGATGGCGGCAATACACCAGGCCTGGGGCGGCTGGATGGCGGCAAGATGCCGGGCCTGCGGCGGCTGGATGTCATTACGGTGCCGTGCCTGCAGCTGCATGATGTTCAGAAGAAAGCAATATAACCATAAAAAAAACCTTAACTTTTCGATTAAAGTTGTTAGTAATTGTCATTTCCCCTTTTCATATATTAATTTCATTTACTTCTTAGCACACATTACTATATGAAAATCTTTTGCTTGCCGAGTAAGGGTATGGAACTTAAGAACCTTGACGTGACAAGCCAGCATGCTAAGCTATTCACCACGAGGTAAGCAGCTTATAATATCCAGTAATTTCAAATTTATCATTACACATATTATTATAAGTTAATGTATTAATTCCATGACAATATAACAAATAATTTCAAAACACTGATTATTTAAAAACGGTTTCTTCATTTTTTTCAAAGGCTTTGTTAGTTTTTAATATATATCTTCAGATGGCTGTACAAATAAAAAGTCTCAAAGTTAAAAATGCGACGTACTACCAAGTGACACAAACATAATTATGAAAAAATAAAACATGCTAACTGTTAACACATTATCTCAAAAAGGCATCATGCTATTAACAGCTAGCTAACATCTTGCCCATTCAAAAAATACTTTTAAAAAGTTTGTCGGCAAAAGAACATAATATATTTATATTTTTATTGTGATAAAGAGCCATGTCTCGCAAAAGTTAGCAGGCCAGAAAAATAAAGACGGTATATCGGAATCAGGCCAGAATATTATTTTTGCTATTGGCGACAAGTTGTCTGTGAGATATCATGCCAACATAATTTAGGTGATATCCATACGTTATCCAAAAAAATACAGTGGGCCGTTTTCTTTTTTCTAACGGCAAACATTCTGTCTCAAAAAAGACATCATACTGTTGACAACTAAGCTCATCACAGACTACTGTTGCATCATTCGAGTTCGCAGCATCACTGGAGACCCTTATGAACTTCATTTCAAACCGCCGAGTGCGGTGGTTCAAAATCCTAATACAATATCCGAGTAGTCTTTAATGCCACTGTTTAATATATTTATTTATTTACCAGTAAGGAACCTGGAAATGTTTCAATGGTTTAAATATGGATTTTCTTGTTGTCTACTGTTGTAAATTTTAAATTGAGAAATATAACAAAGATTTAAAATTGTAAACATTTGTTTAATTAAAAAAGTATTGATGTTTTCTATAGTGGTAATGAAATTTACTCTTATCTCTCCGAGCACACTACACGGAAAACTGAAAGAATCATTCATAATATCAAAGACTTTGCTAATTTTCCGCACGAATCTTGTCGAAAGAGAATATCAAGTCAAAATGTTTTCTCCTGGAAGAGTAGAATTCGTCACGAATGTAGTTTATAATACACCTACAGATAGCATAATATTAGATTTTTTTGGAAATATAAATTAGTAATATACACATTTAAAGGTTAATCAACAGGATTCATAACTACTTGAATTGAAATAGTTAAAACATCGCAGTATCTAATTGCCTGTCCACTACATTGCATAATTGGTATTAAAAATAAGAAAAAAAGTGCGTCCAAAGTTTTACCAATCATACACAAAGTGCAGTGGAAATTTTCTAATACATCCAATCTGGTAGGTTATACAGAAAATTTCTAATACATCCAATCTGGTAGGTTATATAGAACATTTCTAATACATCCAATCTGGTAGGTTACACAGAAAAAATTACTAACCAGTAGGTTAGAGATAATGCCCGCACAGACGTATTAACTTTCTCTTAATTTCAGAATAAACTGTTGCATGAGGACGCCACAAAATGAGAGCCAATCACAAACAGTGTTTCATCCCATTCCCTGTTCCGAACCGAGATCAGAACATCTACGATCATAACTCGGCCAGTCGCGTTAGTGCTACACTAGTGCATTGGAACTCGGATACAAATGAAGATCATGTTTGGACCAATATATTTAGATCTCGGTTCGGGGCGGTAGATGGTGGAACCGCATACAAGTGTAGGTATTACAGTCTATGCACATAAAATAACGCTAAGTAGGACACCTTGTGTAATCAACACAAGACAAACGCAGTTTACAAACCGATACGAAGATTAGGAAAAATGATCCAGTCGAAAAATAATCTACACGATTAATGACGATGCGAGCAAAAAAAGCAAAGCACGTGTGAATTATCACCAAAAAAAAAAAAAAACAACACACTTCGCACGAAATGTCAGGAGCCAACATTCAATGCTGTATTTAAGTGATGCAAGACTGTGATCTGGATGAAAAATGGTTATATTATAGGTAGTAGTCTGACAGACCCAACCCTGCACAGGCTAGCTGGTCTGTGATTTTGGCGCCTGGAAAAGGGTTATCAGATGACCCTAGGAGTGCACGAATAGGGGACATGATACTGGAACCTGATAGGTAGGTGTTGAGTAAATAGGATGGCTGGATCATTTTAATTTTTTTTCAAGAGTACTTCCTACTTACAAGTCGATAAAAACCCACGGGTATATCTCTTTGTATTAATATAATGACAGCATTTAATTTCGTAATTACGGACCATGAAATTTCCCAACAGGCGTTCACAGATGCAACATATAAAATCAGACGAACTTTATTAAAGAATGTGTTGTTACATCATGACATAGGTCTCAGTCTGACAGAGAGAAACGATTTGGGCGGCTCCTAACATCGAGGTCTTGAGAGCTGAGGTGAGTATTGAGCTGCGCCGGAATGCAAAGGCGGGGAAACTAGATATCCCCGAGAAAACCCGCCGACCAGCGGCATCGTCCGGCACGATTCCCACAGGAGTGATCCTGTCGAGAGACGAACGAGGTTCGCCTTGGTAAGAGGCGAGCAGTCTAACCACTACACCACTGCGGCCCCTTTATGGGCAGTGATTATTTCAAAGGTGACTTTAAAAGTGCTCACTTTACAGTGAACAGGTTGCACTTATAAACAATAGGAAGGAATGAACTAGATGTAAAGTTATACTAAAATATGACATATTTTTTATGGAAGTGGTTGTTGGCTACATGTACTGGATCCAGCTCTCCTACGTGTGTACAAGACATGACTACCCCTCGTTCCTTCTCGTGTCGACAGTTACTTGCTAACAAGTGACTGCACTTCGCGCAATCCAGCTCTCCTACGTGTGTACAAGACATGACCACCCCTCGTTCCTTCTCGTGTCGACAGCTACTTGCTAACAAGTGACTGCAATTCGCGCAATCCAGCTCTCCTACGTGTGTACAAGACATGACCACCCCTCGTTCCTTCTTGTGTCGACAGCTACTTGCTAACAAGTGACTGCACTTCGCGCAATCCAGCTCTCCTACGTGTGTAAAAGACATGACCACCCCTCGTTCCTTCTCGTGTCGACAGCTACTTGCTAACAAGTGACTGCACTTCGCGCAATCCAGCTCTCCTACGTGTGTACAAGACATGACCACCCCTCGTTCCTTCTCGTGTCGACAGCTACTTGCTAACAAGTGACTGCACTTCGCGCAATCCAGCTCTCCTACGTGTGTAAAAGACATGACCACCCCTCGTTCCTTCTCGTGTCGACAGCTACTTGCTTACAAGTGACTGCACTTCGCGCAATCCAGCTCTCCTACGTGTGTACAAGACATGACCACCCCTCGTTCCTTCTCGTGTTGACAGCTACTTGCTAACAAGTGACTGCACTTCGCGCAATCCAGCTCTCCTACGTGTGTACAAGACATGACTACCCCTCGTTCCTTCTCGTGTCGACAGCTACTTGCTAACAAGTGACTGCACTTCGCGCAATCCAGCTCTCCTACGTGTGTAAAAGACATGACCACCCCTCGTTCCTTCTCGTGTCGACAGCTACTTGCTTACAAGTGACTGCACTTCGCGCAATCCAGCTCTCCTACGTGTGTACAAGACATGACCACCCCTCGTTCCTTCTCGTGTTGACAGCTACTTGCTAACAAGTGACTGCACTTCGCGCAATCCAGCTCTCCTACGTGTGTACAAGACATGACCACCCCTCGTTCCTTCTCGTGTTGACAGCTACTTGCTAACAAGTGACTGCACTTCGCGCAATCCAGCTCTCCTACGTGTGTACAAGACATGACTACCCCTCGTTCCTTCTCGTGTCGACAGCTACTTGCTAACAAGTGACTGCACTTCGCGCAATCCAGCTCTCCTACGTGTGTACAAGACATGACCACCCCTCGTTCCTTCTCGTGTCGACAGCTACTTGCTAACAAGTGACTGCACTTCTCGCAATCAGGAAATTGAGCTCCATCACTTCCTCGGGACAACGCCCTTGCATCTTTCTTAAGCTTCGTAAACAACAGTAACCATAGCACGTAGTTCGAGGACACAAGAACTGACTGCCATGTTTTCGAACCTATTGATTCACATCTATGCATGAGAGTTCCTGAAATACTACACAAAGCTGATTATTTTTTAATGGAGCAACAGTTACTTTGCAGAAACTAAAATAATGTAGCAAGATATAAATTTAGAGAAGAGAACAGGCGGCAGTGAAATTGCAATATTTTTAACAGGTTATTTACATATTTAAGAACAATAAAACAAAAATATTAAAGAAAAGAAATTTATTTTATTTATTTATTTTAATTACTGCTCTGTTCTTAAAATACGTTTTGTGTGTCTAAAGAAAACCAGAATATTAAAATATTTTTCTCCAACACACATCTTAAGCCAGTTTCATCACAAAATTTCATTGGCTAAACTTAATACGCAAATTAATTTTGCACAATATTTTATGTCGTGTGAATGTTCTGTTGCTGTGGTTGGTTATTATCACTGATCACCGAGCACAGAGTCTACATCTTATTGGCTGCGATATAGAAACAATTTCTTTGCCAGTTTAAGTCCAGAACATCACAAAATGTCTAATGTGCAACACCAGAAACAATACATTACATTAATTAGGGATTGAAAGTGTTGAAATATACGTGAAGTGACTTGACGAGAACGAAAGCGCCACGAGGGTAGGCGCTGAGCGAATGGCCGTTGTTGTGTGCTGTAGGGCGAGCGTGTAGCCTACCTGCACCGGACAAGCAGCTCCATTCATACGCTGCCCTAGCTCGCACCTGCGAGCCACTTCTCTCATGCAGATACCTCCCTCCCTGCATTATCTACAGCCGCTTCCATTCCACCAGGTCACATCTCTGGATAATCCGATTGACCCTACATTTAGGTCCTCGCTCTCCGTCTACACCTATTGCTACCTTTACTCCTCTGCCTTTATCCATCCTCTCACTTCGTGTGCATTTCCTCTGAGGCCATTTATTTCCTTTTGTAATTTCTTCAGTACTTCCTGAATGAAAATAGTACCAAGATACATGGCGCGCGTTTTAATGAGCACTTTTTTTTTGTCAAATCAACGTTTCAACTAATGTCTGGTTAGTGACCATGAATATTGTTACTGCCACGGAGAATGTCAGTGATACAGAATCACTATTTCCATATCTTAACGTCTCACTAAATGCGTGGAGCCACGGTAGTGTACATAGTGGTTAGACTGCTCGCCTCACATCAAGGTGAACCGAGTTCAATCCACCGCCAGGTCATTCCCTTGTGTTCGCAAGTGGGAATCGTGTCGGACGATGCCGCAGATCGGTGAGTTCTCTTGAAGATCACCCGTTTTTCCCGCCCTAGCATTCCGGCGCTACTCAATTCATCCCTCATTTCACCAACATGGGCTCTGAAAACCTCGTTATTAAGAGCCGCCCAAATCTCTCAACTCAACTCTAACACATTCGTTTAAATATCCTGTGAGTTTTGCATATGTCGTTGATACACGCACGTAGGAGCAGTGTTCATGTAGATGTGGACGATACTCTCATACCACAAGTGATCTCCTTGAGCTGGCTTCTGGTCCACACGTTCTAAGACTCAATGCGTTCCATCATGCGGCCCCTATACCTAGTTTCATTATTGCACGCTTTCACTGAAACAGCCTATATAGTATATCACACGTTTGCAAGACGATCACGCTATCCATTACTTTTTACGCCTACTTCACGCTGTGTTAAAAAATCAATGCCAAGCGAACGTCAATCGTTTCGCCATTGTAAAAATAGTTCCTACTTGGGTAATAAAGGTTTATGAAGCATTTCTTTTAAACCGCTTTTAAAAAGTAAATTTTAAAATCAAATAATAAATACAGATTTGCGATTTGACATACCCTATGACTATGAAACCTATATGGCTACCAGACACACACACACACATATATATATATAATATTATATATATATACACACACACTTGAAGACAATTAAAGGGGCGTAACTGCCAAGCAGCTTCTTGTCCTCCATCCAGTAACGATACACGTTCAGAAAACCCGAGTTGACAGCTTCCGAGCACCCCTCTGAGTCAAGCCGGAGATTACCGAGCTCGTCCGAGTCGAGCTGATTATCGCAGCTGCCCAGCAAATTGTAGCAGCAGCCGCTTCCATTTAAAATACATTGTTTCAGGATGAAGATAATTTTACTACTCCTATTAGACAAAGTTACTTAGGGAACACGATAGATTTTATACACTTTTAACCATACATGGCATAACAGTTGACCGTTCACGATTTACCATCATCTTATTAACGGAAGAATACACACAAATACATATATAACTATACATCACTTTGGGAACACAAAATCCTTTTATAAATTTTTCCCAAGCATGGTGCTGTATTTTAAATTTTTCCACGATTTGACCAAAACTGATTTTGGCAATAAAATAAATACGTGCAATTTAATAAAAAAATTCGAATAATTTTCTATAAAAGTCTTCTCCAGATCAGATAATTTTACTTGACCACCGTACGAACCTTCAAATATTATTTTATTTGTGGTGAACCCACAATAATTATGATCAAAACCAGAATCATTATACAGCAAAAATTAATAAGCAAGGATATCTAGAAAATGTTCACCATTCAAGGTAGCTAGAACAACGTGAGATTACAGATATAACAAACCATAAATCCATTAATGAGCTGGTGTCATTACAGATACCCAAAATAGAAGGTCAATCATATTATATCATATAAACACATTGGAAGTGAATAAGACAGAAAAAAACACAGAAAATTACGAGGTGCCTCGCACGTTAATTCATTAAAGCTACTCTGCAGTCTAGCCACACCGGAAAGATAATTCAATTAAAACACAGTCCAAAAAGGAGAAATACCCCAGCAAATGTATATAACCACATATCTAAAAGCCAGTGAATTAAATAACGTGGGCTACAAAACTTATTACGTTTATCTTAGCCGTAGCGAACGCACAGACAATCACCAAGGTAGGAATTGAAAGTCGCCTAATACGACGGACAACAGTTCTAATACTGAGCCAGGTCAGTTTCACACACCACATGTGCGTAATAGAGTCAAAATTCAGTCATCTTATGTCACCTTGGTACATATATTATTCACTTCCATCGACTATGTTTTATGCAGTTAAGCAATATACGAGAGACTATCCAATGAAGTAGGTATTCATGTAATGACCGTTTTTCACGTCTCTCACTGGCCAAACCACTATACAATTACTAACATATTCATCATCAAAGCATTCAATCACTGATCTGGGGCCACTAAAGATTCTCACAATTATTAAAACAGTTATTTATAACGCCAACCTTTATCCATTATATGACCAGTTTTCATACGAAATTATCGCCAATTACACATTGCTAACATCAGGTACTTATCAAGTGCATCATATCATTACACCGTAGCAGGCACAAATACAATTAATGCGGAGCGGCGACATCTACACCAGGTAAAGCCCGCAATTTAATAAAGTATTTAAAAAATACAATTTAAAAAGGTGTACCTTGGAGAATGACCGCAGTACAATTGCCTATCAAGGTGGCTTCTCGTAAAACATTTCTTACACGACAAATAAAACCTCTAATCCGGAGTATTGTGGACATGAGCTATAGGAAGGTTAATTGGGCTACTAGGAAAGGCTTCAGAACAAGCAACATTGATTTCTCAAAAATATTCCTCTACTAACATTTATAAATTAAATTTTGATCATGTGACCAAAAAATAAATAAAGCATTGACTTAAATTACTAGCCGTTGCCTTGAACTTACTTTAGCACTGGCACAAGTTGAATCAATCTCACAAAAATGCCAAACTACATTATTTCTCGACGCTACAACTCACCCACTTCTACTATCTGGCCAACGCCTCGCCATACATTACAACGACTCGCAAGAGAATGCCCTCACAGTTTACCATTTACGTGTGAATATAAAATATTGCAACGACTTGTCGCACAATCATCGTAGCTCGCAGCGGTGAAGTACTTGCAGACTCCAGCTGTCCAGACGTTGATCCATTAAATGGGGTCGAGGAATGCAGGCGGGGTACCTATCGTAGCACATTCTTCCAGTATCGCCTCCGGAATCAGTGCTGGCAGGGGAAGGGAAATGAAAACGTCAGAGGGATAGGAGAAGGGAAGGGGAGACTTCATGTATAAGTTTTCCTACATCTGACAACCTAAGTTCGAATCGGTGGAAAACTATTGATTCGCAGTGAAAGCCAACTGGTCGAAAAAGTAAGTTGGTGCGGTGGTGAGACGTTTAGCCAGCTCACCTACTAGATGCGAAAATCCGGGAGGGACCAAGCCGGGAATCGAAACAGTTTCACTCACTAACTCACTCGAAGAAGTGAAAATGGCTCCACTTAGAACCGGTGTAAATAATATTGTTGCATCAGTCAAACAAATGCACTGACTGAATAACTGACAGCTAACTGAGTGAGGCTATTTAAATAGGTATTGTTACAATTTATCTCTCTCTAGAAATTAAGTTGGCTATACCAAGTTCGTTAAGGGGTGGAGATCTTAATCAAACAATATAATTTATTACAATATTCTAACTTTATTTACATTAACTGCAAACAAAAATCTCTCGACTTGTGACGATTTGGGAAATCGCCACACTTTTAGTATATATTTTTAATATTTATTTTAGGGTGAATTTTTATTGGCGGTTGGTATTACCGCGTATGTATAAGATTGATTATTTTATAACCGGTCATATATATTTAATCTCACCATTTAATTAGTCATACATATTTAATCCTATAATTTGTTCATTTATACTGTGCAATCATTTGATACAACATTTACTAGTAAGCACTATTATTCTTCGTGTGATAATTACCACAGTGTTCTTGCTGGTATGGTTGTAATATATGCTATTAACCAATAATGGTTGTTGTAGTTCCTTTTACCGCCGTTCTATTGTAAAGAGCAGCCGCCGGGTATCGTCCTGGCGCGTTCCCCGTGACGTCACGGGGGAAGGGGTCGTCGTCGGTGACGCTTGTGTGCTAGGCCACGGACTCGAGGAGTAGTCGCTGAGTTGCGGGCCGAGAGAGTTGTAAACCATACGTGGTCGGAGTATGTGTGATAGGCGGGAAACTGTCGTAACCCATATGTCGGGGAAGTCTGACTTTGTCGGGCGAAATAGTTAGCCGTGTGCTAGTGCTGTGGAATGTAGTTTCACGTGAGACGCAACTCTCCCAGGGAAATGTAGGCTGAACTGATTAGAAACGTAGATTGTTTGTACCGAGACTTGGAATATTATGTTGACGGTAGTAGGATCAACAAATGCTCATATTCACCACGGAAGTCATTGAAATATTTGCGGTACTTTGGTGTAGGAAATTTGTTGAGGAGAACCCGGACTGTATGTGGACGATGGACGTGGTAGGCTACTGGACAGTCGCCCTGGTAACATTGTCGAGCTCAATGGCGATAATCATTGTGGCCGGGGATAACACCTGGACTGTCCCGCTAGCCAAAACTCTCCGTGCTAAACTTCACGTGAGTGCGAGTGTGTCGCGACAGAGCGGCGTATTCGACCTCTAGAGCCGATGTTCGGGCCTGCAGGAATAAAACAGCTGTACTGATTGTCGGGGGCGGAAAAGAACTTCACGACGTAGGCCACTGAAATGAACCTCTACTGCTGTTGGGTGTATTTTATCAGTCATTTATTTATAAGCTCATGACGGGGCATGGCTCGGATGGGTGTTAACATCGAGTACGTCTAACTGCATCCAGGGACGGGGGTTGGGGATTGTTTCATCTGAGTGAGGAACATTTTGTTTCACCCCCCCCCCCCCTTTTTTTGGGGGTTCGGATGGCGTCACAGACTCAATATCTCACAGTAGAATGATATCACGTACTTTCATAATTAATGACACAATTAAATACAATTTATAATTACCACAAAGATATACATTAAATAAAATAATTAAAGATCAGTCTCAATAGACAGTGTATCAGCCTATTCAATAATTTTATAAATTATGCGCCCATATTGACATTTATAATATTTACAATCACTATATACACACACACACACACTATATATATATATATATATATATATATATATATATATATATAGTGTGTGTGTGTGTGTATATATATATATATATATATATATATAGTGTCGTAGGCAGTCACCTTGAATCGTCTCCAATTCGCGCGCTGCGCCGGGGAGGGCTGTGGCATCGGCCAGTCTCACCTGAATATTCTTGCGTCGTGGCTTAATTTGTCAGAATTTCCGGCAAGGGGGTTGGGTGAGGCCTGTGATGCCAGTAAGTCAACGAATGCGTCGTTCCCGGAAGCGAGGAGATTCAGGGTGGATCAACCCCCACAGCGCTGGGATGCCGACCCGGCGACAGCTGCAGCACGTAACAATATTTATTTTACTCAATTTAACCATGTCATTGCGAGAAATATATATATTTCCCATAGCCACAGTTTAGTTTGTGCATCTTATTGCAACTAAAGTGAATGTACAAACAATTCGATTTGGCCAGGATTTTAAGACGCTGTACTCCACTTATAGACCTCCATCTTGTCAACCGAGTCACATTAACAACGTCGATTGTAAGGGCGGGAAATACATGTATTTTAAAACTTTATCGAAAATATTGAAAATGTCTAGCCACAAACTGTATTTCAATTTTTTTTTTTTTTTTCGCTTTAACTTGTGACATTAGTATAGTTAAAACAAATAGTAGGCACGAGTGAATGCTCTCACTTCACGGTATGCAATGCAGTTTAAACAAATAGTAGGCACGAGTGAATGCTCTCACTTCACGGTATGCAATGCAGTTTAAACAAATAGTAGGCACGAGTGAATGCTCTCACTTCACGGTATGCAATGCAGTTTAAACAAATAGTATGCACGAGTGAATGCTCTCACTTCACGGTATGCAATGCAGTTTAAACATTCAAACCGAGCGGTATGATGATTACATGAAAACGGAATGGAAGACGTAAAAACGAAATGAAATACTACATTTTCATGTTGCCTCATATAATTGTAGATAAATACAAAAAAAAAAAAAAAAAACTTACATTAAAAATATATATTTTTATGAGCTTTATTTTTTTATGAGTTGTTACATCATTAGATACACCTTGTTTAACTAACTCATCAGTCAAAAACCAATCGCTTGAAAAAAAGGCAATAAAATGGTTAATGCTACTGTGTACAATATCACTGAATCAATAAACGAAGGAAAAGTGGTAATTTTTCATTAATTCATCAGTTTAAAAAGACTGAAGTGACTACTGAATATGTCAGATGATATAATGGGTGAAATTCTCACAGATTCCATTATGTTAAATTAAGTTTTCTGTAAATTTAAATTTGCCCCTTTCAAATAGTGGTTTCGTTATCTGCGCGAAAAATTGCCTACAAAATCAGATGCACATATAAAATTGTCGTAATTTATACTACATTAAATAAAATAAATGGTTTTAGTTGATGTTTTATTTTTTCATTGCCAGTATGTTACATTTCAGTCAACGTATTCTTTATTTTTCTTGCCCGGGGAGGGGGGTGGGGAATCTTTGTTTGTCAGTCTACTGTAAAAAATTACAACATTTTAGTGATTTGCTATAAATATAATAACACAAAAATCGGCTACTATTTGAGATATGTCTGTAGTAAACAGACTCAAAATGTAAATTGAGCTCATAATTTTTTATTTTTTTTTTACAAAAAAATGAAACTAAAGAGGTTTCAAATTTATATGCAGCACAAAAATTTTCTGTGTAATCAGTTGAAAGTTACAAAGGCTCATAATTTTAAAAATTTGCATATAAACTGAATTTTATTTATCAGGTGCAAGTATTCATTGAGGTGGTAGGTTGGATAGGTAATTATGCGAGCACAAATTACAAGTTCATTAATATTTTTGGAGGGTTGTAAAACGAGGCGTGGAAAAAGGCAAAATAGGATTAAAATATTCAGCCGAAACGCAATCAGGCTGAACGAATTACGCGCCACAATATTTCGTCCAGATTGAATTATGTGGCTTGACTGCGTTGCAAATTATTTTAGCGTGTAATTGTAGGGATATAATTGTCAGTGAAGAACTAGCTCAAATGGAATTATTTGTAATTATTTGCCACAGTCGCGTCACTGATGGTGTTGGAGAGCGCACAGAGTAACTAACCGCATAGAGACGAAATTGCGCGGCGGCTACTTTCATGTGCACGTGCTCTTTCTCTGATTGGCGGCGCTGGCTCTGGGAAAGGAGGAGCGAGGAGCCTCGTTCATGATTGGCTACGGTGTACTATGAGCGCTGATTGGCTGACGGAGTTCCTGCATGTTGTTTGTCAGGGACGTCATACATCATGGCCTGTAGTAAGGAAGCATGCCTGGAGCAAACTGAAATCATAATGTCCGAACCGGGATTTGAACCCAGATCTCCTCGGACGCTAGTCCAGTGTGTTACTATTGCTCCGCCTCGCTCGGATTGTGAGGCTGGAGTAATGAGTGTAACCTCAAGGGTGGTTAACATCCCTTGTCATTAGAGCATCAAATACACCCAGCCGCGTGAACTTGTATCGAAGGCTTACTCCTGCCAACATGGAGCTTTCAATACATCGCAGGGCATTTGAAACACTAGATTTTCTAAGAAACTGTGTCGATTTACAAAAAACAACGTACAGTGCAGTCTAGCGGTGTTGAGTACTTTTTGGACCTCACGCACATTAGAACCGCCAGTTCGAAGTGCTTAAAAAAAACTGTTTATTTTTTAAGTTATGTAATTCAAAATATACTCTCCAGATAAACAGAATGGGGCTGAATCAGACTGACGAACTTCTTGGGGCGATCCCTTATGCAAAATGAAGTGGCAAATATACAGGACACTTTCTACCTAAACTAAACATTAAGGGCGTAATAAGTCCTCGATAATAAAGATTTTGGAATATATTTCTGCGAAATATCGGAAACCAGAAGTTATGAAAGTACAATTCGTGGAACACTGTTTTTGATGTTATTGGGATCATCAACCAAAAAACAAATTAACAATAAAAACCAAGCCCCCTTACGAAAATGACAAGGGTGGCCTCCCTCTTATTGCTGGCAACTTCGTTACCTTCGGGAATTATGAACGTTTGATACTGGTCTATTGAGCAGTAAAACATACGGAAGAAAAACGTCCCCTTGTCGTAACTGCCTAGGACCAGCCGTCTTCGTTTGATACTGGTCTATTGAGCAGTAAAACGTACGGAAGAAAATAGTCCCCTTGTCGTAACTGCCTAGGACCAGCCGTCTTCGTTTGATACTTCTCTATTGAGCAGTATAACCTACGGAAGAAAATAGTCCCCTTGTCGTAACTTCCTAGGACCAGCCGTCTTCGTTTGATACTGGTCTATTGAGCAGTAAAACCTACGGAAGAAAATAGTCCCCTTGTCGTAACTGCCTAGACCAGCCGTCTTCGTTTGATACTGGTCTATTGAGCAGTAAAACGTACGGAAGAAAATAGTCCCCTTGTCGTAACTGCCTAGGACCAGCCGTCTTCGTTTGATACTGGTCTATTGAGCGTATAACCTACGGAAGAAAATAGTCCCCTTGTCGTAACTGCCTAGGACCAGCCGTCTTCGTTTGATACTTCTCTATTGAGCAGTAAAACTACGGAAGAAAATAGTCCCCTTGTCGTAACTGCCTAGGACCAGCCGTCTTCGTTTGATACTGGTCTATTGAGCGGTATAACCTACGGAAGAAAATAGTCCCCTTGTCGTAACTGCCTAGGACCAGCCGTCTTCGTTTGATACTTCTCTATTGAGCAGTATAACCTACGGAAGAAAATAGTCCCCTTGTCGTAACTTCCTAGGACCAGCCGTCTTCGTTTGATACTTTCTATTGAGCGGTATAACCTACGGAAGAAAATAGTCCCCTTGTCGTAACTGCCTAGGACCAGCTGTCTTCGTTTGATACTGGTCTAATGAGCGTATAACCTACTTAAGAAAATAGTCCCCTTGTCGTAACTGCCTAGGACCAGCCGTCTTCGTTTGATACTTCTCTATTGAGCAGTATAACCTACTTAAGAAAATAGTCCCCTTGTCGTAACTGCCTATGACCAGCCGTCTTCGTTTGATACTTCTCTATTGAGCGGTAAAACCTACGGAAGAAAATAGTCCCCTTGTCGTAACTGCCTAGGACCAGCCGTCTTCGTTTGATACTTCTCTATTGAGCAGTATAACCTAAGGAAGAAAATAGTCCCCTTGTCGTAACTTCCTAGGACCAGCCGTCTTCGTTTGATACTGGTCTATTGAGCAGTATAACCTACGGAAGAAAATAGTCCCCTTGTCGTAACTTCCTAGGACCAGCCGTCTTCGTTTGATACTTCTCTATTGAGCGGTATAACCTACGGAAGAAAATAGTCCCCTTGTCGTAACTTCCTAGGACCAGCCGTCTTCGTTTGATACTGGTCTATTGAGCAGTATAACCTACGGAAGAAAATAGTCCCCTTGTCGTAACTTCCAAGGACCAGCCGTCCTCGTTTGATACTGGTCTATTGAGCAGTATAACCTACGGAAGAAAATAGTCCCCTTGTCGTAACTGCCTAGGACCAGCCGTCTTCGTTGATACTTCTCTATGAGCGGTATCAACCTACGGAAGAAAATAGTCCCCTTGCGTAACTTCCTAGGACCAGCCGTCTTCGTTTGATACTTCTCTATTGAGCGGTATAACCTACGGGAGAAAATAGTCCCCTTGTCGTAACTTCCTAGGACCCAGCCGTCTTCGTTTGATACTGGTCTATTTTAGCAGTATAACCTACGGAAGAAAATAGTCCCCTTGTCGTAACTTCCAAGGACCAGCCGTCTTCGTTTGATACTGGTCTATTGAGCAGTATAACCTACGGAAGAAAATAGTCCCCTTGTCGTAACTGCCTAGGACCAGCCGTCTTCGTTTGATACTTCTCTATTGAGCAGTAATAACCTGACGAAAGAAAATAGTCCCCTTGTCGTAACTGCCTAGACCACCGTCTTCGTTTGATACTTCTCTATTGAATCAGGATAACCTACCGGAAGAAAATAGTCCCCTTGTCGTAACTGCCTAGGAACCAGCCGTCCTTCGTTGTAACTTCTCTATTGAGCAGTAACCTACGGAAGAAAATAGTCCCCTTGTCGTAACTGCTAGGACCAACAGGTCCTTCGTTTGATAACTGGCTATGAGCAGTATAACCTACGGAAGAAAATAGTCCCTTTGCGTAACTGCCTAGACCAACCGTCTCGTTTGATACTTCTCTATTGAGCAGTATAACCTACCGGAAGAAAATAGTCCCCTTGTCGAACTTACTCCTAGGACCAAGCCGTCTTCGTTTGATACTGGTCTATTGAGCAGTATATCCTACGGATAGAAAATATCCCCTTGTCGTAACTGCCTAGGACCACTGTCTTCGTTTGATACGGTCCTATTGAGCGGTATAACCTACTTAAGAAAATAGTCCCTCTTGTCGTAACTGCCTCAGGAACCAGCCGTCTTCGTTTGATACTTCTCTATTGAGCATATAGACCTACGGAATGATAAATAGTCCCCTTGTCGTAAACTTCCTAGGACCAGCCGTCTCGTTTGATACTTCTCTATTGAGCAGTATAACCTACGGAAGAAAATAGTCCCTTGTCTAACTTCCTAGGAACCAGCCGTCTTCGTTTGATACTTCCTATTGAGCGTATAACCTACGGACAAAATAGTCCCCTTGTTCGTAACTTGCCTAGGACCAGCGTCTTCGTTTGATACTTCTCCTATGAGCATATAACCTACGGAAGAAAATATCCCCTTGTCGTAACTGCCTAGGACCAACTGTCCTTCGTTGTGATACTGGCTATTGAGCGTAAACCTACTTAAGAAAATAGTCCCCTTGTCGTAACTGCCTAGGAACCACCGTCTTCGTTGATACGTGGTCTATTGAGCAGTAAAACTACGTGAAGAAAATAAGTCCCCTTGTCAGTAACATGCCTAGCACCAGCCATCTTCGTTTGTTACTGTCTATTGAGCGTATAATCTACGGAAGAAAATAGCCCTTGTCGTAAAATGTAGCACCGCGTCATTCTGTTGAACTCCTGCTTCGTTTGATACGTTACTTGAGCAGTAAATAGTCCCCAGAAAATTGTCGCCTTTAACTGCCTAGACCAGCCCGTCTTCGTTTGATACTTCTCTATTGAGCAGTATAACCTAACGAAAATAGTCCCCTGTCGAACTCAGGACCAGCCGTCTCGTTTGATACTCCTGAGCTGTCATAACGCTAGGACGACATACTACGTTCACCTGTCGATGAACTGCCTAGACCCTTCTCGTTATGATAATGTCCCTTGTGAACGCTAGGAACCGCTCTCGTAAGATAATGTCCTCATTGTCGTAATCCAGACCAACCGTCTAGAAATGAGTCCCTCTATTGAGTCGATAACCTAGCAAGAAATAACCAGCCGTCTTCGTTTGATACTGGCTATTGAGCTATACCTACGGAACCGCCTCGTTGATATTCCATTGCTAACAGAAGAAAGTGTCTATTAGACGTTCTTGATCATTGGCGAAAGAAAATATCCCCTTGTCGCTATACTAGCGCCGTACGGACCAGCCTCGTCCGTTGATACCTGTCTCATAATGCAGCGGATATAACCTAGCGGAAGAATCATTGTGTGCCGTTTTAAACGAGACGGTTGTCCTAGCAGTTACGACAAGGGACTATTTTCTTCCGTAGGTCATACGCTCAACAACCACAATACGAGAGCGGCCACCCCTGTTATTTTATAATGGCGAGTGTTATTATTGATAATTTTTCCCCGATGTTCGAGATACTTAAAGCATTAAAAAACAGTGTCCGCTAGTTGTACTTTCATCTCACCTCTGTTTCCCGATATGTCGCAAAAATTACATTCCACAATCTCAATATCGTGTCTTTCTACACCCTCAATATTTATGTTAGGAACAAAGTGTCCTATATAATATTTGTAGCTTGATTTTGCATAAGGAAACATTTGACAAAGTTTGTCTGTGGAATGCAGCAACTTTCTGTATATAAAAATAACCGAATGGCCCTACGTGGAATATTCCTACAAACTTACATAAATGGCAGTGTTCCTGCTGCAAGTCCCATGGGTACAAGCTCACTGCACTGTGCCAGTTCAGAGCCTTGCGCTTAGCGGCGATGATGAACTTGATTAACGTGGCTTTGTGGTCCGTATCACTCTCCCGCTTCTCGGCTTCAGACGCTAAGAAAAACGTTAGGTACGCTGGAGCCTTCATAGTGTTCGTCTTAGGTTATTACTAATCAAAGAATTTTTATACTATTAATCAAGAACGAAAGTTTGCCGCGTCAAACTCTTTATGCCCAACCTTGAATAGTAAGGGGGGGGGGGGGATGGGCCAAAGGGGGATCGATATAGTGCCCATGAGGAAGGAAGTGAGTTACGGTTTTCAACGCCCTCTTCACCCGAACTCCGGGCAATCGCAATTCCTCAGGTTGGGGGGGGGGGGGGGGGTTGTGCCCCAGACTTAAGTTACGTGCCATAATTATCGTGATGAAAGCTGGAACCCAACATTTATACATAACTTTCGATCGTCCTCTGTCGAACCACCTCCTCTCCTGAATCCACCCTTCCCGGGATGGACCTGAAATGCCCCGGGGCGGGGGGGGGGGTTTATATTTTCACCTTCTTTTCTACATGGAAGTCGCGTTTTTCGTCGGATTTTCGTGGGATTTGAGGGAGGGTTGCCTTTCTATACCCCACCCTCCTCCAAAGGGAACTTAGGCCCTTGGAACCTCCACACGCCTTCTTAAAATTTTCCACACTTTTTCGCATTCTGTTGGTGCTATATGGCTCATTTTTATTGTCCTTTGTTGTAATTTGGTTTTTTCCTTTCTCTTTTAAGCCCTCTTCCCCCGTTAAAACAGGTTAGGCCTTTTTGGGTAACTTTTTTTTACCATAAGTGGGTACTATAATAGATACCATAATTACTTACCCAACATTCCAATAGGCCATCGAAGGTTCATATCGGTCCACTATACCACCAACAATGATTAGATACTAGCTTTTAGCTGCTGCTTCGCACGCGTGGTTATAGGGATAAATAATGAAGTTTTGTGATACTAAACCACTATTGTGCTCTCTATCTACTGAGTTACTGCAGCCCCACTATTGTGCTCTCTATCTACTGAGTTACTGCGGCTCCACTATGTTGTGCTCTAGCTCCTGACCAGTTGCGGCCCCAGTATTGGATTCTCTATCTACTGAGTTACTGCGGCCCCCTATTGTGTTCTCTATCTACTGAGTTACTGCGGCCCCACTATGTTGTGCTCTAGCTCCTGACCAGTTGCGGCCCCAGTATTGGATTCTCTATCTACTGAGTTACTGCGGCCCCACTATTGTGCTCTCTATCTACTGAGTTACTGCGGCTCCACTATGTTGTGCTCTAGCTCCTGACCAGTTGCGGCCCCAGTATTGGATTCTCTATCTACTGAGTTACTGCGGCCCCACTATTGTGCTCTCTATCTACTGAGTTACTGCGGCTCCACTATGTTGTGCTCTAGCTCCTGACCAGTTGCGGCCCCAGTATTGGATTCTCTATCTACTGAGTTACTGCGGCCCCACTATTGTGCTCTCTATCTACTGAGTTACTGCGGCTCCACTATGTTGTGCTCTAGCTCATGACCAGTTGCGGCCCCAGTATTGGATTCTCTATCTACTGAGTTACTGCGGCCCCACTATTGTGCTCTCTATCTACTGAGTTACTGCGGCCCCACTATTGTGCTCTCTATCTACTGAGTTACTGCGGCTCCACTATGTTGTGCTCTAGCTCCTGACCAGTTGCGGCCCCAGTATTGGATTCTCTATCTACTGAGTTACTGTGGCCCCACTATTGTGCTCTGTATCTACTGAGTTACTGCGGCTCCACTATGTTGTGCTCTAGCTCCTGACCAGTTGCGGCCCCAGTATTGGATTCTCTAACCACTGATTTTTGCGGCCCTACTATTTGGTTCTCTTGTCCTTGAGCTTCTGTGGCACCCTTATTGGGTTGTCTGGCAACTGAGCTTCTGCGGCCCCCTTATTAGGTGCTCTAACCACTAAGCTTCTGCAGCCCCACTTGATGTATATCTATCCACTGGGTCACTGCGGCCCCACATGGAATAACTCTAGCCACTGGGCCACTACAGCTTTTAGGAAGGAAATGTTTACAGCCACTGACAAAAAAGAAAGGAGAAATGAAATTTTTTTAAACGATGCTTTTTTATGGAGTAATTAATCCTAAGAAAAGCTTAATCCAGTACTTATTTACAAAAAATCCTGATGGAATGAGATATTTTCCTGGAATAAAAAGTAGCGTATGCAACTCTCCGATCCTTCAAATATATTTGTGCAAAAAATCACGTCGATCAGTTGCTCCGTTTTGACGTGAAAGAAGGACAAACAAGCACATTTTCTCATTTATATTGTATTAAGGATGTCACAAATTTACCATAAATATAACATTATTCCCATTGGAACTGCATGTTAGGACGTGCCAGCGAGCATCGATGTGGGCAAGCGAGCACGTACCGGAGTTTTAGCGCAAATCAATTTTCATCAAAAAATCGTGGTTTTTGCTCCAAAATCAAGGTTTAAAATTTAAGAAGTCAAGCATTCTAAACAACAAGCAAATTTACTCCACAATGAAGCATTTTTACCCCAAAATCAAATAAATTTACCATTTTTTCAAAAATGCCCGAGCAAGATTTGTGCCACCTTCCCTAAAATCAAGCAAATTTCTCGCTTTTGAAGAAAAATTTTCGTGTTTTCTATAAATAGCAATTTTACAAGCGAGCAAACAAATTTAGGATAAAATCTAATTAAATATTTAAAAAATTCTAATCAATAGAAATTTAAATATTTTTTAAGAGAACTCTATATCATGCACAGACTTCCCTTTATAATTTCTTTTAAACCTTTATACATGATAAAAACACCCTTCTCATTTATTAGTTTCAAAGTATTTTTATCAAGTATCTTGACATACCGCTCCATCAATGAAAATTTATGTTTACCATATGGAATACAATTAATTTTTTTTTACAAAAATTAGATTCATAAATTTCAAAATCTGTAGCAGTAAACCATTAATTTTTTTCTAGATCTTTTAGTTTGGTGAATTCAGGCGAATTATTCAACTCGTTGAGCAGAGATTCCATTTTTTTGTGTTATTTACGAAGAAACAAATTATTAATAAAAAAGTATTTTCTCATTCCTTCAAAAAAAAAATTACTATTAAATTAAAAAATGGAAATCAAGAGAAGTAATATAAAAACTGTGGCGAAGCATAAAACAAAGAAAGTTTTTCACCACATAAATACACAAAAAACAAGCATATTAATACTTGTAAAATATGTTGTACTGAATATGCTAGGCAACAGTATGAGTTAAAAAAGGAGAACGTACTATGCGAATGTGGGAAATATGATGGTGTTTCATCTCTCAAAAAAGAGCATAATAATACTAAAACACATAATGTGTTAGTAGATATTCTAAATGAAAATCAACACGATAACTACCCAACAAAAACATGTAGAGCATGTAAAGAGAATGAACAATTAAAATAATTCTCAGTTCATAACAGAAATATGGACAGTCTTAGAACAAAATGAAACAATTGTATAAGTGAATATAGTAAGAATTGTCGTCTTAACAAGAAATTCGCTGAACTTAAACACTTAATTAGACTTCATTTTTCAATATATTTACTATTTTTTAGCTCTTCATTATATATATAATTTTTACGGTCTTCAATCATTTGTTTCGCTTATAAATAGAATAAAAATGGCGACAAACAATCTAACAATTGAGTTGGGCGAGAAGACAATGACATAGTTAAAAATTACAGGTAAAAGATTTGAAATAAAATATTTGCACAGGCTATGGAAAACCTACTTAATTGCAGCTATTATACAATTTATTATAAATCAACAAAAAAACCAAAGTTTCCAAATTTGTTCTTTTCAAATTACGCTATAAGATATGGAAAAGCTAAAGAACAATTAAAATGATTTTCCCCATTTTCTACTAATTTTTTCATACAACCTAGAGATAAAAGTAAGCGAGTAACAGAATGGATAACACAGAATAATTTTACAAATTTACCTTTAGCTGATGCCAATTTATTCGTAAGGAAAAGAAATAGAAGTACCAATAAAAAGTACAGAGTTATTACAGGTTTTAAATGTTGGATATCAGCATATAACATTGAAAATTCTTTTAATTTAGTACATTCTAATTAATTTTTAACTTCAGTAAAAAATAATGTTTTTGAGACAATATGCGATCAACTTAGGAACTTTAGAGGGGTGCAAACAAGCATTAAATGATATACCAATTGTCGCAAGAAGAAAAATAATCAAATACAATTATTTACATTTCAGTCATATAATCACACAATATTAAACGAAGGAGAAATTATACAGATTTATAAAATTATAAAACAGGAATTACTTACACAATTATCTGAATTTCAAAGAAGAGGTTCTGGATGGACTTTAGATAGAGTAACTGGAATACAATTAGAAATAAATAAGTATAATCCATTAAAAGGATCATCATATATTGAACTACCTGAATTTATAAAGATTAAGAAAGCGTGCATAAATGTTAAAAACAATTATCAAAAATTCATTTATTGGGAAATAAAATCTGCGCTGTTTCCTGCAGAAAAAGACCCACAAAGAGTATCTAAATATAAATATGCGAGTCTTAAGATTTAGAAAGCATTAGAACAATTTGAATATCGCATTAAAATTGATGATATACCAAAAATAGAAAATGATATTGATACTTCTGTAAATGTATAGTCTATTGAAGATGAATGTAAGAAATCCATGGTATATCCACTAAAACTTTCAAAAAATAAAAAGTAGATGCATATAAATGTACATTATTTCAAATATGATACAAAAGGGCATTATTGTTGTATTAAAGATTTATCAAGGTTAGTTTCAGTACAAAAAAATAATAAGCATGACAAAATTTATATATGCGATATGTGACTTCAACTCTCTTATTCTCAAGAACAATTAAATAAACATACTGAAGATTGCTCGAAAAATGAACCCGTGAAGATAATCATCCCTTCAAAAAGCGAACAAATAAAATTTAAAAATATAAAACACACCACGGAAGTCCCATTCCAATATATGCAGATTTTGAACGAATTCTAAATAAAATATCAACAACTAAACCAAATTAAAAAAATATCCAAACATAAAATAAGATGATACTGATAATGGTTTTTATAAAGAAACACTTAAAAAAAGATATAAACTTACAAATCATCAAATAAATAACATTGATTTAAAGTTAAACAATGAATCATATACAATGTAATATCAAATGCATGAAACTTTTGGTTTTTGGTATTATATTGTATCTAATTATGATGGGTAAAAGCCACCAGTTGTATATCGTGGCCCAGATGCTCATAAAATATTTATACAATCAATAAAAAGAGAAGTAGGTGAGATTGGTGAAACATATTCACAAATTGAACCCATTCACCCATTAACAAAATAAGAAAAATTATTATATATGAAATAAAAAATATGTACTGTACGTGAGTGTGAATATACTGAGGAAAATAAAAAATACATCATAATGATCACATAAGTGGAAAATTCATTAATCCAGCATGAAATAATTGTAATTTAAAATTAAAATTACAAATTTTTGTTCCAATTAATTATCATAATTGGCTGAATATGATGCACATTTATTTATTATCGAGTTAGGATATGATGATAAAAATATAGAATTAATTGCAAATAATGAAGAAAAGTTTATAACTTTTGAGAAAAACACAGAAAATTTAAAAATGAAATTTATAGACGTATTCAAATTTATGTCCAGTAGTTAACATAAATTATAGTCTAATTTAAGTAAATATCAAATGAAACACACACAACAACATTTTCCAGAAGATCAAGTTGATTTAGTTATATGATTATATGGATAGTTGGAAGAAATTTGAAGAAACCGAACTTCTAACATGGAATGAATTCTATAACAAATGAAACGAAAATGGTATATCTGATGATCAATACCAACGTGCAAAAATATATGGAACCAATTTAATAGAAAAATCTTGGTGAATACAATTATTTATATTTAAAAAGTGATGTATGATCGTTATAAGATATATTCGCAGATTTTAGAAACATATGTATAAATTCATATGATTTAGACCCTGCATGGTATTTTACAGCACCAGGTTTAGCGTTGGATGCAATGATAAATATATTAAATTACCACTAGATTTATTACATAACTATGATATGATTTTAATGATTGAAAAAGGAATTCGAGGTGGAATATCACAATGTTGTAAGCAATATATTAAAGCAAATAACAAATCTTTGGAAGATTTTAATCCAACTCAAGAATAAATTATTTAGCATATCTCGATGTGAATAATTTATATGGTTTGGCAATGTCGCAATATTTACCATATGATGGTTTCGTGTGGGTGTACTATGCATTAAATGATTTAGATTACTGGAGTGAAAAAAATATTAAGTTTGGAGAAAAATTCTGAGAATGGTTTTTATTAGAATTTGATTTAGAATATCCAGAACTACATAATTTACATAAAAATCCATTTTGCCCAGAAAATAAGGTAGTTGCAAAGACAAATCAGTCTAAATTATTAACCACATTAGATAACAAACAGAATTATGTAATTGACTATCGCAACTTGATACAGTGTCTAAATACATAGAATATTGATATCTGGTCAGTCTGATTGGCTGTAGAAATATATTGGTTAATATATATAACAATCTGAACTAATGCTAAAAATGATATAAAAAAAAATATTTTTAAAGCACATGAGTAATTCTGCATTTGGACAATTACGGAAAGTATAAGAAAAAAAATAGATATAAAACTAGTATCAGATGATGAATAAATGTGAAAAATTTGTAGCAATAATCAAATTTCAAAAGAAGTACAATATTTAATGAGAATTTTGTGGCTATTCACATGAATAAAACTAATGTAAAATTTTATAAGCCAATATATGTGGGCATGGTCATTTCTGATATTTCGAAAGAATTGATGTATGATTCCCATTATAAAGTGATGTAGCCAAAATATGGTGATAAAATTGAATTATGTTTTGAAGATACCGTATCATACATTTGTAACATAAAAACAGACGATTTTTACAAAGATATGAAGTCAATGATAGAAAAATTTTAAAGACATGTTTATCCAACGAGCAATATTTATAACATACCTCAAATAAATAGAAAATTTTAGGAAAAATGAAAGACGAATATAATGGTAAAATAATGAAAGAATTTGTTGGTTAACAAGGAAAAATGTATGCATATAGAGTTGGCGTTAAAAAAATCTTAAGGTGTGGAAAAATGTGTTGTTAATAAGAGCATTACATTCGAAGACTATAGAACTGTTTCTTTGATGATAAAATTCAATATAGAACAATGAATTTGATAAGGTGTGAGAAACACAAAATATATTCAGCGAAGTTAATAAAATTGCATTGAGTCCTTGTGATAAGAAAGAATAATACTAGAAAATAAAATTGATATCAAAACGATTACATTTAATTAGTTTTTATATTATTATATTTCAAACATCTTTAATTTCCAAAACAACATCTATATCAGAACCATCAAAATCAATTAAATTTCCATTTTTGTATCTAATTTCGTATGTAATCTCGGAAACCAAAAATACTTTTTGGTGGAAAACAAGCAATTATGTCAGCTTACAAATTATTATATTCATCATATTTTATGATCATGCCATATGCCAAGTTAAAATGAATATTTATTGTTTTAAATGGATTAAAATTGGGCAATTTAGTGCTTACAATCATTTTATCTGTTTCGATAGTTTTTTTTCAAAGCCAATAACATCAGATAGGTGATAATCAAGATTAATATGAATCTTAGTTTTGATAGATATTCTATTTTTTACATTGTCTGTTGTTATTTCAATGTTTTTTGTTGAAAATTGCTCAATTAAATACATAGTTTACCATAACTATTCAACATCGTATTTGCCCCTGGGGATTGTGATAGCGTCATTTTTGTCAACGAGATAACCCATTTTTTCAATTGTAGTTATAGTATTACTATCCAAATTTTGAGTTAAAAATTTTGCATGAAAACTGAAATGCTATCGATTCATCATTATGAATTATATCACAGTGAAGTTACTTCTTCAGAATGGAACTATTATTATTTAACTTGAAAACTTTATTTGACAGCTCTCAGCTGTCGAGACAAAGTCGTATTATACATTTATTACAAAAAATTATTTGTAATTAAATGAAAAAGCGACAGCCAAAGCAGCCTAAGCTGCGCAAAGTTGACTGGGGTGTTGGTGTTTTAATTTCTGAAGTATCTTCTATGAATAATAGAAATGGCTAACTTTTGCCTGATGATATTAGAGGTATGATAGTTGGTCCTAGTAAATGCACAAAAACAAATGAGATGATAAGTTTTATTTGTAAGAGAGGGTCGCTAAATTTTAATAAATTACTTGTTTGCTCTAAAAGTTTGAATCAACAAAATATATTCAATTACAAGATGATTTTGAAGTGATATCTAAAAAATTTAATGAAAAAAAATGACATTTTAAAAATATCACTGAGGAAATGAATCCATTAGATCAATGCGAAAACAAATCTCTAATTGTATTTGACGATGTTATTTTAGATAATCAATATATTATTCCTGAATATTTTACTTAAGGAAGATATAAATATATTAATTATATCTATTTGGCTCAAACTTATTGCAGAGTGCCTATACAATTAGTAAGAGACAATACAAATTGTTTGTGTATATTTAGACTAGATGATACTAACTTAGAGCATATTTATAATGATTCTGTTGGTGGAGACATGAGTTTTGAAAAATTTAATGGTATTTGTGCAAAATGTTGTGACGGAGATTATCTTTTTATTACAACAGAAATGAATAGAAAATTATTGATGGTAACTATAGAAAAAAAATTAAAGAGTTTACTATATTTCAAACTTTTTGTATATAAATGAAGACTTATATAATTATTCTTGCTATCACAAATATCATTTTTGCACTATCCAAAAAAGAGAATCAGATAAAATGTGTTATCAACTTTTTAAATAAATTTGGATATCGAGAAGGTGAAGGAAATTCGTTTTCAAAACTGATACTGAAAAGTACAAAACTTCTTTACGGATATTTCAAGAATATCACAACCTTGATGTAATCAATAAGCCAAGATATGGTGTTAAATGGTATTTCGCATATGCAAATAAATCAATTACAAATTTATCAAAAGAGGCTTTTAACTTTTGGCAAAAAACACACAAATTTGAAATTTGTTTACGATATGAATTCTCCAAATATACTTATATCATATAAACAAGGCTTACATAATAATCATAGGTTGTACGGAGTTTGTCCTTATACATTATACCCATTTGGTAGTGCACTGGCTCATGCATATTTTCCAAATAAACAAAATAGCCACGTTGAAATTCACATCAATAAGAAGGAATATTTGTATAATGATGTTAAAAGCACTCCTGAATATAAAATTAATTTGCTAGCGGTTTTGATCCACGAAATTGGATATGCATTACGTCTTCAACATACAAAAGATAAAAATGCAATCATGTACCCAATTCTCAATAATGATTTGGTTGATTTGCAAACAGATGATATTCAAAATATCCAAAACTTTTATGGGCCACCAAAGACGAATATATAAAACCATTTTAAATTATTGATGGTAAATTGTATATTTTTACAATAAAAATGTCTGAACATAAAGTTTGGGAAACAAGAAAATAATCAATAGACCATTTTCGTTAACAAATTGGTTTCAATTTCTACCGACCAATTTCAATATATTTTTTTAAATATTCCAAAGACCATCATTCGAGTTAGTCCGGTTTGTTGACGGAAAAATTTATATGGTTGATTATCCATTTATAATCTTATTGGTTGTTATCCAAAAAAACCCTCACTTCATTTGGATTATGAGATGGATATTAAATAAATTCTGTTTTAATTCATATTCGGGGAAAACTTTAATATTTTATGAAAAGTTGTATTATGCAGAAATAGATGGACATCGTTCCTAAATAAAAAGACATTGTCTAATCAGCGAGAAATTTCGTAATATATTAAATATGTTTGACTCGGATTTTAGATATTCAAATGGTTTACTGTGTTTTTATTTATTAAACTTTCATGAAATAAAATGAATTTACAAAAAAAATTGACAAGAGTTTTCAAAAATAGCATTTCTTTGTTTGGTATAAAGTGCGAATCCTATACTAAAATTATAAATAAAATGAAATATATTGTCAGTGACTTAGAAAATTTAACTTCTTAAGAGCTATAAAATTCGATGAATTTGGTTTATATTATTAAATATTATTTCTTCAATTTATCATTTTCATCATAAAAGAGAACATTAATAAAAATACTCATAACAATTCGCCAATTTCATTTGTGCATAGTTTCGTAAAGAAAAATGGTGCCAATTCTAGACATAAACAACAAAAAACTTATTTACAATGGTAACGAGGTTGTTATGATTATTAATTAGGAAAATAATCCTTGATTTAGATGAGCTGAAGTAACTAGACTTTTGGAATACAGATAACCACCAAATACTTTATATTATATTGGTGATGATAAAATTAAATTTACTGGACTCAGGGGCGTCCATAAAATATGGACAACTTCAAAATGCAACCAAATATTTTATTCATCAATTAATCAGTTCTGTATAAGTTGATATTTAGATCAATATGCTTCATGCTGAAAAATTTACTAAATGGGTTACTAAATAAATTTTACTATCAATTTGAAAACACTGTGAATATATGATTCAAAAAGATGTAATCAATTTTCAAAGGTAAAATAAAACACATTATAAAAAACAAATGATTTAAAAAACCAGCAGATAAAATTGATACAAGTTGAAGGTAATTATTTGAAAGATAGAAGTAAAATTAAAGACAAAAATATTGAAAATTTAACACAAACAGTCCAAAGAGTCGTAGATAGAATAAATTGCAGAAATGAGGTAATTAGATATATGGCCCCTCATGTTGTAACGCAAACACAAGATGCAAATTTAAATTTAACTTTTATCTTCTGAAATTATTTGATAATTATTGTGAATATGATTATTATGTAATTTGAACTCAAAGAAGAAATCTTCGAAAACAGTTGCAAAGAATCGAAGATATACATTAAAATTGTGAAATATTATTGAGATTTGAATATATTTCAAAATAATATCAATTTATATCAAAGAATGAAAGAAACCATGAATGGCAAAATTGAGTGTTTTTGCAACTATTTTAACATTGATAGAATTAACAATACTCAACAACAATTATAAATTGAGTAAAAACCTTATTTTTATTTTTATTTACAAAACATCTGTTTTATTAATCTATGAATTATGCTACTTATCAAAATCCAACCACTTTACAAATATCTTTTCACCTTTAGTTTATAAAACATTTTCAACCAAATATTCATTAGGATAGTTTGTTTTCATAATTTCGTATTCATAAAAACTTCCCATTATTTCTTCTCCACTATTATTTTTGAATTTGTAAGATGGCTCATCAAAATTTAAAACTTTACAAACAGTAAACAATTCTGTTAACCAATTTGCAGTGTAACATTTTTTTTTTTCTCACACGAACATCTCCAACTTTATATTTTGGTTTAGTAAACACGAAATTTGTTTGCAATAAATTCTGCCCAGCATAGGCTGCTCTAGCTGTCGTTTTTTTATTTTTTTATTGACTTCAATTGGTTTCATGCCAATAATGCTGTGCTTTATGTTGTTGTAGTCTTTAACTAAATTTTATAATATATTTATCTATTTATTGCATTCAAAGAAATTTTCTTCCAAATTATATGTTTTAAAGTTCGATTATATCTCTCAACAACGCTAGCTTTTAATTCACAAAATGAAGAAAAATTATTTATAGTATGCTTTTCCTCAAGTTCTTTAAATATTTTACTATAAAATTCTGAGGTCTCTTTGTAAATTATTTGGTTTTCTTTGCATCAAAATATTTTCTAAAGCATTTGCTACATTTTTGGCTGTTTTATCTTTGATCGGTAAAACAAATACAAATTTTGAAATTACATCGATAATTGTCATAATATTTTTATAGCCTTTATGCAAGATATACCTTTCAAATTTCCAGTATCCATTTCTACAAGATCAATTTGCCACAAATCATCAATTCCATACGAAATAACTTTTCTTCTTGGAAATTTTTTTCGGGCTGGTTTAAATAATTAATTAATTATTCTTTCTCTCATGTTGAGGAATTTTTTTTTAAGAATGTAGATTTTTTAGAATTGCACAACGAGCACATACTTTTCTGGACTAATCGCCCATTTGTTGTATTATAATTTTTTATATTATTATTTTTAGTGTCTTTCTTGCACTTCAAACACCATGTCAGGCAGCTGAAGCTGTAGTCGTCTCCATTTAATAATACTAATTTTATATATATAGTTTATCTTTATAGTTCACGAATATTCCTATTGCCACCACCTCTCAATCAGTATAAAGATATGATTTTTCTAAAGTTAAATTATCACCTTTGTTAACATCAATGTGCTTGCTGTTATTTTTGTATTACTTTTGAAAACGGCCAAATTATTATCAAACATGAGTATATCCGTAACTATTTTATAAACAGTACACTCGATCATATATAAATAAAATATATGAGATTGGTTTAAATTTTGTAATTTAACATCTGATTCTTTATCAGAATCTTCTTTGATTATTTTAAACTTTCAAATCAACAAGTGTACGGCAATAATTCAAAGTTAGTTTATTGGAATCTTGTAATTTATATGTTATTTCTTTATCGAGATCTATTTTATTGATGGCATATTTGTCATGTACAGGATCTGCCATATAATTAATTCTGCGATTTAGAATAGAAACATAGTCTGTTGTATAAACAAAAACTTTATTTATTTTATCTCGTAAAGGAGAAACAATAGTATTATATTTTGACTCTACATATGATTTTAAATCCGAAACACAAGTGTTGTATTTTGATTCAACATCTTTTTTTAATGCATAATCAGCAACAATAGTTTTATATTTTGAATATACATCTTTTTCGTGTTTGTTTTGCATTATTTATTCGTTTTATGTAATCAGCAATAGCGATATTGAATTGTAAATTTATATCTTATTTTAGAGCATAATAAAAAAAAAGAATTTATATTATGAATCAACATCTTTTTAAAATACATAAACTGATATATATATCTTTTACTGATCGCATCTTTTTTATATATAGTTTCTCCTATATTAACAATTCTTCGCCCCAGGAAAGAAACATAGGATTTTGTAAAACCAAAACAAGCGCTTGCACTTAACTCACTTTGTAAAGAAGAAACTCTCGAATTTCATTTTGAATCAACATGTGTTTTTAAATCTTGAGCAATTTTATTAAAGTTTTTATTTAAATATTCGATTAATGGTTTCCCAAATATATCTGTCACTTAATAACATAGAAAGTATATCGCTAAACTTTAATTCTCTTGAAAAACAGTGTAACAGGATTAAAATTCTGAACTTGATCATGGATGTAATAAACATTATTTATTTTTTTAATATTTAATTAAATTATTAGGAATATTGCTACCAAATGAATCAAAATAAAACCTTAGCCTGTTTTTAATTTTTAATTTTTTCGCTCAAGTTGATCTTTTAATATAAATTTATCGATACCCAAATAACTTAATTGATCAATGGGTATATTGAAAGTTAAGCTTCTTATCTTCATTTATAAGTTATATATATATGTATATATTCAATACAACATTTTAATTCCCCAACCTAATTTTCTTTTTGCAAACATAGCTGAGGCAACAGTAATAGAAGCATTTTTTTCACCAATCGGAGTATTTTTATTTACCGTGATTTCTTTTGCTTCTTTTTGTAAAATTTTATCTGCTTCATGCCTAGATTCTAAATTTTCATGATCTCTATGTGCAATATCATGAAATTTGCTAGCTTCGTCTAATTTATTTATTCCTGCATCTCCTCTTTCTAATCTTTCATTTAGTTTTTTTAATGGTCCCAGAATAATTATAACCCGGCAAATGCATTTGAGGCAAATTTAAATTGTTTAATGCACAATTTATCACACATTTTCCATGGTGTTCAGAATTCCAAAATGTGTGTGAAATTGCATTTGAAACTCGTATTAAAAATGAAATTCCTTACGGATTATTAACAACAAAATCAGAATTTTTTTTTGTTTAACATATTCATTACACTTACTTTTTCATTGTAATGATTGTTATTTCCAGCGTTTTCTTCACTACGAATAATTAACAATCTAGCGATTAATTTTCTAACATCATCAATCGAAATATATGCTTCTTGTGGCAAACTATTGTATTTTTATACCTGCACCAGATTTAGGATAATTTTTTATATATTCGTGATAAATTGGTATAATTATTTCATTATACTTCCAATCTATACTGGAAGCTACGCTCATAGTTGGATCATAATTCTGATATGCTGCATTTGTTAATAAAACAATATCTGCATAATTTTTATAGTCCTCATAAGTGAATTTATCCTCACGGGTGGATATATGTACAAGATATATATATTTTTTTACTTTTTGTTAACAAATTATCAAGGCCTATAAATTATCATATGTTTTATCTCTGACAAATATAAAATTGCCATCCATTTTTACTTTTGTATCTCCAATTTTAAAATCTTGCCCATCTCCTCGTAAACCAAATTTTGTCATGAATAAAATAAATATTTTTAGATATATATTTTTTCGAGTTTTATAGTAGAAACATCTGCTATAGGTGGCAAATTTTTTTAGTGGAGTAACACCTATTGGTGATTTTGGAAATAATTCTTTTTCAAATGATGTTTGTTCTGCTGTTTTTTGCAGCAACAGGTACTAGTGCTGTTAGTGAATTGTATTAACTACACTTACTTGTTCCACTTTGTTGCTGATATTTTGGGAATAATTCTTTTTCAAATGATGTTTGTTCTGCTGTTTTTTACAGCAACAGGTACTAGTGCTGTTTGTGAATTGTATTAACCACACTTACTTGTTCCACTTTGTTGCTGATATTTTGTAATTCACGAATTAATGGTAGTTTTTTTTTTTTTTTTTTTTTTTCATATTCTACCTGATTGATCTTTTTATAATTTCTATACTTCTCGATTTGCAATTTCACTCGTTGAACTCCCTCTAAATCCTTCATTTATATCAAATGCTTTTTACTTATAAATGAGTTATAAAAGCATTGAGAGTTTTGAGAGACAAACTTTTTCCCCGACTGATCAATAGAGGGGGAATATGAATATTGAATATATACAATAATAGAATCGAGTTTGATATTCCCATACGAGATGACTTTTCTTTTCCAAATGATGCTTATATTTTGGAAGAATATCGCCTACTAAAGAGAGATAAAGTTGGAGATGAGGCAAAATACTAAAATATAGATAATATTGTTCTAATTTATTTCCATTTCTATTTTCTAGTGTAGAAATTTCAAAACATGGACACATTATGAGGCTGTTGATAATACAGGAATAACTTCGACAATAATGAAGATTTTTCTAAGATCACCTGGTAACAAAATTATTTAGGGTCTACTGGTGTTGCTAATAAATGTCCAGTAAAATCTGTTCGTAGTAATAAAATTAATGAGATAATGCTTCTATCAAGATATTTTATTGACTTCATTCGCGATAATAATGAAGTTTACTGGAAAGGCGGTTATACAATCATCTTTTTTATCAATTTGTTTATGAAATTAAAGAAGCAGATGGTTTGGTTGATGAATATTATGCTGATCCAAGTAAAATTGTTATTGAAAAATTAAAACATTTTGTGGACTATTATTGGATACGAAGCCAACGCATCTGTTAAAAAAAAAAAAAAAGAAAAATTTATATAAATCCCAAGATTCATATTGGTTTTAAGTATTGGGGATTTTTGAAAAAGAAGTTCCTACTGGGACAACTGTTTTTAATTTTGATATAAAAGATCAGTTTAATAAGTTGCAATTTGGCATGCCTGATTTAGTAATTGTGGGTTTCCAAACTGATAGATAAAATCACGCCGAGCACTATGTGCATGCTTCAATGTTTTACCATTGTAATGTAATGTAAGAAATATTTTTGTTCAAAATGGTAGACATTAAATTTTCCCAAAAGAAAATTAGTGATTTTAGATCCACGTACAAAATTATATACTATATACAGAAATAGTGAACATTATTATAAGCCATCTACAAACTATCATGGCGATATCAATTATTATTCATTTTGGAGAAGAAGACCATTGTATGTTTTTGACTGCATATATAGAAAAACAGCAGTAGTTGAAGATAAAACAAATATAAATATTAGAGTAGATTTTTAAAAACCTTTTGAGGCTGGTACAAGCTGTAATGTTGTTTTAATTAGCCAACGAAATCTAACTTATGATTATTTGAAATAAAATATCACTGGAGATATATAAATTTTTAATTTTATTAAATTGTTACTGTAAACAATTGTACAGAAGCGAGCAATTGTTTCAATGTTTTAAAACAATTTGTTAGACTTGTAGTTGAGTGGTTGCATAAAAAAGTTTTACGAATTTTTTGATCAAATAAAAAAATCTAATTCTAATTAAAATTTTCTCATAATATAACAATTTTATAAAAGATACATAAATTATTAAATATTATAAATATATCAAATTATAGATATTTTAGGCCTTTAGGATACAGGATATGAAATTATAAAAACAGTAAATTCCTTTGATAAAGAACTGGTCCGTGTTCATTTCGAATTTGTCTTAAAAATCAATGAAAATGATTTCAGATCAGATAAATTTTCTAATTTTAAAGACGATGATTATGATTTGGATTGCTGTGATGGTTGGAATTATGGAATCATTAATGGCCATGCTTCAGATTTTTCTTGATTTTTAGACTTTAAAAATTCTTATTGATGATTTACTTTTCTTTAATAAAATCTATAACGTCTATGGATTATTATTTTCTTATATTTCATTTGATTTTATGTTGAGTTTATTTTTTTATTGAGATTGCTCGCTTGCAAATTGCGATTTGTAGAAAACATAACAATTTTGCTTGAAAAGCGAGAGATTTGCTTGATTTTGGGGTAAAATAGCTTGTTTTTTAAGGTGGCAAAAATCCTCCTCGGGCATTTTTGAAAAAGTGGTGAATTTACTTGATTTTGATATAAAAATGCTTGATTTTGGAATAAATTTGCTTGTTTTTAGAATGCTTAATTTCTTAAATTTCAAACCATGATTTTGGAGCAAAAAACCTTGATTTTGGAGAAAAATAACCTCGATTTTTGATGAAAATTGAGTTGCGCTAGATCTCCCCTTTTATATCAACTTTGCTAAGCCCACAGATTCTGCGGGCCCGTCCCCTGGTGTAAACAATAATCTGAAACACACTTTATTAAATAGTTTTTAGCTTTCTTTCCAAATGAATGAAAGGCTTATGAGATCACTCTGTCTGCATGTCTGTGTGTTTAAAGTACATTTATAGTTACTTAACGCTATTCTGAAGCCTTGTTAAAGTTTACTCTCAGGATATTCCTCCGCCTCGTGCAAACAAAACGTAACTAAGTGAGAGAGTAAGTGAAGAGAATTGGGCGGCTCATAACATCGAGAACTTGAGAGCCTATAAAGCTCAACAGAGTCTAGAAAATGACACCAGAGAGACGACGCAACACATTCGTGCGCACTCTGTATACACACTTTGCCAAAGAACTATTTATAACACATATATTTTCTCACTCTTTTGTTCATATTATTCATATATCAAATATTATAATTTATAGGCATAATGTAAGTAAAAGTAAAATTTAAACAAAAATAAGATACTGTACTTATATTTGAACAGATATGCAAAAGCTTCTTAAGTAGAACATATTCATGAAACAACTAAGTGCTTCATACATGGAGTGATTTATCGAATGTTTGATAAAAGTGTAAAATATCTACGAATATACTATATGTTTATGTGTGTACGCGTGTGTCCTGCCCCTTCCAATTTTTGATCGCGAGAAACGAATTTCACCAAACTCAGTGAATATAAGTAAGGACACCTGACTTATATGGTATTCGACCACGGCGGGCCCTTACTTTCAAAATGTCGGCCATATTAATATTTTGGGTAATATGTCATATTTCGGGAACCATTCAACCGATTTAAATCAAAATTTTTTTGTGCTAGCAGAGCATCGTGTAAGGATTAAATTTAGAAAATTATATCGTTGTTTATCTGCCATTTTGGAAGAAAGCACAAAATTAAATTTTAATATTTTACATTATATCTCGAAAACTTTCAAAGCCATTCTCTCATAATATGTCATGTATGTAATACTATGATAGGCCAGGTAAACGTAATCAATTGAACTTCTCACGTACTTATTTTAAAAATGGTCAACATACAAATATTATGCAGGTTTATTTGGTATATGTAGTATAACATTTTACCAACCTCAAACAAATTTCTTATGCTCAAAATAATTATTACAGGCATCATATACGCAAACACATAGTCACGTTCAGCCATACTGTGAGATTGCGCAACATGAAAAGAAAAACTTTTATGTCTTATCTCGGTATACAATGAACCAAATTGTACCAAATTTTGCAAACAATTATTACTGCGGCAGATGATGTTAAAAGTTATGTTTTAGGTATGCGATGCTGTTATTTGGCAAATGGCAGTCGTATATTTATTATAGATTAGATTGTTATGTATTCAAAACCATATAATAAATTCTAATTTAACTTTTAATGCCAGGAGATATTACAACTCTCAACTGTTCTTTCGTGAAGCATATTGTGCGATAAGTTACAACTAATATCAATTATTCGCCAGGTACTAGAATTTTCAAGTGACCTGCTTTACTGAAATAACTCACATCAGTACATTTTCTGTTAAAACAATAATGCGATTTTTAAATATGTTATAATTAGTTTTCCAAAATACCCGTATAAAATAACGTCAACTGTATTTGACAAATAAATGCGATATTGATGCATAGTCGGTCTGAAACTCGAACGGTATAAAACTTGAACGATCAGTTACACAGAGAAAGTTTACATACAATGTCCATATCTCGGCGGTAATACAGTGGGGATAAAATGTTGACAGCGCAGGGTCTAAATTATTCGACCTAATCCCACGTTCGTCCGCAAACGAGTTTAAAAGCAGATGGCATCGAGTGATAACAACAACAATTCTGCGAGGACAGTATTTTTATGGAGCAGTCAGATAACTCATGGTCAATTTATACACACACATTTGACACGAATGCGATGTAACGTGTAGCAGAATAACGTGACGATGCTTGGTGTCACGGCCCGTAAATAAATGTCACAGGTGAATACGTTATTAAGCTGGGGCGACGGCGGAGATGCTGGCATGCATGATGCATGCCGGTTATCCCCTCTGGCGACCGCCGCAGCTAATATCCATTTACATGTGATTTAATTTCTACGTTCCGTTGTCACTTTTTAATTAAGTTACAGGGCAGAGCCATTGTGCCGGGCATTCAATTAGTACTGGAGGGTCGCCGTACAGCGGCGACTGGAGTCAACACAAGCCTTGGCCATACAAAACACAAAGGAAACACGGACACAAATATCGGTCATGGATTTTTACACACAGGACCAATGACCATTGAATTCCAAGACGTATATAGACGCTTCAAATGCTCAGGACTTTCCAACAGCTGATCTTACTAAGATTTCATCAAATGTCTAGCGTTTTACATTTTAACTGTGTTAAATACGAAAAATTCATTATTTTATATGTCAGCCAAACATTACTCAACTTTTACGCATTGAGTGTGGTGACATTTTCCTCGAAGAAATATATTTGAATTTTCATATATTTTCAATAATTCGATGTCAAATCCAATATTTTCTGTTTTTCTGCAGCCATAATTACAAACACTAAGTTGTAAAAATGAAAATTTTTACAAAGTTATTTAATATCTTGTGCTACTGCGTGACGTAATTACTAAATAACAAGCCATTTATAAGATTATTATTGTTAAAAGTAAAGAAGTTGTTGTAAATTTTCAGCAGCTATTTGTCTAATCCTTGAACGCTGCACGCCAGTTCAGATCCTTGCGCCTAGTGGCGACGACTCTCTTGATATGCATGGTAATGTCACCCTTGTCTCTCCCGCGCTTCTCAGCGTCCAAGGCGGAATAAAGCTCAAGTTAGGCGAGATGAGCCTTAAAGGAGATGCGAGCCCATGGAATTTGAGATTTTAAAATTGATTTTGAAAAAATATCGGAAACAAAATGAAATAATGTTACAATTAACTTAACATTGTTTTATGTTATCAATGTAGTATAACAATCTCTTTAATACCTCCTCCTACAAATAATAATAATAAGATTTGTGGCCAACATCCTGTCAGAAATGATGAAATGTTGATGCTGATTTGTTGAACAGTAGGTCCTAATGAACAATATTGGTCCTTTAGTTGCACCTAACCAAGACCTACCAAGTTCTTGTATAATACGCGCACAAGCCTTGGTCTGCAGCGATACAGAGCCTAGCACTTAGGCAATACTAGCTACATGCTTCTATGCATGCTATACCCACCGCACAGGCAACGCTGGAGGACGCTTGCTGCACTTACCATAGACACCATGTAGCCTACAGTATTGAAGCTATCCGCTGGTTTCTAACGACAGTCGCTATGTGAATCACTGCAGGAAGTATTGCTATTGCCTATGCACATGCAATACTATCATTGCCACCAAAAAATGGTGCGCGTTTTACACGAAAACCGGGCAGTTGCTACAAGGCCATTTGCGTTTATTAAGCCGTACTGCTCAATTAACTATTATCAAACGTTCATAAATCTTGATCCTGTTATCATTACGGGAGGATGTATTAGAGTTTCCTCAAGAGTTCGCAGAACTGTAATATAATCTAATTTCTATTTCAATATTTCGTCTAAATACAGTTGAAAAAATTTTTATTTTCAAGGGGCTTACATTCCTCATACTATTCAATTTAGGTAGAAAGTGAGTAGAATGACAATGCCGATCCTGAGGCAAGGGCACGGAGAACATGAGTCAGGCGCTGGCCGGCTGCCATGTTGTCATGTTACCTGGCGGCCATCTTGAAAGCCAGTGCTCCATCACCTTTCGACACGTTACCTTACGTGTAAAATTTTTGCTCCGGATCTATGCTTCCCTGTTCGCTGGAGGAGTTGCTCACATAAAATTGTAATGTTCACGTAAGCAAATTTACGAACATGTATTGTACAAACTATTCCGAAAAAAAAAAGACTCGAAAACATTAGCTAGCCGGAATAAATAAGATGACGGTCAGCTTACCGAACATATAAAGACGCTATAAGGGAATCGGGCTAGAATATTATTTTTACTATTGGCGACATGTTGGCTGTGAGATATCACGCCGACATAATTTAGGTTATATCCATCTGTTATCCTAAAAAATACAGTAGGACGTTCTCTTTTTATCTAACGGCAAACATACTGACTCTAAAAAGACGCCACGCCGTTGTCAGACGGCTATCTTCTGGCATTGAAACGACAGTTGCCAACAGTATAGGTATCGGGCCGACAATTTGCCGACATTTTGCCGACACTTTGCTGACTGGTTGTGTTTGCTGGGCGACTTCTAGGATAGTCCTCCCCCCCCCCTTTTGCAAAAATATATCCAATTATATAAAATTACTCCATAGGGACAATTCACTGCTTTCGTGAGCACTGAGTTTAATAATCTTTAGCATAATAACTATTTCTAACTTGGCATTACAACTCTATCTATGTTTTTATGCACCTTATTTATATGTCAAATATTATAAGTAATGGAGAAAATATCAGTAAAGGTTCAATTTTACAACAAATAATGTACTTTTTCATTAACAGAAATATTAAACGTCTGTGGTACATGACACATTTAGGAATCAGCCAAATTCTTTATACATAGTGTTTTTTTTCCCAAGGCTTGGTTACAAAAACTGTGAATAAACCGCGAATAGACTGCGAGAGGAACAATTTGTTTGTATCAGTAACCGAGGATAGCTTCATGTCTCGGTAACCAAGGCTAGCTTTATGCCATGGTAACCAAGGCTAGCTTCATGTCTCGGTAACCAAGGCTAGCTTCATGTCTCGGTAATCAAGGCTAGCTTCATGTCTCGGTAATCAAGGCTAGCTTCATGTCTCGGTAACCAAGGCTAGCTTCATGTCTCGGTAACCAAGGCTAGCTTCATGTCTCGGTAATCAAGGCTAGCTTCATGTCTCGGTAACCAAGGCTAGCTTCATGTCTCGGTAACCAAGGCTAGCTTCATATCTCGGTAACCAAGGCTAGCTTCATGTCTCGGTAACCAAGGCTAGCTTCATATCTCGGTAATCAAGGCTAGCTTCATGTCTCGGTAACCAAGGCTAGCTTCATGCCACGTTTGAGGATGCGAATTCAGGGCGAGAAAGCCAGCGATGTAAGTAAAAAAACTTCCCAAACCATTTACAACATAAAAATCTTTTGTGGGAGGACAGGCGCTCTTGTTAAGAGACGACAGTGGTGATTTACGAATCCAGAAGGACCTGTGCTCGGTATTTACAAGGCGGGTCTACAAGTGGCGAGAGGCAACTGTAGGCCTACCACCGCCGAGTGTAGTCTGCTCTCGCCCACCTTCACTTTGGTGGCGATGCGCAGGCAGGGTCTCCATTTAGAGAGTACTCTTTCTGGAGAGCGCTCTTCAACACTTACTCAGCGAGACACTATTTCCATGATCAACGGCACTCTCGTTTACTGTTAAATACGTACGTTTATTCACGTAGTAAGTTTTATCGAAATATACATATAATGTATGGAAACGTGGTCGGAAACAAGTAAACGCAGGGCTGAGCTCCGCACATACAAAGAGCACTATTTCTTGGTGGCCGCGGTGGTGTATTGGCTAGACGACCCTCCCCCCCCCCCCCAAAGGCAAACCGGGTTCGATTCCCGGCTGAGTCGCTCCTGGATTTACGCAGGTGGGAATCGCGCCGGACGATGCCAATGGTCGGCGTGATTTCTCGGGGATTTACCGTTTCCCCCCGCTCTCATAATTCGGCGCTGCCCCATCCTCACCTCATTTCACCCTCATCGGCTCTCAAAACCTCGCTGTTAAGAGCCGCCCAAATCTTACAACGAATTCTGTATTCATTTAATCTTCGGGTTTGAGGAACGCACATTAACGAGTGAACACGAAACAGGGAGAATATATACAACACTTTAGCCTATTCATTTCAATCATTAGAAATTAGCATTAGGCATCTGTAAGAGTTTTCAGCGCTAAAATACAGAAACATTTCTACATACAGAATATCTTGTGTATAACACATTTATATAAATACCGTCAATATGGCATTGAATACCACAAGAATGTCCTAGGCGAATTTTCAAAGTCAACGGTCCCAACAAATTTTGATGCACGTTCAAAACTTGCTACAGTAACTATGTATTTTACATTTTCTTAATTTCTTATTTTATACATAGTAAAATATCCACATAACGAAATGAAGTATTATTTTCGTAATATATGTTTTAATCTGTAATTAAAAAACCCTTACTAACCAAATTATATATAGGTTCCGTGAATTTATGGTAAGTTGTGTGGAAATGTACGCGAAGCCAGCTACTGGAAGTTCAGCCTGAATTCTTATAAAGAGCATCTCTAGAAAGCAGTTCCCGTAAAATGAAGGAAATAGTTTTAAATTGCTCTTAGACTGAAAAAATAACGCCTTGTTTTGGAAACAAAGCAAATAAGAAATACACGTAAAGGTTTTAAATGGCAAAATATCATCCTGGTCAAAAACTATGGTCACAAAATCATGTAAAAGTTACCGATATCTGTATTTATTGATTCACGTTTGTAGCAAGTGCTAATTAGTGAAATTGTATTAATAAATTTTGTGTGATAAACACTCAATAACCTGAGAAAAAGGTTTTGGTGAAATAAACAAAGTTTGTTGGTGCAACCAAACAAATTGTTTCTATAGTAAAATATTTCGTTGATAAAAGCAAATTATTTTGTTGGTCTTGTTTGGTTGCCCGAAACAAATAATTGCGTGTCTCTACATACACTAAACAGATTAGTTTGATAAAAAAGGCAGATTGTGAGCTCTACAGAGATTCAAACACATCGCCTCAGTGCCGGAGCTTTACGGCTTAGCAACCTCAGTTGAACTGACTACCGACTTATTCGGACCTTTTTAAAACAGACACTTTTCAAATACTGGACAACGTGCGCAAATATATATTTCAAGATGTAGAGTATTACTTTTTAGTTTCGTGTTGAAAGTAATTTATTAAGATTTTAATATCATTGTTGAGAATCAATAAGTACTCGAACTAATACTGTTTCGATCGAGCTGTATTTTCGAACGAAGGCAGTCAAATAAGAGGCCAAACAAATATATACAATTGATTCAAACAAATATTTTGTTGACAGTCTAATTCTTTTCGCCCAACATAGAGATTTAGTTAATTCATACGTGTATTTTTTTAGATGAACAAAATTGATTTAGTTACTTTTCAAGTTTTGTTTATTCAACTAAATATTTTGTTGGAGTAACTAAATAATTCTTTCGCTCTGTACAAATTAATGTTATGTAGGCTGTTATCTCAGTGTAGTACACAATATATTATTATTATTATAATCACTAAGTAACCGTTTAAGTTACAGTGTCCCTTATCTGAGATGTTACACGCTAAGTAGATTGTATGATGTGTAGTGTACAAAGCAGAGAAATACGTTCAACTGGGGAAGTCTCTCACATACATGATGTGTGACGTCATTAATGTGGAGACTACATTCCTAAGTCTCTTGTGAACAGCTGCTGCGAGCTCAATGGCGTGTTTATTGTTCCCGACGAATAACAGAACTTTGTTTCCTACAAATAAAGCTCGAAACAAAACTTTTGTTCGCCGCAACGCCTAAAGTTATCAATTCATCTGCGACTGAAAAGGTTCAAATGAACCACACAATAAATTAGCATTTTCATTGAAATATGGCGTCTGGAAAACATAACGAAACATGCACTAAACATAACTTGAGGTTGTCAGTAAAGGCTATTCGTATTACCTTCACTTCTTTATGTAAACGTTTAAAAAAATCCCCTATGTATGACGTTATCGGTTATTTCCTAAACATGTAGTGCATCCCAAGAATCTTGTACATCTGTTAGCATTACATTATTTCATTTTAGTTTAAATTGAACTATTTTCTTGTATTTCATCTATAAATCAAAACATTTCATCTACAATAAATATAAATAAAACAGAGCAATAATATACGTGCTGGTTATGGCTAGTATGAAATAATTCTTATGCAAAATATTGTTAAACTTATTGAAAACGAATGCAGTGAGTTGCCCCTTTTGTGTATTTCTCTAGATGTAGTTACGCTTTATTTGATTAAGGTGCGATAATAACCTGAAAGCAGAACTTCAGCATGGCTTCAGGAATGTTAGAAGTAACCACGCATTGTTTATAAGCTGAAAGCGCGAGAGAACGTAGCGAAAAGTACAGCTAACATCTGACGCTCCATATAGCTCCACGTGAGCTGCTCTGATCACTAGACTATCAATTACGGATCTGTTCTTGCTGCGTGGTAGTAAAGAGGCGGCATTGTTATGTCCTTCAAACAACAAATGCGTTATACTGTTCTTATGGTTTGTTATATTTATAATTACAAACCATACATTTAGTATTTTAGTTTGGGAGTGAGTTAATCACAACGCGCAAGATACAAAGTACAAAACGAATACATTTAGAGATATATCTGGAGTGCAACAATATTATGCAATTACAATTACTATAACGCGCGGAGGGAAATTTAGGAAGATAAGTGCCACATATTTATTTAGTATAAATGTCTTTATCTGCACGCTCACCTTCTGTTGAGTCGTCGCCGTAGTCTGGTCGACATTACGGATACGGCAGTCGTGCACGATGGCGCTAAGTTCAGGGCAGTATCTTCTCGTCTCGGTGGCTGGCTGCAGAGAGACAGACATTCCCGGTGTGATATGCGATTTATTAACTATTATGTATCATAAACTTGTCCTGGTTTACCTTCTGTCTCGTGGCGAAACTGCCGAGAGCTTGTTTTGTTCCCGTGGGCCGCGTGTTGACGTGTCCTCGCGGCTGGCGTCGCATTGGCATCCTTTCGCCGCGGGTGTTTGCAAATTGTCCTGAATGCTGCGGTGTCTACCTAAGGTGCGTTCAGCGAGTTTGTTGGTTTTAAGGAAGGTTCACGCTATTGTGATGATGCGACAAGCAGGGCATCGTAGTTTCAAGTAAAACTTCCAAATGTGGCAACCTTCATTAAATTATCACAACATTTCGACATCCTTCTTAAGTGTAAGGTATTCGCGTTAAAATGAGCACTTTGAAATAAACCATTAAAACATCATTCCCTTTTACTAAGCATGCATTGACGAAAACATTGGTCACCATCTGTGCATTAAGTTGACAGTACGGCACGAAAACATTGGTCACCATCTGTGCATTAAGTTGACAGTACGGCACGAAAACATTGATCACCATCTGTACATTAAGTTGGCAGTAAGGGGCGAAAACATTGATCACCATCTGTAAATTAAGTTGGCAGTAAGGCGCGAAAAATAGTTCCATGTGTTAGCGTTGTGACAAGAGTGTGATGTTTTATTTTGTGGGCAGTGAATCTATTAAGTTTAGTTTCCGTTTGTTTATGCGCATACGAGTCGTAATTAATATAAAAGTATAATATTTACATTCCTGACCATTTCACAATTACATTTGACTACCGCACGAATAAGGTGATGTGGCCTATGGCAATGTTAATAGTGTATACGGTGGGGGAGCGGAGTCGACCCAAAGCAGTACTATCAAAAATGCTTACTTTACTGTAAAACTTATTATTCTGCCAGAGGCCTAGAAAAATTAACAAAAATATTTCACAAACGGAAACCAGTAAGTAACTGTATGTAAAAACGAACGCGACAAACTACAATCGTACATAGCAATAAGCACATCACTATTGGTAACTGGACATGTTCAAGTTCGTTTAACTTACCTTATTAGCTACTCCTGATCTGTATTGATGTTTAGCAAATCAGAGACTCAAAAACTCGAATGTCCTACAAAGATATCATTTCAGAAGATTGTATAAGAAGTAAGAAAGTTTGTACATTGGATTGAGTCTATGAAGAGTCATTTCCCTGTATTTATTGAGTATATGGAGAGTCATTTCCCTGTATTTATTGAGTCTATGGAGAGCCATTTCCCTGTATTTATTTATGGAGCATTACCATCACGTTACCATTTGGAATGTTTTGAAGTAATGTTTATGAAAATATAAATTTAGTTCATTTAATATTTATAAACTTTAAATTCTACAGAAAATCTACACATATTCATTAAAAAAAATCTGCTAATAGATAGTCGAAACGCTTTACTTTGATTTCAAAAGTCTCCCAATAGACAGCGGCAAAGTTGACTTCCAGTGGATTTTAATACATGAAAAATTTAAATATCAATCTCTCGTCGGGGCGTCATAATTTAAATATCTAGCCCCAATGAATTGTAGAGTACGTAATTCGTGTCGGTTTTATAGAATCCTGAGTGGCTCGGTCAAATGTGGAAACGACACCAGCAGCCAATGGAGGCACGCCTACAGCAGAGGTGTACATATAGCATTGAAGTCTAGCGTGAGTTCATTTTCTTCACGAAAAATCACGGGCCCTACATATTAACAGTGCTTGAATTTCACAAATCTCTGACATGACGTTTTATATCTGATAAGTTGGTGGTAATTTGATGTGGTAGTTTCTATTTTGCTAACTTTTTAGCCTAAGCATCACTGACTACAACTTAAACAATTTTACGTATCACAGACGTAATAAGTAAAGGCAGGGCCGCAATTGATTAAGACCAGAGAACACCACATGCACAGAAAGCAGCGTACATGCATTACCATGACAATAACGCACAACTCTTGCACAGAGAAATAGCACAGGCGAGATGCACAGAAAGTTAGGTTCAAATCTGCAGTTACCGTACTTGTGAGCTGTGCGCCGTACGTGGCCAATCAGAATGTGGATGCCACCAAAAAACTAAAATGTTTGAAAAAGTAATGAATTTCACTAGTGCTCGGGAAAAAATGGTGGCATACATTTGGTAGTTTGTTTTGATAAAATATTGTCGGTGATTTTCGTGTGAACAACAATATTTCGGCGTTTAATCCATTTTGATACCCAGCACAGCACGATACGGAAATATTTACCATACGAACAACAAAATAGTACATAAATTTACAATGCGGCCAACGAACATAAACCAATTGTATCTGAAATTACGTCCTGCAAATTTTGGCATATTTTATGGCAACAGTTATTGGTTCAATGTGCTATGCATACATTGTGTAACCATAAGCGTGCTATGTGCGTGCTAAAAAAATGTATATTGCAGCTCGGTTTTAAGATGCCTTAAGTAAGACGAGGCAGTTAAGACACGCATAAATCAATCAATACTTCCTTAGGCGTCTTAACGATGCCGTCATAAGACCAACAAATTTTAAGAGTACATATCGTAGATATTTTTTTTTGCGTTAGGTGACAATAACAAGCGCGGCCGGTGTCCCATCGCCCTTACGAGCAAGGGACTGAACCAGCGTGCAGTGCTTATCACACTTTCCTCTGCAAATTACATAAGCCTATGTGACAATGGGATTTTATTGCACGCGACCAAAGTCCACAGATATATCTACGACAGTGTGGTATTACTTTTCTCGAACCTGTCGGACAACTACGCAGGTAAGCTCTAAGTATGTCTCGTATGTCTCGTTGACTTATTGGCGATATATTATGCTGAGTGTCGAGAACAAAATGAACAGTCGCTTGTAGCTAGATATTAAAGTGTAACTATGTAGTACAAGATAACTTCTTTAGTCCACAGATATAACATATTAACACAACTGTTCTTAAAATATATTACTGTAATACCTTCAAGAGCTACTGTAAATGTATACTGTAATACCTTCAAGAGCTACTGTAAATGTATACTGTAATACCTTCAAGAGCTACTGTAAATATATACTGTAATACCTTCAAGAGCTGCTTTAAAAACAGGTGCCGAAACCTTCACTTTCTAGATAAAAAAGTTTTTCGAAGGAGAGCAACTCGAAGATTATCTTTGTCTTAAAGTGGGGTTTGGTAAGTGTTAGCTATTTCTGAGTTGTACTTTTCCTAAACATTCCTTTTGTAATCGGACTATAGCCCTATTTGTAGCATTTTTCTTTGTGAACAATGCCGAATATAATAAGTTTTAAGAGTCCCACACACGCGGAGATTTTCTTCCGCATTTGTAGCCGAGAATCACGGCAGCTATAAGGGTTAGTCTACTCTGTGTATCAGGTGCCACATAGACATAAAAAATTAGCACAAGCCACTCGTAAGAGATTGCAACACATCAACAATGACTAGAAAGTGAAGACACTGTGTCTGTTACTATACATACAATGTATACAACGCAACGGTGGGCGAGTGTTAAATGCCGTTCATATTGCAGTCCTTTAGATTTGTGTCCAAATCTCACCCAATATAACGTATTTATATTTTTTAAATATGTTTTTCATAGGCAATGAAACACCTGCATAACGATAATCAAATTTTTGTCCAGCTAGGTAATTTAGTGAGTGGTGCCGTGATTTCACAGCAAACACTATGAAATTTACAGGAACTCTTCTCTTGAGGAAAGAGAAGTGTCCATAATTTTATGAAAACATGTGGGAATTTTTTTAACGCTACTGCCCATGATTGCACGTAATTAGTTTCCTTATAGTGCATAGTTTCCTAATAGTGCACCAGAGTATCACTGAACAGCCTACGTTATCTTCTACTTTGTATCATCTTGCCAAATGTTAAACTAATATTGCCATGGACGTTACGACTTTATTTATTCACCAATCCATTACATTAATGAACTCTCAGGAACGAAAATATGTAATAGATATGCAAAGTTTATCTCTGATATACGTTAATTGAGCACAAATTCAACAAAACATAATAGCTGACGATGTATTTGAACGTCTCACATTTCGTACGTCATTTAGGTATCCAGGTTCGTAATAAAAATCACGGCGGCAAACTCTATATTCCTGAAGAAGGACAATTATATTAATTACACTTTTACAGGTGTAAGAAGCTGTTCTAAAAATACAATTCACTGATTGGTTGCTTAATCGTAAGTAGTTCCTGATAGTTGTAAAGAAATTCATTAAAAAAATTAGAATTTCGGGGGCTCAAACCTCCCGTAGAAATAACTTTAAGGTAAAATGGTAGATATATGTCCGGGTTGCGTTTTCGAGAGAAATCGTTCTGGAGTTCGCCGGTTATTTCTAGTAACACGTTACATAGGTGTAGTCTGTGAGCGCCTGACGAATGGTAAAGTCGGCCATTATTAAGAAATTATGAGCTGCCATTTTATTAACCAACAAAAATGCGTTGTCCGTGGGTGTTAATCAATTATTGTTACCAGCCAAATGTTCTCAAAGACAGAGAGAGAGAGTCATATGCTAAGTTCGATCCACCAGGCGGGTGGTGAAACAGGTTTTAATTTCGAAATTCCATCGTAAAATATAATTATTTGCTGCGGAAACAGCAAAATCATGCATTAAAAACTGAAAGAAAAATGCAACACAAGAAACATAAATATTAATTTTTATGATAGGCCTACCCCCAGAAAAAGGGAGATGCAAGCCTTATACAAAAGAAAATTTTGTAACCCGTTTTCTATCTTCCAATGCAGGTTCTATTATTCTTATTTTTACACATTTTTTTGTAGATTTGAACAAATTGTTGTCATTATCATTATTATTCTTTGATGTATAAAAAACTGGCTTACCTTACTGACACTAGAAATAATGTTTTTTTTTTTTTTTAAATTTATTCTACGTGTTCATCGTAGACTATTGAAAAATTCCAATTAAATTCAGAACGCAATTCAATCAAACCGTTAGCGTGTACACTTTGAAGTTTGGTCACAATTACTGGCGTCCAATACTAACTGCAAATGAGTCACTTAAATCCCGCACTTCAAAAAAAATAGATTTTCGTTTATCCCCACAACACTAGGCTCAATTACTGCCCTGTAAAACGTTCATTACTAGCTGACTGTTAAGCCAATAGAGTGAACGAGATTGGTGAAATTCGGTTCAGGGGTTTGAAAGGTTTTAGGTTGACACACACAGCCGGAAATAGATCTGATAAACATTTCTTTCCTTCGGAAAACTATCTTAAACGACAAGCGCATTTCTTTAGTAAAAATAACAAGCTTACGTATACTAAGTTGTGCGATCTTGGCAGGTAAATAGTTCGAATCAAGACCGGTTCTTGATTCTTATTCGAACTACGCTCTAGAGAGCACACTACGTAATGTAGTTTTAAAATATAAACGTAACTGAATATTGGAATTATGAAGTAAAAATGTATTGGTAATCACTTTCTATGAATCGGAAATACGATGATAATAAACTAACCATAAAAAAACCTTTTAAATCAAACTTTTTATTTATAAATGCAATTAGAAGAGAAAAATAATTATAGCGGTTACAAAAATTGTAGAACTTTGAAGACATGGTCGAAAAGCTGTAGTAAACTTTACTACTTTTTATTATGTTTATATGAATTTATATTTAATATATAAAAGGTTGGAGCGGTATAGAAAGCATACCTCATTTGCGTAAGCATTTTTAATTACATATCTTGAGCAAACATCTGAATTTTTCACAATACGGAATGTATACCTCATGTGTATAATCGTAGTAAGAACATAATCGTGTATAAGGTTGTTAACTATTCGCAATATAGAATGTATAACTCATTTAGGCAGGCATAGTAAGAACTATTCTCGCGAAGCATTTATTAACAAAATATAAATTGGTATAAACGTACTATTTTGTAGTAAAATCTGTTACAGCTTTTCGACCACGTCTTTTAAGTTCTACAAATTCTGTTACTACTATAAATATTTTTCTCATTTTATGGCATTTATAAATAAATGATTGTTTATAAAAGGTTTTGTATAGTTAATTTCTTTTTCAATTTTTAGTCTGAACAGTTTTATTTTGTTATTATTTTATACATAGACTATATATACATTCATTTATACATTCGTGAGCCTAAAAAGGCTATAAAAATATGCTGTTAAACACTGATGGCCCCTTCTAAACTTCGGGCTGAAACCTAACGAACAGTAGTGCGCTGCAGGCAGACTGCCTAACAGTTCATTGCATAGACACCGTACATATAAACAATGCCAATTAAATAAAAGCTTGTAAGAAATCTGACAAATTTACATAGATAATCCGTGAATTCGCGGATATGTATTAGAAATTTACAGATGGTTTGATTTAAGAAAACGTCCATAGTTCTTCATATTTACGTGAACAGTATCTTTTCAACAATACATTTCTGTAATTTCAGTGAAAAATTTTGTAACATTGCATTCTGTTGGCCTATGTTAGCATCTCAGGTTCATTTACAGTGTGTCAATACAGCCGTGTTCCATTCAAAGAACAAATAGTGATGTAAACGTTCTTCAGTGTCTAACCTGACACTGAGCGAATTCACGAATTTCAGGTGCATTCTCCTATAGACTGTTCACGGTAAATTCAACACATTTGAAAGTCCTGTAACTTGCATGCATATTGTGTATTCTTACACTATGTGAACAATTTACTTTGCTAAGGGCCTGACATTGTAAAATTATCATAAAAGAAATATTTTAGAAATTTGCTCATTCCTACATTTACTATTTGTATTTATGACTCCCATCAGACATTGTTGGCTGTCAATCTGAAAATTATGTGAAGTACGATCCTGGGCGTTCGAAAATTTACCAAAAATGTTTTACAAAAGACTTGTCTACCTGCCCAAGAAGTTTGGAAAAGACCTGGTGGTCAAAATATATACCTGCAATTCCTGGTGTTTGTACGAGCAGCGGCCTGTGTGGAGTGGAGTGTTTGACGCTTTAGGCTGCCGGCCGGCTGTTCAACATTGGAACACGACGCAGCGCGAATATTCAACACGTCTGGTGCCACACAAAATGTTGTCACTACTGCAGAGCGGCAAATGTGTGCTCAGGTGGGCGCTGCTTTCATGTGGGCGCTGAGGGAACTACTCCAGTTTCGTCACCTGCCTGTCAGCCGATACGAGCAGCCTGCATGGTGGTCTGCTGGGGTGGCGCACTGCTAAGACGACACGTCTGGCCCCAAGTCAGAGATTACGTGTTCAAGCATCTGTCACCCATATTTGGACATTTTGTGATTCCTACCTCTTGATTGGACATAAACACCAAGACCCCTCTAAGAAGAATTGAAACCCCTCCAAGGACAATTAATTGAATTACCTATTTTGATTACCTTTGTTCTTATAGGCCACCGATTGTTTGTTACCCTCCCAGGAAAATTGTTGAATTTAGTATATATGATGTCCCGACCGTTGGCTTGGGGTGGATTTCACTGCCCCAGAGGGAGGACATTCAGCAAGAATTAAGTCATGTTCTAGTTGGGAAAATACACTTAATTTAGCAGGCCATTAGGGTGGAGTTAGGTTGGATGCATTTGGTGTCCTGAATAGGAGATTTATGCGCCATGTAGGCGGAAAGTTCTGTAATAACATCTATTCAGATTGCTTTTATCTTAAATTATAAGTAAAGTAAAGTAAAAAATTAAACTTTTAAAGTCATCTCAAAAACGGAGAAATGTAGTTTTATCTGAAAATTTAAAGTATAGTCAAGTAAAAGTTAAAAATGAAAAATTTAAGATCATCTTAAAAATGGAGAGATGTAAGAAATTATGTAATTTGAACGTCTTGTGATAATTTTAATGGGAAAGATGGAATATTCACTAAAAATGAGGAGTTTTGAAATGTATTTTTCTTTAAAAATAATATGCCATTTTTTATGGCCTTCTTCTGAAGTCATTAGAAAGAGAACATTTTAAATGATAAAAGGGGGAATTTTTACTAATCATCTCAGGAGAATTAAGATTTTGGCCTTGGTATTAAAAACGGCATGTATGTGTTGGAAATAACATTCATGGAAACTTTTGAATTTGTGGCCTTGAGTTGTAGTAAATGGCCAAAGAAATTACCAAATAAATAATTGTTATTAGTATTACACTTATATTTTGGGCAGAACTATAGACATGTTAGTATAAAAATTTACTGAAAACTATAATAAATTTGTAGTCTTGCTATAGCACTGATTGTGTGCTTATAGAATTGTCTTTTAGTGTCAGATAGTACTCCCTTACAATTTTTCTCCTGTTTTCATTTGGGATGTTTATAGGCCAACATTTGAGGCCAAAGTAAACATGTATATAAAATTTGTTATTGGCGTATATTATTATAATAAATCTTCCATTTGTGAACATTACGAAAACATTTTATAGAATTCTATTTAAATCGAAGTATTGATTTTTAGTGGAAATATATGTAACACTTTAAATAATATCAAATCGGAAAGTGTTATATATATATATGTCTTAAAATGTAAAAGACTAATGGTTTCATGTTTGAATTTGCAAAGAAATAATACAGAAAACAAAAGAAAAAATAATAAAAGTACAATTCAAAATTACTCATGGCTTTTGTTCTGTTTATATATACATAAGCATCTTGTGTTATATTTGCTCCTTTTCTGCTCAAGCGAAGGTTTTATTTCTTTAAGAAGTTTTTCTTGTTCTGCGGACTGTTAATGTCCACTTTACCACTTTTTTTGGGGTCAAGGGCGTAACATATTAAAAAGTGGAAGCAATGATTTCAGTGAAATACTTCTATTATTACCCATGTAGCAAGCCACAGTCGGCCAACTGTAGTTTTATTGCTGGCACTGCTGGATGACTGCTGGCATTGAATACTTATGGGTTTACGCTAATGGCCCTATTATGGCTGACTGCTGGCAACAGGACACTTGACATGTTACTTATGGCACACTGATGGAATGTTGATTGAAATGAAACAGATGGTTGAGAGCCGGTGACCTATTGACGGCCCACAAATAGCTTGCCAACTGTATTCCAGCACTGGCAGCACTTAACTTACCCATTTTTGGGCCATTGGTGACTTCTTTATAGTTTTTGGCGCACTTAAGAGACAGTCGGTCAACTGTGATTTCACTTATGGCATTACTGGATTACTGCTGGCCCAGAAAACTTATCGGTTTACACAACTGGCCCTGCTTTGGTTAACTACCAGCACCAAAAAAATTGGAAGGCCATTTATGACCCACTGATGGAAATGATATTGATGGCTGAGAGTAGGTGACCTACAACTGTCCCATAAATGGCATACCAACTGTATTCCAGCCATGGCCGCACATAACCTACACTAATTGTAGGTAAAAATATGGGTAGCCATCTATAGGCCATTTGATGGCTGTGAAGTAGTACATCGATGGACCACTGATGGTGCAATTTACCTTATTATGGCAATTTTTATGGCTCCCACTTTTAGCAGATAGCTTCTTCAAAATACACTCACTCACGTATATGTATATATCTGTGTGTCTAATATAATTTCGATTATGTTAAATATATAGCGATGAAAATATCAATAGCAAAATGCTCTAATTAAAGTAATTTTATTGAATAATTTGAAATATGTAATGTTTTCCATGTATGACTGCATATAATTAAAATAAGAAAAAAAACAATATATAACAACCTTTAGAAAATTAACATTAAAGGGACTTTATTGATTCACATTACCAAAGTATTCATAACCGGCGACTCCGTTTTCAAACAGATGAATAGCATCCAGGTGACATACATACTACTAATGATTACATTAAAGGCAAGTTATTGGGTTAATATCGCAATTCATATAGGAAGATTTCTCTCTACGACCGTATTTTTTATCTACATCTTTTTAAACACTGATGTGTTCGCATGGTACATTTTAAGAGTATGGAAAATGATATTATTTATATTATATTAACGGTGGTTAGGAATTTTAGTACAATAACCTCTAAATTTGTTCATGTAGACATAAGAATACACACTGGAGTAATGGTTAGCATGATGGGCAGTCACTGCAATGGTCGTAGGTTCGATCCCCCATTCCTGCAATGGTGAGTATAAGATTTTCACGTCGTATAATGTGACTAATAGTAAAGTAAATAAAAACGCACAAAGGTTAATATCGATGGTGAAATTAATAACTTTTAATACATACCGTTAGACATATCGAAAGCATGGCTATCCATCAGTGGGCCATCTGATGACTGTTAAATGGTACATCGTTTGGTCATTGCTATTGTAGGCATAATTGTGTTCACAACATACTCTGCTAATGGCAGAGTATGGATACTGGTGCCACTTCAGGACCAGCAATGGAGCCGGTTGCATGCCAGCTGTTGGCCAACTGTTTGCCTGCTTGGAATCCGACTGGAAAACATCAATGGGACATATGTGGTGTAATACATGGGGTACTGTAGTAGTACCAATGGCATATGGGTGACTATGTATCCTTCCGCAACAGCTGAATTGTCATTGAAGGTGACTGCTAACAAACACCATGTGATTGCCAGTATTTGTAAAGAAACAACATATGACTGCCTGTTTCTGTAAACAAACTCCATGTGCCTCCTCCCAAATGGCTTTTAGAAGCTGCAAAGGGCTGTTCAAACAGTTTCAGGTTGGCAACAATTCCATTTTTTTTTTTTTTTAGTTTATAAATATTTTATGTACGTGACTAACAGTCCATGTAATAAGTCTATAAATTGATAACTTTTTTTCCTTGCAAGAAATTTGTAACCAGGATGCAAGAAAATGAAATTGTATTTTGACTGTCAAATTAATAGAAGATATTTTACTGTTTTTGAATATACTCTAAGTATATTAATGAAAATTAATCTTGTCACACTTACCTGAAGTAAGTTCTTGTGAACATAAAAATTTAGCATAGTTTCCACGAACACTAAATACCAAGATCCCCCCGTCCCCTTTTTTCCCTGGAATGCACAAATTCTGAACTACACCCCCCTCCCCCCTCAAACCTTCTTTTCAAAGACAGTTTACATTATTTAATATAGATTATGCCTACTATTGCATTAAAAGTACATAATTATTCTTCGTGGCATGATATGACAATAAACTCTGTACAGCCTGAGACTTTTATGGTGGTTATAATTCTCAGGATGTTATAGCATGTAGGTAGCCAAAATAATATTTAAGCAAATGTTACTTAATGTCAGTAATTTTAATAACTTTCATTTAGTAACTCAAATATTAAGTATTGTAGGTCTAAATACTATATACTTTAATAACTATTCTCAAATACCTACATGTTAATATTGTCATGCTGCAAATAAAAACTTATTTCTGACTAACTCTGTGTTGATTTTTACACTGAAGTTCAGTCGCACAAACTCTCTCCTCAAAACTGTGAATACAGCCATAGGCTTGTTCTCTGGTACCTAATGAAAAGCTGTATATCAGTTCAGAGACGTAACAAAGTGCTCTAGAGAAGCAGATGTGACCTTCAGCAACAATATATCAAACGAACATGTTACTTACTTTAAAAAGATGCTCCACCTACCCAAGATTGAAGATATCATAAAGTTCATATTCCTTAGTGATACATTTTGGAATATCGCAGTTCCTGCTGATGTACGAGACATTTCTTTATTAAGTTGGCGCACCTTCGTCAGGTGCTTAAATTGAAAGAATTTGTTTTGATAAGCATGTTGTAATTTACTTGGTATCAAAAAGTTGTCTTTCCAATGGAAATCCTGTTCATGTCAATTATTCTTCGGTTACTCTTACAATATTCTTAACGACGTTTGTTAAAAACATATGAGCTGTTTAATTTGCAGAACAAAAATTCTCAAAACGTTTATGAAAGACTCCATCATTGAAACCTACATGCCAATATGTTACTTTCAAATTATAGCCTTTAAAAATAGGAAAAACCTAAAAATTTATTCCCTAACAAGTATCCCTGCGTAACAAGCTTGCCAAATTTTATATACGTTCTACAAAAATACAAGTGATACAACATACAAGTTTGTATGACCAGTAAGCTTTACATTTTGAAACCCTCCAAAACAAGAGTGTTAAAGTTGCAATCAATAATTACCTAGAGAAAGAATCATAGCAATGAAATGTGGGTCCAATACGGGTATCATTATTATTTTATTTCGAGTGAAAAAGGAAAAAGAGAGCAGATTGTGTGTTTGTGTGGGAGGGGGAGGGGCTTTAGTATATCTTCTTTCGTGAGACAGGAATATTTTTATGTTCTTATGATGCCGAATCACATAGCCCAAACGCGCACGCCACGACGGCCAACAGCCAATGAAATACAAGATAGATCGTCGTAAGCCCGACCAATTTTGTCGTCCAACCAGCAATTTTGGATTAGGAAAGATTTTTTTTCTTCGTCGGGTTGACGGGGAAAGACGCACAGAATGTACAACATTGCAAAATGAAATTGTGTTCCGAGCTTTCCCTACAATGACAGCTAAGAAGAAATAGAAATTAAAACTACACTATTTAACTCTTAAAAATAATAATTTAACTTTTGTATGCATTAGCGATATCAATTTGTCACCATTATATATTACAAATTTCCCTCTTGTTCACCACCTTTGAGTCTTAACATAGCCTATTAGCGCCTTCTAAATGGTTTGGTTAAATGCCGAGAGCGTGGTGTCGGTCGTGGTGTAAATTCAAGTAGTGAAATTGAAATGTATAGTGGTTGAGTTTTTGGTCGTGTCGTGCTGTGTTTGTCGGTGCTATTTGATTCCGGCATGAGTGTGTGACATTTCGAGTTGCACATTGTTTTGATGGAGCAGTGGGAAATTTTGCTCGCACTTAAATTACTTACTTCGAAAATTGTAACATTAATGAAAATATATAATGCGATAAATACGTCCATGTTCGTATTTGTACAGATTCAGCAATATGTACAAGCACACACTTTGACCGAAGTTAACCTTACAATCGAATTTACGATGTGGACAAACAAATATTCACTCACTACAAAATTGTGGAAAGTGCAGCATTTTTCAGGCCACGTGCATTTGAATAATTATATTTACGGTATACAAATACATTTACAAAATACGCAAACTTGCTGTTGTAACCTCTTGTGAGCGTGTTTTTCTATGGCAATCATTGCGAGTTTACTTCACGAAAATAACGTTTGTACGTCACTGGCATTGAATAATTTATTTGCAATATCATTCAGTAAAATCAACACTGCGCACGTTTCCTGATACAAAGAAATTTAAACTTATATACGGAAATTATATTTGTATCACTTCATTGTGGAAGGCGGTTAGGAAAATAGTGTAGTGGGCAGTTTAACAACTTGCCGATTAATATTATATTTCACTCAACAAAACGCACTACAACGGTATCTACAACCAACTATGTTTGGAGAAAGCAAATAAATAATAATTAACTACCGATTAAATACTCCGAAAACACCAATAAGATATTCATATAATAAACATGATGAGAAAAAAACGCTCTCCCACAACTGCCTTCACTGGGCTGGAAACATAAACATGGCTATCCAAGCCATTGGCTGGAAACGTTTACTGTTCGTATGTGTCGACATACTCTGTCATAAATGCTGAACGTGTTTTTTACAGTCCTGTCACTTATAACCAAGAAAATTTAATATTGCTTTAGAAACATAATTTAAACCATACATGTAAGTATAATAAAAATTTTAAATTATAACTTTTAGTTCCGAGTACTACTTTCTTCCAAAACCATAATTAAAATAATCAACCTAACAACACGTATCCCGCAGCAGTTCATCAGTTGATACAATACTGTAGGAACGAGAGCATTTACTGTTTATATAGTGTGTAGGTTGGCCACATTGTCAAATTTGAGACCATTTGTATTAAATGGACTATAAAAGACTCCTTGTCAGTAAGTAACCTACACTATGGGACAAAATGTTAGGATATTTTATCAGGGTTGTAAATGCAATTTTATGTTGGTAGCAGACAATCAGCAAATATAGACAAATCATTGTTACTCCAGAAATTTCATAAGACTTTTAGAAGTTATAGTTACAGGCTGTTCCTCCGCCTCATGCAAACAAAGCTTAACCAGGTCTATAAAATTACACAAAAGTGACAACGCACCAGATTGGTGTGCACTCGCTATCGTTTTACAAAATCGCTTCTTCTAACAAGGCATTTCCAACACACATATTTTCATTCTGATTTATTCGTATTGGTTATGAATGAGTATATTATAATTTATAAATTAAGTACACCTAAAGTTTAATTCAACCTAAAGGAGGATACTTATCTGTTGGTATAAAATGTTTGTGATAAGTGACATATTCTGGATACTACCAAACAGTTATACATGGAGTGATTATTCGAAGGTTTATTGAGAAAGTGTTATGAACTGCGAGTAAACTAAAGCTAATTTCTAGGGTTCAAAACATATACAAATCTCTAGCTTGTAGATCATGGAATCCGCACAGTTTTCTCAGACGCACTTGTATGTGTGACGCCTTCAAATTGCTGCTATGGTGAGGAATATTTTTTTTATACGCTCAATAGTCCTCAAAATCTGACTTCATTTCCGAACCATTTTGAAACTGTATCTGATGGTAGTGCAATATTCTCAGAGCGTGGAGTCCCAGCAGAACTAGACATCTGTAGCTGACATGTCTATGGTGCGGAGTTATTCTGATACAGAAGGCAATGAGCTGCTTCAATCACTCGAGATCTCAACTATCTCATGTTTATCAAACACCTCTACCTATACAGCAAATACGCGTATGTTCTCGAATCGTAACATTATATGTGTGAAAACATAGAAGATATAACAAGCATGAGTTTTACTATTTTTTTCTTCAGATAACCATGAATAATTTGTATATTTTACAACGTGTGGTATGGGTGCATATCATAACATTCATCTTTGAACAAAACTAAATTTACTGGAAGGATATATAACGAGAGAATGGTTTTGTTAGCCTTTTTTTTTTGTCGGAAATGGTTCCTCTTTTCGTTGGCTTCACAGACCTTTAAGAAGTATATGATATTATAAAATATACTTTTAGCAAATTTTAGCTGAGAACAATTTATGAGTCGAGGAAGATCCGACTAAACCCAGAATGCTGTTTGTGAAACCTAAACGTACGATTAAACAAACGTATTCATTCACATTTCCAAGTATTTTATGGCAGGAAAGTTAAATATTTGGTTAAACATATCAAGTGTAGTATTTATTCATCCTTACTGGTCATAGATAATGCACTGCTCGAGTTTTTGCTTATTCAACTGGCGCATGTTTTATAAGACATTGATCTCAAATTTTTTATGATTTTTGTTATTATTTACCTCTCTTACGAGGGTTTAAAAGGTACGTTTAACATTATATTTGTTCACAAGATATTCGTGGCCTGTGAAGGTAGTTTAATTTTAAAACATAAAAATTACAATTATTTCGGAGATTTCCGTCATACGAGTGGGTTAACAACTTAAAAAAATATATGTAATAAGAAATACGCTGCAACAGCGGTTCTCAAATACAAATTACATTTTCGGAATTTAGGCCTACGACTCATAGTTCTGATTATATTTATTAAGAAATCCAATGAAATCTTGCGACTATCCCGTCATGTTTATTGTTCATTGATAAATATTCCCAACCTAACTTCGCACGACACAACCATAGCAGCATATTTCAAAACAATTATTTTGTGGCAGGTACTGTTACTATTATAAACAAAGTTCACAAATATATCCGTAAACATTCGCAAACAAATTTTTTAAATATCTTTATGTTTCCATTACTTAAAATAACAGCTTGCGGCCAACAACACCGACTGCTCTGTTTTAATTGGTTAACTTTTATATAAGTTATCAAATATGGCATTTTTAACACGTAAGAAAACCCCAAACGTGCACACAACATTGTAATTTGTATTTTGAACTTACATATTATACAACACACACTGAGTTAAGAAGATAATGGTTAATGTTTCAATTTTGAACCCAAGCCGTAGTCGGGACAAGCCCCATATAATGATACAAGCCCCATATAACGATACAAGCTCCATATAACGATACAAGCCCCATATAACGATACAAGCCTCATATAACGATACAAGCCCCATATAACGATACAAGCCTCATATAACGATAGACTTCGCAGGTGGGAGTCACAAGTGACAGCGATGCCCTCAATGTGACAGAGTGATATGAAGCAACGGCGCAATGCGATGGCGCGAGTTTACAAGGAGGATCCCGCCGACAATCAGCAACGTCCGCCACATTTTACACATGCAGATCTCTGTTTCTGACCACTGAGAGACGAAATCCAAAAACTATTGCGACGCCCTTCCTAAGGGCGTTGTATGCGGTACTTATACATACTTCAAGACCCAATCCACATGAGGATAAGAATAACATAAGATCTATTTAAAAATTTATGTTTAAAAAGACAGGCAAACACATGACTTCCTTGGCATAACATGTATAATTTATCTGTATAAATGTTTCAAAGTCTACACAGGATTATGGAAAACACTCATAATTATATATATATATATATATATATATATATATATATATATATATATATATATATATATATACACCCAGTCTTCCAAAAAAATTGACACTGATTAAATATCAGATGGGCTTAGAATATTTATACAATAGTATCATTATAAAATACAAAATACAAATGCTCATTAAAAACTGCACTAGAATTCCACATACAAGTGGTGTTTGTACACAATTTCAAGTTAAATCTTATGCCTCTGTTGCGTCACTTAACACAAATCCTTGTGACTACTCTACTCCTCCAGGTTTAAGGGTATCATCATAAAATATTAGAGATAAAAATGCCTGGGTGATATGCTGCTTTCAAAACAAATAGAAAACTATGCCCTAAACGCCTTTCAAAGGCCCGCATGGCTATATTTTCATGTTTAGCATTTTCATGGCAATTTTCTGAATACTTAACCATTTTTCTTTAATACTGGCTAGATACAAAGACTAAAATTTGAATATTTCCAGACTCCTAATTTAAGCGTACTCTTTCAGTACTGTACTCAGAATACTGGCATTGACAATAGAGTCAAAATTTTAGTAAAGTCACACAAAGACACAAATAACTCAATTTTCCCATTTTATTACACTTTAAGAATTTTCGGCTGTCTTTAAAAACATGAATGATAATTTTAATTAGCCAATAGTTCAAACTGAAATTTTCTGTCTTGGAATACGGACATTCCAAATTTTTTTCTACCTCCCATGACGCAAAAGTCGTCATCCTGACAATGGCCAGAGGGGCCAAAAATAATATTTCTGTTACGACATCATTTTTGTACTTAACTGTAAGCTGAATATCCATGAGTGCTGGTCTCTGCCTACACGACCCAAACTCCTGGCATTATATACAAAACTTTTAACCCTCCCAGGGAGGGAGCAACGAGAGTCCGGCCAATCAGAGCCCAATAAACTCTCGGAAAGCTTCTATACAATTCCAAACTATTAGTGAACAGCCACCTCCGGCTCCACAGTTCCATGCCACGTGGTTAACCATCCGACCATGCAACCGCCGCGACTGCAGCGCGGTCTGGCGCGGGTGGATCAAACTATCCCCTACACCCAGCGGCCAATCTACCTCGGGTGCACGCCGCAGCTGAAAGCTATGTCTGATTGCTGGGGACACCTTTGCTCTCGCACGTACGTAGGCCTTCTGGGGCAGGCTTTTCCTCGCAGACTATCACGTGCGTGTATAATTTTAGTAAGTAAAGTCACTAAGTAAATTATTTTAATAATTGTGGATAGGTAGCAACACAAATGTTTTGAATGTAAAAAGTTCGTTTTATGCGGGCTATAGGTTTGTTTACATGCTACGGGAAGTGGCCATATTTGTTTTTCGTTTGTCATTTGTTTATACATTACTGGAGGCTACCATCTTGGAAGGCAACTACCATCTTGGTAGCAATCTCCCTTCCGCCATATTGGATGAGGACTACCTTTACTTGGCCCCATAATCTTGAATGACCTTGAAAAACAAAATTCGGGAAAATCGCATAAAAGACTGCAATCATAATACATTATAGGCTACCACCGCCATATTAGATACAAACTAACAAGGCCTTGACCCCTTGACATAGAATGACCTTGAAAACCAAAACTCGAGAAAAATACATAAAACTCAGCAAACATAATATATTACAGATTACCACCGCCATATTATATAGATAGCATCTCAACCTTGACCCAAGGATCTGAAATAACATTGCGAATAAAAACATGAAAAAATACATAAAGGTCAACAAGCATAATAAAAAACAGACTACCACCACCATATTAGATGCACACTACCTTAACCTTGACCCTATGGCATTGAATGACCTAAAAAAACTGGAGAAGAAATCCATGCGAAGCAACAGAAGCTTGTTGAGATGATCCACCTTCCACACAGCTGCTGTCACACTAAACCTCTCAGCTTACCTCCATACTGTTTATAATATACAAGTATGCAAGCCCTATGGCGTCATATTGACTTTGAACCAATCGCACTGCACCATTAATACATCGTGCAAACACCTACCAGCCAATCACCAAGTTACCACATGATTGCTGCTAACCAATCACATATGAGTATCGAGACTTCACATTCATGCAGGTAGGTAGGCTTTAGATGCTAGTTCCTTGATCACATTACTATGGAGTTACATCTTCAACAGTTCCTTCCAGACAAGTTCTTAGCTCACCTACAAATCATGTTCACACTTAAAGTAGACAACTGACTCCTGTTGTCTGACAGACCCCCTCACAAGACTAACCCATTGACCCAATAACCGATTGAACCCATGATCCATTGACCGATGGAGCGATGGAGCTATGGATTATCCAATTCACTCCAGTTGACGTTTATGTTTTATTTCAAGTTTTTATTTTCAATGTCATTCAAGGTCATGGGGTTAATGTTGAGATGCTATGCATCTAATATGGTGGTGGTAGTGTGTAATGTATTATGGTTTCTGACTTTTATGTATTATTCTCGAGTTTTTGTTTTCAAGTTCATTCTGGGTTATGGGGCCAAGGAAAAGGTAGTCCTAATCTAATATGGCGGATGGGAGATGCCTACCATGATGGTGGTCTCAAGTAATGTATAAACAAATAACGAACGAAAACAAATATGGCCACCTCCAGTAGCATGTAAACAAATGGCGAACGAAAAAAACTATATGTCGGAATGAGTATAGGTTAGGAGAGGGTGTGAGGGAGTCAGTCGTCTGCTGGATTCGAACAGAGGTGAAGTAATTGATGGTGTGGAGGGTGACCTCAGGAATTATATATTTTAATTAAAGTTTTTATAATTTTGTAAAGGAACTTTTTTTAGGGAAAAAGGAAAATTCGGAGGGGAAAAACGGAAAAATGGCCACTGGGGTTAAATACTTTTTAGTTAAGAACATTTTAAAAATGCTATTTTATAATAGTAATTTTATAACGAAAATTGATAGTTTTTAAACAATAATTAAATAAAAAATTTTAATGATAATTTTTTTTATAAATTTTATAATAGCTTTTTCAGTTTTTGTGAATAAATTTTTTATTTTATTTTGGAGATTTTTTATGTTCACGGTCAAAGGTAAAGATCAAATCTCAAGGTCAAAGGTACTGATCCTGGTCACCTGTCAGACCCTAGGTCAATGATCCCTGGCACATGGATCGCTTTTCAATCATTTTGAATAGTAAATATTTCGGAATTTTTTTAGCATTTTTTGAAGAGTTTTTGGAAATTCACAAAGGTTTTTTTTTAGTTTTTTTAAATGTCAAAGGTCATCAAGGTCAAGGTGAAAGGTCACACGGGTCAGGGGTAAAAGATCAATGACATCGGAGATGGCGGCTCCCCCTGCTCCGGCTCCGATGCCCGATGCCCGATGCCCGATGCACGATGCCCTTGGCCATGAAGGAAACAAATAATACTACTCATGCTGAATCTATTTCAAAATAGGTTTTGATATTTGGACGACATATTTTTATTCGTCCAAAGAAACTACTTAATATTATTTTCTCTCGGACTGGATAAAAATGATTGGCCAAAACATAATACCAATTTTAAAATAGATTCATGGTGCCTGTACCAGAGTACCTATTGTTAAATATGCTTAATACTTAATTATAGGCTATTTAGGGTAAAATGAGCACTTTTGAAAGCCCACAGTCTCATTCGGAATAATAACCAATAAATATATATTATTCTAGTCTTAGACGTAAACTTCCGAGTTCGGTTGAATATATACAATGTGTGTATTACTAAAATGGCAATAATTATTAAAAAGGTAAGCAAAGGATAAGAAATGACTGAAAGGAAAAGTAGCTAGGGTTTCAAAAGTGCTCACTTTACTGTGAACAGCCTATAATATAATAAACTGTGAATCACATGACATGATATATATATATATATATATATATGGCAAAGTTGATTAGGAGCATAGAAACCGAAGTTTTCATATTTCGAAATTTTCGACATTTCAATTTTCTATTTTGAAAACTATAGTCATTTAACAACAAATATTTACATTTATGTGGCTCGTATGTAAAACTCTTTCAAACAATGAAATAAAAAATTATCGTGAAATAAGGCACCTGTACACCTGGGGTTGTTTTGCGCTTTCAATGTCAAGAAGCGAAGGAGCGCTAAGGGCGACACCAACACGTGCGTCTAGCGCAACATCGCCCTTACGATGAACTGGTTTCCAACGTTTCTCTCGTTGCACTGTTTTTTGAAAATTCGATGTGAACCAGTGGAACTTCACTGCAAGCGATGAAAGCACACAGATTAAATTACGCTCGTATAATTGTCCTTTCCTCTTATCTCGTTAGGAAACTGCGCAAGCTGGCTCTGAAAATACAACTTTCTTTTAACTTCCCACAATTTTTTTCTTTTTGACTTCACTTAATATGATAAAAGCAAAGTGTTCCGAACTTCGATTATCAGTTTTTCCCTTGTGTGGCAAAGAAGTCTTATTGGCAGTATAATGCATTTACTCAAATATGGTCCATTTAATATAAGTGGTCTCAAATTTGATAGACGATATGACCAACCTACACACTATGTAAACAGAAAATGCTCTCGCTCCTACAGTATCAGCGGTTAAACTGCTGCGTGATTCGTGTTGCTAGGTTGGCTATTTTAATGATTTCTTTGGAAGAAAATAGAACTCCGAACTAAAAGTTGTAATTTAAAATCAAAAATATACTTATAACATTTGTGGTTTAAATTATATTTCTAAAGCAATACTAAATTTTCTTGACTATTAGTGACTGGACCTTAAAAACATGTTCAGCATTTATGACAGAGTATGTCAACACACAAGAACAGTAAACGTTTCCAGCCAATGGCTTGGCTAGCCATGTTTATGTTTCCAGCCCGGTGAAGGAACCTGCGCGTGCGCGTATTTTCTCATCGTGTTTATTATACGAATATCTTATTGGTGTTGTCGGAGTATTTAATGCGTATTGTTGATTGAAATGTAATATTAATCAGCACATCGTTAAGCTGTTTGTTCCGCCATTTTCCTAACCGCCTTCCACAAAGAAGTGACACGAATATAATTTCCGTATATAAGTTTAAATTTCTTTGTATCAGGAAACGTGAGCAGTGTTGATTTTACTGAATGATATGGCAAATAAATTATTCAATGCCAGTGACGTACAAACGTTATTTTCGTGAAGTAAACTCGCAATGATTGCCATAGAAAAACACTCTCACAAGAGGTTACAACAGCAAGTTTGCGTATTTTGTAAATGTATTTGTATAACGTAAATATAATTATTCAAATGCACGTGGCCTGAAAAATGCTGCACTTTCCACAATTTTGTAGTGAGTGAATATTTGTTTGTCCACATCGTAAATTCGATTGTAAGGTTAACTTCGGTCAAAGTGTGTGCTTGTACATATTGCTGAATCTGTACAAATACGAACATGGACGTATTTATCGCATTTTATATTTTCATTAAAGTTACAATTTTCGAAGTAAGTAATTTAAGTGAGAGCAAAATTTCCCACTGCTCCATCAAAACAATGTGCAACTCGAAATGTCACACACTCATGCCGGAATCAAATAGCACCGACAAACACAGCACGACACGACCAAAAACTCAACCACTATACATTTCAATTTCACTACTTGAATTTACAGCACGACCGACACCACGCTCTCGGCATTTAACCAAACCATTTAGAAGGCGCTAATAGGCTATGTTAAGACTCAAAGGTGGTGAACAAGAGGGAAATTTGTAATATATAATGGTGACAAATTGATATCGCTAATGCATACAAAAGTTAAATTATTATTTTTAAGAGTTAAATAGTGTAGTTTTAATTTCTATTTCTTCTTAGCTGTCATTGTAGGGAAAGCTCGGAACACAATTTCATTTTGCAATGTTGTACATTCTGTGCGTCTTTCCCCGTCAACCCGACGAAGAAAAAAAATCTTTCCTAATCCAAAATTGCTGGTTGGACGACAAAATTGGTCGGGCTTACGACGATCTATCTTGTATTTCATTGGCTGTTGGCCGTCGTGGCGTGCGCGTTTGGGCTATGTGATTCGGCATCATAAGAACATAAAAATATTCCTGTCTCACGAAAGAAGATATACTAAAGCCCCCTCCCCCTCCCACACAAACACACAATCTGCTCTCTTTTTCCTTTTTCACTCGAAATAAAATAATAATGATACCCGTATTGGACCCACATTTCATTGCTATGATTCTTTCTCTAGGTAATTATTGATTGCAACTTTAACACTCTTGTTTTGGAGGGTTTCAAAATGTAAAGCTTACTGGTCATACAAACTTGTATGTTGTATCACTTGTATTTTTGTAGAACGTATATAAAATTTGGCAAGCTTGTTACGCAGGGATACTTGTTAGCGAATAAATTTTTAGGTTTTTCCTATTTTTAAAGGCTATAATTTGAAAGTAACATATTGGCATGTAGGTTTCAATGATGGAGTCTTTCATAAACGTTTTGAGAATTTTTGTTCTGCAAATTAAACAGCTCATATGTTTTTAACAAACGTCGTTAAGAATATTGTAAGAGTAACCGAAGAATAATTGACATGAACAGGATTTCCATTGGAAAGACAACTTTTTGATACCAAGTAAATTACAACATGCTTATCAAAACAAATTCTTTCAATTTAAGCACCTGACGAAGGTGCGCCAACTTAATAAAGAAATGTCTCGTACATCAGCAGGAACTGCGATATTCCAAAATGTATCACTAAGGAATATGAACTTTATGATATCTTCAATCTTGGGTAGGTGGAGCATCTTTTTAAAGTAAGTAACATGTTCGTTTGATATATTGTTGCTGAAGGTCACATCTGCTTCTCTAGAGCACTTTGTTACGTCTCTGAACTGATATACAGCTTTTCATTAGGTACCAGAGAACAAGCCTATGGCTGTATTCACAGTTTTGAGGAGAGAGTTTGTGCGACTGAACTTCAGTGTAAAAATCAACACAGAGTTAGTCAGAAATAAGTTTTTATTTGCAGCATGACAATATTAACATGTAGGTATTTGAGAATAGTTATTAAAGTATATAGTATTTAGACCTACAATACTTAATATTTGAGTTACTAAATGAAAGTTATTAAAATTACTGACATTAAGTAACATTTGCTTAAATATTATTTTGGCTACCTACATGCTATAACATCCTGAGAATTATAACCACCATAAAAGTATCAGGCTGTACAGAGTTTATTGTCATATCATGCCACGAAGAATAATTATGTACTTTTAATGCAATAGTAGGCATAATCTATATTAAATAATGTAAACTGTCTTTGAAAAGAAGGTTTGAGGGGGGAGGGGGGTGTAGTTCAGAATTTGTGCATTCCAGGGAAAAAAGGGGACGGGGGGATCTTGGTATTTAGTGTTCGTGGAAACTATGCTAAATTTTATGTTCACAAGAACTTACTTCAGGTAAGTGTGACAAGATTAATTTTCATTAATATACTTAGAGTATATTCAAAAACAGTAAAATATCTTCTATTCATTTGACAGTAAAATACAATTTCATTTTCTTGCATCCTGGTTACAAATATCTTTTGCAAGGAAAAAAAGTTATCAATTTATAGACTTATTACATGGACTGTTAGTCACGTACATAAAATATTTATAAAGTAAAAAAAAAAAAAATGGTATTGTTGCCAACCTGAAACTGTTTGAACAGCCCTTCACAGCTTCTAAAAGCCATTTGGGAGGAGGCACATGGAGTTTGTTTACAGAAACAGGCAGTCATATGTTGTTTGTTTACAAATACTGGTAGTCACATGGTGTTTGTTTGCAGTCACCTTCAATGACAATTCAGCTGTGGCGGAAGGATACATAGCCACCCATATGCCATTGGCACTACTTTCCTAGAACTGTCAAATTTGAAACCACTTATATGTTATGGACAGTAGGCGTAAAAGCGCAGATAATATTTCACAACATAGTGGACACGCTTACCTGGCCCTTCAACTGCGTTCACAAGTCTACTGGCGATGTGATAGAACCTAGTTTACATAAGCAGGAGACAGCCGTCCGTCTACTTCATCTGGAATGTGATTGTGTTCTTTATGAACGTAACAATAAACGTAGTCCAAATGGCACCCGCACTTCTTGTCCCAAACACCATAAACAGTTCTTTGTAGATTGTCTCATTAAATACTTAGGCTTTATACATTAAACACAACATGTTGTAATTTATTCCCTCAAAACATCTTAGTGTTTCGAATATAAAATTAACAAAATGTGAACACTCAAATAAATCTTTTTCTCTTTGTAAGTTCGCTTTCACATGACCATAGCCTCTTCGTTGTTAACCCAGCAATGTTGAAAACCCTGCCAAGATATACGTATCTGCCAATTCTGTGTATTCAATATTACCTTGGACCATATTACCATCATCCTGTGTCGTAAAAGTAAGGGGCAAGAAGAACTGTGAAATTGCCGCTATTATTCATCGCAAATATTTTATTTTTATGCGAGTTATTAATCTATATTGGGGAAAATAAAGCCAAATCGAATTTTATACATTGATTATCGAGTTATATTATATTAAGAGGGCAAAGCTATTTTAAAAAATTGCACTTCTGGTGCAGGATAAAGAATCTCTTCGCAAACTTATAGGTTTTTAAGACAGTTGTGATAGTGTTTAAACACATATTTTGTTTCCTACCAAACACATTTTTCATTTTACCCACAACTTATACAAATACATGTAACATCACTCAGTGAACTTGAACTTCCTGAAATATATGTAAAGCATGAAAATCTGCACTTATATCACTCGAAGATTTTGGCACTTGTTTAGCATCTAATTCCCTTCTAATGGTGCATGCTTCTAAATGATACATTTATTCGTGCGCCATACAAATGAAATATCAGCGTTCAAATAAATGCGTTTCTAACATGCAAATTCATGTGCTAATGCGTATAAATTTGGGACACTAACTTCAGTCGCAGTACACTGGAACACTCGCACACTAACTTCAGTCGCCGCACACTGCAACACTCGCACACTAACTTCAGTCGCAGTACACTGGAACACTCGCACACTAACTTCAGTCGCAGTACACTGGAACACTCGCACACTAACTTCAGTCGCCGCACACTGCAACACTCGCACACTAACTTCAGTCGCAGTACACTGGAACACTCGCACACTAACTTCAGTCGCCGCACACTGCAACACTCGCAACATTAGCAATGCTACTTAAAACACGAGCACTTGTTGGGTTAGTTAGAGTTTATCTCAAACTCGGTTGGCTTAGCCGGGCTCGTTAAGGGATAGAGGTCTTCATTAGGCCTAGGTAAAAGCGGTAACTATATTTTCCTGATTTATTTACAATAATTACAAAGAAAAATCTCTCGCCTCAATATCTCTCATTAAATTAATGCCTCTTGCTACTTACAATTAATAAATTCAATCAGTACAATGCACAATTACCTCAAAGAAATCAATGTAATTAAATAACTAGTGATATTCCAAATAAACTATGCATCGAAACCTATTGAATCACTTTATACATTATATGTTCATATTTAACCGTTCCAGTGTGTGCAATAATATTCGCATCACATGTCAATTGTCAATTCAATGCCACCTCAAATCAGTCCAGTCACAATCAGTCCGCAATGTTCTAGAGTCCTCCAAGCACGCTGATGCACAGTAGCGTTCACTAGTCGGGTTTCACGTACTTTTGTCCGTTCACACCACAAACACCTCGCCCGCCGTCGTCTCGCGATCTCCTTCACCGTGCCTAACATCATCATATTACCATTCTTAACCACATGGCTTCTGTGGGAGTATTTGTAGTGTCGCCGTCGATCGCCCAGAAATTTCTCCCAATGCCACATTTCTCCGAGGATATTCTTGTTCGCCCTCCCAAGCCATCGGTTTCTCAAGCAAGGAGAAAAGGGGGAGAGACGTGGACGCCCCCGACTGCCAGTTACCCAGAGCAGACCGCTTGGAGAGAAAGGCTGCCAGTATTACTGCGCTGTCAACGGAACTGAGAGACTGTGTGAGAGTGTGTACTGTAGCATGTTTCCTTACACTCTCGAGAAAACCTGATAAAAACTCCTGAAACTGGTATTTTACAACACAGACATCAATATGATAACTGTGATTTTGACGACATCTATACACCTTTTGAAACAACATTGTTATTAAATCCTGTTCTCAGTTTTTTCAACATTTAAAATCACATATTTTAAAAATCATCCCCTGCATGAGCTGTTTGGCTGTTTCATACATATGTCATCGAGAGAATTTTGTAAGTGTGTTGAAATAAAAAGTTGTTACGTTATCGTTAGTTAAATTGAACCTTTACTTATTTTATAGATGTAAATAATAATATTTCATTTGTGATAAATACGAGTAAAATAGAGAGAAATTAGATGTGTTGGTAATGTGTAGTGAGAAATAAATCTTATGCAAAATATTATTACAGTGAGAGCGCACGAATATGCACTAGACTCGGTTAAGCTTTGTTTGCATGAGGCAGGGGGAAATCTTGTAAGTAGAACTTCAGCAGGACTTCAGAAAAGGGGAAAGTATCATGGAATGAACTGTATTAACTGCGCCAAGTATGCTTTTAACCCTGATTTGTAGTTAATTTACATTAATATAAGTAGTTGATTAAGAACAGTTTCAAATCTCTCACTGTGGAGTTTTACGCCGTTTCTGTTTTTTAAATGTAGGCCTACATTATTTTTAAACATTCCTGGGGATACGAGCTTTCTTGAGGTCTAGTGGTCCAGTTAATTATTATTTCTAAACATTCCTGGGGATACGAGATTTCTTGAAGTCTAGTGAACCAGTTAATTATTATTTCTAAACATTCCTGGGGATACGAGCTTTCTTGAGGTCTAGTGCACCAGTTAATTATTATTTCTAAACATTCCTGGGGATACGAGCTTTATTGAAGTCTAGTGGTCCAGTTAATTATTATTTTTTGGTAAGACTGGAGTGAAAAATAAAAAAAGAAAATATAGTTACGAGGTTTCCTCAGGAATGTTATAATAAGTTGATTATAGTGAGTGATTGTTTATTTCAAAGTGTTATTTGAAACGTGATAATTTTAACGTGTTTAGGTTTGAGGGGAAGAATACAAACATGGCAAATTACATGCTCACATTAACCGTACTCCAACATAAAAATCTATTCGTCATTTGTTTTGAAAACGCGGCTATTTGTAGTAAAGCAACACAATACTAAGTCACAGAGAGCTGCTTCGTAGCTGAAAAGCACAATCTACACAGTACGCTCTCTAAGTTCGGAACGACGTGCCGATCCGCTTGGGCATAGGCATAATTTTAGATATTCAGAAACCGAAATAAAACCGTATCCAGCCATCTGAAGTTTGCTGTCCAGTCGTGAAACACTGGATAGGTGACCTATGAGGGAGGGGAAGACCTGGATATTTGAAGGGGAAATGAAGTCTCTATTTTAGAATACAGTAAGTTGTTCTGTGCGGGTGTTTAAAGTTAGTTGTACAGGTGCCCTATCAGGCTGCTAAATACATCATTTCTCTTAGAGGGTAAAACAATTCCTTACCGAGATCTTGATAGGTGTTAATTGTGGCTGGACAAGTATCCGTATTTTCTAGAGTGTTCATAAACTCCTCAACATAATCCGGATAGGCGTCCTATAAGATAGGACAAAGATATCCGTGTGTGTTAGTTTTACTGAATCCTCATTGTTATCTGGCTATGATACCGGGCAGAGACATGTGCATATCTTAGAGAGTAACAAACTACTTCATGAAGTTCGTATGTGTTAGGCAGCTGTAGAAGCGTGTAATGGCTCGCACCCAGTTAGTAGCTGAGTGTGTACATACAGTATGTGTTGGGTAGCTCTAAGAGCGTGTAATGGCTCGCATCCAGGTAGTAGCTGAGTGTGTACATACAGTATATATTAGATAGCCGTAGGAGCGTGTAATGGATCGCACCCAGGTAGTAGCTGAGTGTGTACATACAGTATGTGTTAGGCAGCTGTAGGAGCGTGTAATGGCTCACACCCAGGTAGTAGCTGAGTGTGTACACATACAGTATGTGTTGGGTAGCTGTAGGAGCGTGTAATGGATCGCACCCAGGTAGTAGCTGAGTGTGTACATACAGTATGTGTTAGGCAGCCGTACGAGCATGTGATGGGTCGCGCCCAGGTAGTAGCTGAGTGTGTACGTACAGTATATGTTAGATAGCTGTAGGAGCGTGTAATGGCTCGCACCCAAGTAGTAGCAGAGTGTGTACATACAGTATGTGTTGGGTAGCTGTAGGAGTGTGTAATGGATCGCACCCAGGTAGTAGCAGAGTGTGTACATACAGTATGTGATAGGCAGCCGTAGGAGCGTGTAATGGCTCGCACCCAGGTAGTAGCTGAGTGTGTACATACAGTATGTGTTAGGCAGCAGTAGGAACGTGTAATGGCTCACACCCAGGTAGTAGCTGAGTGTGTACATACAGTATGTGTTAGGCAGCCGTAGGAGCGTGTGATGGCTCGTACCCAGGTAGTAGCTGAGTATGTACATATATTCTGTGTTGGGTAGCCGTAGGAGCGTGTAATGGATCGCACCCAGGTAGTAGCTGAGTGTGTACATACAGTATGTGTTGGGTAGCTGTAGGAGCGTGTAATGTCTCGCACCCAAGTAGTAGCAGTGTGTGTACATACAGTATGTGTTAGGCAGCTGTAGGAGCGTGTAATGGCTCACACCCAGGTAGTAGCTGAGTGTGTACATACAGTATGTGTTAGGCAGCCGTAGGAGCGTGTAATGGCTCGCACCCAGGTAGTAGCAGAGTGTGTACATACAGTATGTGCTTGGTAGCCGGAGGAGCGTGTAATGGCTCACACCAAGGTAGTAGCAGTGTCTGTACATACAGTATGTGTTGGGTAGCTGTAGGAGCGTGTAATGGCTCGCACCCAAGTAGTAGCTGAGTATGTACATACAGTATGTGTTAGGTAGCCGTAGGAGTTTGTAATGGCTCGCACCCAGGTAGTAGCAGAGTGTGTACATACAGTATGTGCTTGGTAGCCGGAGGAGCGGGTAATGGCTCACACCAAGGTAGTAGCAGCGTTTGTACATGCAGTATGTGGTACAGAGTGAGGCGGCGAAAAGCACTGGGTAGCAGATTTGCGGCCATGGCAACCGCCGCGGCGTGGCGCGCTAATGCTCTATCTATTTTTACGATCGCCGTGATGACGCCACTCCCACACGGGCTTACGTCACGCCGAGTACAATGGAGCGTCCACCGCCGCGGCCGGCACAGAATCTACTGCCGCCTCCACGGACATGACTGCTATTGATCGCCTCCGCCACCAGCAACTCTGATACTATTCTCAACTCTAGATGTGAACATTCCCGATATTGCGGAAAACTATCGCGTTAGTTCTTTGTTATACTCATACCTTTGCTATGTTTGGAAATATATGCGTATCCTACGAATTTACGAATTCGTCTGCAAAAGACTTTTTAACGTCTTCCAGTGTTATGTCTGAAGGCTTATACCAGGCGATGGCTTATAAACTAAATAATGACCAGGTTAAAATAAACACCCATGCTTTACCTAGGATTCGAACCCAGAATCTCCTACATCCCAGACCTGCGGCGCACCAACCGACTGCGCAACGGGAGGTTGGCAAAAATATACGGAAACTGACACCTCAGTGTATATGTGTGAAAAGTTACGGAAAATAATTTTTCGTAAATGCTGTTTTTATATCTTGCTACTATTAAAGGGAATATATATCCCACTTATATACGTAAAAATTCGTTTTAAATAAATTAAGCATATTTCTTGGTATTCCTGAAAAAATAACTGTAATATTATATTCCCCACGAGGGTATGGTAAGTACCCTCTGAAATTTGTTATGCAATTATCTCGATACGTTTGATATATATATACACACACACACACACTTACATATACGTTGAAGTTATGAAGAGTGACAATTTGAAATTAACATCCTAATATCTTTACACATTTGAAAAACGTTTAATACCCCCGAAGTTACGGAAAAGTTACTTTTTTGTTACAATAGAGATATCTTGATAGAAAGCTGACTTTTATCACACCGAAGAACTGTATATTTTCTATGAATTCCATGTAGTTACCTGCGCATTTAGGAAGTATACCACCGAGATCTGGATTTTTTTATATTATTTTAAAACCCTTTTAATTGTATTGTCATATATGTGAGATGCAGCGCAGGAAGTATATTCCATTACATGAAAAGCATACAACAAAATAACATATAGAAAGGGAAATCCTTTATATAGTGAGAGATCTCATATGTTGTTGTTGATACTACATTCCATAGAGTCATGAACAAATGCTGCGGACTACACGAAGCTTAAATACGTGTATATAGGTCCATGTAAATGACTGGGCGTTAAAGTGATACAAGTAAAGTTTCTAGATAAAAATAATATGCTCACTGCAACGTTTAAAATTATATGCTGATCACAGTAAACTAAGCACATTTAAAAGTCTGGCTTCAGATGTACATATGCACAAATATTATGTAATCCTCCAATATAATATAAAATTTTTAATTCAACATTAAGATGTGGAACTACATCTCATCTTTTGTTACCAACTTTACAGACAGGGTGAAAAGCAGTGAAAGTCACCATCAAAATACACGCATGTAGGATCAGTGAAATGTTTTCTGAGGTCGATTTCCGTGAACAGCTTATATAAATTATTTTGTGAGTGAAGGGGGTAAAGGATATTCTATTACGAAGAGAACTTCAGCCTTGTCGGGTGGCTGTATGTTTCGGTGTGTTCACAGAAATTTGAATGTGACAGTTATACGGAAACGTGGCTCTTAATGAGGAAAAACTGAACGGAGCCATTATTCGTATAAATCAACGAACATCTTAAGAATTTTTGAAGAACTTGTAATTGACTAATTATGAGAAGTCGGGAACAGTGTGTTTGAAATGGGACAAAACTTGCACTTTGCACCAGCGCTGGGCGTCCGCCATGTTGTGACGTTACCCGGCCAACATATTGGATGTCGGTGACCTTGATATTTGACCATGAACAATGATATTGATAGTGCCCGTGACCTTGAATAACTTTGACCCCAAAAAATTCGAATATATCAGAAAAAAAAATTATTAAATATTTATAAAAATTGCAAAAATAAATTCTAAAAATTCCAACATATTCCCAAAACCCTTGACAAATGACTCAAGGCCCAATACCGAAGATTACACCTCAAAATTAAAGACCCAAGACTCGATACCCTTGCTCAAGAATCATAACTAAAGACGCAAGACTTACGAAAAATTAAAAATGTAATGATTTAAACTTCGAATGTTTGGACATAATGGGGCCTGGAGCCGAAGCTGACATAATACTCTGCCGTTCTGATCTTTCGGCTGCCATGTTATCATGTCATCCAAAAACCATATTGAATCCAAGTGACATTGAACTCGACTTTTGACCTAGACCCCATAAATTTGTATGACATTGAACCCTAAAAAAAAAAAACACTCAAAATACATGAAAACTATAAATATTAAAAACTTGCAAAATTTATTCAAAAATTGTTTTAAAATTTTATTTTATTTATTAAAGAATTACTGTTAAAATGCTTATTTAAAGGAAATTACGTCTCCGGAGATTACCTATGCACCAATATCAGTGGACGACTGACTCCACCTAAGACTAATATCACCCAATACTAACTCCACCCAAGAATAACTCTACCGAAGACTAATTCCACTCAAAACTGGTTCCTGACGAGACTGACTTCGCCCAAAACTAGCTCCTGACGAGACTAGTTCCAACAAATAAGTATAGACCAACCGACAAGATGAACCTGCCGTACCACCCCCCACCCCCTTTCACAAAATAACGATAATTGACAATATTGAAATATTCTCCTAATATGAAACTCATATCTAAACTGTTCGCAGAAAACCTTCTCAGAATCTTCGAAAAATATTTATACCAGAGCTGACAATTCCCAAAGTACCATACTAACTTACCAAGCCAACTTACCAGATTAACTGACCAGGCCAAACAACTTGTTGTTAAAACATTCCCAACAAATGTTCCCCTCTTTTCATTCGGTCGCCAAATAGAACTCAATAGGTTTTAAACCACCCGAGTAAGGCATAATACTTCAAATCGCATTGTAGCCCTGCTACCGCATGCACTCACATAAATTTGATCAAAACAGGCTTTGAATTGTTTCTTTACACCACTGAAATGATAAAATCTTTCAGAGCAGTAGAAAGAATTGTATAAGTAATTAAACATGCTGTATAAATATACTTTATTTACTTACCGTATATATTCTATCTTTATAATTAATTTGAATATTCTATCTTCACATTTCTCGAATGTTTGCAGATTATGTATAGTAGCCAACAGTTTCATCTGATATAACCCCGATTCCTCAGCTCATCGATGATTAAATATGTCTCAACAATGCGTGAGAGATCTCCGCTGTTTCGTAGGTAAATAAAATATCTAAGTCTCTCAACAAGTTAATTAGGGTCTTCAGGAAATATGTAACGAACATTATTGACGTTGTCTGCCTTCTTTACACTACTTGTCGAAGGAAACTCTTTGCTGAAATGTGAGAGACCATTGAGAGAATCATCATCAATCTCACCAGATGCTTCAACAACACTGTCTTCGTAGTGATTTGATTAATACTGTCTTCATGATCGTCTTCGACTCTTTTTTTATACTCAATATCATGTTTAATTTCCTCTGCAGGTTTCGCGCAGTCATCATCAGTATTTAGAGCCGACAACTGTTTATTCTGAAGTTCGTCGATTTCATGCGAAATCGGCATCGGCATGTGTGGCATGTGCACTTGCGAGATGCACGTGCACATGTCACACATGCTGACTCTACCAAACACCGTACGTCTCTCATTCCGTCATAAGCATTAACTGTGCCGTCATAATCGTCTCTGGAATCAGTCCCCATCGATGCAGCAGGGCATTGACGAGAACAATTGCTGGCTCTCAAAAGATGAATCTTTGGCGTGGTTCTTCAATATATCCCCTTGCATAAACTGCATTTGCATATTGTCACAATGATTCATCGCGTGAAAAGGACTCTCCGTACAGGTAGTTCTCTCATGTCGCCGAGCATGGCAGTTTTTGCTGAAGACCTTTCCAAAGTAGCAACACTGTTTTACATGTAATTTTCCAGTAGTGGGAGAAGGTATATCAATAGAAGTAAGCTCTGCAGTAGACTTTGTACAATCTTTGGCATGCATCATCTTCATGAAAAAAATGAAGTCCTTCCCACAGTGTCAACATGTGCATTTACTTTGCCTAAATATAGCTTTATGTATATATTGTTACTAACACATTTCATATGTGATATTACTGACCCCACATATACCACATGTACCACAATCAGCACCATACACACCACAATCAGGAGACATTTTTTCGAGAATGTCCGTTATCGTTAGTTTGTAGAAGTGAGTGATATGGCAGATTGGTCTTGTCAGTTAGTCTATCCTATTTTGTAGTCACTAGTTCCGTCAGGAGATAGTCTAAGGCTAAGTCAGTCTCGTCGGGAACCGCTCTTGGGTGGAGTTAGTCTTGTGTGGAGTTAGTATTAGGTGGAGTTAGTCTTGGGTGGAGTTAGTCTTGGGTGGAGTTAGCCTTGGGTGGTGTTAGTCTTGGGTGGAGATAGTCTTGGGTGGAGTTAGCCTTGGGTGGTGTTAGTCTTGGGTGTAGTCGGAGTTGTGTGCAGTCAGTCGTTAATTAGTATTGTTAGTCACTATGGCCCACTTCTGTGACCAGCTACTAATTGACAATTGTATGGACTGCAATTTTTCTCAATTTTTCGAGTTCAATGTCATTGAGGTAAGTTCAAGGTGAAGAACGAACATGGTGGCTAAATCGACAGCTCCTCTCGTGAGGAGATCGATAGTTAATAAAGTAGCGGAAAAAAAAAAAAAAAAAAAAAAAAAAAACGAAAGAAACATTTGGCTGCATACGACGGAATGAGCAAAGATGGAGATGGATGCCTGTCAAATAACTAACCAATGAGAATCATTTGTGTCAGGCGGAACGAGTGTGAGTAATCAACCAATAAAAACACTTTTAGGGGGTTAAGCTAGCCAATGAGAAACATTTGTGGAGGGATTGGACAGGAAACGACTAATTAAGGTCGCGGTTCATGAATTAGCACGAAACTTAGTGTTATTTGAATGGGGATAAAGATAGTGTCAATCAAGCAAAACATATATAAACTACTGACACATGAAGTAGAAAGTATGTATATTTTTATGATGTTATATAAAATTGAAATACAATCACCCAAGAGGTAAAAAAAAAATTATAATATAGTGATGTATTAGGTCCACGAACTGACGCCATTTACAGTCACCTGAGCGCAATTGGTGTGCGATGACCGAAATTAAGTGTTAAAACTTTTACTTATCTTTGTTTTCGGGTAATGCGTTGATATCAGCTTTGTCGTCCAGTCCAATAATTTTATATGATATTTCTAAAAATGTTTCTACTTTGGAGTGTGTGTGTTACAACGGGTCACTAAAAGTTTTTTTTTTTTAGTACGTATACATTTACACAGACTTAAACGGAACTCATTAAGCCAAGTTTACTCCTCAATTCTATATATTGATAATGAACACAGAACTTAGAATTTACGAGTTTGATACAAAATACTCGTGAGATGCGTGGCGACGTCAAGTGTGCAGTTGGTGATGAGTCACGAGAGCGCTCCATATACTTTCGCCCACTATCTCATTTGCTTTGAAAATGAGCATTAAAATAGCTAGTCTATACATGGGGGTTATCAAAAACTTGACAATGTAAGATGATGTTTCAATAATATTTACATGCGATTCCACTCCGAATAAAGAAAATAATAAAAGAAGAAAGACATATTTTATCTTATTCCACACTCTCATCAACTTTAGAAGCTAAATAATAAAAAAAAATTCCTGAAATAAATTTATAAACATTTGTATGAGCAGTATTTTAAACCAAAATTAGTGTAATAACATGTAGGGCTTAAGATATATTACGTAATGTATTTAAACTCATTTTACCCATTTTTGTCACTTTACTGAATGAATCCAAAAAATGCTGAAATGGATTTTAAGGTTTTTAAATAGGCAATTTTCCTGAGCAAAACAAAAATGCAATAACACATCGGATTTACGACATATTAAGATTTTTTGTGAACACTCTTTTGGCCTATTTTCATCTCACTTGAAACATTCCAAGAAACGTTGCCGGGAATCAAACCCAGACTCCTGGGATGAGAGGCAGCAGCGCTCCATACCCTGGAAGCAGACAAACTGTCAACATTGTTTGAAGTAGGTATAATGATTAGACAGATATGTTAAACTAACTTAAGAATGCCATTACTAAATTAAGTGCACCTATTTTTAAATAAGTGTACCTTGTAAAACGTTGCAAAAGTTTCATCTTGCGTACAGTAAAAATTGAACGCAAGTTTATTGAAATGTTTAAACCAAAGTCGGGAAACTGCTCCAAATGGCAGCCCTATCTACACGTGAAATGAAGAGAGGTCTTGAGAGCCCATGAGGGCGAAACGAGGAGAGTATGGAGTGAGGACGGAATGAATGGGGGCGAGGTAATCGGGAGATCCACGAGAAAACTTGCTGAGATGTGGCAACGATTCCCACTTACGAAAATGCAGGAGTGACCCAGCCGGAAATCTATCCCGATATGGGAGGCGAGCAGGCTAACCGCTCAGCCACCACGGTCCGCCTAACCACACGTACGTATGACGAATGTTAACAGGAGGATTTATTTAATTCAGGTTTTGGTTTTAAACTATTTTTTCGAAGTTCACATGTCGGTTTAGAAAGTGAATGTATGACATGTCTGTATTGAACATCCTTCCCTCACCTTCTGTATATGTATCATGCAGCATGTTAACTGGAGGTAACAAATTGGATACAGCTCGTTTCTCGGTAGGAACACTATATTTACACACCATGGTATGTCTATTCAAATTATCACTTCGTGTGAACTGCTTAGAACAGTTTTCACGAGAAAATATTATACGCCATGGATTCTTCAAACATGCGCTCATATCATGACGTTTTGTATTGTAGTCAAACGCACATACTTTTTTGGAGTAACTGCAATGATGGCGAGATGCAATTCCCGATTGCATTACTAGCAGTCTTATGAATAATCTTTGGTAGAATATTCACTTCATCATCGATGTCCGCCTCTCGGTGTTAGAACCTAAACTGATATTACACATAAATGTCATTCCTTTAATAGTAAAGAGCTTAGCTTGTGTTAATACAGGATTTTCCGCCATACAGTCTATGTGAGCATGCTGAGAATGTTCTGCCGTTCATGATATGTACCGGGTCGGATAATATCATTGTTATTGATACCACACGACGGATAAAATCTAATATGTAATCCGTACTAACGAATATAAATTCCATCAGGAGTATTTTTTTAAATTGGATATACGTATTAAATTTTGTTTTGGAAGAAGTTGGTTGCGTAGTGTGTGTTCCAAATGATTGATTCGACGATTAATAAGTATTCGCTGTAGATCAGTTTGCCTGATACTCTTTGATGGTAGGGGAAATAATATCGGATAGGTTTTTTTTTTCTGTTACAACATATACTGATGATCTCTGATGAGATTTCTTTAGGGTTGAATCTTTGGCTATTGTAAACTGTGCAGTTGTTTGCTAATATTTGAATGTGTGGTTTGCTAACACAGGATGTTTTATCAGGGTCATTTCGTGGAGTATTACTTATGTGGTTTGCTAACACAGGATGTTTTATCAGGGTCATTCCGTGGAGTATTACTTATGTGGTTTGCTAACACAGGATGTTTTATCAGTGTCATTCCGTTTAGTATTACTTATGTAGTTTGCTAACACAGGATGTTTTATCAGGGTCATTCCGTTTAGTATTACTTATCTGGTTTGCTAACACAGGATGTTTTATCAGGGTCATTCCGTGAAGTATTACTTATGTGGTTTGCTAAAACAGGATGTTTTATCGGGGTCATTTCGTGGAGTATTACTTATGTGGTTTGCTAAAACAGGATGTTTTATCGGGGTCATTTCGTGGAGTATTACTTATGTAGTTTGCTAACACAGGATGTTTTATCAGGGTCATTCCGTGAAGTATTACTTATGTGGTTTGCTAAAACAGGATGTTTTATCAGGGTCATTTCGTGAAGTATTACTTATGTGGTTTGCTAAAACAGGATGTTTTATCGGGGTCATTTCGTGGAGTATTACTTATGTAGTTTGCTAACACAGGATGTTTTATCAGGGTCATTCCGTGAAGTATTACTTATGTGGTTTGCTAAAACAGGATGTTTTATCGGGGTCATTTCGTGGAGTATTACTTATGTAGTTTGCTAACACAGGATGTTTTATCAGGGTCATTTCGTGGAGTATTACTTATGTAGTTTGCTAACACAGGATGTTTTATCAGGGTCATTCCGTGAAGTATTACTTATGTGGTTTGCTAAAACAGGATTTTTATCGGGGTCATTTCGTGGAGTATTACTTATGTAGTTTGCTAACACAGGATGTTTTATCAGGGTCATTTCGTGGAGTATTACTTATGTGGTTTGCTAACACAGGATGTTTTATCAGGGTCATTCCGTGGAGTATTACTTATGTGATTGTTTCATTGACCTGAATGGTGTGGAAGGGGAAGTAATTGGTAGAACGGAATTTATTCTAGATAATGTTCAGGTAGTAACGAGATATCATATTTCGGCTTTACGAATGGGTAGAAATATATGTTTGATATGTTTTTTTTAGGAATGTATTTTGAAATTTATAATGTTTGCTAGATGTGTGGGTAGGTGTATATGTGTGTATGTGTGTGTGTGTGCGCGCGCGCGTGTAAATACATTTCACCTATATTTAACAGTTTTTTTTGTTATATTAAAAATGTGTTTATAGGAATACAAGTTGATTGCGAGGAGGGAAAATTAATCAGTGTAGGGGAGATATTTAAAGTAAACTATGTGAATTTCATCTGTTTCCTCTGGTTATTACTTTATCGATAAGTATGTTGCGTACAACGGAGATATTAAATTATATTCACTTTCAATAATTTCGGAAAACTTTAACATCTGGAAATCTGTCATATCCTGACACTCTCACGTATTTTGTATGGTGTAGGGTGGAATAATCTCTTTCACTTTCTAAGCTCGGTTTTGTTTAGTTGAATGTGTTAACTCGAGTGACATATGAATGTATATTTATATTATGGAATGACCAAAAATTACGTAATTTTTGGTAGAATGGTTTGTTGTTGGATTGCTAGAGAATGATGGATTAATATTTTCGTAATTAGGGATCATTTTTAACTAATTTACTTGGATATGGGCGATATTATGTATAATTAAGAAATTCGTTTCCCACACAATAGTAACTTCGTGAAATGTCTAAATGGTTAATGTGAATAGTTGGTTAATTCGTCCTGTTTGTGTATTTTACATCCAATCTGAAAAAAAGACTTAAGTAAACTGAAGCCTGTAAGTATAATATAAACCTGTAAGTTAACATTAGGCTGAAGGGGTGATAACAGGGATGTTTAATACCATACAGATGCGCCTCTGGTTTACGATTATTAAAAACAATCGGTTAATGAATATTTACAGAGATATGTATTTTCATATATCAGTTTGTCTCTTCGTATGTTCGTTACTTCATGTGCAGTATGTTAAGTATGTTGTGTTTAAAGCTAAATTATAGGCTCGTGGAAAGATGATAATTTGAAGACAGAATGAGCTTCGAACAGTAGTTGCTTTGGGTTTAATAATCCTGGATTGTTAACGTTTCATGTATTGAATAATCGACAGATTGGATGCATACCGAAATGTTACTTTTTTAAAAAGATGTTTGCATAAATAATATTTTTATGCTTCCAAGTTACGAGTATTTTAGTTTCCCGGTATAGTTACGAAAGGTATAATAACTGGATGTTTTAAGGTGTTTAGCTCAGTCTGTTTGAAATGGTACATATGAAAACATGGGCTATGTGTCCATCAAAAGAAACCACGCAGCAAGCATTATATGTGAAGAAAAAATGTTGTTATTGTAAAAATAAATAATTAGATGTGAAGAACAAGTGTTGTTATTGTAAAAAATAATAATTAGATAATGAAAAGTTACGTTCTCATGAACGTAATTGTTGGAATAATCCTGTTCGCGAACTACCTCGATGTTTGAAATGTCAATGTTTGTTTGATACTAGCGATTAACTAATTATACATGTTATGAGTTGCTGTGGTTTTACTGCTGTAATGTGTGAATAATTACCTGGACTACAGTGTCAGCATTGCTATAAAAACTTGAAGCAGGTTCGCACTATGCGACGGCTTGAAAGAGGTGCTCGTGTAAAGAATCCTCAGTGTGTTAGGTATCGCTGTACAACCTGTGGACGCATATTTACGAAATATTCTGCATTAGCAAGGCATGCAGCCGTATGTGAAAGTAGAGCATAAGCAGGAGAACAAAACATCTGTCCTTTCTGCGGGCAAACGTTTACAGCATTTCGTTATGTTCATTGTTATGAAACGAGAGCATGTTTCAAGAATCCTATTTGGGAAGTATACCGATGTGGTATATGTTTACGTTTCTTAAAGAGAGGGCGTGCATTAAAGAAGTATGAGTATAAATGTACAATTTCCTTACAATCAAGTGAATTGATTTCATAGTTACCATCTAATTCGGAATAGAGTACGCAGGCTCGTTTTCAGTGTAAACCTGTGAGAAGGATTTCATAGTTACCATCTAATTCGGAAGAGAGTACACAGGCTCGTTTTAAGTGTAAACCTGTGAGAAGGATTTCATAGTTACCATCTAATTCGGAAGAGAGTACACATGCTCGTTTTCAGTGTAAACCTGTGAGAAGGATTTCATAGTTACCATCTAATTCGGAAGAGAGTACACAGGCTCGTTTTCAGTGTAAACCTGTAAGAAGGATTTCATAGTTACCATCTAATTCGGAAGAGAGTACACAGGCTCGTTTTCAGTGTAAACCTTTGAGAAGGATTTCATAGTTACCATCTAATTCGGAAGAGAGTACACAGGCTCGTTTTCAGTGTAAACCTGTGAGAAGGATTTCATAGTTACCATCTAATTCGGAAGAGAGTACACAGGCTCGTTTTCAGTGTAAACCTGTGAGAAGGATTTCATAGTTACCATCTAATTCGGAAGAGAGTACACAGGCTCGTTTTCAGTGTAAACCTGTGAGAAGGATTTCATAGTTACCATATAATTCGGAAGAGAGTACACATGCTCGTTTTCAGTGTAAACCTGTGAGAAGGATTTCATAGTTACCATCTAATTCGGGAGAGAGTACACAGGCTCGTTTTCAGTGTAAACCTGTGAGAAGGATTTCATAGTTACCATCTAATTCGGAATAGAGTACACAGGCTCGTTTTCAGTGTAAACCTGTGAGAAGGATTTCATAGTTACCATCTAATTCGGAATAGAGTACACAGGCTCGTTTTCAGTGTAAACCTGTGAGAAGGATTTCATAGTTACCATTTAATTCGGAAGAGAGTACACAGGCTCGTTTTCAGTGTAAACCTGTAAGAAGGATTTCATAGTTACCATCTAATTCGGAAGAGAGTACACAGGCTCGTTTTCAGTGTAAACCTGTGAGAAGGATTTCATAGTTACCATCTAATTCGGAAGAGAGTACACAGGCTCGTTTTCAGTGTAAACCTGTGAGAAGGATTTCATAGTTACCATATAATTCGGAAGAGAGTACACATGCTCGTTTTCAGTGTAAACCTGTGAGAAGGATTTCATAGTTACCATCTAATTCGGAAGAGAGTACACAGGCTCGTTTTCAGTGTAAACCTGTGAGAAGGATTTCATAGTTACCATCTAATTCGGAATAGAGTACACAGGCTCGTTTTCAGTGTAAACCTGTGAGAAGGATTTCATAGTTACCATCTAATTCGGAAGAGAGTACACAGGCTCGTTTTCAATGTAAACCTGTAAGAAGGATTTCATAGTTACCATATAATTCGGAAGAGAGTACACAAGCTCGTTTTCAGTGTAAACCTTTGAGAAGGATTTCATAGTTACCATCTAATTCGAAAGAGAGTACACAGGCTCGTTTTCAGTGTAAACCTGTGAGAAGGATTTCATAGTTACCATCTAATTCGGAAGAGAGTACACAGGCTCGTTTTCAGTGTAAACCTGTGAGAAGGATTTCATAGTTACCATATAATTCGGAAGAGAGTACACATTCTAGTTTTCAGTGTAAACCTGTGAGAAGGATTTCATAGTTACCATCTAATTCGGAAGAGAGTACACAGGCTCGTTTTCAGTGTAAACCTGTAAGAAGGATTTCATAGTTACCATCTAATTCGGAAGAGAGTACACAGGCTCGTTTTCAGTGTAAACCTTTGAGAAGGATTTCATAGTTACCATCTAATTCGGAATAGAGTACACAGGCTCGTTTTCAGTGTAAATCTGTGAGAAGGATTTCATAGTTACCATCTAATTCGGAATAGAGTACACAGGCTCGTTTTCAGTGTAAACCTGTGAGAAGGATTTCATAGTTACCATCTAATTCGGAAGAGAGTACACAGGCTCGTTTTAAGTGTAAACCTGTGAGAAGGATTTCATAGTTACCATCTAATTCGGAAGAGAGTACACAGGCTCGTTTTCAGTGTAAACCTGTGAGAAGGATTTCATAGTTACCATCTAATTCGGAATAGAGTACACAGGCTCGTTTTCAGTGTAAACCTGTGAGAAGGATTTCATAGTTACCATCTAATTCGGAAGAGAGTACACAGGCTCGTTTTCAGTGTAAACCTGTAAGAAGGATTTCATAGTTACCATCTAATTCGGAAGAGAGTACACAGGCTCGTTTTCAGTGTAAACCTTTGAGAAGGATTTCATAGTTACCATCTAATTCGGAAGAGAGTACACAGGCTCGTTTTCAGTGTAAACCTGTGAGGATTTCATAGTTACCATATAATTCGGAAGAGAGTACACATGCTCGTTTTCAGTGAAAACCTGTGAGAAGGATTTCATAGTTACCATCTAATTCGGAAGAGGGTACACAGGCTCGTTTTCAGTGTAAACCTGTGAGTAGGATTTCATTTCAAATGATAAATTGAGAAGGCATCAAAACCAAAATAATTATTTAGGAAACACACTTAGAAAGAAATATTCATGTAGTAAATGCCATTCTGTGTTGAGTTATCTTATCCAACTTGAAAAAAAACATTTGTTAACTAACAATGAAAGTGGTGGGGTGGATAACTCAATGGTTTCTGAAAATCAGTGCCGCGTTTGCCAAGAGTTTTTTACTTTACGTAATAATATGTATCATCACATGATGAGCAATTTTTTAAAAATTCCTCAATGTATAGTACATCGGTGTATGATGTGTACATGAATATTTACCAGTAAGTCGATACTACCCAAACATATATACAAATGTAAGGGAATTGTAATGCAGTTAAAATTTATATTATTCCTGTATATGTTTGTAGGTAATATGTGAGTATTATGCAATATTGTTAAGGTTTTAATAAATATGTTTGGATTGTGTACACAAAGTTCTGTTGAATGGAGAATATGTTTGATTGTGAAATAAAGCTAAATGTGTATGTAATACTAATTGTTTTTATTTATTTTTTCCCTCCTTATATTAAACATGTTATCATCAAAATAAGATTTTACGAACATTACATATATGCATATACAATTATGTTATAGTTAACGGTTGGGCTTCTCACACAATATTTTAATGTTAGTTAGGAATGAAATACGATATTTATCTTTCCCAGTAAACTGCGAATAGGGAATTGATGACCTCTACTTAATATTATTATTATGAGATGTTTGGAATGTAAGTAAAATAAAGTTTTGTTACCTCCTAATTACTTGTGCGTGTTTGAATATAGAGAATCTTACATGTCTTTAATATAATCTTATGTGTTATACACCTTCCAGTAGCAGTCGCTTTCACAGTGGTTTCGACGTAGGAGAACGTGTATGTTTGAACATGAAGTATGTCTCTCTCTGATATGAATTCGAGTAGTGAGCTATAAGGTGTGTTGAGTGGATCTGTTCTCTCTCTCTCTCTTTCTCTCGGTAACTTAGTCATATTTGGTAAATATTACATGTTTTTATGGTTATGCATGTGCGTACTTGTTGGTAATTATTTTTTCTTGTCAAGATTTTCCGTTACTCGGTGTGTATAAGGTTTGCATATGGTAGAGTAGATACAATGTAATACACATATATATATATAAACAATTTATATAATTAAATAAATAATTAGTTTTACGTTTGGTGATGTATTTCTGGCGGGACAGTTGACGAGGGCGAATGAGCGTGGTTTTCGTCGTAATTAACAAAGAACATGTGCTTCACACTTCAGCTGTTTACAGACTATGTTTAGCATATACCTTCTTCATAGTGGGAGAACTGTTCAGTAGATGTAGGATATTTCCTTTCCTGTCATAGCAATGTATTGAAAATGGTGGAACGGTATATGGCTAACCAAATGTGCGAAACAGAGTTTGTAATGCCATACGATATAGGCATGTCAACATCTATACTTAGAGTGAGAAAAAACCTTGCAGTTAGGCTTTCCTTATATAGTGGCTCGATCCAAAATGACGGTCTAACGCCTGTGAGTAAATACAGTTCATTCAGACTCGCCGTGACAGTCCTCGGGCGTGGACGTATGTGTCTCTCGTATATGGATTGGTATGGTAATACGTTATATTCAATGAATATGCTAATAATAATAGTACTTTAATATATTTTTTTCGGTTTGATAGAATTAATTTAAAGATTGTTTGTCGTGAAGGTTGTGCAATTGGTGGGCATAAGTCAGTTGACGACTGGTTTTCGTAGATTGTGGACACATGTAAGTAGTTGTTGGTGTCTGCGTACTGATATTATATTAATAATAATAATAAACATATATTGTCATACGTCTATTGTGTTTGAGGTTGTGTCAGTTGGAAAGTGGATGTGTTTCTGCATATGGAATGGTTTGCTGGCTGTTTACTGAAATAATAATAATAAAATTATTCTCTTTGTTAGAGCTTAGTTTAAAATTGGGTAGTTACGCTTACTTTTACACATAACGTTTACGCTTTGCGATTACGCATTAGCGTACAAAGGTACAGACATACAGACGTAGTAACATAGCAGTATCGCATCAGTTGGGCGAGGGATGTTAGCGAACTCGCATCTGTAAGTACTCAGTTTAACAAATAAACCATCCGGGACTCAAAGCCGAGTCCGCCATTATCTCCAGCAGCTATTCAAGTCACAAATAAATGTTTTTTTTTAATTCGGGAACAATATTACATTATCTGACCGAGAGTTATCTTCGGTGTTCCTAAAATAACATTATATTAAGTGTTTTAAGCAGGAGCAATCCAATTTTTTTTTTAAATTCGGAAATAAAATAATATTAAGGAACCTGTCTGAGCATCGAACCCAAGACCAACACTAACATTATATCAAGTATTCCTATTGGAAATCCAATTCATAAATAAAAATAATAAAAATAAAAAAGTTCAATAATATTAAATACTTCGCCCGGGTATCAAAACCAAGTCCGAAATTAACATTATATTAACTACTCCCACCAACTGTCCAAGTCACAATTATTTTAAAAAATCGGAAATAAATAATTATTAAAGGACATATTTGAGCACTGAACCCGAGTCCGAAATTAACATTATATTAAATACCCCCCAGCACCTATCGAAATCACAAATATTTTTTTTTTAATTCGGAAATAAAATAATATTAAAGGACCTATTTGAGCATCGAACACCAACACGACACTAACATTACATTACATATTCCTATCGGGAATCCAATCCATAAATAATACCTTTTAAATAAAAAATACAATAACAGTACATACTTCGCTCGGAAATCGAAGCCGAGTGCACGTGCATGTGTCAAACTAACATTATCTTAGTTACTCATAGCAGGTAACAAACCCAAAAAAAGTACTTTTTTATTCTAATATATATATTATTATTACATGTTTCTTCCCAGAATCGAACCAGAGTTCGAACTTAACATTACATTAACCACCTCCTCCAGGTATCCAAACCATGCACATATATATCTTTTTTTTTAAATTGGGAAATAAAATAATATTACATGACCTGACCGACAATCGGATCCGATTCCGAACTTAACATTACATTAACTACCCCTACTAGCTTAACAATTCAATTTTTTTTTAAAATTCGGAAATAAAACACTATTACATGACCTGACCGAGAATCGAACCTGGGTGCACAAGAACTGAATACGTTAAAACAAAATAATGCTTTCATTGCACATTGTATCAGTTAATGTATAAATAACCTATTACAATCGTTTGTTATGCAAGAACCTACATTCATAATGTCAATATCAGATTACATCATATGTTTCCTCCACCCCTTTCGATCTTTAACTGGTTACAGCAGTGACGGTGTTACATCATTCGAGCGCGGAACGTCGTGGTGGTAAGACCTCAGTCAGAGAGCTACTCTTGAAAGTGATAGCGTCATTAAAAATATATATATATTAAATATTATGTGTGTCGTCCAGGAATCGAACCGGAAGTTCATATTTCAAATTTTTCAAAATTAACATAGATGCATTGCCCAGGGCTCAAACCAGCGGTTCAAATTTCAATTATTTTTTTTTCAAAATAAACATAGATGCACTGTCCCGGACATCGAACCGGAAGTATGAAATCCAAAATTTTACAATATTATAATACATGCCTTGTGCTGGATGTATAACTTATACCATGGTGAAATAGAAAGTGAATCAATATTTAAAAATTAGATCAAATATTCGAAAGTAGGCCAAAGTTTAGAAAGTAGGTTAAATTTCTAAAATTATGTCAAATTTGTCAAAAGTAGGTCAAATTTTTGAAAGTAGGTAAAATTTCCAAAGTTAGGTCAACTTTTTAAAGTATGATCTACTTTTTTCGAAAGCAGGTCAAATTTTCAAATGTACGTTAAATTTTCAAAATTAGGTCTAATTTTTTTCAAAAGTAGGCCATATTTTCGAAAATAGGTTAAATTTTCAATATTAGGTCAAATTTTTCAAAAGTAGGCCAAAAAGGTATGGTTAGTGGCAATTTGTTTCTCGTGGATAATGTTGTATTTGTCATATCATTTGAGAAATTGTTGTGATATGTTAATTCGTTTCTCGTAATTCATATTGCAGTTTTGACAATTGTTTGGTTCAATTCGAATGCTATATTTGTTTGTTTCACGATCATTATGCAATTCCGACCTGAATATTTCGAATCAAATATCAGTATCGTGTCGGATAGCGAGAGGTGAAGGCGTATGTTGCTCCAGAGCTGAGTCGTGGTCTGGACTCCGACGGGTGAAGACCTATGTCGCGCCCCACAAATGACAGAACCTAACCTCACTTTCCCCCTACCAAACAGTCTCTTTTGCCACTCTTGCTCCAACCTCGTCACCTATATACACAATAACAATATACCTCTCTGCTCAATCGGCTTCCGAACGTCAGAGAGTGAACATCGCTCCCCCATCGCTCCCCACAATCAAACCTAACCTCACTTTTCACTTAGCAGAAGTAGGGGTATCACCAGCTCATCGCAGCACAACTCTGGTAGGGGAGGGGGTACCACCAATCACTGCATGCCTCAGGTAGAGGAGGGGGTAAGGGTAGGGGTTACATCCAATCACAGCATACCTCAAGTAGGAGTGATGGTAAGGGGAGGGGGTACAGCCAATCACACCACACCTCAGGTAGTGGTTGCGGTAAGGGGTGGAAGAGGGGAGGGGTAGCGCCAAGTTACTACCCTTCACTCCAAATTTGGGCAGCGCCAGTTTGTATCCTCCTATTTGAGACACTTCCCAGGTTATTCTTATGGTACTTAGGCCACTCTTGCACTTTGTATACAGATAGCCCACGCTCCCACTACTTCCACGTATTCAGTCGTTCACTGCATTTTATTTTCGATATTAAATTCCGGCTCGCTGTCCTGGAATAATGTTTGAAGGTGTGATCAGGCCTTGGCTAGGCTGCCCAGCCAAGGCCTGATCACAGTTAATAATAAGCACAGTGAACAACGGGGAGAAGTACAAGTGCTTATTATTTTCCATGCATTAGTCTTTTATTTCAAAAAAGGAAACGAAAATTGTAAATGAATATTCCCAAAAATTACCTCATTCAACTTTTTACTGTAGACATCTAATCTAGTTCCAAACAGATGGACGTTATTCTACTTCTGCAATGAATCTATCAGTAGGAAAATCCGTCGCAAACTGATCAGGAACAAAGCACCGTTGTGTAAGCACTTTGAAGAGTGCCGACTGGTATCAGAAGTTGCTTGAGTTGGAGCTGAGAAATTAACTTCGAGGTCTTGAGAGCCAGTGAGAATGTAGCAGCGCTGGACTGTAAGGACGGGGGGAACGGGAGATCACCGAGAACACCCGCCGACTAGCGGCATCATCCGGCGCTATTCCCACTTGCGAGGCTCCTGGTGTGGCCCGGCCGGGGTTGGACCCAGTTCGCTATGGTGAGAGGCGAGCAGTATAACCGCTCATCTACTTCGATCTCGTTCTTTAGTGTAAATGTAACTAAAAATATAATAATTTATTTAGTTTTTTGAAAGAAAGCTAACAACACTGCTTTTGAAATAGGTGTGTAAGTTATACCTGCTCATTTCCTCACGTGTTACTCTTGCTTGAGGATTTAGGTACCAGAATCTTTCAATCATTATACATCTTCAACTTTTTATGTCGAACATTGGGAACTGTTCTACTAGTTTTCCTTGATGGTTTTTTCATAATAACTTACCGTTTCTGCAAACTAGATCAGTTGCACTACAGACATGTTTAGCATCATGTAGAGTTTTCACGAACTGTGGTGATGGGAGAGTTCATTTGCCACAACCCAGCATTTCAATTCACACACAAATTCAAAACCAAAAATATTCATTGAAATAACGGACGTATAATTACTTTCGTTTCCAGTATTTTTGTATTGTTCATTTAAATATTTTTACACATTTACGTTATGTATTGGTCTCGTGGTGTCGCTTAGTTGCTAAAATATACATCATGAATATGCAACAAGCCAGTCCACTGTCTCTACCTTCAAGAAAGTTTATGTAGGTAGCTGCTGTATAATGGGGTGTTATTAGATGCTCACGTTTGTTGATATGGCGGTCTATAAAATGAACCAAGTTTATGCATAACTGCAATTCATAGCATTATCAAGAAAATGACTTTCCAATTGTTAGAAATGCAAATGATCAGTACATAGATATAAATTTTGGGAAGAAAAAAAAAACCTAACTGCTAAATAAATAATATGACAACAGTGAATCTTGTTCTTCACAGCGACTTCAGGTCATGCAAAACTGAGGTTCGAGAGTATTTAAGCTGATTACAAAGAGTGAGCACTTTTGTAAACCCTTTGTGTTTCACCTCTCAGTAAATACGTAACACTTTTGTAACATGTAAGAATAAAGAATAAAGCATAAACATTGGCATATGACTGTGTCTTCAAACATAATGTTTCCACCCCATTGTTATAACGATTAAATTTTTTACTGTATTTGTTCAACAAGCATAATTTACCATCATCAACAGCATAAAATACCTGCAATATAATGAGTGTCTCCAAAACAGTTTATATTTATAATTGTTATTTTCAACAACAGAGTTCTTTCAATTGCTAACCTTGTTAAGAAACAAAAAGGTTTTTAGTTTGGAGTAGTAGCAGTTACAAGGAAATGCACGTGACTTGAGCATGGTCAAAGTTCTCTTCGCCCGAGAACTTCACATCACTGTGAAAGTGGACTCAAATATTCTTCTACAGTCTTATAGTACAGGAAATTTGTAAATGTGTTGACGATTCTTCTAGCCCGTCATACAACAATATCGTATCTCTAGTGAAGTGGTGGAAAACATTTTTTTATTAACATTTGCAAGTAAAATATAAGAAAACTATTTACAGTTTTAGTGTTTTCGGTTACGTCAATTGTTATTTAATATCACCTCAATGTTAGAAACATAAATTTTTCTACTGCATTCATAAGATTAATAAAAATATTATAGCAGTTATAAAAATGTACATGTACTAATATACTTGACGTAATTGACCATGTACCGACAAATTAAAACTCCTAAAACTTGGTCCATGTACATGTACGTACCATAAGGTACGTTATCGTTGATTAGAAACAACTCAGAATCTGTATCAAATATGTAGCTCCAACTTTGACAATCTAATTAATTTGTAACACTCATTATACGATTTGCGAAAATGCATCGATACAAATAATCCGTATGAGGTATAACATTAAATATCCGCCTAAGTTATTTTGAGGGGAAAAACTCATCTCTTATAAAATTCCAAAGCTTGTACCATCACGCCTGTAACTTTAAAATATTTACTATTTACTACCTAGCCGATGATAACTTATATCATAAAATGTGTTATAAGTAAAATTATATTTCTTCTCTGTAGGTTATTTAACTGGAAGCCTAGGAATCTATATTTTCCCACAGTTGTTTGTGTATACTGAAAGTTAAAAAAAACTATGAAAATTGTTTTTGTTAATAACACTCCAAAGAACATTTGACATTATTAAGTGTTTCATTAAATTCATTCGCATGAATTCTAATTATTGACCACATTTCGAACATGCATTTGTATTCAATTAATATTAAAGTAAAAACATACACTTTTTTTTCAAAAGTATTTCAGTTAAAAAACATTTCGCACATGCATTTGTATTCAATTAATATTAAAGTAAAAACGTACACTTTTTTTTCAAAAATATTTCTGTAAAAAACATTTATTAGCGAATTTTTTCCGGACCGAAACAAACCATGCAATTCGCGGAAAGAATTTGTCAAAATCTACAGGATTTTTTTTTAAAATATATATTTGCATTGCATTAAAATAATATATATGCATGTACGTACTTTAGTTAGTTAAATGCTCATTAACTACTGTATTAATTAAGCACTACACTTTATAATAAAACTTTACTAATTATTTGGAGTGCTGGTTGAATAATAGGTTAGAAGAACATCTATGACATGTTCTCAAAGAAGATTCTTGGAGGAATTCGAGATAATCAATGTCTTGAAAGACAAAATGGCTGTGATTATGACGTACAAGTAACATCATACAGTAACAGGATGCATTAAATAGAATTCAAAAATTTTGCAGAAGATTTCAAGTGAACTTTAATCGTGTGAAAGGGCCTAAAGAATGCGCAAGTAAACTATCAGGCAGTTTATGAAATAGTTTTTGAAAACGAATGACTTAGGAGTCAGTTACTTGTAGCATAAAATATTCCGGATTAACATCGCCGAATTCGTTTGTTTGTGAAACAACAGCAATAGAGGAAAATAAGTTGTATATTGTAGAAATTCTGGGGGCAAGAAAGCAAGATGAGTAGTTAAGAGCAATGGCGTGCAGATGCAGCGGTCCATAGTCCAAGGTACAGTTGGGGGTAAGATCCGGCGCTTCTTGGAAACGGCACACACTGTGCGTCTCTTCTCCTCTCCGAACAAAGGTTTCTCTGTCAGCATCTTTCATCAATGAACACAGCTACTAGGGGGATGGATGGTCTGTAGTGAGATCCTCCCGCACACGCGCAACCCGCAGCATTCCAACTCTGACGTCATGTTCGCCGAACAGGAGTTAGTGGACAGGGCACTTCAAATTACTTGTCTGTTGAAAATTAAGATTAAACAAACTATTTAATCACAGTTGACCATGTGACTTTGACAGCTGTTTTCATTTGGGGCAGTTTAATGTTAGGTACTTGCGCAGAAGACGAATAATCGGCCTGCCATATATTCAGTGTACAAGTATTTGTGACTCGTATACAAGAGGTCGTGTGTGTGTGTGTGTGTGTGTGTGTGTGACAGTACGGCGTCACTATTCAATCGGTGCAGCTCAGGATGAGGAAAGATGTGTTGTGCCTTGGCGTTTCCCGGGAAGGACAAGCGAGGTAGGAAGGACTCTGCGTGCTTATCGGGCGATCCTTATCTATCTCCAAGACAAGAAGCACTTTGCAAGGAGCAGCAGAAATGAGCACAGCGCCTCTCCAGGCAACAATGGAAGAGAGGGGGAGAGACAGTCGAGTCGACAGATAAAAGAAAAGCGGCTAAATGTTTTCCCCAGCTGGTGTTTGTCCTCAAGAGATGTAAGAGGGGAGAGATGCAACTAGACTGTCGTAAAGACAGAATCTTTATCTCATTCATTCTTTTGCGGAGTAAGTTCTGCAGAACTACCAACATAACACACACGCTGAAGCAGATAGTCTCTGATATTGGTGGACAGTGTACACAACGTGCACTGGGGTACAGGTTTTGCGGAGTAAGTTCTGCAGAACTACCAACATAACACACACGCTGAAGCAGATAGTCTCTGATATTCGTGGACAGTGCACTGGGGTACAGGTTTTGCGGAGTAAGTTCTTCAGAACTACCAACATAACACACACGCTGAAGCAGATAGTCTCTGATATTGGTGGACAGTGTACTGGGGTACAGGTTTTGCGGAGTAAGTTCTTCAGAACTACCAACATAACACACACGCTGAAGCAGATAGTCTCTGATATTGGTGGACAGTGTACACAACGTGCACTGGGGTACAGGTTTTGCCGAGTAAGTTCTGCAGAACTACCAACATAACACACACGCTGAAGCAGATAGTCTCTGATATTGGTGGACAGTGTACTGGGGTACAGGTTTTGAGGAGTAAGTTCTGCAGAACTACCAACATAACACACACGCTGAAGCAGATAGTCTCTGATATTGGTGGACAGTGTACACAACGTGCACTGGGGTACAGGTTTTGCGGAGTAAGTTCTGCAGAACTACCAACATAACACACACGCTGAAGCAGATAGTCTCTGATATTGGTGGACAGTGTACACAACGTGCACTGGGGTACAGGTTTTGTTTGATAAAACAACTATTTTCGGAAAAAGAAATTAATTGTTTTTACAGGGTTAATTGGAAATTTTGTTCCTGAAAACAAATTATTTTTGTAGTTCATATCTGTTTATCGTTACATGCAATGTTTGGTTGGTGGAACCAAATAATTTTATCACTGTACGTCCATTAGAATTCCGGTTATTTTAAAGAAACAATGAAAACAGCATCCGAACTCTACTATTTTACAATCTCTAAAGAAGTGATTATTACCGAAGTACGAATGTTCATTAAAACATTCGTTTTTAATATCATGTAAGGATAAAATATTTCCACGTTTTACAGCTTAACTTGTCTACCTGTAAAACTTGTTTCATTGCGGTTGTTTAAACAAAAAAATTAAGCATCAATAAATCACCAACAAACACTGTGTTATTCTAATTGTCACGAAAATTATAAACAAACCCTCTAATAGCAAATTTGAACAAATTCAATCAATGAACTATTCGGTAATAATAGACATATCATGCTTTTCCCTCTAACGATATGATTCTTCACTTCAAACAAACGTTTATTTAACACTACTTTAATATTTATAATATTTACCGTAATCAAATTCACTGATTAAATGTATTTCTAAAATATATATCTTGTACGTATATGTATATGATGTCGGAACAACAAAATCCGTGTTCGGCATAAGAAATTTACATCAAACGCTTCATTTGATTAAAAGTGACGAATGCAAATAGCACGAGCAACAGCATACTAGTTGAGAGAGCAAAATATTGTCCAATGTAATGAAATATGTTTTATGTAAATTTATTAAGTGTCTGGAACTAAATCTTCCTCTCGTTTAGATAAGAGTGTATTTCATTTTATTTTGGACTTTGTAGTGTTTTGTAGGAAATGTTGATTCTTACTTTAAAGTTATTTAAAAACACAAAATAATTTGATCGATTGTGAATATTAATAACGTAGCTGAAACATTTCTTATGAACGATTTCTAATGAATGTCCAATAAATCCATGCAGTATGTAGATGATGAAGTTGTGGTGCCAATAAGAAATCCAAATATGTTTAAAAAAAATGTGTTTATGCAATATTCAGAAAGCGACCGAGTTGCTGGGTATTAATTATACAGGTTAAGTGCAGGTAGAAAATATGTCTGTTCCAGTTAAGTAATTTTTATGTTAGAGTAAAATCTGTATAATCTAAGATTCTCAACGTCGGGTTTTTTTAAGAAAGAATTAGTTTTCGTTATTCGAGTTCGGCGAACCTGGTTTGGCCTGCTGCAACAAGAAATGTGTTTTGCCCGGAGGTCGTTGTTTCTGTGTCTGAGAAGAGAGGATCTTGGATTCTTCAGGCTATCCTTGTCTCGTATTTGTGTTGTGAGTGAAATTTCTAATTTTTTGGGATTTTTCATAAAAATAGAAATAATTTAATCGATGTCCTGATTAAAATTAAATCCAAATAAGCACTATTTACAATGTGGAATATTAGTTCTGAGGTACGTTATAAATTAATACCTCCGATAAGAATCAAACTCAATTATAGATAAAGAAATTAATTTTAAATATCAAGTTAAAACATTTCAGTTGAATCAGACATGCAGAAATTACTTCAGTGATAATAAACCCTTTGAAATTAGTAAGTCGAATTTCTTTACACTAATTATATTTTCTCGTTCCTCCTCTTACACAAAGGTATACAATTCTCACTCGTTCATCATCTCAATAAAACAAATTTAAATAAATATTTCTACCTTTCGATTAACTATGATGAAACTTAAAAAAAACCACCATGCAGTAATTACATATGAATTAATTAAATAATGTTACCGACGAAAGCACACACGTGTCCATCCTTGACGGTGGTGGTATTATTTCTGTTATAAAAATTAAGTTCAACTTTACTTCTGCCTTTCTTATGTAGCCATCTGTCCTTCAATTGGCGGTCGTCTGACTACGCCACATCTCTCCTCCAATTGGCGGTCGTCTGACTACGCCACATCTCTCCTCCATCCAGCGATGGCGAGACGAGAGACAACCGAGATATATATATATATATATATATATATATATATATATATATATATATATATATATATATATATCGGTTGTCCGGTTGTCGGGTGTATATATATATATACACCGAGAGACAACCGATATATATATATATATATATATATATATTGCACGATGTGTGTATATATATATATATATATATATATATATATATATATATATATATATATATATATATATATACACACACACCGAGAGGGGGATTCGGAAAAGAGAGGGGGAGAGAGAGGGGGAGAGAGGGAGAGAGAGAGGAGTGAAGAGAGATGGGTTGAGAGGGGGGAGAGAGAGGGAAGAGAGAGGGGGGAGAGAGAGGAGGGAGAGATTTAAGACATATGCACAGGACAAGGTCTGTCGGGTCCGCTAGTGTATATATATATATATATATATATATATATATATATATATATATAAAATTAAATGTGAACACCGGTAAATATAATCGCTTAAAATTCGCAAAACAAAGCGATAAGCAATTTTCATTTCAAATGCGATGCTAGTTTAATGGGAAGATACATGATATTTCTGCGCAAGTGTGCGCCGATGTTTTGCTGCCAGATAATTCCTAATTATCATATCCATCGCAGCTTCTAAGGAAAGACGTTCTGAAAATTACATTTTAGCCACTAACTTCGAAACAGTATAGCATCAGAATTCTTCCATCGTCTTGTCTCTAAAGTAAACGTAATTAATGCTCATGTTCCTCCTTAGAAACATTCAGGATTTAAAAAATAAATATTTCCAAGTATTCAGTTTAGCCAGCCACAAAGAAGTACGTTCTTATTTCCTGTCTAAAAAAATGTCTAGTCTCAAAGAAAGAAACAGCAAAATAAATATTAATTTCCATGTTGATTAGAACAACTCGCGTGTAAGAAGAGGCTGCACTGAAGGGACTTTCCTGGTAATATCGTTGTGCTCAATACGTTGTATGAGACTGTTGCCTCATTTAAATGGCTACTACTAATGAGACTTTGCCTCATTTAAATGCCTACTATTAATGCGACGTTTCTCATACTGTAAAATGTCAGAGAGAAATGTTCTAGTGCCCTTCCAGAAAGAAAAGCAGCGACCTACTTGGTAGTGGTGTCAAACAAGCGAAACGGACCCAAAATCAGATTTTCTTGGCACTAACTTCGCAATTTAATGGTATTCTTTACTTTATATTCACTTGTGTATGTGTATATATACACACACGCGCACACCCCCCCCCCCCCACACACACACACACACGCACGTACACACACAACCCCACACACACGCACACGCACGCACACACTGCTTCGGCAGTAAGAGCTCTGATAATAAGTAACCAGAAGCGTCAGAAGAAAAAAAGGGTGGAGACATGAGAGGCATTTGAACACCCTCACCCCTGCATTTGCACGAGCCGAAGTTAGCACTGGCGAGTAACCAAAAGAATTAATAGAAATTAATTTTCATGGTTCATGTATATTTACTATACGTTGATATCAGTAATAATAATTTATGCTGTTATGACTAAAACTTTATTTTAAAATATGTGAAAAGGAAGCAATGTGTGTCTAAATATTGAAATTATTGATTTCAAGACTACAATTTAGGAACAGGTACTTTTAGATGCTTCAGGCGCCAAGTTCCCTAAAAGAATTTGCCCTCCTTTACTGAAGAATATCCCATCACCACTGTAAGGAGCAATGTGGAATGAATTAAGGCATACGAAAGGCACTCCATGTCTTTGAAGATAGTTTGTTAACCAACGTGTAATGTTATCGTTTGCTCGTGTTGAAATCATAGGACAAAACAAGGAACCACTGCTCCTACATTGCTAACAGGAGTCAGACAGACCAATGTACCGGTATGGTTTACAAGGAGGAAAGGCTTGGTATACCAGGGAGAAATGTAAGAAAAGGAGCATTAAATCACGTCAAAGTATCCGGCTGGCTAAAATACGGCGTTACGAGCATACGCGAGAGAGAAAAAGATATCATGTAATTTATATAATATTATGTTAGCTATCTTCATGCAAAAAAAAATTTGGAGAAAAAAATAACGCCTTCGTCTGTGCTTAAGTACTCTTTGTATTCAGCGATGAGAAAGAAGAGCGCCGAGGAATTGTATTAGTAGAGGGAGCAGGGGGTTCCTGGCGCACTGTCCCAATGCGCTTCAGTCGCGTATCAATCATTATGCAAATGAGGCGCGAGAGGAGCTGGTGCAGTGATTGATTGGCCGGCCCGAGGCGATAAGGCAGCGCGTCTGAAAAATGACGATGGGTGGCGATAATTAACGAGAAACCCCTCCCCCACTTCCCCGGCCACCTGTCACTCGGCCTGTCTGCGACGTCAACACGCGGGCTCCGTAGCCGCCTCGCTCACCCCATATTTCCTCTGATGACTCGTAGTGTGTTGCTGGGAGACTGCCGTCCCTTCCAGGTCAGCTACACTGTTTACCAGGCCGGCCCCTGGTCTCTCCCGAGAAGGAGAGTGGTTTTACTTATCTCAGTGCAGCCAATTCAATGTCAGTTCAGTTAATACGGTATTTGTAATATACTCGTATATACTATAACAACACTGCCAGAAACACACTATTCGTTTTATATATGGTAGAAGAAATTTTGTGTATACACAATTCTATTGCTGTAATATATTTGGCTACAAGTAATACCTAAGGCCATATATGAAGTAACCCATATAAGGATAAATCTCATCAACCCTCTTGTGCAAATCTGCTGCTACACGAGCGAACCACACACAGTTTCCATAATCATTTAACAATCAATCAACCACAGATATTCACCACACGATGCCTCTTGACTGTTGTTTGCAGTTAGTCACATCTGGCCCACTTATATGTGTGCCGGAGCTTGGTGCTGCTTTCTTAGAGGCTTAACGGTACCTCATTAAAAACACTTAACTGAGATATCAATACAGTACTTAACAAAGCTCTGCCATTAATCTCTTATTAATTGTCTTTATATATATATATATATATATATATATATATATATATGTATGTATATATCACTTGTTTCTCAATCACGTGGATAAACTTTGTCATGCTATTCCTTACAAAAATATAAGATGAAAATGTATATACAACTTATCCCTTGAAGTAATTATTAAAGGAGTAATGAGACCCCCAAAATTTGAGTTTTCAAATGTATTTAGTTGAAAATATCAGAAACCACTTGAGATTAAGCAACAAATTGGTGAATGGTGTTATGTATAAAGGAGATATTAAACATCTAAAAATGCAGTGTGTAATATAATTCCCCCCTTCATTTTGGAAAGGCAGTGGGAATCCTATGTTTCCATAAAATTTTGTGACACTACGTTATAAGCAATTTTTAAAGACAACTTGTGAATGAGCACTTCTTTATAAACAAGAGTTCGTGTGTTTAAAACACTCTCAGGTGAACTATCTGTGAGATAATTCATGTTGAACATTCAAAACGGAACTTGTGTTGAATACCAGGTAGGCAAACCACAATATATGTAATTTAAACGATAATAAACGACAATACATATTAGTCTTACAGTTTTGGTAGGAATAAACTTCTGAAGTTTATCCCCAAATTTTATAAACACATTATGTGTATGTATACCTATGGTCCATGGTCCCATACAATATGTGTATTTATACACACTGTTTCATATGCTTATAAATCCACACACACACACACACAGATATATATATATATATATATATATATATATATATATATATATATATATATATATATATATATATATATATATACGAAACCATCTATTCCAGTGACAACCATCACGCAATATATTTACGAAACTGTAACTACAAATAGCTGCTGCCTCCTATTCGCGATATCAGATCCATCTTGGAAGAAAGAACTTGCAATTAGAATTGTTTTCTTACATATGACATTCTTCTTTGTCACCTAAATGCCACATCATAATTACAGCAATCATTTACTAAACATGAATTCTTATTTTGAACATTATGTTTATTATGTGTGTAAAGTACATCGTTGGGAAAGTAACTAATCTATTTGACGTGGTACGAGTGAGAACTAAATACATGTAATCTGCTTTAATTAGGAATATTCTAGTTTTACAAAATGTTGAGATAATGGTCATTTTTCATTCACATGACAACAGTGCTGTAAATATACATCCTTTGAAGTTGAAAATAATTACACACTGAAGATTTATAACGCAAAATAAATTAAAACAGGAACTTACCATGTGATAACGTGGCATTTATAATAATAACTAATATTGAATGATTTTCTTCTGAATTAACAAAATAATGATATATCTTTTAGGAACAATATAATAGTCTTATTCCAAAAAAAAAACATATTTCGTAAGTTTGAGTTATGTAGAAGTTTACATTGAAAGCAAATCTTGTGTTCAAAATATTTATCTTACCACAGAATCATTTGAATGTAATACTGCGTTTCGATATAAAACATTTGAATCTGATTGCATTAGAGCATATAAAGATTGCTAACATGGAGAATTATCTAATAACTTTAGAAAATTATGATTATAAAAGTTTAGATATAGATTGACAGTACCGAAGAAGTTTTCCTACATTGTATTTGCCTCGTGGGTTTTAATAATTAAAAATAGTGTATCAAAGTATATCAATTACGTATCAAAAAACAATCATAGAATGGTTTTGCCTATTTTACGAATACTTTACATATACTATCAAAAATTCAATTACGCAAAATAAAAACTCTTCTGTGATTAGGTACAATTGTGAAAATCAAATTAAAAAATTAGCAAAATATCGAAGAAAAAAAAGTGGAAATTGAAGTATAAGTACTTTCTTTATATGGCCGCCGTTGTAAAATTCTTAGGAAGGGAGGATTTAAATAAATGGGACACGACAAATTCTTTTACTGTGTAAGAAAGAATTTTCCTTTTATTCATTTTAAATGCTTTTATAACTCTTGATGAAGACCCAAACATTTCGTAAAAAGAGCAAAACTTGAGTCATTACAAAAGCAAAATGAGAGCCTCATGTTAGGCTAATGACTTTACAAAGAGAAACTTCTATCCTCTATTTTACCAACTTCTCGCAATAAAATTACTATGCATCCATTTTATGAAAAACTCAAAAATGCCATATGTGACTAACCAAAAAATGTACACATATTTGGTATGCCAGTATTCACAGCGAACTATTAAAGGAATTTCAATTACTGCATCTCAGGTTACCCAATAATTCTGCGGTTAATTAATTTGTGTAATTATATTACGCTTTCATACAACTTAGGAAAATATGGGCAAAAGTGGTTTATGATCAAAAGTCATGGCATTTCGTGCAGAAACATAAAGGAGCTGCCACTTTGAAAATAGAGTAATTTTAACTGTAAACTACGAATTTTAAATTTGCCCCTTTGTATTTCTTGAGCACTAATTTTGGTCCTATTATATTTCTTGAGCACTAATGTTGGTCCTATTATATTTTTTATGTCTACATTTAATTACAGAAACCAAGACAAAGAACTATCACAAGCAATCTTGTATACCCACTTTGAATTTATCAAAGTTTGAGTTTAATGTATTTTTTAATTTAATCCATTAAAAATTCCCTATCACCGCAGAACTGTTTCGGTCAATCTTATATTCGTTTACTGGAACAGAATTTATAGCTAAATTTACGGTTTTGAAACTAAGTTAAAAACGACACAAAATTATCTACACTCAGTAAAGAGCTGTACTTACCAAAAAAAAGTGTCCTTTTTTTTAAACAAGCTACCAAAAATTTACATTGAAATTGGGGGCATTTTTAACAAAGATACAAGAGATACGAAACCGCCTGCACTCGGCAAAGAGCATTTCTTGTACAAAATATTAACCTTCTGTCTACTGGAATAAATATAGCAAGTTACCATATCAAAATATTTGGTTATCATTCAAAGACTGAAAAAAAAATTCATAGAGATATGTAGGTAATAATGAAATTATGCGAAATTAACTCAACATAGAAGCGACTGCGGCCCCAATATATACTTGTCTATCCACTGAACTACTGCGGCCCCACTTAAGATAGTTCTATCCACTGAGCCACTAAGCCCCCCCCCCCTTGGAATAGCTCTAGCCACCTAGCCACTGCGGCCCCACATGATATAGTTCTATCCAATAGGCCATTGCGGCCCCACTTGGAATCTCTCTATCCATTGATCCACTAAGGTCCCATTTGATATATATATATATATATATATATATATATATATATATATATATATATATATATATATATATATATATATATATCCACTTGGCTACTGTGGCCCCACTTGATACAGTTCTATCCATTAAGCCACTGCGGCCCCACTTGGAATCGCTCTATCCACTGAGCCACTGTGGCCCCACTTAGTTAACTCAACATTGAAGCGAGACATTTAAAATAAACGAAAATTATATGCCATTACTTTCATACCTCTACGAATAAATGCAAAACTTTCAATGGAAAAATGCAATTAAAAATGAATTTTTAGGGTAACATGATTGCGTAATCTGATCTTGCTGAAATTCAAACTTAACCTGTTTTTGACGCTCGGGGTTCGCTCTGCAAAATTTTAAGAACATCTGTTCAGTTTCAAGGGACTTAGAAGTATTAAAGGCGGACGGGCAGACAGAGATCGTCTGCTTATTATATAGGAGATTCACCGCGGGGTTTTATGGATCGTGATCACGTACACATTGAGGATTGATTGAGAATCTAAATTACAATTCCCCGCGAAATGTGTATTAAAGTCAACTTTTAGACGTTTGAGGCAGTGGTTCGTTAGATCTCGTATAGAGAACGCTCCATTTGTGATCTCTAAGAGGCGGGTAATCCTGAGCTCTAATTACCCATAGGATGTAACGTGTCACCGAATTGAACATGTGACTGAGCTTGACTGTTGTACAGAACTTCTTAAGGCAAGTTCTGCTACCACATAAGGGCGTTGTTCGTTAGCTGCCTAAAAGCGATATAACATGATACCATATTTCGTAAAAGCTTGTGTAAGGTCAGCCACAGCGGCCGTTATACCGGCTAGCATGGCACCATTCATGGCATTTCCCGCCTTGTACGGCCAGATTTCGTACCAGGTTTGGTAATTGGACACGTCCTATTTTTCGTGGCAGGTCCCATACCTGGTTTTGTACCTGGCCAATCACAGCGCAGTTTCAGAGCGTAGGGATCTCCCCGTGGCTACTACTTGAAACGAGTTGATGAATAAACCGAAAATGTCGCCTCCATCTTGATAATTCATCCGTGAGGTTTAAACACTTTCAAATAGTTTTAATATACGACAACGAAGAATTATATTACCTATGGTAACTTTTAATTACTGTTTAAAATCTTTCGAAATACTTAAAACATTTCCTACTGTACGAAAAAATTAATTTAACGATTAACAATATTTACGTCTATAAACTCGTTAACTGATGTCTGAACTGGTAGTACAGTGGTAAAGTCACTTAAGTTGCCAGCGTGTACAATTGACTTTTGGGCGTGAGTTCGAAACTTCGCTGGGCCCAAGTTGTTTTTATCATTAAATTTTGCATGTAGACAATATACCGGTATGAAAAAGAAACAGTTTTTTTTTTTGCAACCGGTCAATAATTTTCGTTAAAATTAAAAATAATATACTCGTTATATAGTGATTTCAAATAATTTTTGAGAAAATGAATGACTCTATACTAGTAAGCAATCAATTTATGTGAAAGGCGAACAGTAATATAGTAATATTAGGATGTTAGCTAGTTTTTGCTTATGCACGTTACTAACTGGTAGCAGTTCTACGAATGGCGTTCATATTTACTACAAACCACACACTGCGCACCCACCGAGGGTGCCAAATGCTAGTACACGAACTGTTGTTGTGTAATAAGAATCTTCCATGGCAGCTCGTATAGTGGCTGGCATACCGCCTCGTTCACCAGGGCTTATAGAAGCTTGTACAAGAGTCAAGTATGGCTGCTGGTATCGTGTAATACCGGCTTTAGGCAACTGAGTTACAATTCCCTGCATTCAGTGTGTTACTTCATGCAAAACCTTATAAAAGACTCCCTTTGCAACTTTCCATTCCATCATTGGTCGTGCTACTCGAGATAATTCCAGTTTTTGGCCAAAGTAGCATACCGGTGTTAAATTATAGTCTAATAATAATATATATATATATGTGGAACTAGGCAGCTTTACTATATTAACACGCATAGAGACACACACAAAACACACACAAAAACACAATATATAAAATTTTCGAAAGAGTTCTATAATGCTTATATGAAAATGATGAAAATATGTGTGATGTGTTTTATGAAATCACTTTAGCAAACCGTAATTTTTTTCAAAAGAAAGTGGGAAATTTTAGAACAGTCCTAGGCTCCAGTATTTGGGTTTTATATTATTTTTATAAAACAGCGAAAAGTTGAAGCTATATTTCACACTGCAATTTTGTGCGGGAAGTTCTTAATCCCGTACAAATCATCATTAAGTCATGTTTGTAATTTCGTAGATTCTCAATATAAAACTACATTTACAAGACCATAATTAAAAATATATGCTATTCTGTGCAAAAATATGTTGTTCGTTGTCTGTCCGTACGTGATCTTTCCGTATGTGAGCTGTGAAAGCTCACATAAGCTGTGATGAGACTCGGGCGAAAGTTACGGAGATGTAATTTTTAAGCTTGGTCTTCCAACAGACACTATTTAATGTAACGATGGACTGAAGGATTTGTTAATAATTGTATTTAATGCACATAATAACCTAGTCATTATATCAAGCTCTGTTCAATTAGGTTTTAAATTTCACATATTTTTTGGTTCTGTTGAACTGCTGTAGTGTCTCATTTCTTGGCATTCGTTTCTGTAAATTGTGAGATACGATGTGGAAACTTTAAGTGTTTCAGTTGACGCAATTTCCCTGAATGACATTCAAATTAGAATACGAATTACTCTATTGAGTGCTCACATTATAAACTGCGAACACACTAATTTTGTTCTCTTTGGTTGAATGATTTCTGGCACGATAGTGCATCAAACATTTGAAAGGTTGCCGGTTTGAAAATATGCAATTCGCATGGTGTAAGACAGTAAGAGTAAAGTAAGGTTCTCTTACTGAACACTGTAGGAGTTATATTATCAAGTAACATGAATCTCGGGTAGCGAGTTGCATAATATTACGGGGTCACATACAAGCCTACAGATAAAAACACTCAAACAGTAAACATTTGTTTAGTCTTGGAAGTCTACCAGCAAGCTACCGTCTTGTTGCAATGCCTAGCCAAGTGCACAGCCTATCTATATTCTTGCATAACCACACTGGCTCAAGGCCCTCAACAAAGTACCAGGATTGACTATATCAACTCTTCTAAATTACTACCACCAGTTGCTTCATATTATCAAACTTTATTACATAAACAAAACTAAACTCAATTACAAATTACACAGATACAATAAACGCTACACTTATTGACTCCTCCTACCTTAAGTTATATTTCTGATCTCAACTATCTTTCTAATCATAACTTTAGTTATTACATTAAATTCTTATATCTTAGTCTATGACTACTAATTCTTCTCTAATTCAATAATTACTTTAGATTACATTAATCGCTCTACCCGACTCATATCACACCCTGCTCGCCCTTGCACTCTACTCAAGATCACCTACAACTGTGACAGCCTCAAATGACCGGAGCTCCTCCGTCGGCCCGTGTAGTGGAGATGTGGTGAAGAAGGACGGCTTACCCAAGCCTGGTCTCGACCCAGCTCCTGGATCACCTCGGCACTGGCTCCACCCGACGCTGCTACAGCATTGGCAGACTCGCTGATCGGGGATCGCACCAGACTCGCTGAACGAACAACGTCTGACACTCACCAGGTTACCAATCTCTCCAGTGGGGGGGGGGGGGGTGTCGGCCATATTAACGTCCGTGGCCTGCCGGTCAGCTCATCGCCAGCGCCTACCCCGCTATCCCCTGGTCCACTCTCTCCAGCGGGCCGTCCTCTCGACCACAGACAGGCGTCAACCTCGTGGACAGCTCTCCTCTCACTTGTGCCCTCAACAGTGTGTTAAGAATCTACTGTGCTGACGGTTCATTCGTGGACGAGAGCTGTGCTTGCTTGCTATGTAAGTGTTCTTGACTAGTCCCCGATATAACCGGAAATTATACTAGTAACCACTCAACCTCGTGGTTCTAATATCACTATAATTGCAGGGGTGGATTAGGGGAGGTAGGAGTTTTGGGGACACATCCCAACCTTCTCAAAAACTCTCACATGTCTTGTGAATGTTTAAAACTGAAATGAAATATCATACATTTTTAATTACTGATTTGTTTAATTATTTTATACTGATTCCTAAATTATTATGAGACTCTGCCTCCCTCCATGTGACACGGCTCAAAATTCCAGACATGCGCAATTGTAAAGTGACTTACTCTCACTGGAGCCGCAGTTACTGAGCGGTTAGCATGCTTGCCTCCCACCAACGCGAACCCAGTTCAATCCCCGGCCGTGTCATTCCCGGATTTTTGCATGTGGGAGTCGTGCCGGACGATGTTGCTGGCCGACAGGTTTTCTCAGGGCTCTCCCGTTTCCCGCCCTCTCATTCCGGTGCTGCTCCATACTCCTCTAATCACACTCATCGGCTCTCAAGACCTCCATGTTAAGAGCCGCCCAAATTTCTTCACTCACTCACTCACCCCTCCCACATTTTTTATTCTCTTCTCACCGCAAACCGAAAGCTCCTGTATAATTATGATTACCCAAGGTCTTAAAACTTTGTGCAAAAGCATTCAAAGTAGAACTCCCTCATTAACTTTGACTTTGTGTCGGCAGCTTCCGTAAGAAGTACTGGCAGGCTGTCAATGGAATAAGACATTTATGGGAATAATGCTGGCTCGTCATATGCAGTATATTGTGTTCGTTCGTGCACTCTTCTCTGGGCCGCCCACTTGATCTCATGTATCTATCTGTTTCCGCTACATTATTCGTCTGTGTGGTTTCACTGTTTCTTGCACAGCAATGCACATGTCGCTGTATAACACGCCCTCTTGGTTTAGTCCGTCTAATAGCTAGTTCTTAATGTCTTTATTTTCTTCGCCTGTACTGACAACCAACAGTATTTAGCTGATATAATAAACTACGTAAGTTTAAGTGTTCACAATTTAGTATGTAATATTGTGGAAGGCCTAGCCAATGCAAGTGCTATTAAAAAATGGTTGATTAAAGGTGTCACTGAAACAAGAGATATTAATTCACTTCGTAAACACATATAGCAGCTCTCAACAGCCGAAATTAATTCTCTATGTGAGTGGCACATCCACAATACAGTAGTGTCACACATGTAAACCGGGTTGTGGCCTCTCCGTGCAGTGACAACTCGCGGACACGTCCATGAGGATGAGCTGGTCACCAATGTCCGCGCGAAAAGTATACACAACAGGCACAAGATCCTCTTCCACGGATCGCTGACTTATTAGGGCATTGCTAATGTGTACGAGTGGCGTAGTATTATTCGTGCTCAGAACGTCTAACCACCAGCATAATGTAGTTGGATGTAAGATCGCCTCTCTGTGGGCTCACGACTATGCCACTACCTCAGAGACCGTGTATCAGAAAGCAGACACACACGAGTCTCATCTGCGAAGTCGACGATGACGTCGCAAATCCGTACTTGGCTTTAGTTCTCATAACCTCCGTTCAGTTATCGTGGACGAACGCGGAGACATAGACCGGGCAAGCCAGTTGGCGCCTCGGGCGCAAGAGAAAATGGCGGATATTATTCAGGCATTGCCACAATATTGTGAACAAAAACTGTTCTAATTAAATAATGGAGCTTAGAAACATGATCATCTGTACGTTTAAAGGTATTCATGGTTTTCAAATTAGTTTAGTGTTACAGAAATATATGAGATTAGATTTCAAAATTAGTACGTAGGTAAAATTGAAGCTTTCAAATGTTTTATCGCTTGAAAAGAGCAAATGTATTGTATAAATTCCTGGTTTTTACCTGAAGTTTTATGAAGAGTCTAGGAATGTTAACGTTTATAAGCTATGGTTATCAGTACACAAGAACAGCGCAGGCAAGAGTATGTGCTGAACATGACACATCACGGTTCACATCTTCGTGCTAGGTGACGACGTTTCAGAATCTCAGTCACTCCCAGTTATGTTATGTTTATACTTATATTCTTCTTTGCGCACGTGGTGTTCATTTCAGGGACGTTAAAAATCGCTTCCAGGAAACGTTAAAGACAGAACTTGCATCGATTATATTCAAAAGAGAGATATTTTACTGTGTATGTATTACCAACTGTTGTCGCAAAATGTGTGTTAGCGAAGGTGTTTGCTTCTAAGCAAAATACAGCAGTCGTCGCAAGGAGTGGTAATGATAATAACTAGAACGCTATCTGAAACACGGCACAACGCAAAGTTGCGTTCGGACGGAAACGACGTCGATGGGCCAGAAGGCAGCGGAAGTTCGACACGGTAGCAAGCTTAGCTATATTGGCAGTATACAATAACAATGTCGGGCACTACACTGCTGCTGAGTGGGGTATGTTCCAGGTGTAACATGTTTATCGGGTTTAAACAAATACTGAACATGCGAGGCGATGCAAAATATGTACCTGTTTCAATGCCCCAGCCAATAAGTTCTAGGATCTGTGTTAGTAGATAGTGATATTCTATAATCATGCTCTACATCAGTAGTGCCGTTTGGATAGGCAAGGCTCAGCATCTCATCGAGAGAGATAGAGAGATAGAGATAGAGAGAGAGACAGATGTAGAAAGTTGCTCGGAGTAGCGGCAAAGTCGAACGAAGAGACGAAGGCATGTAGTAAGGAAAAGCATACAAAGCGGTATGTCAGAGGATGACCTGATAGTGAATCGAATGACACCTCGTTTGAAGGTAGCGCTGGTTATTAATCAGATATCCACAGAATCACAGTCAAGATAATCAGTTAAGCGTAGTTTTTCTCTGCAACGCTTATGCCAAGTTATTGCTACCGGGCATACAGACGTCAAGTACTGGTGTAGTAAGAGTGATGTGGAAGGTGGTTGGGGGGGGGGGGTCGTTTCTTACATAGAGTTATTAGAGAGAATAACTTACTCATGCTATTATATGGGGTGCAAGACCAAACTTTACTCTTACATTATTATGCGAAAACTCAGTATCCTGTTTGCGTACAGCCTCATATATGCACATTAGTTATTATGCAAGAGCCTATTAAACTTCATGTTATTAATAGCATAATCATTATTACATTTAATGTGACAGAGAACACTATTTCGACTATGCACGTTAAAATGAATGTTATGGTAATGAGAGTGTAATGAGAAAATATATTATAACAGGGCAGTACCGTAATACGTGCGTTTAGGGAACAACTTGGCAGGTGGGCAGTGCTAATTTTAACCCTCATAATAATGCAAAATTAGCATTACTCCAAACAATGTATCCTTTCGCTCTTTCTCTTTTTTTTCAGACACGTTTAAGCAAAGATGTGGTTTTCCCAGTAGGAATATATTATAAAACACTTTGTTATGGGAGCTGTTGTATTAAACATACAGATGTAAACGCACAAAATATGAGGTAAGGTTAAGGTTTGAAAATAATGAACATAACTTTACCGAAGATGGAATTATCACAAGGACATGGAACAAAAGATATGACTGACAGCGTTATTTTTACTATGTTGTCGTTGTTTGTGAGAATCGCAGTTGGATATATTGCTGTTTGTACAGTTAAAAGAAATTTTTTATATCATTTGTAAACTTTAAAACATCGGAAAAATTTTGATGTAATTTGCACGGTTACTTGAACACTTTTGAAGACATCTTTTGAAAAATACCATTGCTCAGTGCTGCATGTGTTGTAACGGTCTCACTGACTCGTGCGTAGTCAGCAAAGTTGGTAGCGACGGAGGGAAGGTAGTTCCACATCTTAACAAAGAATTTAAGTGTTAGGTTAACTTTTTTAAATACTAGATACATTTTTTTTGATATGTGTACTTTTAATGCATATGAGTTTAAGATCTAGTAAATTTGTAAAATATTTATTTTTCTAATAATTCCACTCTTCCGCCTTACCGACGCATGGATAAAGTGATCAGATTCCGGCCAATGCTCATTTTAGACATAGTGGTGGAAGGATACACAACGTTCATACAAGCAAATCTTAGTAGGTCTTTCAAAAGTGCTTAGTTTTTCGTCAACAGTCTACAGCAAAAAATTTCCCACCGGTACAAAATTATTCTGTAATCTGATTGTAATGCCACTATTGCTAAAATATACCCTACGTCTTATATTCTGAACTTCCTACGTCCTAAACCAAGGGTGTGGCAAGGTAGGATCTGCATAAGACCTAGCAAAACCATCAGAACAAAACAAATGGCAAAAACCATGCAAAAAAAAACATTTTTCTGTACAGTGTAAGGGTTCACTATAGTTATAAACTACTTCTGTGCAGTGTAAGGGTACATGATAGTTATAATCAATTTCTGTACAGTGTAAGGGTACATGATAGTTATAAACTATTTTTCTGTACAGTGTAAGGTTACACGATAGTTATAAACTATTTATGTACAGTGTAAGGGTACGCGATAATTATAAACTATTTCTGTGCAGTGTAAGGGTACATGATAGTTATAAATGATTTGTATCAGAAACAAATAAGTGCGGTAACATTCTTTATTTTGATTATATTTTTTTGTCCAATTCTTTCATATTTCTTGCAGGTGAAAAAAAAATTTCCATTTCCTATTATTCTTTCATTATATTTTTAAAAGTGAACATTATTTTCCTCTCCTTATATAACAAATTTACTAAAACATTTAAATAAAAAGACAGGTTGCCAAAATATGGAGTAAAATACAACCAGATACTTCAGGTACCAAATACATTTGCTGCTATTCAGCAAATTTGTCATTCAGGTTATGTTTATGCACTTTACTTGCAAATTTATTGAGTAAAATACTAGAAGGCCTTCACTAAATATATTGGGCAAGTGATACCAAATTACCGTCATTACAAAATGGGAGCTTTATTTCTGTCGCACCTACATTTACTCTTGATATAACTAAATAATTTTTAGTTCCTACACCAGGAACTAACCATTTTGGTAGCACATTCCTGGTCATTACTAAATGAGCCCGGTAACCTCAACGTTTACTGCATATCTACTCGCGATCCCAAGGGGATGGGAGCTACTGCTAAGCAATGCCTGCCTTAACTCCCGCGAGTAAATGCGATTTTTGCAAAACCCATAAGCTTCGCAAAGTTTCTCTCTTAAAAACATTCGCCAATCAATAATACACAGTCTTGCATATCGACTACTGGATTACAAAAGGCTAATACCATAATTATTGCCTTTGGTGACAAATGGTCTCTGTTACAAATGGTTACAAGTGGTTATGAGAGGTTAAAACCACCTAACTTGGTTACTACATGCCTAAAAGGCCAACATTTCGCAAAAAAAAAAAAAAAAAATAACCCTTTTAAAATTCCGGCCAGCATGGCCCTCGCCTAACGTCAAAGTGACCCGAGGGACCTGTTCGCTTGAGGAGCCTACATGAGTGTATCAACTAAGACTGCTACTTATCTCTGGTAGAAGCAGAGGCCGCTCTCCTCGAGGCCGCTGAATTGGCCTCGATGGCAGCGTGCACCGGCATTAAATACACAGGTCCGCCCTCCTGCGCTACCAATCAAGTTAATTTCCCAGAAATCGTTGGGGCTTTCAATTACTACTGGTAGGGATCAAGCTAATCACAACCAATAGCGGCTGATGTTAACAAATATGGTGAACCGACGCAGCGGACATCTATTTCCCTAAGGGGAAATATCAAACATCAATAATATAACAGTATGTCATCAAACTACCGGGCTCTTGACCAAGTTGCAGGAAACAGTGTAACCAGACGTCAATGTTTTGGGCGGCGCACGCACCATGGCAGGCAGTTCTCAGCGCTTGCCGCCGACGGTGCTGCGCTCGGGTGACGAATTGCTGAAACACCAGTCCACTACACAATTCTCTGCCAGGTCTGGTTACTGCCGCACGTGAAAATATGCACGGACATTAACAGTTATTTTCTCGTCATCCCATGTTTTCTAAAGTCTTCGTTAAGTGACGTGAAGCCGGCGAGAAAAGTACAGGTGAGTTATATGAGTTTCAAGTCGCATCATAGGTTTCTAAAACTCAATATCAACTTGTGAAAGTGTTAGTGCGTGTCAGACAGTACGCCGCACAAACCACAACCACACACAGTGAGTATTTTTTTTTTTCAACGGGTGAATGTCGACAAGGTCCGCCTGCTAGTACAGAATTATTTTAATTATTCGAGGGAGTGTACGACGTGGTCCACCCCATTAATTTTGAAAGTGGTTTTATTAGTATCAAGTTTATAATTATTCCAAGACGTGCAGTGACATGACGCTGCCCGTCAAAATATATTCACCACTCCAATTATTTATCTATACATTTATTATTTACATTAAACCGATGGAAAACATATTCTCCTTCTGCGCACTCACACATTCATTCCTATATTATAATCCATGGTAAGAACGGCATGTCATAAGCTATTTCCTTTTGTCTGCACCGATTCGAACTCATTTACTCTCCATTTTATAAAGGTGTTATAAACAATTTTAGTGGTCCAATACGCATTAAAACACAATTCTTGAGGGTCCAGTTTTGTGGAACAACGGAACATTTGCAGTTGCATAAGCACATGTGATTGCTGTTTAAGTATTACCCACAGACATATTATTCTTTGTTCTATATCCATTTAACATCAAATACTCATTCTTGTCACGTTACATGATCTAATTGATAGAATGTTTAGTTCTAACCACATAGTTATGTTTGGCTCATAGTAATTATCACTACCATCTATTGTGATGATCTGAATATCGCCACTAGAAGTGGTTATGTTTTAATTTTTGTTGGTAACATTGAGTAACAATAATAGTTAATCATTTAGTAACATTTTTTAATGTGTGTGGCTTTGGTTTACCGTTTGTAGCTTTTGGTAACCGTAGTTGCTACATATTGCTAACTATATTGTATCTTGTTCATTTTATTAGAAAAGGCTGGCCTTATTCTTATATTATCAGTATTTATGATTGTATGTTTGTGTATAAAGTATATATGGTTCTCATGAAAGTATGATATAATAATTATGGTGCGTTAACCTTTTAGTTTATTGTTTGCAAACAAAATGTACTATGAGTGTAAAGGATCCCCTTTAGGCTTCGCTCCTAGCGGGCGCGTGAAGTCACCTGGCTGGCTGCGTGGATGTAGAGCCGGCAAGTGTGGAATAGGGAGGTCAGCTGTGAGTCGAGCAGCAGGCGAGTTGCGGGCTGGACGCCGAGTGCAGTATGAGTCAGGCAGTGGTTATACAGCGATGCCGTGCGAGAACGTCAGTGTGGAAGATCTGGTGCTGTACAAGGCGACCATGCGTAGTAATACGGCTGGCAAGTTGCGGGCTGGACGCCGAGTGCAGTATGAGTCAGGCAGTGGTTATACAGCGATGCCGTGCGAGAACGTCAGTGTGGAAGATCTGGTGCTGTACAAGGCGACCATGCGTAGTAATACGGCTGGCAAGTTACAGGCCTGGACGCCGAGTGCAGTATGAGTCAGGCAGTGGTTATACAGCGAGGCCGTGCGAGAACGTCAGTGTGGAAGATCTGGTGCTGTACAAGGCGAACATGCGTAGTAATACGGCTGGCAAGTTGCAGGCCTGGACGCCGAGTGCAGTATGAGTCAGGCAGTGGTTATACAGCGAGGCCGTGCGAGTACGTCAGTGTGGAAGATCTGGTGCTGTACAAGGCGACCATGCGTAGTAATACGGCTGGCAAGTTGCAGGCTGGACGCCGCGTGCAGTATGAGTCAGGCAGTGGTTATACAGCGATGCCGTTCGAGAACGTCAGCGTGGAAGATCTGGTGCTGTACAAGGCGACCATGCGTAGTAATACGGCTGGCAAGTTGCAGGCTGGACGCCGAGTGCAGTATGAGTCAGGCAGTGGTTATACACCGAGGCCGTGCGAGAACGTCAGTGTGGAAGATCTGGTGCTGTACAAGGCGACCATGCGTAGTAATACGGCTGGCAAGTTGCGGGCTGGACGCCGAGTGCAGTATGAGTCAGGCAGTGGTTATACAGCGAGGCCGTGCGAGAACGTCAGTGTGGAAGATCTGGTGCTGTACAAGGCGACCATGCGTAGTAATACGGCTGGCAAGTTGCGGGCTGGACGCCGAGTGCAGTATGATGTCAGGCAGTGGTTATACAGCGAGGCCGTGCGAGAACGTCAGTGTGGAAGATCTGGTGCTGTACAAGGCGACAATGCGTAGTAATACGGCTGGCAAGTTGCGGCCTGGACGCCGAGTGCAGTATGAGTCAGGCAGTGGTTATACAGCGAGGCCGTGCGAGAACGTCAGTGTGGAAGATCTGGTGCTGTACAAGGCGACCATGCGTAGTAATACGGCTGGCAAGTTGCGGGCTGGACGCCGAGTGCAGTATGAGTCAGGCTGTGGGTATACAGCGAGGCCGTGCGAGAACGTCAGTGTGGAAGATCTGGTGCTGTACAAGGCGACCATGCGTAGTAATACGGCTGGCAAGTTGCAGGCTGGACGCCGAGTGCAGTATGAGTCAGGCAGTGGTTATACAGCGATGCCGTGCGAGAACGTCAGTGTGGAAGATCTGGTGCTGTACAAGGCGACCATGCGTAGTAATACGGCTGGCAAGTTGCGGGCTGGACGCCGAGTGCAGTATGAGTCAGGCAGTGGTTATACAGCGATGCCGTGCGAGAACGTCAGTGTGGAAGATCTGGTGCTGTACAAGGCGACCATGCGTAGTAATACGGCTGGCAAGTTGCGGGCTGGACGCCGAGTGCAGTATGAGTCAGGCAGTGGTTATACAGCGATGCCGTGCGAGAACGTCAGTGTGGAAGATCTGGTGCTGTACAAGGCGACCATGCGTAGTAATACGGCTGGCAAGTTGCGGGCTGGACGCCGAGTGCAGTATGAGTCAGGCAGTGGTTATACAGCGAGGCCGTGCGAGAACGTCAGTGTGGAAGATCTGGTGCTGTACAAGGCGACCATGCGTAGTAATACGGCTGGCAAGTTGCGGGCTGGACGCCGAGTGCAGTATGAGTCAGGCAGTGGTTATACAGCGAGGCCGTGCGAGAACGTCAGTGTGGAAGATCTGGTGCTGTACAAGGCGACCATATTTAGTAATACGGCTGGCAAGTTGCGGGCTGGACGCCGAGTGCAGTATGAGTCAGGCAGTGGTTATACAGCGAGGCCGTGCGAGAACGTCAGTGTGGAAGATCTGGTGCTGTACAAGGCGACCATGCGTAGTAATACGGCTGGCAAGTTCCCAGTCGCACTCGTTGACAATTGAAGTTCACCGAGTCGTATCTGGTTCTCTGTATGTAAGGCTACCGCTGGCTTACTCGCTGCCTTGTTACTATGTGCACTTGTCGACGTGCTACTGCATAAGTTATATCCGCGATGTCATTTTGGTGACAGGGTTGGTGGACCAATTTCTTATATTGCCATCGGAAGTCGTCATACTGTGTAAGGAAAGATGATCTCACTACGAGGGAAGACCTGCACAATTCCTAATGACATAAACTGTTGTCAAGTGATAGGCCAAAACATGATAAATAGTATTCATGCTTCCATTAATGAAAGTTAACTCATGCTTAGTGATTTTGATGATATTATGTGTGCGAACCAATTGAGCACATTTTTAATGGCATGCGTTTTCCTGAATTTAATTATATGAGATATGAAATATAATTCTAGAGGGCCCAGTAATATTAACATACTTTTTATAATATTTGTGAGATGGAGTGTAATGTTGATGGAGACAGTTTATTGGCCAACTGCTTGTTAAACGTATGAAAAACACTGGAAACGGGAGTAAGAGATGATTTTTTCTTAAATAACAGTTAAGCGAATGATTTGGAATAGTAAATGTACTTAATGGAGTGTAGTGTGCATAGGTGGGCTGCGGTAAATGGGATACTTTAAGGCGAGATTGCTTTCCACCGCATCAGAGATACTGTACAAGTGTTTTTTAATTAAGGATGCGAGTGAGGCATGATCGAAACTTATAGCACCACCGTGGGGCTAAAGGCGTCTGACTATCTATTCATCCTTCTTTGAATAATAAATGAGTAATTATATGTTTGTAATTTCACAAGCATTCACTCTCAGCAGAAAGTCATAGTGTATGTCCACCAATGCTGTTAAAATATTAATATATACTTTACTGAAAATATTACCTCTTGTCGATCTTGAATACTGTGTCAGAAAGATAGTAGTAATTTTTTTTCAAAAACATTTTATTAATTTCATGCCTATGGATCGCGATCAATAAATTCAAACTATTTTAGTTACAGTAAATGCACCTTTGTTAATCTAATTTCTAATTTTTAATAATTGCGGATTAAGCACTTTTGTCGTAAAGAAAACGTGATAATTGATGTTTTAAATGTAAAGTTTTCGTAATGTTGTCTAATCAATAATATTAGAATTAAATCATACAAACGTGCACGCAGATGTAGCTAAACGGCTTTAGAATTTAATTCCACACAAGTAAAAAATTAATGCCTGAATTATTTTATGAATAATATGTGATGTACATTTATATACTGTATAAACACACACAGACGTACATGCTGTAGAAGAATATATTAAAAATAAAATACAAATTTGGTTATAATCACACGGAATGAATTCACACGTTTTGTAATAGAGGATACACATATTTTTTTTTTAAATAAAAATTATGTATCCTGAGATATTTAAAAGTCTCCCATAAAATTTGAAATAACTTGCCTTACGAATGTATGTTATACGAAGTTCATATAAATGTAAAAGAAAACCTTACCGAGCTTATTGTTAAAAATGTGGCACATACACACGCTCAACGACAGGTGTACAGCCAGACGCAAAAACAAACAATATATGTTGCTATATGAGCCATACTTTCTAAAGTGAAATACGCGATTACTAAGTAAGAAACTTGTAGTGATATTATGCTTACAGTCAGATAGAAAAAACATACAAATATAATTAAAAATTTCGGTTTAAAAATGAATTATGTCATTATGTAAGCCACTACCGGACTGGAGTTTTAATGCAAATAAAAACATAACACTTAAGATATCAGATTAATAAACCGAGAGACTCCATATGAGTCACGTTAAACACGTGGAAGTCAGAGATATTTTTTAATTCAAAACCAAAAAAAGAAAAATTAATCATGTTTTGGAACTGTTTGGCTGTGTCAAATCAATTAAATAAAATTCTAGTATGCAAGTATTTTAGAATGCCGTAATACTACCACCATTCGAACAGAACTTTAATAACTCAAAAGTATTAATAAAATGAAAAGTATGCAAGTATTTTAGAATGCCGTAATACTACCACCATTCGAACAGAACATTAATAACTCAAAAGTATTAATAATATTCTAGTATGCAAGTATTTTAGAATGCCGTAATAAATACCACCACCATTCGAACAGAACATTAATAACTCAAAAGTATTAATAAAATGAAAAGTAAAATGTCTTTAAAAGCAGCTTTCTGCAATTAAAATCAAAACGAAATTGAAATAAACAGTGTTAAACTAGATTTGTGTCAGTTAAGTGCCTCTTATGACTTAAACTCCGTTCAGAAAATTATATTCAAATTTCAGCTTACATTCCCACATACCAATTAAATATTGCAAATCCCCGAGAAAAATACTAAAGTTTTCTCCAAAAAAAGTATTTAGAAAGTTCACTTAAAATAAAGGAATAAGTTATTATTCATTAAAATTTAATTCTAAATTAATGTTATTCCGGATACTAGCTGAGGTCGGGTCAAGTTGGACCTCTGGGCTACCTAGCGTCCAACACTTAAATCAAGCAAGTATTTCTTGAAAAGTAGCGACATCCATAAATACCATATTAAGGAACATTAAAATACAGATGAAATTGCTACTAGGCCCAAGTCTATTGGCCATAAACTAAACGACCCGGCATCACCTTGCTTAATGCATCGTAGCACTTGCCTCCATCATGGCGTGTCGACGTCGTGTAGCATCCTTCGTGGTAGGCAGCATCCACTAATAAATAAGCTTATTTTCTTGTCTTTAGTCGTCTTCTCAGTATGGCTAAGCAAGCTCTATCTGAAACTGACTTCTGGGACTAAAATAATCTGCCTAGGTTACGATGATGCTGGGGATCTCGCTCTTTGAAATCCCGGCTACAAAAATTACGTCCAGGGACTTTAAGGTACTTTCCCAGGAGCCCCTATCTTCCGGCTACTTCCTAAACTCATTACAAAATGGAACTCAGCTACATCCGATGTAACTAGACATAACTAAAGCCAAAACATAACTTGTTATGCGAACAAAAGAAAATAAATTGTGTTAAAATTGAAATAATATATTCTGAGGCATGGGAAATCATACATCATAAATAATTAACATGCTCAAATGAAATTACCAATTACTCTGAATAATACACCCTCTTACCATGGAGTAGCATAAATAAACATAAAAAGAAAAATAATGGTGGATCCTAACTTATGTTAGATATAAAAAATATCTAAATAAATATAAAATTACAGAAGGTTTCAAATTAAATTAAGAATTACCATTACTGAGTAAAATAAGGTGTCATACAGACTAAAATGATATATGTGCTTATTTATATAGCAGTCTTTGAAACTATATAAATGAGTGTGCACTGATATAGTACAGTTGGTTGCATGATCGCCTGGTACTGCACGCTGGTCTGGCTAGTCGGTCTAGCCCGTCTGGTCTAGTAGTTCTGTCTTGTTTTCGGAATGTCTCGAGAGCTCAGTTTTCGGTTAGTATGACATCTTGGTTGCTCTGCAACACGATATTCAATTTACGATGTAATTTGTGGCGAGCCTCGCGGAATGCTTTGTGTAAATACAATATTGTGAATCTGCGATTTGACGTTTATGTAAGCAACAATACACACATACACAGTGGTGAAATTACAATAGTTGTGATGTGTGCGTAAATTAACTTGGTGTGTAGAATAATTCACGATTTTTGGAATTTACTTTCTGCTGCTCAGTGATTGTAATTTTTAACCATTCTATGTAAAATTAGTTGTACAAGGAACATGTTAGTTTACTGATTTATAGGATAAATTTACTCGGATGTAGGGTAAAATAACATTGACATATGTTGTGGTAAAATTACACCGACATCAGTAGAGGCAATGCTGCCTAAATTAAGTGAAAAATAACACAATTATTATTTAGAGTTTACTAAAAATTACCGATGACAAGATATTTAGCCCAATTTTAAAAATTTTTTAAATTTTTTAGTAAATGTTCCTTAAATTACTTGTAAGCTTTACAACTCTACTTGCTACTTTTCTGCTGAACTTGTTTCCTGGTGGATGTTTATAATGTTACTAAATATTTATAATTATACTTACTTAGGGTACTGTTACTATCCTGATTGAAAGAAAATTATGAACAATCGAACGAAGGTAAAGCCAGATGACCCCATTAATTACCTTTCCTTTCAGCTAACCAAATAAATGCCAGTACATTAGACCAATGTGATTTTGTTGCCGCCAAATATCTGCAATAATAAACTTATCACATTGTTCCCACTTACAAAATGCCAATTTGCTCCAAACCAAATATCCAGGTTTACTCTGGCAGCGAGCTTACAATGTTAACATAGCCAAGCTGAGTATTTGAACAAATTTGAAAAATGGTTCTGTACACTAAATAAATATACATTATACTGGAACAAGCAAAGAAATGTTCTGCTCAACAAACTACTCGGACATGCTTTATTTTGTTTAAGGGGACGAATGCAGATATTTGGAGAAACAGTAGACTAGTTTAAAATAAACATGGTTCAATGCAAACAAACACTTTTGAAGCAAATAAATTTGGTATCTTTAACTATGTCTTTATCTCAGTGTAACTTGCTGGGGTTTGTTAGTGATGTTTAAAGTCCTCTTGTGTATATATAAATATAAATAGTATATATTATACATATATACAAGAGGACTTTAAACACACACATATATATATATGAATTATTGTTTGAAAATATTATAAGAAGATGTTACTGGGGTGTATACAAGGTCATGAGGGATGGAGGTACTAATATAAATGAAAGATCTAATTTTTGTCGCAATTAATTTATCCATCTGTAATAAAAAACATTAAAATATCAATCTCCACTATTAGTCTTGTAATACTCAGTGAGCGCAATATTTAATGTCTATTTAAATTATAATTAAAATCCTTATCAATGTATATATTTATACAGTCAATTAATTCGCACTCGGTATTTGAACATATTCAATATGTCTATTACCATTATTCCCAATGTCTGCCCCTCACACATCCAGTTCAGCAGTCCCGCTCCCACCCGTCAGACTCTCTCTTCACTGGACAGATGCTCGCAGTCCGCACACTTCACCCCCCCCCCCCCCGTCAAACTCTTCGTCTCTCTTCCCTCTGCTGGTCCGTCGTCTTCGCACACCTGTCACTTGAGGACGTAACATCCTCAAAACTCCAGATTGTCTGTTCGAAGGACCGTCACAGCTTAAGTGGAGACTGCTTGTCCGATCTAGAAGGTTCCGCGCACCTCGGGAATTGATGAAGGCGACGAAAAAGACAATTCTTTAAAGGATATGCCAAGATATTCAAACCGCTGAAAGTGAGGATCACGCGAGTTGCGAAACGCTTATCACGGCCCCGGCAGCTTTCCTTAGTAAACCTCCGGGAGTTTCTTGGATTATTGCTCGCCTGAGCAGACCGAGACAAGTGAAGCGGTGAAGAGCAGCGAGCACGTAACAATATACCCGTTCCTTTAAACTTGTCAGAGAATGTGTATTAAACTATCGAGACTTGTATTCGCTTGGTTAAACAAGTTTTGAAGTCACGTGGTTTAGAGATGGGCAATGTCCACAACGATGTCCATATGCGAAGTTCTGTATTAGACCTCGCCAGCTGACCCAGTCTGTTGTGCTCTGATGCGATGTCCTATCCTGCCTCGGAGATTCGAGACGACTTTGGTTATAGCACATTCACGTTTACTTCCAACTTATCTGAAGTACTTCTAACGTTCTACTTCCAGGATATTCCTCCGCATCATGCAAACGAAGCTCGGCCGACTCTAGAAAATTACACCAAAGGGACAGTGCACTGAATTCGTGCGCAATACTGTAATAAGATTCTACATAATAACTATTTCTTACTAGGCATTCAAACGCAAATATTTTCCCACTGTTTTTATTCAAGTGAATTAGGGATAAAATGTTATAATTTAAAGCAAAATATTATTAGAATTTAAATTTAACCAAAAATACAGCATTTTATGTCAACATAATTATGAAAAGCTTGTGATATGTGGCATATTTAGGAACAATCAAACACGATATACATGGAGTGATTTTTCAAAGTTCGTTTAAAAAAGTGCGAAGAAACCGCGAATGGAATATTATATATATATGTATGTATGTGTGTGTGTGTGTGTGTGTGTGTGTGTGTTTGTATACCCCTATTCAGTTATGGGAATTAGACCTTTAAGCGCAGCTTGTATGCGCACTCAAATATGTGTTCCCTGTACAAAATCAGAGCACAGAATATGTAAAGAGTACAGAGATCGAACAGCGGTATTTACTGCAAACTGCTGCCACACGTGAGACGAAGGCTTGTTCCAGCCATTAATTTGTACACCGTCAAACGAATATGCAAACTAACTGACGAAACATTTTGCTGTGTACATAAACCTTGGAATAGAAAGAAATTAGTTTTGTTCATCTAGCAAAATAATAACTTGGGTTGACAAAACGAAATTAGACTGTGAACAAAACACTTAAGGTGGAGTCACAACAATCCGTCGCACCTGTCACTCTGGCGGTCACGTGGTCTTCAACAAATCGCAAGGCATTTTAATTTTTATCCGTCAATCTATCAAATATTTCTCTAACTTAAACTTTTGACGGACCGACGAACGCGCCACCGCCTTCTGACGACATTTCGTAGACACGGATAGGCACAGTGAAATAAATTGGAAGGCGGTGGATGTGTGTTTATTTGTCTTGAATTGTAATTTCACGAATTCGAAATGTTAACATTCATTCAGTATAAATTCTTATCACGTAAACTATTCTACCTAAGTCATTCTTTCTTAAAAATGTATTTATAACTAAAATATATCTACAACAAAGAAAGATCGCCAGTTTAATTGCCACGGTGAAATTATGGCGTACAGATGGATTGACGGGCGGCGAATTGTTGTGAATAACTTTCAACTAACGTACGAAAAAAAACAGACTGATTACTGACTGACGGGTGCAGAGGATGGTTGTGAGCCCATCTTTAGTTCAATCCTATGTTTCTATATATTGGTTTGGTTTTTTTACAATCAAACTGCAATTCATACAACAGTCGGTATCAATTTACAGCAGAACACGACAGCTGACCAGACACACGGCTCTCTTCCAGATCTTTACAATGCCAGTCAGCGAATGCGGGTTTGCTTGCGTCAAAGGGTCTGGAACTACTTTTCACTTCTGAGTAATACGAAGTAAGCAGTTTTGGACTGTTTACAAAGAATTGTTTCGAAACTAGTCGACAAATGTTTTCCTTGTATCCATTAAAAGTTAAATATTACATGTTTAAAACACTCTGCTTTAACAAACGTACAAAATAGTTGATCAATGCCAGTGTGTATAGACGGTCCACGGTGAATTCAGGAGGTTTGAAAGCAACATTTCGAAAGTTTCACTGCGCACTACATGCAGGTATTTGAATGAATGCTCTTGTTGACTGGCATGCGGCCAGTAATGTTGGTAAGATCGGAGAGAAAGTAGTTCTCTTTGTTTACATTCAATTGAAATGTTAGGTAAACGTTTGAAAATATTGAAACGATCTTACTTGCTTTCTGTTTAAATGAGTATAATTGAAAGAATGAGCACAACGATAAAATGTTGGCTTTTCTAGTAATTGTAGTTTCGATTGACCAGAGCAAGAATAAAGTGGCCAATACAATTGCAATGCTAATTTGACATTTGGCTGAAGAATACACAATGTAGACACAAATAAATACTAAGCAGGGCTTTCAAAAGTGCACAGTTTGCTGCGAACAGCCAATACATTACATTTAAGTTTGCAGAAGCTCGCTTATTAAAATTCGATTTTTTTTACACAGTCCACTGTTAGGTGTTGCAAAATGTACTGTAATTTTCTTTTAGGACTAGGAAAATAATCTTGGCTACAAGTTAACAAAAAGTGGTTTGTAATAATATGAAACATGTTCGCCGCATTATATATACTCTGTGATCAGACAACAGGCCATAACTAGATGACCTGCCTGAACGCACCAGCTGCAGTTCTATTGATGCTCATTGCTCGAACTCTGCTATAGTCCATGCGTGATTACTGAAGCCCTGCTAAAGTTCTACTTCCAGGATATTCCTCCGCCCCATACATACAAAACTTTACCGAGTCTAGAAAATTACACCAAAGGAACAATGCACCACAATCGTGTGCAAATACTTGAAAAATATTTTTTAAGAACTATTCTTTACTAGACGTTATCAACAAACCGATTTTATAAACTTTTTAAATTGTAATAATTAGTAACAAAATATTATAATTTTTAAATAAAATATATTTAAAATCAATTTTTTTTAAATAAGCGTTTTTTATATTAACGTAAGTGTAAAGAGCGTTTAGGTAATAATCACACACATAATACACGAAGTGACATTTGAATTGTTTGATTCAAAAAGTATGACGAAGCTGCGAATATACTATAAGGAGGACTTCCCTCTATCACCCCAGGAATGACGTTATAATGTGACGCCGATGTGAGGGCAGTGTAGAGTGGCAACCGAGCAGATTGGTGTTGCAAGATGCCAGCTGAGCCCACACTTAAACCTCGTCCTACTACATCAGCCTTCAGATAATGATAACGGTGATTCAGTTACAACATTATACTAACGCCACTCTCAGTGAAGTAGTCGATGAAACATTACGTTAACCCGAAATAAGATTGGATGATTGGCTGGGCGAGGAGCTGGGAACTCACTTCGGTGTCTAATTGGCTATCGCGTGCTTAGAAATGTTCATAATTGGCTGGTCTGCCAGCTGACAAATAAGTTACCAAACGCTGGTTCGTGAACGGTGTTCCGCCATGTTTCTGGCGTGTGGTGGCTACAGGCAGCTGTTTCACCTCTATAATGCTACGTACTTTGTGGCCGAACCCTACCCTCTAAAAACACCATTCAAAATTTTCTTTACGGCATAGAAAACCATTTATTTGATGCTGTTTTGTTTACAGCAACAAAATATATTATTCATTTAAAAAGAAATTCTAAGAACAATGGGTTTATTGTTAATAAATGTTTTCTTAAAAATATAATTTTTTTATACAAACATTATCTTCCTTTATAACCAAGAAATAAATATTCTTTGAGTTCCTTTCGTTCACAGCTAGAAGAGGTTAATTCGTACCAAACGTAATATGTTGGCAATATTCAAATTTTTCTGCAGTAGACTGCAGCTGTTAGTAGGTAACTGTTGTCCTGTCACAAACATTCATAAACCAATATTTTCTGCAGTAACAAAACTTCAACCGAGCAAGTACAGTTCTCCTGCAAACATTTAATGGTAACCTGAAGTGCAGTAATTCTGCAAATAACTAACTACAATTCTTTCTAAAAGGTGACATATAACCAATTGACATAACCTACCTTGCAAAAGTAATTTCAACATAGTAAGGCTAGCGTTATTGTGGTAGAGCGTGCTAGCCTAGCGTTATTGTGGTAGAGCGTGCTAGGCTAGAGTTATTGTGGTAGAGCGTGCTAGGCTAGCGTTATTGTGGTAGAGAGTGCTCGGCTAGCGTTATTGTGGTAGAGAGTGCTCGGCTAGCGTTATTGTGGTAGAGCGTGCTAGGCTAGCGTTATTGTGGTAGAGCGTGG